>JACEHZ010000390.1:1200000-1887500 GCA_017893485.1 Hemerocallis citrina
GAAACAACGAGCATAGTTGTGGACAAACACCTAAATCTACACTCGCTATCTCAAACAGTGCTCACTATTTAAGATAGCGAGTGGGTCATTTTGATAAATATCTTCGAAAGTGGGTCAGTTTGTTAAATACTTTCAAAAGCTGGGTCATTTTGGAAAAAAATCTTTGGACGAGTGTAGGACTGCAATCGAGCCGAGCCGAGCCGAATATCTTCAGGCTCGAACTCGGCTCGTTAAGGAATCGAGCTCAGTTTTGGCGCGAGCTCGGTTCGAGCTGAGCTTTGACCGAGCTTTGACCGAATTTGAGCCGAATAGCTCGCGAGCTTTAGCCTAAAATTAAAAAAAATCCAAGCTCGAGCTCGGCTCGTTAAGCTGTCGAGCTCGACTTTCGAGCTCGGGCTCGGCTCGAGCTCGTCTCGAGTCGATCTTTGACCGAGCTTTGACCGAGCTCGAGCCGAATAGCTCGCGAATAGCTCGATTCGTGTGTAGCCCTAAACGAGTGGTTGGTCTGAGGGTGAAAAATGAGCCCTTTGGTGCAGCTGTGATTGACTGACTGATGCAACCTTGACCTTGGGTTTGCGTGGGTTTGTGTGATTATTAAAATTAGTTATTTGAACTGTAACTTTTAGAAGGCTAAATTTGAAAAAAAATTAATAATCCTTAAACTATCTTCTTTATGCAGAAAACCTCACTGAACTTTTTTTTGCGCAGAATACTACACTCAAGTATGGTTGCAAAAAATTCTCATGAAGTATATTTTCAAAAAACCACATCTAACTTTTCTGCTTGTATTAGATAACATTATTCATCTTTGCAAGTTGGTTCAGAAAACATCATGCATTTTTATCATTATTGTCAAAAAATCTCACTCAACTTTAGCTGAAAGCTCATGCCATCAAAGTGGGTTTTTTTACAACTGTACTTGAGTGTGGTTTTCTGCGCAAAAAAAGTTCAGTGAGGTTTTCTACATAAAGGGGATAATTCAAGGTTTTTTTTTTTAAAATTTTAAATTTAGCCTAACTTAGAGCATCTGCAGTCGTTTTCTATATATGAAAAAAATGGAAAAAAAACATCTGTAGTCGTTTGCTATATACCCTTTTTTGGGTTTTTGATCTACAGTAGCCGTCTATATTTGGCAGCAGATTTGGCAATATGGATATTATACAAATCGGAAGATGATTTACCATCTGTGTGTCGGACGACATATGATATGCCGTCTAAGAGGAATTTTTAATTGCAAAATATAGAGACGGCATATGATCTGCCGTTTGAATAATGATAATAAAAAATCCGCAATATGATCTTCCGTCTCTCGTCTCTCGAAGAGAGAGAAAAGGTGGCAGGTGACCAAAAGTGTTGGACGACCCATCATGTGTCGTCCTTCACTTTTTTGATTTTTTTTTTTTTTATAAAAAATTACGGGACGGCAGATTTGATCTGCCGTCCTTCACAACAAAAAAGAAGAAAAAAATAAAGAAAAAAGAAAAAAAACATCAACTACCTTTGCATCCCAAAAAAGTCATTTGTTGAGTTTTGACGACTGCAGCGCTATGCCCTAGCTATTTCTATATTTTTCATATACCCATTTTTTGACACTGCAGATGCTCTTAGAACTATCTAATTTTTCTTCTTTTCAGTGCTGACGTCCTTTATGGTCACATAAATATTATTCCCTTCGTTCCAATATAAAAGTTTTTCTAACTCTTTTTTTTCTCTTTACAATATATAAGTCACTTTACATATCTTGGCTTTTCATACTATTTAATTAATAGATATCTTGTCCTTTAACTATTTTTTTTTAGAAGACTTTCAATTTTATCATTATCTATTCTTATTACAATAAAGAAGAGTAACTAGTAAGAGAGGAGGATAAGTATTTTTACAATATTCTTAAAACTTCATCAATCATAATCTAGTATTCTTACATAATTGTAGGTTGTTTTTTTTTTTTTTTTTGATGATCCGGATAGTCTTGGGACTCCAGCCAAGCAATTATATAATAAAAGTAAAGGACAGTACAAATATCATTTTACAAGTCGTAAAAACCTTCGACACAGACGCTATAAACGCGAGCAACGATAAAAAAAGCTAGGCAAATAGGGAAGGAAAACTGAGTACAGTAGATACAAAAAACGTGGAAGCCAAAGAGCAGCTCTGCTAGAAGGACCGCCAGAGGAAACGCCATCCACGAGGGAGCGGTGCGCCCTCACAAACCCCTACTATGGTGGGGCCGCTCTCCTCCAGGGTCCTGCCCCGGCAAGGCAATAGCGAGGCTCCATCCTCCAAGGAACAAGCTGTAAGAGCAGCTCAAAAGCTAGAGGCATCTGCTGAAGGGCTTGGAACGCTGGTAAACACTCCGATGCTAGGCTGGTATGGGTTGCCGACAAAGGCAAAGGAGCCCCAAAAACACAGGACGCTCAAATGGAAAGCCCCCAAACAGTGCATGACCACGCAACCAAAGAAGAGAAATCCTCCCAAAAAGCTACATCAGCAGCCAAACACCAGCCAGGGTGCATCGACGCAGATGCCGGAAGGAAATATAAGAAGCCAGCTTACAGATAATAGAGAAAAAAACTGAGTGGGGGATAACCAAAAAGAAACACAAACCCAACTAAAGTAACAAAGAGGCCAAACACCTTTACAGCTCAATCTCATAAAACGAAACGAATATCCTCAAGACAAACATCACTGAGACGATAGGGACAAAGAGATAAGCATCATAATAAAGCACAATAATAAGCAACAGAACTCAGAAACCAGCATCGGCAGCATCCAGAGGAGCAGGTAAGGAACGCCTACCCACCACGAGGCCGGCGATCCCACAAAATAAGTACAACCAAACCAAAAGGAGGTTCCGTCTAAAGTCCAAGCCAGACTAAACTGGAATAGCATACAGCAAAAAGACATTTAAACAGGGTAGTTAAAAGAAAAGAAAACATTCATTGCTCTACATGCACGAACGAAGCAAAGTTAGACAACGAGTGCAGATGAACGCAGCATCCAAAATAGAGAGACCAAAGCCAGCCTCAAACCTGTAAAAAAATATTGGAAGCCATCAAGAAACACAGAAATGTAGCGAAATTAAATAGCATTAAGGTTGCTAAGATAAGTTAGGGAATCTTCCAGTCTTCGACCGCAAAGAGATTCTTGTGCTTCGATTTTTAACGTCGAAGACCAGAAGTTAAAAAGAAAAATAAAATCTTCAATTAACGGGTAGATAGAAGAAGCGCAGTGCTTGAATAATCTGTTACTTCTTTCCAACCATGTGATCCAAATGATAATTTGAACCGAAAGATTCCACGAATTGCGGTACTTCTTATTCGTAGGAAGAATAGCCCAACATGAGGCTAAGTTGGGGGGGATGGAGGAAATTATCCAAGCTAGGGAGCTAATTTTCCACAGTGGGCTAATGAACTCGCATCCCACAAACAGGTGATCTGCATCTTCAAAAGAAACAGAGCATAGGGGGCACCTCTGTCCCCACGCTAAGTTCCTTTTGTTGAGGATTTCAACTGTGAGAAGTTTGTTGTTGAGAGCAAGCCAGGATAGGATTTTTACTTTAAGAGGTGCACAGGTGTTCCAAGTGAATCCAGCAAAAGAGGAGTGGACTCCTCGGAAGTTAAGAAAGTTATAAAACGAGTCCGAGACGAGTTCCACCGCCAAGAAAACTCATCTTTCGGGCGCCACTCATAGTTGTTAAGGGAGGAAAGAAGGTTGTCAAAATCTGGGGTGAGAGGAGAAGACAGATCACCCAAGAACGGGATGCTCCAGTTTCGTTGCGAGTTAATTAAAGAAAAGGAGTCTGCCACCGTGGCTAGGGGATTGGATGCCAGGCGGAAGAGAGATGGGAAAGTGGTGGCAAGTTTGGTGTTACCAATCCAAAGATCAGTCCAGAATTTAGTTTTTGAACCGTCGCAACAGTCATGGACGATGCTGGATTGGAAGGCTGCAGCCGCTTTCCAAATCCCTTTCCAGAAAGGGGATGCATAGCAAAGAGTATTGGGGGAAACCTCCCACAAATGGGGAGAGGGAAAACAGTAAGCCTTGACACTTTGGATCCACGGTAAGTGATCGTATTTTAAAAATCTCCAAAGCCATTTACCCAATAAAGCGATATTGTGGTACCTGAGGTTCAAGACCCCTAACCCCCCTGCCTCTTTGGAAGAGCAGACTAAATTCCAATTGCTAGGGTGAGAGCCAGTCTTGAAATTGGAAGACCTTGTCCAGAAAAAATTACTTCTGATTTGATCAATCCTCTTGATGACCCAAGAGGGAACGTAATAGAATGACATCATATAATGGAGGATAGAGGAGAGAACAAAGTTCAGGAGGATTAATCTACCACCACGGGAGAGAAGCGTCCCAGCCCAAACATTGAGCCTGGATTCAACCTTATCCACCATGGGGGACCAATCAGATTTATGTAGTTTTCCCCATCGTAGGGGGATACCCAGATACGTGATGGAGAAGGTGGCAATAGGACAGTTAAAGAAATTGGAGACCTCGATCTGTCGATTAGGAGAGCCTCCCAACCATAGAACCGACGATTTTTGAAAATTGATCGATAGCCCCGAAGCAAGTTCAAAACAGTAAAGAAGCAATTTTAGGTTGCAAAGAGAGTGAGAGTTTGGTTCGGCAAAGATGATAGTATCATCAGCGTATTGCAGATTAAGGACACCATCAAAAGGGTGCGATCTGCCTAGGCCCTGAATGACCTGAGCATCCCAAGCATTGCGGAGGAGCTTACTAAAAACATCTGCTACAAGGAAAAATAAAAGGGACGAAAGTGGGTCACCTTGACAAAGGCCACATTTAATTTTAAACTTGTGACCTTCTGAGTCAATTGTAGGTTGTTTTTAAATAGTCTCGTAGAAACCTAGAATGGTTTGGTTTTTGGAACGAAGAAAGTATGTTTTAGGTTTTGTAGGACTCTTTATGGACGATCGACATAGTTCACTTTATTCTCATTTATGTTAAAATATGTATGCCTATAAATTTTCAAGCTATTTGAAGACCGTTTACCCATGTTTAATTGGTCGAAAAATGAAGGAGTTTTCCATAATATAACAAATTGGCGCTATGCGATGCATGGAAAAGAACCATCCGACTGACTTGATTTTTTATGTGCACGCATTTTACGATATTATAAATTTAATTAACGATATAAATTATCCATGTAAAGTTTTGTCGTACTAGTAGAATTACTCTTTGGGGGTGTTTGGTTGCTTGTAAAATATTTCCAAACTACGAAAATTACTGAGACAAGAAATATGTGGAAATTAGTCATAAAATAGTAGTTTACTTGAATGCAGATTTACTGTAACAGAAATTGTTTTATATTAAATATTAAGTTTGTTTGAGTTGTAAGAATACTATAAGGAACAATTTTTTAACTTTTGGTTTTAAACGTAATTAATCTTAATTAATTAGGGCTTAATCCTAATCTAATTAGGGATTAATCTTAATGTAATCCCCAATCTAATTTTAATCAAATTATGGCTTAATCTTAATCTAATTAAGCCCTAATCTTAATCTTAATCTTAATCTTAATCTTAATTTAATTGTGGCTTAATCTTAATTAAATATTAATCTAATCTAATCTAATTCCTAATCTAATCTTAATTAAAACCTAATCCTAATTAAATCTTAACCGCAAGTGAGAGGGAGCCAGATGCAGCAGATTTGGAAGGGGATTATAGACTCATTTATGTGAACCATTCTTCGAAAATTGTAGAGAAAAACACAAGTACTCTTCGTCGTAAAAATATCTTAACTGGATAGAAATCTCATTCTACGGAGTTATTTTCTCGCGTGTTTTCATAGTGCAGCAACCCAACTAATCTGAAAGGCTCTGTTTCATAAAAGATAAATCTGGACCAGAGTATCACAAAAGATGTATGTATACGTATATGATTCACTCTATGAATGCAGTATCAAACAAATGTGTCTAAACTCGATACATGAGTAAAACATCAGAATCATCCCGCCCTCCCTCTCACGCACACACTCAAAATTAACAATGCACACAGTAAATAGGTAAATCCAAGAAGACAGATCTCCTGAAGCAGCAAAAAGCTTCAAGATCCGAACTAAGAATATAGATATATGCGTCTACAGCAGGCCGAAAGCCGAGGTTCCTGCCAAAAGAGCAGCAACAGCCAACAACCCAGAAGAAATTGAGTATGATGGAGCAGCGCTGTTTGGTAGTTGAGCAGTGGATCCACCTGTTGATGATGATGGCCCTGTGGGTGCAGCAGTTGGGGTAGCACCAGAAGCAGCAGGTACAGGTGCGGGTGCAGCAGAACCCACACTGATCATAAGCTTCTGACCGAAGGAACAATGGCCAGTCACCCCACAGATGAAGTAATGAGCACCAGACGATTTTATGGTGACTGTGGCCGGACCGGTGGTCAGGTTAGCGCTCACCTGGTTCTTGGATGAGCACGCATCATACCCAGATTTCGGAACCTCGATCACGTCATGAGTCCCGGTAGTAAAATTGAACACAAGGGTGTCGCCAACAGCGAAGGACTGAGAGGATGCCCAGTCAGAGTACAAGGTGGTATTAGGAGCTGGAATAGTCCACCCCGCGCTACCTCCCACCATATGGCTGGCTGCATCGATCACCGTGCTTGAAACTGCGATCATAGCGATCACCGCTAGCCATGTTCCGATCGTCTTACTGGCCATTTTATAGCTAGGTGTTCTACAGGTCGTCTCCCCTTCTCTGTTGTCTATGTATCTCGTGTTTTGCTTTGAAAGAACTGCCTTGCCTCGGGTATGTATTTATAACGAATGAGATGAGGGGAGAAATGAAAATTGGTCCAATGTTATGAAACGCGGGAAAGGGGTTGGAAGAATGAATGAATGAATGTGGAAAATTTCTAGAAAGATATTGAGGTGGTCGGAAACCTAACAGTGTATATGTGAAGACTTGAAGCTTAATGTGTTGATTTGTTGACATATTAAGCATACCATGTTTTTACACAAGTATTAACGAGGACAAAGGAGACTAGGACTAGGCTGCTATTTTTTTCTTTTCTTTCTAGTTTAGGCTGAATTTTTCACATAGGGGTTTGAACGAGTTGTCGGTGTGAGGGTGAAAATGAGACTTTTTGTGCAGCTGTGATTGACTGACTGATGCAGCCTTGACCAAGCGTTTGCGTGGGTTGGTGTGATTATTAAAAGGTTAAATTTAAAAAAAAATACAAATTTTTAAAAAATTCCACTGGGTTAGTTAGGGTTAGGGTTAGGATTAGGATTAGGGTTAGTTCGGGGGTTTATTTATACATCTTTTTAGTTAAGTAATGTTTTTTTAAACACAAATGAAAGATGAATGTGATTTTTTTAAACACAAATGAAAGATGAAAGTGGTTTTTTTAAACTCTACTTTAACCCAACCCTAACCTAACTAACCCAGTGGAGTTTTTTAAAATTTTGTATCCTTTTTCTATATAAAAAAAACTTAGTACAATTTTTTTAAGCTGGCCCAAAACTTAGTGTGGTTTTTTTTTAAAATTTAGCTTTATTAAAATTAGTTAATTGTACTATAATTTAGAACTAGAGCTGGCATCGGGTCGAATCCTCCACTACCCGGATCCAGTACTTCACGGGTCTAAAAATTGGACCCGGACCCGGACCCAGACTTTGTAGCGGCCCGAATTTTCAATATAATAGCACAATTTCTAGCATCTAGCTCAATGTAATAGTAAACATAGCAAAAACACAGATAAAATTTTCAATTTTTATTACAACAATTCTTTACAAAACACAACGGAAAATTAAATACCTTGAATTACAATTCTTTCTTTTACAACACATTCATTTACAATTTACATAAGCCACATTATCATTCTACCACATACATCCAAATCTCAATGCTATAGGTACCTACCTGTAAAACATGAGGCTAGAGATAATCCTAACCTCCAAAACTACGGGGCCAGCCATAACGGTGTGAGTGACATCAAAAGAAATACAATGCAAATAAAACATGAATAAAATAACACATAACAACAGTAGTAACAGATAGAATATGAAATGACAGTAAATAAAATATGAAAACATCAAGTGAAACTAGACTAAGTGTCAAATGTAGGAAAACAAAAAACAAACATGCATAAAACCAAGTCAAGAAAACACAAATGCAATATGATGACTCTCTAATGCATACTTGTCGGATTCTATGCATTCCATACTACATAGGTCCGGTGCAAGCCCTTATCATTCTCCACTTTATAAGGTTAGATCCCTCGTTATGCAACTAATTCTACTACGGTGATGGGAACAAGATCCAGAATACTCCACGAATAGGCCTCACAACCCTCGATGCGCAAGCATCATGTAAGAATAGCTCCCAAAAAAATCCTGAGAATCACCCCTCTGCCGTGTACCCCACCGCCGCCCCTCGATGTGCAAGTACACAGGCACATCCCGTGAATAGACCCGTCGGTCCACGACACGCGAATGTACCTGTATGTTCCGTGAATAAGCACTGCAGACCCTCGACACGCAAACATACAAATAGTCATCTCGAGACAGAACACACAAGTCCTGGAATGCATCCGTTGGATTGGACCCCAAGAGCATATACTTACGTTTCCGAAGTTCCATCACATCTCCACTAGTGCCTGTCCTTAAGTTGATTATTATTAATACACAAATTCTCCCGTCTTTAGAGTTAGTGTATCCTTCCGGACTTAATTCCACAAAACAACCCCAAGACCCAAGCGATCCAAATCTACAACATCTCATCTGCCGGTTCAGAGGACTCCCACTCAACTCCTAGAGATTCACAAATCGAATATCAACACCAAAACTTTCAATAAAGTTCTTAATTTCATCATCAAAACGTTTATATCAAGAAAACTTCTTTAAGTCAACAAATTTCCAGAACTGAAATAAAATATTTCCTGAACTTAAATAAAATACTCACAAATTCTATTCATTCAAGATACTCACAAATTTTCAGAACTGAAATAAAATATTAAATCCATTAAATAACCGAGAATCATATTTTGAAGTCATAGAATATCACAAAACATCAATTTCTTCGAAAACTATATATATTTCATTTAATAAGGTCATAGAAATTCAATTTAAATTCTATTATGATCAAAACATAACTCTCTGTGTGATATGTCTAAAAATAGGATTAAATCGGGACCGTTCAAATCGGACACAAATCTTAAAGCTCTCAGGGGTAAAACGGTAATTTCACTTACAAATGGGTCTAAAATGGAAACTGGATCTTTCTTCAAAGCCCAATAACCCATAAACGGATCTGTCCTACTGGGTACGGGTCCCAACCCGTTACAAACCAGTTCAGAAAGATAAAGAAGAATTCAGATTCATAATTATCTCTAAGAGGTGGTTTTAACCACTTCTATCCATCTACACCGGAAAGTAGAGATTTGTTCTTATCTCGAAACGGATCCCTAAGGCGACTATAAAAACCCCTCTCCCCCCACCATAAGAAGGTAATCAATCTTTTTCCACATAAAATTCTTTCATAATCTTCCTGATTACTGACAAGAGCGTCGGAGGGTGCGTCGCCGGGATCCATCCCGATGTATCGCACTTTTTACAGGTCAATGGCAGCAACAAGAAACCAGTCAAAATGCCGGTGAAAGTCAACAAGTTTGCTTTTACTGTTTCCAAAAGAATCTACAAATTTATCTGTTTGCTCCCACACCAAAATCAGCAGCAACAGATTGACACCGTCTGTGAGAACCAAAAAAGCAATCCAACCAAACTTCATCAGTGAGAGTAGTTTCAAGCCATGCATCCAAAAGAGAAGGGGAAGGCAGCGGTCTCCAGTCGAAGAACCACCCATCTTCTTCCTCCTCCTCCTCCAGTTCAAGATGTTCTTCTTCAACAGCCTCCTCCTCAACAAGCCCCTCCAGGGTCTCAGGGGACTGCCCAGGGGGTCTCCCGTCGAAGTCGTCCAAAGCAACATCATCTTTCTGACCATGTCGCGGTCCCCAATCCTTCAGTGGACTCTATGGCTTCTTAAAGCCCTCCCGAGCGAGATCTCCGTCAAGTAATTGTCAACCGCCAAAAGGGGGTCGACCTCCAACTCGCCTGAATGGATGGTGAGCCATTGGGGGAGTCCATCAACCTGAGCACCTAGGGGTCTCAAGAGTCCGGAACCCCCGCAGACCGAGGACCAGAAGATCCCCTCCCCGAGGAGGCGAAGAGAGTCCCCTAAACGTCATCGGCAGAAAAGTCATACTCCAGTAAACCGAGCCACGCATAGGGACTGCCAAGCAGGAGCGACACTAGTCACAAGGGCGGAGTTCCAGGATTTTCAAGAAGCCGTTCTGCCGGCCCTCAATGTTGCTCCCAACCACGAGCAACAGGCACCTAGTCCTCAACCCACCCCAAGCCATCACCACCGCACTCCTAGTCCCCTTTCGCATGGGAAAGAGTCTAGGGCCTCGACAAGATATCACCGAAGGTAAGACTCCGTCTACCGCCGGCTCCACGAGATGGAGAGGCGCCTTGGCCGACTTGACAGAGAAAAGGAACAACGGGCGAGGAATTTCCACCCGAGCAGGCCTCCGTTCTCCTGGGCCATCATGGAAGCCCCGGTCCCAAAAAACTTCAAGCCCCCTAACTTTGAGTCATACAACGGGGAGTCGGACCCCGCCGACCACATCGAGAGTTTTAAAACTCTCATGATGATCCGCCAGGCGTTGGATGCGCTCCTTTGCAAAACCTTTCCTGCCACGCTGAAGGGACCTGAAGAGAATGGTACTCTCGACTTGCCCCGACCTCCATCTTCTCGTTCGATCAGTTCGAAGGGCTCTTCCTAACTCATTTCGTAAGTAGGCGCCGGGCCGAGAAAATAAGTGCATCTTTGGCGACCCTCAACCAAAGAAATGGTGAACGTCTATAAGATTACATTCGGCGCTTCACCGCCGAAGCCCGGTCTATTACCTCCCTTAACCAAGTCGTAGCCTCATTCGGGCACAACGTCACTAACGCCGACCTCAAGGCATCCCTTGCCAAGAAGCCTCCTCGAGACTTCTCAGATGTCCTGCTTAGGAGTGAGAAGTATATCCGGGTGGAAGAGGTTCTCAACCCCCCCAGTCTTGAGGAACCATCTTCCGGGAACAAACGAAGGAATACGAGCAAAGAAGGGTCCCAGAAATTTCAGAGGGACGACAATAGCCAATGCCGCCCAGCTCCTCATTTTGAGAAGTTCACCCCCCTCAATGCTAGTATATCAGCAGTTCTTATGGAGGTGGACAAGGAAGGGCTACTCCACGCTCTTCCCAGAATGAACACCCCTGGCAAGAAAAGAAACAAGGATAAGTGGTGCCGCATTCACAGAGACCACGGCCACGACACGGATGATTATCGGGCTCTTAAAGAGGAGATCAAAGAACTCATACAGCGGGGACACCTAGCCAAGTTCATCCGAACAGACGGGGCCGATCCTCCACTCCGAGGAGCCTACAAGCGAACAGAGAGGTCCGCTGAGTTCCAAGATTTCGAACCTGGGGCCGTCTTCCACCTTATCCATGGAGGTCCAATGTGGGGAGAACCAAACTCCTCCCAAGAGGTCCTCACCCTATCGTAGAAGTAGGTTTTCATTTTTCAATAAGGCTAATGCTTGTAATACGGCCAAGAAGCATGTAATAATGGCTCGCCCAATTGAAGTGGCCACTTAGTTCATCTCAATAAAATCCAGCTTTTTTCTATTGAAAATTATTGCACTTGCCTCACTTCTATCTCTCTGAGATACGTCTACGACTCGTCAAACAGTAAGTTCGGAACCCAGCTTGTCCTACAGAGCCGCTCCCACAACTTACTAAGCTCAAAAGACGAATTTGGATTGCAACACTTGGTTCGCCGTTGCCTTAGCCGCTTGCAAACAAGCAAGTGCGAGGCAACTCACCATTCGAAATTGCTCCTACAACTCGTTTACTCTCTTAACAACAAGTTCGGAGTCCAACACTTGGTTCAACCTTGCTTTAGCCACTTGCAAACAAGTGCGGAGCAGCCCATCATTCGAAATTGCTCCCACAACTGTAGGGGAAGAAATGGGTTATGGATTTTACAGAACCCGTAACCCCATTTTTTTGAAATCCACCCAATTTTCATCTCCAACTTCAAATAATTTGGGGTTTCTAGTAAATTTCTGGGTGCTCTTCCTTGTGGCAGTGTCGATTTTTCGAGTGAATTTTGTAAAGGTATATTAATTTGTACCTTTGATTATTGGATTCTGTGCTTTACTTTTCTTTGCATAAAAATCATGGTAGAGAGATGCTTAGAGCTTGTAGAACACGCCTAAGGTGTAAGATTTTAATTTTAATAATAATTTGAAAATTTTTCCTAACCTAGGGTTTGAGTTTAGAAAAAAGAAACATGGCTATTGTGTACTAAGAAATACTATGAAAGATGTACAATAATATGGGATAATTTAGAAGTATCTAAGATTTATTTTAGCAATTGTTTGATAATTATTAGGAATTTTTTCGATATCGGGAAGTGTGAAAATAAAGCTTATTGGTTTAAAAATAAATTGGGATTTGGTAACAAGAATAGAAAATAGTTGATTTGAAATACTTACGTATGTTATATGCAATGTGTAAGTATGTTTAGTGCGAATTCCGTGGATTGATAATGTGTATTTTGAATTAATGACTCACGAGTTCTATAAATTTATAATAGGCATTAAAGACTGAATTTTGATTGGCTCTCGGGCGGACGTGGGACATCGTTTGCTCGATTCGTCAAGTGAGTATGATGCATCTACATATACTCTATGTTGTAATCAAGTTTCGTGGCTTTTTTATTTATGTTGTAGGAGTTATGGCAAATTTCGATTTTGAAGGAAAATACAGATTCATAAAGGCCGAAAATGAGTTTTTGTGATATTTGGGAAAATTAAACGATTCTGAGTATATAAAACATAAATTTTAGGTTAGTGTGATGTGTTAAAGCATAAAGATCGATAGATTATGTGGTTTATGCACTTTTTATATCCCGTGCATGTTTCGTGCATATTTTTGGGCATATAAGCCGTTATAGGTGATTTTAAGTACATGGAGCATGGTGTGTGGGCTAGCATACTATAATGGAATGTTATAATGCTTAAATAGACAAAATAAGTGATTTGTGGTTTTTTTTGGAACCTGTGTATGTGTGGTGCATGTTTGTGATGTGTATGTGTGATGCATGTTTGTGATATATATGGTTGATAATGAGTTGTGATATGATAATCGAGATTAGTGAGTGAGTATATGTATATTATAGTGTTGTTCAAAGTGAAATTAATGGGCGATAATATGATAGAATCATCTACTTAATTTGACATATGCATAAGATATTATAATGTGATTAATTACATACTTTAATACGTTTATGTTACGGAATATTATGAAGTAATAATCCTATAAATGAAATAATTGGGTGGACGTGAATATGTGATATGATGAGATAATAAATCGCATGATTAAAGTCAAAGATGTAGCAAGTTATTGAAATAAAAGATGAGATGCTTTGTGATGATAAAGTGAGATGAAAAGATGAAATGAATAATGATAATAACTAATAAATTTTGTTGACCAGTACCTAGCAATCCTGGGGGTTTGGGCTAGACCTCTTAATACCCAGGGACCGGCTTGGGGTAAGTGATTATTACCCAAACTATGTTTGTGGTACGTGTTTTTATCGCCCAAGCTATCAGCTTGAGGCCCGGTTATTCCCTCGATGACAGATGTCGCGAGGAAGTATCCAGTTTATCTCGGGTTAGTGTTTTTCCCTCCTGGCTCCGGCTGGGAGGAAGTACCCAGTTTATCTGGGGTCAGTGTTTTTCCCTCCTGACTTCAGCTGGGAGGAAATACCTTTCTTATCTGGGGTCAGTGTTTTTCCCTCCTGGCTTCGGCTAGGAGGAAATACCCAAGTTCTTCTTGGGGTTAGTGTTTCCCTCGCTGGCATAGGATGGAAGGAAGACGTAGCCTCGGACACGTAAGACCCCGGGGGGACAGAGGTCTGCGTGTTTACTGGGCTGTCGACTTTCAGTATAGTGGGATACAATGGCTCACTGGTCGACAAATCAATAAGATGAATAAATGTGAAATAAAAGGAAAAACGAGAGTGTAAGGAAAACATGTGATAGAATATGAGAATGAGAAAGAAAATGAAGATGAAAGAATATGAGTTATGAGTAGTGTAAATGAAAATGAATGGTAAATGAAATGGGTGGTTAACTACATATGAAAAATGTGGTAATTGCATTGTGTATTTATAAACGAAAATTAAGAAAGGGTGTTGTGAAGATAATTAAGAAGAATATTTGTGTTATGTGATTAAAAATAAAAAGTAACGGTGTTACATGTGAATTAAGATAGTGTTTTGTATTTGAGTATAAAGTTAAGGAGTTATATCTATAAATTAATATGATGTGGTGTTGAGATTAATCATGAAGGATTACGTATGTAAAATTTATGTGAATAACTCAAACAAATTGTGGTATGGAAAAGAGTACGAGAAGTAAAGAAAGTGTGTTTGTATAATATAATATTATATGAATGGAAAGTAAAGTTATATGTGATAGTAGTGTGATGCATATAATGATGTGTGTTCAGTGATGGATATGAGAATGATTTTAAAACTAAAAATAAGTTGTGGTATAAGTGGAATAAGTCGATATGCCTTGGAATTGTGTTGATGAACTACCCGCTCGCTATTCCCATGGAAATGGTGGGAACTACCTACCGAGGCACAACTTTAAGGTAGAGAGAGTGGTTATGGATGTGTAGATGGGTACAGATTTAATCAAGTACTTGATATAAAGTCACATTTATGATGTTTCTACATTCATATTTCAAGTTGAGTTTTATTAGCATGATATTCGTAAGTTCATTCTATTTTTCTTATATTGTTTAATTTATTTGCTAAATTAGTAGATTATACTTATACCAGACATGGCTAACCCCTATTATTTTCTGGGGGTTAGGGGAGTCCATCCCTAAGGGTGGACGACCCTAACTCTCTTGCAGGTTGATAACAGCGAGGTGAGGTAGGGATATGGTTTGGTTGTTATACTTTTTAGTTGATGGGGTATATATATATATATGTAGATATAACGGGGGTAGATGATGTATTATTTGGTATAATGGGAGGTTATGTATAATTGTAAGTTGTGGATATATAAATAGTGCTGTGATGAATTATGAAAGCCCGTACCCACCTCGTTGTGGAGTATTGGGTTCTGTGGTTGATTTCTGAAGGGTTTTTCTAAAGTTTTTCTAAAAACCATACATGTTTTCAAAGGAATTTTTGATTTTTAATTCATATCTTGTTTATTTCGAAGTATTATGCCCCCAGAGCCGTTGATATTATTGCATGTGTGATGTTGAATGATTTGGTCTGGGAATGATTGAAAAATATTACAGGTACATTGTGTTATGTGATTGTTTGCAGATTTTCCGTACGGAAATTTTGTAAAAGGACTAATATTTCAAGGAAAACTCTGCCTAAATTTTTAATAAAATTTCTGAAATATTTTTCTAAGAATTGATGTAGATGAGTAATAGGTTAAGGTGAAAATCATTGGAAAAAAAATTGGGGGCGTTGTAAAGGGTATGGATGATAAATAATTGGAAAAAGATTGAAGGAATGTCAAAGTCCTTGTTTATTTGTTTTGTTTGGGTGTGTTTTAGAGTGCTTGTTTGTTTGTTTGTGTGTGTTCGAGTGTTTATTTGTTAGTGCACATTTTTTTTTGTGCTTTAATTACTACCAAGTGGTATTGGTAGTGTAAGTGTTTGTTTATGTGCTTTGTAACTTGTTTCTGATTGTTGGAATTTATGTATGACTGTATATTTATAAATAAAATAAAATAAAATAAAAAATTTAAAAAATCTGCAATTTCTTCTACAGTCGTCATCTTGATCTCGAGAGATCCCGACGTCCATCTCATCTGCCCAGAACCATCCCGCCACTACTTCTACTACTTTCTGCCGACAAGCACTACTCATACTACTTCCTGCCAAAGAGCATTATTTTTTACTACTTCTTGCCGAAGAGTATTACTTCTACCACTTCCAGCCGAAGAGCACCCCTTGCGCCATTGAGCGCCGTCCTTGTGCTATCGTGCACCGTTCTACATCACCGTTCTCACTTCCAACAATTAGCATACAAGATTAGAATCACCTCACGATGCTCCATCTTGTGGGGGCATAATAAAGATGTGTAGAATCAACATTTCCTATACCCAACCTTTCCAATACCCAACAAACTCTTCCTATTCTTGACCTTTCCTATTCGGACTCATAATCTTTCCGAGATTAATAGAATAGATTCAGCTTGTATTGTCTATAAATTTAATTGTTTCAATAGAATAGAGTATGCCATAACTACTATAATTCTTTCAAAATCTTCATGGTATCACTATGTACATAATTATCTAAATTCTATCATTCTCTACAAAAAGGATGCTTGCTACAAGGCTACGTGAATTGAGATTTGTACACTACAGGATCAGTAGGTATGTGTGAACGGTTTTCTCGCTATGTAGTCAAACAATGAAAACTGACTTTGTCAACAATCTGCAATGCAAACTTTTGAGCAGAGTAAAATTGTTGTATACTGGTAATCCAGTTAAAGTGCACAAAGGGGTTCAGATTCAGATCCAGATCCAGATCCTCTCCATTAAAAGAATTAGGCTCGCCAAGTTAACGAATATGCTAGAAAAGGCTCAAAGCACAAACTCAGACTCAGTTTCACATTTATCCCATCTCTATATGTTAATACAAGACCAAGGCACACGGGTATGACGAAACACGAACATGATCCAATCGCACTCAGAATTTGGTGCTCAAACACACATAAAACTGAATGCTACATGGTTCATAAGCACTACACCAAAACTCAATGTCACTTGCAAAACTGCTAAATCTTGTAGGTTGCCTAAGCTAAGAATTTTGTATATCGGAAACATCAATGAAACTACAGGCTGAACAATCATATGGTGTTTAACGGAGAGCCAGTGAGGCAACTGTTGACTCTATTTGCCCCAAGTTAAGGTTTAGTTCCCTCATTTCAGTTTACAAGAAGCGATACATCACATATATGTAGAACTAATGTCAAGCAACATACATAATAAACACAATGTGTTGCATTTTAACCCTCCAAATTCAGCCAACAGTAATTTCCATATGAGGAACTAGAGTTAATTACCTCCACAAAATTAGAGAATAATATCAACAGCTACCTGCGACCTAACTAGATATAAAATGCAGAAGGGTTTATAGAAACTATAAAAACAAAAATCGGGAAATTATAAATGAACAAAAAGTATTTCCTGAGTGAGAAACAGAATGCGGCAGAGAAGAACATTTGTCAAAAACTAAAGGTGGGAGTTCATGATGCAAATTTATCCGCTAAAGAACATGAGGCAAATGCCAAATTGCCAATGTGAAACTAATGTAACTTCTAAGTTTAAATGGTCCAATTTACATTAAACATATGTAATCACATGAAGATGGAATGCAGAACAATGAATTCTACAAATCTATTAGTAAAAACATGCATACAACCAAGGAGCAAACAAGATTTATTATCTTATGCTTGTACAACAGAGACACAGAGTGCTCCGGACAGAAAGCATCAACTGGGGAGTCATACATGAAGGTTACTGAAAATTATATTAACAATTGGATTAAATTCTTGCTCATTGTTTCACTATCAGCTATAATGCATGAAACCAGGTGAAATTTTCATTCTAACACTAAATCAGACTGTAAATTTCTTCAGCAAACTAGCTGGAGAACTAAGTCACCTAAGTTTATGCAGACCACTAATATTTTTAACACCTTAAAATCTGAGTCAAAGCCTTATTTATCCAATTGATGTCGCTGATAAAAATGTCCACTAGTTCATATGATGTCGCTGATAAAAATGTCGAATTCTGAAGGTGTATAGATGTCTTAACGATCAGGTCTTACAATGATAGAATGGTCGCAAAATAAAATGACCAAGAATGGACAGCAAATCAAATGTCCACTAGTTCACCAAAGCCGCCACAAAACAGAAGACAGAAAACAGAAGTATGTGGTATAACAGTTCCCATGAATTCTAGAATCAATTGTACAACTTATACTACTCTCTATGGCTACTTACATGAATACAACCCTATTCAGGCAGGCAAATTTAACAACATCCATTTGAAATAAGCAGGTACATACTTCTATTTATTACTATAATACTAAATTCACATTGCTAAACTACATAAAATTTATCAGCAACTGATAAATAATTTAACATAACCATACCTAGAAGAATTTTGTATGGATATGCATCCTGTTTTTTTTATATACTTTGACCTCGAGGGGAAAACTGGATCCTCACTCTTTTCTGCTACCTTATCAAAATCAAAATCAGGACTGTGATACAAGATATAAGAACCATTGTATAAGGCACTAGTCCACCTTTGGCATGAATAACCTGCAAGTGTTACCCCATTTATATCTTTAGAAGTCCATATGGTTCAACATAATACAAATGCATCGAGGAAAATCTAAAGAGAATTAAAAAATAATATTAAAAAGTATTCTCAGAAGAAATCAAAAAAAGAAATACATTTAAACACATGAGTTTATATAAGTTACAAGTAATGGAACTGATGGATTAGTACCATATGATGAAATGTGCACACTGGAGTATAAACACAGAAAGAAAGCAGGACAGACAAATTCTTAGGATTATGAAGTAACAGTAGATACTGTACATTCCAATAGGGGGCCTTCATCTTTATATTGAGCAGCAATATATTAATATTAAAATATTTTAATATAGACCATGTTCATTTGTCCTTTGAAATGCAGTCAAGAGAATGATCCAGAGGAGCACAAAAAAACTCTTATGTAAAGTTACAACTTTATGGTATGTCAATATGAGATGAGTCAAGCTGTATGAGTCTCAGTTATAATTGAGATCAATATTCAAACAATAAGCTGGATGTTAATGGCATAGGTAGACTCAGTTCTGAGGGCCTATTACGCTCATACATGCATGGAGCAGGGTAAGTTTCTACAGTAAGCCATTACAGAGGTACAACGATGATTAAGTTCTACTCCAGATACAGTTCATCTACTTTCCTCTACCTTCCTTCTATACCAGGGTCAAATCGGTTTAATGCCATACTTCGTGCAACTTCATGCAGTTATAACAACTAATTTAGAGCACATAGTAGGTTGTTTAATTTGATGGAGTTGCACGAGTAGGAAATAAATTTCTAGTTTTGCTTTAACATAGCTGGAAGTTGAAGAGGAAAAGTATTTGGGCCATATCAAACTTATTTTCCATTTGTTGCAGTTGAAATCACAACCAAATCGGTTGCAACTCCAACCACAACAAATGGAATCCTATTGTAGCCCAACAAGTATAGTCTGGCAGCAACTATAACAACCCAAACAAAAAAAGTTACTCTTTTTTTTTGTACTTGGAACCATGGTTGATAACTCACTATCTGGTTAAGCTCTTTTTTTGTACTTGGAACCATGGTTGATAACTCGCTATCTGGTTGGCATCGAGACCTTCCAACTAGATATCAGTTCTTGATATCAGTTTTACCATTCCCAAAATATAGGGTGTGTTAGATTTTCTTAATATATATAATATCGGATTTAGTATGAGCATCTTACAGTGTTCTAAAATTAATAAAAAATTCTAATATTAATGAAAATTTAATCCTAAAGGAAACATTCAATTTATAATTTTGTTAAATTATAAAATTACATTAAAAAATTATATATTTTCATTTCAGGTACAAAACTATCTTCTTTTATGAATACATTTATTTATGAAGTATACCACGGAACTTTGAATTTTAAATTATATAAACATAATAAGCTACAAAGAATGTTCTATTAAAAGATACACCACAAAGATACTTAAAAATATTTTTCTATCGCGCTCACTATATCATGTTCCAGAGCTTCGCATTGCTCCTAATACCCTACAACTTTTTTATATATTTCCATAGTGATTTTTCTAATGTTACCAAAACATGAAGAAGCCGATATCCAAACATATATTGTTCATGCATTTCGTTCTTTTGTATCATTTCTATATAATGTACCTCTATTAAGAGCAACGGTGAAGCTACTTCATGTTTTCTAAATTCCAACTATTATGCCAAATATGTAGTATTTGCATGTGCAGCGAATAGGTAGTTTTTATATATTACAATATTAAGCTAGAACCAAAACTCTCTCATTCAATGTAGTACCTGTCCAAGTCTACTTTACCTAGTTTTTCTACATTTACAGTATTTCATCTTTCTCAACTTCTTTTTTCATTTCTTCAGATTCTTAGAAATATCGTTTCATCCAAAACATTCAAGTTATGGAACACTAAGAAAAGTAAAATTGACCAAGGGGAAAACTATAAACCAAATAAGTCCATTGAATAAATTTTTCATATTACTCGACAGAAAGGTAAAACACTTCAATATATCTGTTTTTTTAGCTCGTGCCTTAACTATAGCAGTAGTAGTTTATGACTACTGATTAGTACTGAGTGCTTTAACTTTCATCATTTACGCTTTATTGGTCAGCACTTACTATTTGTGGATCCCTTAAATATCTATTAAATAGATTCGCATTAAGTACTAATTATATAATCATCAACGAAGGTACTACCAAGGTTCTAAAGCTCGGGATTGGGAGCAAAATTTTCCAAATATTGGGATTGGGATCGTTTTCGGCCAGATGAGTAGTATTGGATCGGTGTATCGGGTTTCTTGGATCGGGCATTTTTTTTATTTAAAAAATTATCTAATATGTTTCTATAATTAAATTATTTTTAAAATTAATAATCAATTTTAAAAATGAATTGGTGAATTTGAATAATTCTTTTTACAAATTAAATACTTTCAATTACAGAAAAAACATTATAATTAGTTTCAAAAAATTATTAATGTAGAATAAAACTAGAACAATTGAAATAGATAGACCAAACACTACAAATTTTATTTACATACAATAAAAAGATAAATACATCGTCATTGCTTGGATAAGAGGATCCACATGAATAGAAAATTCAAATATTGGGATCTTTTAATCAAAGGATCTGTGGTTTCGGGTTGGGATCGGACCGACCCATCCGATCCAATTGCTAACTCACTCGATCCCGAAGTTATCTCATTGATCCCGAGATTTAACTGTTGTATCGGGCCGGCCCCTTTAAAAATTGATTCAGCTCAGCAAGAATCGGCCGATTTTTAAAACCATGGGTAATACTATTTCTTTATCCATCCGTGTCGTGAATTTGTTGGTCCTCATCTATATGAATTAACTAAGAGTGAAGGTATCATGTACCCGACCCAAAAAATTTGGGATAAAGACTTTGTTGCTGTTGTATATGAATTAACTAACAAACCACTCAGAGATAGATAAATCCCAAAAAGAAACTAACTATTGCCAGGTGTATAGATGACATGAAGCAATAGAGACGAGAGAAACTTGGGTGCAGGTCTTCTAATTTCTTGTATTGATGAAAGAAGAATTAAATAGATAAAAGTTACCTTAAAGGACAAGAGAGATGACGGTGCATCTGCTGTCTTCAAACTTGGAAATCCAATATCGTAGGCTATGCTCCCATCAGGTTTGAACAAACCGAAGTGTCTCTCTGAACCAGGTCCAGGTTTCAAATCCTCATTAAAAAGTGCAAACATGTACGTTTTTATCACAAACTTCGGTTTAAGTGGGGTCCCTTTCCTCTTTGCAAGTCTCTTGTGTAAATTAAAATTATAGGTTCTAGCATTCTCAACAGTAGCACCAGGTTCATCTTCATCCCCACTAGAAGCCCATCCAGTTTCCGAAATCAAAATTTCCATCCTATCAAAGCCTGCATCATCCAAAGCAGAATATGCAGCATCGATTGTTGCATCAAACATGTTATCATAGTGAAGACCGGTCTTCGGATCAGTAATTCCAGTGGCTGGCTGGAACAGAGCATAATTAATATCAATATGCTCAGGATCATTTTTGTACGCAATAAAAGGATAAATATTTAAATGGAAAGGAGACCCAATTTGTGAAAAGAATTCCAACATTGGCTTCATATATTGAGCAACATTCTCATTAAATGTACAAGCTGACGGGGGATATGAAGTTGCAAACACCGCTTGTGAATGTGGGGTAAATATCTGAATAACATCGGTCAATTGAAGCCGAACAAGAGCCCTATACACATTTTTAATAGCACTGAACAGAACTTCTTGAAGCTCTTGATCTGAACCTCCAAGAACTTCATTCCCAATGGCAATCCCTCTTATCCGCGTATCAGGAAAAAAGGAGGACACATTCTCCTTGAGCCAATCCATAGCTCGATCTTCACTCGAATTCATCTCTTTCAAATTTTCATTAGGCAGACCAATAACTAGATCTAAACCAGACCCTTTGAATGCCCTGATAACACTGTGATTGTAATCGAAAATCTTGACATTCTTTATCTTAGCTGCTTTCAGAAGCCTTACAACATCTTTGGGTTCGGGAATGTTATCAGCAAACCTTCCATAATTCACCCCATAAGTTCCTGTAAATGCATGAACTACCCCAAGACCTACACAATCATAGCAAAAACTCTAACATCAGATCAACAACTATCTATATCATAATTTGAAATTTGCCATGATTGATGATAAATTGGGTAAAACCCAAAATTGATCAAGTAATTGGTAAATTAATCACAACAAAAAGCTACTTTTTTTTTAATCGTAAAAGGTTGACCTTGGCCTCCCCATGTTTCATTAAAAAATTTAACAAAACAAACAACAAAAAATAAGGCTTATGAACTTCAGATCCCAACAGGATGGTTCTGGAATTCATACACCCCAACCAACAAACAAAAATACAACGAAATCTATTCCTACTGATCGGGTGACCTCGTCCAAATCAATTTCTCGTGCCAATTTGAGCTCATTCTCTCTCTCAGTCCCTTGCTTGTGCACCGTTTATCCGCACCGTCGCTCGCACGAACACCTCCGTCGCCCCCATCAGTGATTCATACATCAACTTCAAGCATCATATGAGAGACTGCAGAAACTCCACCAATCTGACAACTCCCTGTACAGATTGAGTTCTGGTTCTCATCCCCTCGCTTGACCCTCGTTAATTCTCACTGGCACCTCGCAACGAAGGATGTTCTCTTCCCTGACTGCTCGCACTGATACCTCTGTCGCTACCATTAATAACTTGCGCATCAACTTCAAGCACCATATGAGAGACCGCAGACACTACACCAATCTGACAACTCTCTGTACAGATTGAGTCCTGGTTCTGATCCCCTCGCTTGACCCTCGTTGACTCTCACTAGCCCCTCGCAACGTAGGTTGTCCAGTCCCCTGACTACTGAACAAATGCCACCACCCCCTCCAAGTCCCCTGACATGAGAGAGACCGTAGGCACCCCTCACTTTGACCTGAATAGGGCAAAGTAGAGCACAAACAATAAAATTGTCGGCCTACCGTAGTCCCACCAACTAGGGTACATTTTATTGCTAATTGTAAGTTGGTTGTAATTTGAATATTTAGGAAGAAAATTTGGATATTTGGGACTAACAAAAAATTACTTAAACAGATCAGATTAAGGGAAGTAATGGGTAGTTTATGAAGGCAACCCTCTCTAGAATACCCCTCCTATCTAAGACTAGCAACTCAATATTAGGGTTAAAACCCCAGTAATCCCATATAATTAAAAAACCAAGAAGAAAGTAAGATTGCAACCAAAAACTAATTTAAAAAGTTCAAAAGAAGGAGAAAAAAAATCAGGAAAAAAAAAGAAGGTAGCTTTGAAATCGAAACATACCCAGGAAAAAGAGGAGGTAGAAGAAGATGAGGAAGCGTAACATCTGACTAGATTGGATTGGAGTAGTAGGAGTTTGAAGTGGGGGGGATGAGTTTATTTTCGGAGGCACTAGAGTACGAAAAATGGGGAGTGGGGAGTTAAGAGTTAGGGGGGTCTAGGGGTTTTCTGATTTTTCCTGAGATTAGTTATTACTCCCAGTTTGGTTTGGTTTGGTTGTAACTAGGATTGCAGATGATCCGAGCTACTCGTGAACTATTTGGCTCGAGCTCGGTCAAAGCTCGACAACTTAACGAACCGAACTCGAACTTGGACGTTTTGTGATTATTAGGCTAAGTTCGCGAGTACTCGGCTCGAACTCGGTCAAAGCTCGTCTCGAACCGAGCTCGAGCCGAGCTCGAGCTCGAAACCGAGCTCGAGCCTCAAGATACTCGGGTCGACTCGGCTCGTTTGCAGCCCTAGTTGTAACCGAAATTTTTTACCTAAATAACCCACTGTTTGAAAGTATTTACCAAACTGACTCACTTTCGGAACTATATACCAAATTGACCTACTCGCTATCTGGGATAGCAAGTCTAGTTCAAATGAACTCGCTATCTCAGATTGCGAGCGTAGTTTCTAGGGGTTTTCTGATTTTTCTGAGATTAGTTACTCCCAATTTAGTTTGGTTTGGTTTGGTTGTAACCGGGATTTTTTACTAAAATGACCCATTTTTTGAAAGTATTTTACCAAACTGACTCACTTTCGAAACTACATACCAAATAGACCGACTTGCTATTTGAGATAGCAAGTCTAGTTCAAATGAACTCGCTATCTCAGATAACACGTGTAGTTCTGTGATTTTATCCAACACTTGGAGAAATTATGAACATGCAATTTCTACCTGAAATGTATACAACTACACTCGTTATTTGAGATAGCAAGTTTATTAGAATCGCTATCTCAGATGGTGAGTCTAGTTGTACTCATTTTTTCAGGAAAAAAAATTTGAACATGAAATATGTACAACTACACTCGCTATATGAGATAGCGAGTCTAATTCAAGTTGTACTCATTTTTTCACAGAAAAATTGAACATGAAATGTATACAATTTAGTTTAAATGAATTCGCTATCTCAGTTAGCGAGTGTAGGTCTCCACATTTCAAGTAAAAAAAATGCATGTTTAAAAGTTCTTTAAAAAATGAGTACAACTATACTCGCTATCTGAGATAGCGAGGTTAGTTAAACTAGACTCGCTATCTGAGATAGCAAATGTAGTTATATACATTTCAGGTAGAAATTGCATGTTCAAAAGTTTTCTGAAAAATGAGTATAACCACACTCGCTATCTCAGATAGGGAGTGTCAGTAGTTATATACATTTCAGGTAGAAATTGTATGTTCAAAATTTTTCTAAAAAATGAATACAACTACACTCGCTATCTGAGGTCAGTCTAACTAAGCTCGCTATCTGAGATAGCGAGTGTAGTTATATACATTTCAGGTAGAAATTGCATGTTCAAAAGTTTTCTGAAAAATAAGTATAACCACACTCGCGATCTGAGATAGCGAGTTTATTTAACTAGACTCGCTATAGATCAATTTGATAAATAGTTTCAAAAGTGGGTCAGTTTGGTAAATACTTTCAAACGGTAGGTCATTTTGGGACTAAGTCTGTACTGGAGTACAAGTAAGATGCGATGGCAACTTGGTTAAGGAAAAAATCATGGAGGGTAATAAGGGTGGCAGTTGATGCAAACTCGACCTAAGTCCGTCTAGATCCGACCCGATAATTTGCAGGGTTGGGCTAATAATTTTTATTTCGAACTGGGCTCGGGTTTAAATTTTTAGGCCCGAGAAAAATTTGTGCCGGGCACGGGCCCAAGTGTTTAGGTCCGATGTGCCCGAATTAATTTTTTATATGTATATGTATGTTTATGTATATATCATGTATATTTATGCATGCGTATTTTTTAAGAGAATAATGTGGTAAGTTGAAATGAGTGTTAAAGTTTATAAATAGCGAAATTATGTTTTGTATATAAAATTAAATGCAAATAAACAAATTATATGTAAATTACTCAAAAGTTTGGAGTATTTTTATTATTGTTATTTTTTATCGTATATTATTCTTGATATAGTTTTATTTTATGGGAAAGTTATAAATTAAAATATGCATAAGTAGTTCGGGCCCAGGATCGGACCTAATTTTTTAAGCTCGAAGAAAAATCGGGTAGTGTTCGGGCCTATTGTAACAGCTCGTAATTTCTAAAGATATAAAAAAAACATAATATATATATATAATAAAACATAAAGAAAGCTATTAAGTGGCTCTCCTTCAATCCCCCAAAAATCAAAGGCCTAGATCTAACCTCACAAAACATTTTTTCCCCCCAAAACTCAAATTCAAATTCCCCACCCAAAACAACCCCTTTATTTAGTTAATTATCTCTCTCTCTCTCTAATAAAATACTTATAAAAAAAATTATAATTTTTTTTACAAAAATCTATATAATAAAATACAAAAAAAGCTATCAAGTGGCTCTCCTTCAATCCCCAAAAATCAAAGACTCAGGTCTAATCTCACAAAACAAATTCCCCCCCCCCCCCCCCCCCCCCCCCCACACACACACACACACACACACACACACACAAAAGTTTTTCCCAAAACTCAAATTTAAATCCCCCCACCTAAAACAACCCCTTTATTTATTTAATTATCTCTCTCTCTCTCTCTTATTCAAAAAAATTAAGAAAATAAAATTTTAAAAAAATTTAGAAAATTAAAAAACTAAAATATTTAAAAACTTTAAAAATAATTCAAAAAAATCAAAAAATTATATAAAATTATATAAAATTATATAAAATTTTAAAAAAAATTTACAAAAAATAATTAAAATTTCCTAAAAATTTTAAAAAATAAAAAAAATTAAAACTTTAAAAACTTTAAAAATGATTCAGAAAAAATAAAAAAACTTATAAAAAATTAATATAAAATTTTTTAATTTTTTATTAAAAAAAAGTTAAAATTTTTTAAAAATTTTTAAAATTGTTTAAAATAACAAAATTTGCAAAATTTTAAATTTAAAAAAAAAATTCAAAATTTCTAAATTTTGAAAATTTGAAAATTTGAAAATCTCAAAGCAAATCCAAATCTAATATCGAACCCCAATCAAGAGGTCGTCGTCGATATCTGATCCGCTGCTGATTCTGTATCGGTGACTCCCCTCCAAAAAATTGAGCGCGAATATCAAGTGACTCCGTATCAGCGACTACCCTCCACCGAATCGAGAGCCTCTATATGCGATGCGACGACTCTAATTTCATCTCATTAACCGAATTCTCATTCTAATTTTTAATTTTGTGTGTGCAGGGATTACTTAGTTTTTTGCTGACTCGAATTTTAAGTGTGCATAGGATCTAAGTTCAGAGATGTATGATTGTTTTAATTTTGGGTTAAAAATTTTTTAATTTGGTGATTTATTTGATGAGTTTTTTATTGGTTTTGATTTAAGGCGTACGCAAGTGAGAGATGGATTATTTGGTGGCCTCAATTTGGGCTTCCAAATCATAGCAGGACAGGTAAGCTGACCAGCAACCTAAAATAACTTGGCAAATATGCAACATTAATTTCTTTACTACAAGAGAAAATACAATCAGTATATGTTTGGATATATAGGATTGGATGACTGGAGTTTACCAGTGAAGGGTGCAAACTCTCTACTCAAGAAAGACAGCTAAAGTAAATTTGTTATTTATCCATTTTGATTTTTTTTATAAAGGTGCAATGGGGAGACAAAGTGGAGATAAAATAAATGATTAGCTTGGATTTATATATATATATATATATATATATATATATATATATATATATATATATATATATATATATATATATATATATGAGAAATCTTCGGTTGCTCACTACTTTGGTGAGCACTCCATGAGCACTCACGAAATAGAGCACCTATGACAAATCCGAACCGCACATATTGTTCTATACACCTTAGATAGCCTAAAAATAAAAAATCAAGTAATTTGAAGTTCATTTGCCCATGATTTACACCATTACAAAATTGTCTGGCTGAAAATTCTAATAGCATGATGGATGGGCAAATGAACTTCAAATTACTTGATTTTTTATTGTTAGGCTATCTAAGGTATATATAACAATATGAGCGGTTCGGATTTGTCATAGGTGCTCTATTTCATGAGTGCTCACCAAAAGTAGTGTGCAACCGAAGGGGACTCTATATATATATATATATATATATATATATACGCACACACAAACACTTGTGGAATACATGGACTTTTATTTACAACTAATTATTGTCATACTATTCAAACTTGAGATATATAATTGTTAATTTACTGTTTACAAGGCTTTTCATATGCTGTATCGTTCTGAAGATGTGTCGTAGGCACGTGCCCACGGGCAAATCTAGTATATATATAGTATAGAAAAGTTT
Organism: Hemerocallis citrina; assembly: GCA_017893485.1. Taxonomy (NCBI): domain Eukaryota; kingdom Viridiplantae; phylum Streptophyta; class Magnoliopsida; order Asparagales; family Asphodelaceae; genus Hemerocallis; species Hemerocallis citrina. Next base: position 1,228,272 of record JACEHZ010000390.1, read on the forward strand.
GGCTGTGCCCCATAGATCTCCGATGGGATGGATGTGTGTGGAATTAATTGAAGGGGGGCCCCACGGTAAAAGAAATGCAGCACTTGAGCTGCTATTTGATGCTGCTGCCTCTGATGACGTGGCGATGACATCAGTCGTGGGACGCGCGCTCAGCGGCTCTCTGTGTGAAGACGTGTGTATGGGGCCCACGGGCTCTACTGTACACGGGATTTGAAGGGGAGTGATTTGAATTGTCCCATATCAGGAATCACACAAGAATAATTAACTATAAATAATAATGCCTATTATTAAGAGTCACCTAATTGGTTAACAACATTTTGAGAGGCATCCTGTGGTGGGCAGTTGTACTATAAATATTAATTTGTCTCTTAAAATACATAAAATTGTCTGAGTATTGGGGTGCAGCTTACACCTATGTTTGAAACTTTGAGCTCGAGCCCGGATCTATGTTGGTCTGGTCCAAATCCGGCTCGCTACCAACCCTAGAGGGTTTGGAGTATAGGATGGAATCAAGAGTGTGAATCACCCTTAGGGGGGGGTGAATAGGGTGATCGTGCAGAATTAAAAAATTAAAAGCATAAAGTAAAATAAATCAAGTAATGCAAAAGAGGCAAGAAAAGCAAACTCAGATGACGCAGCGATATAACGTAGTTCGATCCCTAGGTTTACGTCCACACCACCTACTTGTAACAATTCTCCACTACAATCGTTCCACTATACTCAAAAATTCTTAGTACAGTGATTCTCAGATTCAGGCCGACAGACCTATTACACTTACAGGACTTCTAATTCAAGTCCCATCAATCTCACCGAAGTGGAAAAGAAAAGAAAAATAAAACTCAAGATCGTTTGAGATCTTGACTAAAGAATACAACCAATTCAACGCTCACATTCGGATTGATTATCAAGAGATTAGTTCGAAATTATTTTCCCAGAAGGAATAGGTGAAGAAGACATAGTGGATTCTTTCGATTAAATAGAAGAGAAAGTATATCGATCAAAGGAAGAAACAATACATTCCAAAAAAGATATACAACCAAGTTACGGTTGATCAGTCAAAGTGTGCAGTCGACCGTTCAGCTCTCTGGCGTAGCTAGAGAGTTGAAAGGTCGACCGCTATCTTAACTCATATAGGTTGCGGTCGACTGTGACGGTCGACCGGTCGTTGGCTGTATAAATCGAATCCACGTTGTTTTCTTACCATAAACTAATCAATCTTTAATCAATCAATTACAGTAAATATCTCACGAAAATATTGCTAAAAAATCAGTCATGATAGATTGCTTGGAGGCCAATTAATTGAGAGTTCTTTCCTCTTTAGCTTGTAGATGCAATTTCCTGTTATTATTTTCCTTGTTTGTATATTTGTGAATCTCTCTTGGATCTCTTCTTTATATTAATTAATCCTGAAAATCTGATACACTAAATTCAAACTTATTAGTACAAGTGAGCACGTTTTATGCACACCAAACCAAGAGTCAACAAAAAGGGTATGGAGTATAGAATGGAATCAAGAGTTGTTGGATTTCCTCGAGTTTTGTCCACTTTGTATAATCTTTTAATCTTTTGAATAATGCTTCATCCACTACCAATTTCACTACCATTCTCTTCACTATCTTAGGTGACACACTCCTATTGGAGAGTTCCTCCACCTACAATCTCTTCTCCCACCTATTGGAGTGTGGCACATAGGATAGTGAAGATAAATATAGTGAAATTGGTAGTGGATGTAACATTACTCTGATCTTTTTGAAATTTCACATGGTAATGGTGGTGGTTACAATACTTGTTATTTTTGTACCACAATTCAGAACAATAAAAACGTGGAATCGTAAAGTAACTAATAATGATGGATTTCACATGACTCACGTTCTTGTTCTATGCAGTACAAAAAAAAGATAACGCAGATTGCAGTGATATGCACAACGTTTCCTATTATAGCAAGTATAACAAAAGAACAAAAAATCGTAGTTATCATATTTATGTTCACTTTATAGCTATATATTATGCTAATATGAAAGAGAATGTATCCCCTATCTCCTTTCACTATTTTGAAATAAAGAAATGAGAGCAAAAGTAGGAATTCACACATACCTTAATACGTGCACATACCCAGCCACCACCTCTGCTCGATTTTCGACTGTCCAATCGTCCAGATATGCGAAGACGTGTGTAATCGAGGCCCCTGATCACGCCACGTCGCCACCTAATCACGCATGTCCAATTCACTCAATGAGCGAGCCCATCACGTGATCAACGTCCCAGGGTCATGTCACGTCACCACATCATCCTAATACCTTATTCCACTCAATGGGCAAGCAGATGCTTGATGGACGATCCAGATCGCTCCCAAAATCGCGCCAGCTCGATAAATCAATAAAAAATCTCAGAAAATAATTCAAAATTAAGAAATTAAATTGAAATTCCAAAAATTATTATTAAATACGGAAATTTAATTTGAAATTCTGAAAAAATAATTAAATATTTGGAATCTATACAATATATTATGCTAAACCACTTTTGTATATGATTTTTCTCATTTTTCATTTTTAAAATAAAAAATGAGGACAAATGTAGTAGATAATTCTCCACTTTTACGCCATCCAAATTGAAATTGGAATCTTCATTATTATATAGATGCTATCAGATGAATTTTTCAAAAAACGTTTTATTATTTTATTATTTTAAAGAAAATTATGTGCACTATTGCGTGGGTTATACTACATATTATATTATATTATATTATATTATATTATACTAGTAATTTACACGTGCGATGCATGTCGTAATAAACATATATTTTTAAAAGTAAAAATTTTGACGTAGTCTGGCCCCGAACCTGAGACATCTTTTATATTAGTTATGCACAGACAATGCACGTCTTAATATTTTTTTATTTTTTTAAATAAAAACTCTGACGTAGTGAGGAATCGAACCTAAAACCTTTTTCATATTAATTTTGTACGTGCGGCACACGTGTTGATATATTGACAAATGACACTAAGGCCTTCTCCCATTATATTATTGGATTGGAGATAAGTTTGTGCAATATTGCACAAGGTACACTAGTTTATAATAATATAATAAAGAGTTGTTGTTTAATTAGCTCATATATTCATGCTCAAATTAGCTAACATGGAAATACTTATAAAGTGTTCATCAAATTTTATTAGTACACGCTTTAAAAGAGATAGTAACTTTTTCCTACACTTTTTAGAAAAAGACAAGTAATAACATATCTTCGACGAATAAGTGCATTCAAAAAATATTTACAAATTTACAAAATATTAGAAACACTATAGACTATGCCGCTATGGTGGAATTGACAAAGGTGTATGAGTTTAAAATATAAGGAAACGAAGAAAAGAAAAATGGTTAAACAAACATTTATTTGGTTATTTTTTGTGAAAAAGATAAAACATCACTTAACTAAAAATTATGAATTATATATTTTTTGTTTATCTTGAGAATTTTATTAAAGAAACAGGAAGAAATCAAAGAAAAGAGAGCATGGTCCATGTTTGTAAATGCGGAGCTGATACATTGTCTGGCAACTTTGTTAAGTGGCCAAATCAGATCAAGTTACTTTTAAGAAAGTTATATAGTTTTCATATTCAACATTCAAAAATTTCAAATCTTCCATTATTAAGCCTTAACCTATTTTTTCTTAGCTTAATTACATTGATGATTAGTGCTTAGCCACTAAGGCATTAATGCGTCTAGTTTGTTAGAACTTTGTAGATATATTAAGTGAGTGAACAGGGCACCAACCTTACCTTTTGAGCTAAAGTATCTAATTAATTAGTTGATTAGCTAGGGAATATATTTTCAGAGGGAGAAAGGAAGGTGATGAGTAACATGAGACAAAAAATGCTTTCTTAATCAATATAATTATATACGGTAGTGACACATGAGACTATGAGAACCATATTTTTTAAAATAAGGTCTTGAGCTTATATTTTTTCTTAAAATTAAATATTTATTACATCTTCAGAAACAAAATCCTTATGATTCATCTTGAGTTGTGAATTTTTGTAGATATATAGCATGTGAGTGTACATTCTCATCCATAACAAATTTGTTAGGCTTTATCAGTGGAAAAAAATATGCTGTAAAAGACTATACATGGAGACATGATTTCATAAACTAGTGGTTATCACCATTGGATGTGCTCGTGTGCTTGGACGGGTTTCCTCCTAATAAAAATTAGCTGACGCTATCTGTAAAGATGACTATTTTTCTGAGTTCAAATCCACTTATCAGAAGCAAATAACCAGAAGACAAATTGGGCCAGAAAACCAAACTGGTAGAAAGGCAAGGCCCAAAATCCAAAAAACATTCATAGGATAATGCTAAATCAATGCGTGTGGAGAGAATGGAAGGTCACCGTAAGGCTAAATTTTAAAAAATCACACTAAATTTTGTGTCATTTTTAAAAAACCGTACTAAGATTAAATTTAAAAAAACGCACAAAACTTCAGTTTAATAAAACACACACTGACGGAGTTTCAATCCGTTACTTTTTTTGCATGTGCGATGCACATAACCTATTTTTCTGACCAAAATATCTCTGTATAAATAACAGTAACCTTTCTCCCCCTTCAATTACTTGTTGAAAAAAAACACCAAATCTGATAGAACCCTAGTTTACCCCCGTTTAATCAATCCAAAACGAAGTGAAGCAATTCTCGGAGTGAAGCTCAGCGATTGCTATATGAACTCTCTTCGAAGCCTACATCTAATGGAAAGAAGGAATATATGAGGGTGCGACTGATCGAATCGAAGCTCAGCAATCGAAGCGAAGCAATCAAACAAGGTTTGTTCTCCATTATTTTCTTTCCTTATCTTGGTTTTGGTCTATTTATAGGGTTGGGTGTTCTGCTGTTTGGATTCATATAAAAATGTGGTGTGGGGGACCAATTTTGACCAATTTTTTATTGTTAATGTGATGTGGGGCTAGGGTTTTACAAACAGTGATTTTAAAATGTTGGCTTTGTTAAAACAGTGATTTGGGAATGTACTGTTATATAAAATAGTATCAAAATGTGATATTTGAGATGATGAATTTTGTGAGTTTAGCTTGCTCTTGTTTTAATTCAATATTTTGAATGTAATTCAGGATAATGTTAAACCAGAACATTCAGTGCGATGGATACTTTGTGAAGAATCGCAAATGGAAATATGTGGGTGGTAAGAAGGGGAGATATCGATTCATCATTCACTACAAGAAATTTGACATATACCAACGGACACCTGTAGTGACGGTCACTAAAACCGCGGGTATAGGCGTCATATACCTACAGACGTGCAATGAACTGTGGGTATAGGTATCCTATAGCTTTAGAGTTTTTAATCCGTAACTATAAGTTTTACTGACGGGTACAACACTGTGGGTATAGTCCTCCCACTAAAAAAATTGAAGTTAACACTAAAACAAATTTCCTATCCCCAACCCCATCGAAATTTTCATTTCCCTCAACCCCATCTAAATTTTCATTTCCCCTCTCTGATCTCTTTCTTCCCGCTCACGAACCCCAACCCCAATCGCCGTCGTAGACCGCCGTCCCACGTCACCGTGACCCCCGTGCCCCCCGTCGTCGTTCCCCCGACCGTCCTAACCCCCGCATCTCTCACAAACCCTAGCCCCGACCACCATGGGCCCACGTCGCAGTCGCCGTTGCCGTTCCTGCCCCATCATGGGCCTACATCGCAGTTGCCGTTGCCGTTCCCGCTCCATCATAGAAATCATCAGCATCATCTTCCTCTCTCTCTGAAACCCTAGGTATGAATTTGAGATATTGATAATAGGTTAATTTGTGAATTTGAGAATTTGGGATTGTGAAAAGAATAATTTGGGTTTGTGGAATTGGGGAAAAATTATGGTTTCTTTGCTGGCATATGCAGTGGCTAGTCGTGAGAAACGCCTTCTTCAATTTGGAACAGATTAGAACAACGATTAGTCTAGCAAAACAGGAGGATGTTTCCGTCTCTATGGATTATTTGATTATTAGTAACAAATCTTTTGATTATTTGATTATTAGTAACAAATCTTTTGATTATTAGTAACAAATCTTTTGATTGTCATTTCTCTTTTAGAGATGCAAGGGTTATGTGGGATCAGAAGACTGGTCGTTCTAGAGGATTTGGCTTTGTTGCTTTTCGCAATCAAGAGGTACATTGAATCATTTGATTGTATGTGATCTAATTTAAATGCACTGGAATTGAGACATTTTTCTTCTTCTTTTTTATCATACATTGTTTTAATATTTGCAGGATGCCCAGAGTGCCATCAATGATCTAACAGGTGTGTTTCTACTTCTTGTTGATATTTTACAATTGTTGTTTGGCTCATTGTTAGGTTAAGCATTATGCATCAATGATTCTGGCTTCTACATTTATCTATTCATGTGAATTTTGCACTTTGGACACTCAACCCAACTGGACCTATCCGCACCTTTCTGCTTGTTCAAAATACTTTTTTGTTTCTTCTTCTTTTACTAGTTCTTTTGATGTTGGCAAATTTGAGTTTATATGCACAATTTGTTCCATCCAGGTAAGTGGCTAGGAAGTCGTCAAATTCGGTGCAACTGGGCAACAAAGGGAGCTGGTCTCAATGAGGACAAACAGACCTCTGATTCTAAAAGTATGGCAGGCCTAGCAAATGATTCAACTGGTGAGTGCATCTTTGAAGTGATGATTGAATTTGTTTTAGATGCCATTGTCTCGTTGACAGTTAATACTTGGAGAATTAGAATTATCTTTAGATGGTATGTGGTTTTATTACCAACGAAAGTATATTGGTACTTTTCATATTACAATGATACAGGATTCATGACCAAGGAAATTTTATTAAACATGATATATTTATGAACTAGCCAACCAGTTTCACATTTTAAAGCAGTTATCTCATTTGCATGGTTTTCATGTAGTACCCTCTCTGACTACAGCAATGTTATGTTACCATGCATGTCATTTCTTTGGGTCTTTCTATAAGATGAATTTAAAGTGGTAATGATGAATGTTGGTAATATGATCATGCTCTTCTGCATGTAGGACGGGCATATAAGGGTTTTCAAGTGACCAGGTTTGGAAATCATTCTTAATCAACCCGATGCTCATACTATAGTGAAGGATCTGGATTTCAGGTTGGTGAATGTTGCATCTGTGTGTGTTTAAATAACCAGCTCTTTCAAGTTATATTTATACATTAGTTGCATTCTTTCTGAAGTAGAGTTTTTTGCCTGTTTCATTGTCGATTCATTTTTTGTCTTGGTCTCTCACTCAACTTTTGACACATTTTGCAGCGCTGATGCAAGGTATGTATCTTTGGGTAGTCTTGCACATACCATAACTTCTTATTATTATTATATTTTGTCATCACGTTTTACCCATTTAGCTTATTTCTGATCTCTATACAAATGGTTCTCCTTGAGGCTTCTTGTGCTTGTCAAATCATAAATGAAAACATAGATTAAAGAGAAACGTTTAATTGAGGCTTCCAGAAGATTTATCATGAATAGAAGTTGCAACCAAGTTTGCTATTCAGAGGCCTTGGTTGATACTTGATAATGAGCATTAGTTCCCTAATATAGTAATCTTTGCATTAGGGAAGTTAGTATTAAGAAATTAGCTAGGAGTTTGAAATGGGAAGTGAAACAAGTTTTTGATGACTCATTGCTTGAAGCGGCGCGCTTTGCAAGCCAATAGGTATTTGGAAGGACTTATATGTTTTGTTTTTTTTAGTATAGAAGGATTAACATGTGAATTGAGGTTTTTGAAATTTTTGTCATTTTTTCTCTAGTGTTTCCTTTAAGCCATTTCTATGCAAGTTAACATTGGAAGTATTTCTGAGAAGATATCTAATGTCCTATGGTTTTTCGCTCCTTGTTGATAGTCCTCTTCTAACTTGTATTATGTCATCACAGGGAAAGAATCTTTGACTTGTATTATGTCATCACAGGGTGATGCTAAATCATATTTAGTTTGCAAGAAGAAGATGTCAACATCTCCTGAAATGCTTTGTAGCTTGTGTCCTTCACCATTTAAGCAATTTCTTGAGATTGTTGTCAAAATGAAATTTGATGAAGAGCCAAATTATGCTAAGCTAATATCATTGTTTGATGGGTTAATCGGACCTAATCCGGGTATTAGGCCAATCAATATTGATGGTGCACAAAAGGTAATATGTACCTTCATATGTCTGGATTCTGGAACGTATAAAATTTGTTGTAATCTCTAGTAGAACTTTGCACTGACAGCAGATTCTGTCAGGTTGGCCAAAAGTGAGTTAGGTTGATTGTTGTTGATGATGATGATGATGATGGCCAGTTGAGGAAGAAGCTTCGGGGGGGAGTTCCTGCTACTCAGTGGATTTCTGTGTATAATGCGAGAATACCTGTGAAACAGAGGTAATTCTTGTGGTTAGTATTAGCTATAAAACATGCTCAGAGAAAAAAGATGCAGTTTGTCTGGATTCATGAGTATAGTCACTGCATAATTTGCTGTAGCATACCTTCTTGTGCAGATGCACATGCTAAAAATTAACTGATTGCATGTTAATAATTCTTAGGTGGGTATACTATCATGTAGTGTTTAGAGTTTGATTTCTGAATGCTTGGATTCTTTCCCTCGTGAGTGTGAATTAAAAAGGTTTCGAAGATTTTAGATATAGGAAGAAAAGAAGGTATTAACTTTGCTTGTAACTTTGCTTGTCTGTTGCAAGTAATCTATTTTTTTTTGATATTGTACTTAACTCAAACTGATGATGCAGTCCTCTTCTCGACTAGTCTCTCCTCTTAGTACTATCTGGCAACGACCACATTTGGTAGGCATCACTCCCATTATTTGAATGTGTGATAACGAAAAAGAATATTGACTATTTGTTGATGACCAAAGTTAGATCTTTTTGCTTTGTTTTGTTTGCGAAGGGCTCTCAACAAACAAGAAATGACTGAACTTGCTCAAAATGCAGCCGAGCTTGTGTTTGCCGACGATGAAGTGAAGAAGGTTGTAAAGGAGATTTGCAGGATGCTAAAAGAAGATTACTGCAAAGAGAATCAAGATCTGGTTGCCGTAAAATAAGAAAATTGTTAGTGTCGTATCTCAAGTGAGGAGTCAATTGAATGTTATCTTATAATGCCATTGAATATGTTAATCGTAGTTTAAAGTATTGATTCCCATGTCTACACACATGAATTCAATTGTGTATTTGGTTATTAACTATTTTGTAATTTGACATCTTTGTAATACTTCATTAATATTTAATATGATTGAAGTTTAATTTTATTTAATTTTGTTTCATAAACACATTTATCTATTTTATTGTGTATTTTGTTTATAATTGGATTAATATTATAAATTAAAATATTAAATTATCATAAGCATAATTAATAAGAAAAAATTGTGTATAGAGTGATGAGTATATATTCAAATAATTGGATGCAAAAATCATCGCTAAAACCTATAGCAATGGAGTTTCAACCGTGGGTATAGGAAAGCAAAAGGTGTCTTTAAAACCTATACCAACGGATACGAAACCGTGGGTATAACACCGAGGTTTTGTCCAACGGGTGAAAAAACCGTCGCTATAGGCTATAGTGACGGCATTTTGCCGTGGGTATAGCTAATTAAAAACGACGGAAAAATATGTCCGTTGGTATAGGTTTTACGGGTTATACCTACGGTTTTTCGCCTTTTACCCACGGATTTTTGCTGTCACTATATGTCAAATTTCTTGTAGTGATTCCTGAATTGACAAGATGGGAAGCTGTTAAGAACATTTTGAATGAAGTTTCTGACTACAATGAAACCCATGTCATCTACTCCAAAGTAGGAGTTGGGGAGTTAGCTGAGAATTTCAGATTGGTAGATTACAATGTGAAAACAATGAAGATGTGAGAAGAACACAATGTAGAACCTAAAGTGGGTGAAGTATATCTGTATGTTGATACACAGATGGGGGTGGAAGGGAAACATGTTGAATCTGAGGTAGACAAGCTAGTATCGAAGGAACAAATCAGCATTGAGGATGTAGTGATGAAATGTATGTTTTTGTATTTCCTTCGATAGCAGTTTATACAATTTCAAATGATCACACAATGTACTAATATATATAACTCATGTTTGGTTTTGATAATTTGCAGATGATATTACCGTTAAGGATAAACCTACAGATGATGTTACAATTGATGAGATACATGATGATATCATGTCTGAAGCTCTCGATCTCACAATGCAAGTAAGAAATAGCTAGTTGTTATCTCAAGTACCTACACAGTCATAGGTTGTTCAATCAGAAGTTAGAGGCCCCAACAAATGTGTTGAAGTGGGGGGATCGTTTGGAGATACAGATGAAGCCATTAATATCACAAGTCAGCCCACAAGTGTACATGTAAAAGCAATTAATGTCACCAAACAGGCAAAAAAAGGAGTTGGTAGGCCAAGTTCAAGGAGAAAAGAAGACGAGAAATTGTGCGGAGATGAATGTGATGCACCCAATGTGGATTCAGACTACGCAAATAGTCATGAATTAGGAGAACTAAGCTGTTCAGATGATGACAATGGAGCAGCTTTCAGGAACATCCAATATAATAAAGAGAAATATTTGGTGGAACCCGTGATTGTAGTTGGTATGGAGTTTTCTCATGCTAGTGACTTTAGAGCATGTTTGCAGGAGTGGGCCATCAAGAATGGATTTGATCTGTTTTGGAGAAGGAATGATGCGAAGAGGATTACGGTTGAATGTCTTGCTCAGAATGGATGCCCTTTCTATGTTGGAGGTGCATGAAAAGAAAATGAAAGGGTATTCAGGATTGTGTCTCTATGAAAGGATATTCAGGATTGTGTCTCTATGTTGGAGGTGTATGGAAAGAAAATGAAAGGGTATTCAAATTTATTAGTACAAGTGAACACGTTTTGTACGCACCAAACCAAGAGTCAACAAAAAGGGTATGGAGTATAGGATGGAAACAAGAGTTGTTGGATTTCCTCGAGTTTTGTCCACTTTGTATAATCTTTTAATCTTTTGAATAATGTTTCATCCACTACCAATTTCACTACCATTTTCTTCACTACCTTAGGTGACACACTCCTATTGGAGAGTTCCCCCACCTACTATCTCTTCTCCCACCTATTGGAGTGTGGCACATAGAATAGTGAAGATAAATATAGTGAAATTGGTAGTGGATGTAGCATGACTCTGATATTTTTGAAATTTCACATGGTAATGGTGGTGGTTACAGTACTTGTTATTTTTGTATCACAATTCAAAACAATAAAAACGTGGAACCGTAAAGTAACTAATAATGATGGATTTCACATGACTCACGTTCTTGTTTTATGCAGTACAAAAAAAGATTACGTAGATTGCATTGATATGCACAACGTTTCCTATTATAGCAAGTATAACAAAAGAACAAAAAATCGTAGTTATCATATTTATGTTCACTTGATAGCTATATATTATGCTAATATGAAAGAGAATGTATCCCCAATCTCCTTTCTCTATTTTGAAATAAAGAAATGAGAACAAAAGTAGGAATTCACACATATCTTAATACGTGCACATACCCAGCCACCATCTCCGCTCAATTTTCGATTGTCCAATCGTCCAGAGGTGCGAAGACGTGTGTAATCGAGGCCCCTGATCGCACCACGTCGCCACCTAATCACGCATGTCCAATTCACTCAACGAGCAAGGCCATTACGTGATCAACGTCCCAGGGTCGTGTCACGTCACCACATCATCCTGACACCTTATTCCACTCAACGAGCAAGCACAGGCTTGATGGGCAATCCAGATCGCTCTCAAAATCACGCCAGCTAGATAAATCAATAAAAAATCTCAGAAATAATTCAAAATTAAGAAATTAAATTGAAATTCCAAAAAATATTATTAAATATGGAAATTTAATTTGAAATTCCGAAAAAATAATTAAATATTTGGAATCTATGCAATATATTATACTAAACCACTTTTGTATATGATTTTTCTCATTTTTCTTTTTTAAAATAAAAAATGAGGACAAATGTAGGAGATAACTCTCCACTTTTACTCCATCCAAATTGAAATTGGCATCTTCATTATTATATAGATGCTATTAGATGAATTTTTCAAAAAACGTTTTATTTTTTTATTATTTTAAAGAAAATTATGTGTAGTATTGCACGGGTTATACTACATATTATATTATATTATATTATATTATATTATATTATACTAGTAATTTACACGTGCGATGCATGTCGTAATAAACATATATTTTTAAAAGTAAAAATTTTGACGTAGTCTAGCCCCGAACCTGAGACATCTTTTATATTAGTTATGCACGGACAATGCGCGTCTTAATATTGTTTTATTTTTTAAAATAAAAACTCTGACGTAGTGAGGAATCGAACCTAAAACCTCTTTCATATTAGTTTTGTACGTGCGTCACACGTGTTGGTAGATTGACAAATGACACTAAGGCCTTCTCCCATCATAATATTGGATATTGGATTAGAGATAAGTTTGTGCAATATTGCACAAGGTACACTAGTTTATAATAATATAATAAAGAGTTGTTGTTTAATTAGCTCATATATTCATGCTAAAATTAGCTAACATGGAAATACTTATAAAGTGTCCATCAAATTTTATTAGTACACGCTTTAAAAGAGATAGTAACTTTTTCCTACAATTTTTAGATACAGACAAGTAATAACATATCTTCGACTAATCAGCGCATTCAAAAAATATTTACAAATTTACAAAATATAAGAAACACTATAGACTATGCCGCTATGGTGGAATTGACAAAGGTGTATGAGTTTAAAATATACGGAAACGAAGAAAGAAAAATGGTTAAACAAACATTTATTTGGTTATTTTTTGTGAAAAAGATAAAACATCACTTAACTAAAAATTATGAATAATATATATTTTTTGTTTTTCTTGAGAATTTTATTAAAGAAACAGGAAGAAATCAAAGAAAAGGGAGCATGGTCCAAGCTTGTAAATGCGGAGCTGATACATTGTCTGGCAACTTTGTTAAGTGGCAAGAAATGAAGGATGCGTGGTATATTGCAATTGCGGCAATTACATCGGTGTTATGGCTAGACAAAAATAATTTTTATTTTCGAACTTCATGTAATAGTATTTCTAGTAACCTTACTCACATCATGCATCCTATCTCCTTTTGGGCTACAACTGCCGCCACAGGTGCGAGAGAGAGGATCGCCCGAGTCTTCCAAGTGAAAGAGTTTGATGATGAGGAGGTGGAGCTCGGGCCGACTCTGGACTGAGGAGCGGACGCCGTCCAGTCTCATCGGATTTTCACTGACCGCAGTTTACGCTTCTTTGTATCTTGTATCAACCCTTTGTACTTTTGGTTGTTTGCAGTATGGATGATTAGACACACCACCCAAGGTTTGTTGGGGGATTATGTTTTATTTCCTGCACCTTTTCTTCTGTATTTCTCCCGGTTCGCCGGGGTTGTTTTATTAATTTCTTATTAATGAAACACAGTGGTATTATTCCACCTTTTTCCTTAAAAAAAAAAAAAACTTTGTTAAGTGGCCAAATCAGATCAAGTTACTTTTAAGAAAGTTATATAGTTTTCATATTCAACATTCAAAAATTTCAAATCTACCATTATTAAGCCTTAAGCTTAACCTATTTTTTCTTAGCTTAATTACATTGATGATTAGTGCTTAGCCACTAAGGCATTAATGCGTCTAGTTTGTTAGAACTTTGTAGATATATTAATTATTAAGTGAGTGAACAGGGCACCAACCTTACCTTTTGAGCTAAAGTATCTAATTAATTAGTTGATTAGCTGGGGAATATATTTTCAGAAGGAGAAAGGAAGGTGATGAGTAGAATGAGACAAAAAAATGCTTTCTTAATCAATATAATTATATACGGTAGTGACACATGAGACTATGAGAACCATATTTTTTAAAATAAGGTCTTGAGCTTATAATTTTTCTAAAAATTAAATATTTATTAGATCTTCAGAAACAAAATCCTTATGATTCATGAGTTGTGAATTTTTGTAGATAGCTTGTGAGTATACATTCTCATCCATAACAAATTTGTTAGGCATTATTAATGGAAAAAAAAAAGATGCTGTAAAAGACTATACATGGAGACATGATTTCATAAACTAGTGGTCTGTGCTCGCGTGCTTGGACGGGTTTCCTCCTAATAAAAATTAGCTGACGCTATCTGTAAGGATGACTATTTTTCTGAGTTCAAATCAATATATCAGAAGCAAATAACCAGAAGACAAATTGGGCCAGAAAACCAAACTGGTAGAAAGGCAAGGCCCAAAATCCAAAAAACATTCATAGGATAATGCTAAATTAATGCGTGTGGAGAGAATGGAAGATCATCTTAAGGATAAATTGAAAAAAACCACACTAAACTTTGGGTCATTTTAAAAAAATCGTACTAAGTTTTTTTAAAAAAAAAAGGGACAAAACATCGGTTTAATAAAACACACCGACGGAGTTTCAATCCGTTACTATTTTTGCACGTGCGATGCACATAACCTATTTTTCTGACCAAAATACCTCTGTATAAATAACAGTAACATTTCTCCCCGTCCAATTACTTGTTGAAAAAAAAACCCCAAATCTGATAGAACCCTAGTTTACCCTCGTTGAATCAATCCGATACGAAGTGAAGCAATTCTCGGAGTGAAGCTCAGCGATTGCTATACGAACTCTCTTCGAAGCCTACATCTGATGGAAAGAAGGAATATATAAGGGTGCGACTGATCAAATCGAAGCTCAGCAATCGAAGCGAAGCAGTCGAACAAGGTTAGTTCTCCATTATTTTCTTTCCTTATCTTGGTTTTGGTCTATTTATAGGGTTGGGTATTCTGCTGTTTGGATTCATATAAAAATGTGGTGTGGAGGACCAACTTTGACCAATTTTTTATTGTTAATGTGGTGTGGGGCTAGGGTTTTACAAACAGCGATTTAAAAATGTTGGCTTTGTTATAATAGTGATTTAAGAATGTGCTGTTATATAAAATAGTAGTTTCAAAATGTGATGTTTGAGATGATGAATTTTGTGGGTTTAGCTTGCTCTTGTTTTAATTCAATATTTTGAATGTAAATCAGGATAATGTTAAACTTGAACATTCAGCGCGATGGATACTTTGTGAAGAATCGCAAATGGAAATATGTGGGTGGTAAGAAGGGGAGATATCGATTCATCATTTCTGAATTGACAAGATGGGAAGCTGTCAAGAACATTTTGAATGAAGTTTCTGACTACAATGAGACCCATGTCATCTACTCCAAAGTAGGAGTTGGGGAGTTAGCTGAAAATTTCAGATTGGTAGATTACAATGTGAAAACAATGAAGACGTGGGAAGAACACAATGTAGAACCTAAAGTGGGTGAAGTATATCTATATGTTGATACACAGATGGGGGTGGAAGGGAAACATGTTGAATCTGAGGTAGACAAGCTAGTATCGAAGGAACAAATCAGCATTGAGGATGTAGTGATGAAATGTATGTTTTTGTGTTTCCTTCGATAGCAGTTTATACAATTTCAAATGATCACACAATGTACTAATATATATAACTCATGTTTGGTTTTGATAATTTGCAGATGATATTACCGTTGAGGATAAACCTACAGATGATGTTACCATTGATGAGATACATGATGATATCATATCTGAAGCTCTCGATCTCACAATGCAAGTAAGAAATAGCTAGTTGTTATCTCAAGTACCTACACAGTCATAGGTTGTTCAATCAGAAGTTAGAGGCTCCAAAAAATGTGTTGAAGTGGGGGGATCGTTTGGAGATACAGATGAAGCCATTAATATCACAAGTCAGCCCACAAGTGTACATGTAGAAGCAATTAATGTCACCAAGCAGGCAAAAAAAGGAGTTGGTAGGCCAAGTTCAAGGAGAAAAAAAGACGAGAAATTGTGCGGAGATGAATGTGATGCACCCAATGTGGATTCAGACCACGCAAATGGTCATGAATTAGGAGAACTAAGCTGTTCAGATGATGACAATGGAGCAGCTTTCAGGAACATCCAATACAATAAAAAGAAATATTTGGTGGAACCCGTGATTGTAGTTGGTATGGAGTTTCCTCATGCTAGTGACTTTAGAGCATGTTTACGAGAGTGGGTCATCAAGAATGGATTTGATCTGTTTTGGAGAAGGAATGATGCAAAGAGTATTACGGTTGAATGTCTTGCTCAGAATGGGTGCCCTTTCTATGTTGGAGGTGCATGGAAAGAAGATAAAAGGGTATTTAGGATTGTGTCTCTATGCAAAGAACACACTTGTGAGAGAGCAATGGAAAATAGTCAAGTGATTGCTTCATGGTTGGCTAACAAATACATAAGACTCTTTCGAGATGATCCGAATTGGAATGTGCATGCCTTCATTTCAGCCATTAATAGAGATTAGAGGTTGTTGTCAACAAACAGACGGCTTATAGGGCAAGGAGATTGGCATTAGATGAGGTGGAAGGGAAACATGTACAACAATACAGCAGGTTGTGGTATTATGCTAACGCAATAATGAAGAAAATGCCCGACACTATGGCCATCATCATAATTGAAAATATAGTTGGCTGTGAGGATAAGACATTCTATTGTATGTTTGTTTGCTTTGGTGCACTTGTTAAGGGGATGTTGAATGGTTGTAGGAAGATAATTGGTATGGATGGGTGTCATTTGAAGACTGTTTCTGATGGTGTCTTACTAACCGCATGTTCAAGAGACCACAATAACCAAATGTGGCCAATTGCATGGGCAGTGGTGGGTGTGGAAAATAAGGACACATGGACTTGGTTTTTGACAAATCTGATAGAAGCAATTGGGGTTGTAAATCTGCAGGGATGGCCCTTCATCTCAGACAGGCAGAAGGTAGTAATTCATGTTTACTTTTTTGTTACAAAAGTTTACTTGCTAACTTACCAATTTACTGTTTTCTTACCAATTTACTGTTTGTTAACTTACTTGCTACTAACTTATTGTTTCATACATGTCATCTAATGCAGGGGTTACTTGAGACTTTCATAGAGCTTGTCCCTGAAGCTCATGTCAGATATTGTGTACGGCATCTCTATGTAAACTTTGGGAAAAAATTTAAACGCCTAGACTTACAAGGTGAAATATGGGCCGCAACAAGATCTTACACCAAGCTTGAGCGGGAGTCTTCAATGGAAACAATTAAGAAAATAGATGAAGAGGCTGCAAAATGGTGGATGGATATTGGTCCCGAGAAATGGGCAATATCTCATTTTCAAGATTCAAACAAGTGTGATTTATTGTGCAACAACATATGTGAAGCTTGGAACAAGTACATATTGGAGGCTAGGGATTTTCCAATTATAACATTGTTGGAAAATGTTAGAAGATTGGTGATGGTGAGACTACAAAAGAAGAGGTAGATGATTCAAAAGTACACAGTTATTGTCACCCCAAAGATTAAAGATAAATTGAAGAAGTAATACGACAAGTCAAGGGCTTGTTTTATTTTCAAATCATCTGACATCAAGTACGAGATAATGGAACATGGGAATAACTACTGTGTGGACCTAGAAACAAGAAGTTGCGACTGTGGAGAGTGGCAGTTAAGTGGGTGGTGTGTAGGCATGCAGTAGTATGTCTAAGAAATCGAAGGAAGAGTGTAAAGGAATATTGTGATACAAGTTACAGTAGGAGTACATACATGAAAGTTTATGAAGGTATACCTTCTTTTAAAGTTTTCACAACTTATGTTAGCACACTAATTCCACTAACTTCTATTACATCTTACAATTGTAGGCATCATAGACCCATTTCCGAACTCATTGCTTTGGGAAAGGTTGGAATATGCTAGGATACTCCCCATCAAAATTGAGAATGTCTTCAGGTAGACCACCTAAGGCTAGAAAGAAGGATCCTAATGAGACAAAGAAAAAAACCCTAAAGACCAGTCAAGTATGCAAGGGGCAAGTAGAGTGGGATATACAATCAAGTGTACGAGGTGTCAGCAATTTGGGCACAACATTAGGAAGTACAAGAATGATGTGGCACCACCACTATAAAGATCCTCCAAGAAAGGTGGAAGACCGAAGGGGAAGAAGGCAGATAAGGAGGTGAAAAGGGTTAGGAACACATTGGATTCTCTTCAAAGAAGTAGAGTGGTGAATGTTGGGGGAGGATTAATTGGAAATGAAGCAACTGTCAGTGGAAGAGGAAAAGGTATCCATCGTGGAAGGACAAGTGGCAGTGTAGCTGATTCTGATCCCCTTGGATTAGAGACCGACAAGGCAAAATGTGGGAGAAAAAGAAAGGAAAAGGAACCATATATGGAAGGACTTCTATCCAAGAAGCAAAAGGTATATATAAATATATGTACTTAATATATTGCCAGTAGTAGTTAATATATTGTCAGTTAATACATAGCCACCTTCATGATTTGTGTCATCTTGTAGGTGAAGAATTCCAAAGATCTGCCTACTGATAGTGGAGACCAAAGTCAGCAGCATCAGGGATGAAGGTAACAAGTACTAATATAGACAAGGCACTATTTTCTACTACATATATGTTTTTTTTGCTTAAGGTACAAAATTTAATATGTGTCAGAATTTTTTGTACAGGGGTTATGTCATGTTGTAGGTGAACATCTCAGCTACAGGGTTCATTTTGGTGTTTTTTGCCTTCAGGTATCATAGTTCACATTTGAAAGTAACAAGTATAATATTTTGATTTTGTGCATTTCTGTTTTAGGTGCAAGGTTGATTTTGGTGTTTTGTTGCATCAGGTATCATAGTTCACATTTGAAGGTAACAAGTAACAAATTTTGATTTTGTGCATTTTGTGCATTTCTGCTATAGGGAGAAGCTTCAATTTGGTGTTTTTTGTTTCAGGTTTGATACTGCATTGGAAAATAGTTCAAAGGGGAAGAGGGTTTTTTTGGTTATTGTTAAGTATAATGGTGATGCTCAAACTGTCAGTGGAATTTTTTGTAAATGTGAACTTTTTTATGTGAACATATCAAATGTGGAGGAATTTTATGTTTTGGCCAATGATGGTGTAAGTATTATAGTTCCAGTGTGGATGAATTTTTTATGTGAACAGATCAAATGTGGAGGAATTTTTTATGAGATTGTGTTGCAAGTGATGGTAATTTGTTTCAAGTGATGAGATTGATGAATGTGCAATGTTTGATTCTCCAAATTTGATCATGTAAATTGTATAGCGAATGAGAATGGGGATGATAGTTCAGAAGCATGTTTCTATTGTATGATGGTGCAAATTTGTAACTGTAACTGACTGTGTGAAATATAGACAACAATTAATCTGAAACGAGTCTTGATCAGATGAGTATACTGTACATTACCAATAGTTCTGCGATGTTTTTTTTAACTAAAGTAATAGTTATGTGATGTTTTTTAAACAATGGCAAAACTTTTGTATGGTTTTTTGATATGAACTGAAAAGTTTTGCGTGTGTTTCTGATGTGAACTGCAAAATTCATTAGGTTTTTTTTAGTCAGGATATTGTACTAAGATGTGGTGCACAACCATTACTTGAATCGATAAATTAACAACAACAGGCAGTATTCAAAATCATCAGAACATGATCTATCTTCATTGCTAATACCAAATCTCAACTATATCCATCGAGCAAACTTAATGCAGGTTTCACAATTCAAAACACTTAAATTACATTATCATCAAAATACAATCTTTGAATAATTCAATACTGCTATTTCAACACATATAATATGAAAACAACTAATACAAACAACGACACAGTAAACCCTTTCATTGTTCCCTCCTTTACCTTCAAATCCACCACCTTCTTCCGTAGTGCGTTGCCCTATACTTCCAATTTTTGTAACCTCCTACTTGATTCCTCAGCTAGCAAACTCACCTTAACATTTTCCGCCTTCAATTCTGAGTATGCTTTCTCCCCCTTTTTATCTCCCACAAGTTCTACCCACCTAAAAAATTGGCAATTATCAGTTTTTCAATTTGGGCATCCAGCGAAATATCTTCCAGCATTGGCAGATGTACTGGCTATCTTAACGACGGCAGGCTCCTTGTGATGGCACAATAGGGTTCCACCTCCATCGCAAATGTTAGGGGACCTCCTCCTTGTAGCTTTGGAAGTTGTGGAATCTGCAAGTAGTTGTATTCAAACATCAAAATTGTACATATGCAAATATACATGAGAGACTGAAATTGAATAGAGATTAAACCTGACATGGAGCTTTTAGAATGATTTTTTGCTTCCGATTACAGCATAAGATCCAGGTTGGCAAGTTAGGGTTTGGAAAATTTCAGATCGACCAATCCAGTAAGGAGGAAGAAGAGATAGGTTGATTGTAAAACCCTAGCCCCACACCACGTTAACAATAAAAAATTGGTCTAAATTGGTCCCCCACACCACAATTTTATATGATTCCAAACAGCAGAATACCCAACCCTATAAATAGACCAAAACCAAGATAAGAAAAGAAAATAATGGAGAACTAACCTTGTTCGATTGCTGAGCTTCGATTCGATCAGTCGCACACTCAAATATTCCTTCTTTCCGTCAGATTTAGGCTTCAGAGAGAGTTCGTATAGCAATTGCTGAGCTTCGGTCCGAGAATTGCTTCTCTTCGTTTCGGATTGATTCGACGGGGGTAAAGTAAGGTTCTATCAGATTTGAGGTTTTTTTCACTAAGTAATTGGAGGAGAAGGGGGAGAAAGATCACTGTTATTTATACAGGGGTATTTTGGTCAGAAAATAGGTTACCTGCATCGCACGTGCAAAAAAAGTAGCAGATTGAAACTACGTCAGTGTGTGTTTTATTAAACTGAAGTTTGGTGCAGTTTTTTTATATTAAAAAGACTTAGTGCGGTTTTTTTAAAATGGCCCAAAGTTTAGTGTGTGTTTTAAATTTAGCCCCACCTTAATTTCATTCTTCAACTCCTAACCAATCTCCCTCCATCTCCACCACTTCAATTCCATAAAAAACATACAGAGTTTAGAGATAGAATGCAAAACAATGGCATCACTAGCCTTCATAGCCCTCTCATCTCCTGCCAGTGCAGCCACCCCCTCGTTCACTCCAAACCCTAAGAAGGAGTTATCTTTGGTGGTGAGTTTGAGTATGAACCATAAGAGCATCCACTATCGTTATTGCTAAAATTTGTAATTTTAACAATTGAAAAATAGCAATGAGATGATGAGTCTGCTATCGTTGGTACTAAATCTGGAAAAGAAAAAAAAGACGAATGATCTTCCAGACTTCCTCCGTCCATCGTTTTTTTTTAAATTTAAAATGGTATTTTCGTAGTTAAGTAATGACATTTTCGTAATAATTTAAAATGGAATTTTCATAATAATTCAATATAACTCGGAGTAAGCACTAAGAAAAAGAAAGACAAAATCCTAAAAAATTAAAATGAGAGAGAGACAAATTTAAAGAAAGAGAGAGAAGGAGAGTTTTTTTTATATTCCCTCTTTCTTAAATGAGGAATGCTACACATACCCTAAATCATACCCCAAACCTATCCACCACAAGTTTTATTAATTTTTTAATCATTTTTTAAAGATAAAGATTTGTCTTTTAGTACTTGGGGGGTATATTTGGGGTAGGATTCATGTGAGATTTGAGGCAGGAATGTGGAGAAAAATACGGAACGTGAGAGAAATTAAGAGTAATGAAAATTACCAATATGCCATTTTTAAGATTACATATCCTATGGTCTAGATTAAATGTAGGATAACTTAAAATAAATTATGAGAAGTTATTTTAGTTGGTTGTTTGCACCATTAAAAAAAATTCCAACCATTAATGGTACTTTCTTCAAAACTGTGTGTTTGAATTGATGTGCTCGAAAAACATGTTAGAAATCTTATTTCTTTATTTCATTAATAAAATACGATGTCCTCTGTAATTTTTGAGTCAAAATAAGAAAAAAGTACCACAAAACTTGCACGAAAATTTAGTCAATTGCATCTGATAAAACACGATGTCATCTGTCATTGGTGATGCTTCTTAAATGAGAGTATTTATAAAGTGGAAAGAATGAGTTTGGTAGAGATGTAGACACAGCACAAAAATAAAAACACCAAAGATTTAATGTGGTTCGGTGAAAATCGACATACGTCCATATGGTAAGAGAATGGAGATTTCACAATAACAAAAGAGGAGAATACAAGAGATACATTTGTTGAGTTTAATGTAGAATAACTCAATCTGAGATCCAAACAAAAGAAACTAATTAAAGAAACGAGAACAAATAAATCCACCAAACATACAAGAAAACACAAGATTTTTTCGAGGTTCAGCCAATGCAACTGCTACTTTCCCACGCAGAGGCACTCCTGCGATTTTCACTAGAATAATGAAGAGAACAAGTTACAATCACTCTAGATCTCACCACCAAGGTATATGATTTTCCTTCTCTCAAGAACACGTGCTAGTTTTCTCTCTCTCTTGGAATTATCACTCATTAACTCAAATAATCATATACCATACATATATATAGGATTACAAAATATTAGATCTCAATCGTAGATCATCAGCACCGCTCATTTGACTGCACGAAGTCACGGTCGACAACAATTACCCATCGAGCGAATAGAGAGCATGACGATCGACTACACAGTTCTCGGGTTGAGAGTCTGTACATGTCGGTCGACTGCACATTTTTGATATTAGCTGATGGTTGCTGTTGAGCAAGCACTGCTGTTGAGATGCTTGCTCACTGTTGTTTGCTCCCACGTTGACGCTTCTTCTTGTTGGAGCATCCGCAGTCGTTTGCTATATTTGCCGAATTTCCATATTTTGAGATATGGACGTCTGCAGTCGTTTGCTATTTTGCCATATTTTGGCAAAATTGCTACAGTCGCTACTCAAATTTGAGAAACGAAATGACAATTCTCAAATTATAGAGGACGGAACATGTTGTTTTGTCCCTTGTTTTTTTATGGGACCAAACGAAACAAGTTGTTTCGTTTGCCCTTTTTTTAAATTATCGGACGGTACATGTTGTACCATCGCATAAATAAATTTTTAAAAAAATTAAAAAAAAACCAAAAAAAAATCAAAAAATCTCAAACGAGACATGTTGTCCCGTCTTATGCAAAAGGTTGCATGGACGGGACAACAAGTCCCGTCCAAGAAACAATGGAGGGTTTTGATGTTTTAATTATTAATCTAATGCTAATTAATCACCAATTATCCTAATTAATTACCTACTTAATAATTTAATATTCTAAATATACTACTAATTACCAATTAACTTAATCTAATGTAGAATTAAGGTTTTAAAAAAAAATTTGAAGTGAGACAGGACATGTTGTCTGGTCTGTTCAAAAAAAATTGACAAAATTATAGCAAAGAACAATTGCAAGAGATTGTCAAATTGCTATTTCTCATTTGCCATTTTTTTAGCAAGCGATTATGGATGCTCTTAATCTTCTTCAACTCATTATCGTATATTAGATCCATCAATCCCAACAAGACTCACTATATCCCACACACAAAAACTCACTTAAAAGAGAGCTCAATCGTGCTCTTTTATACAAGACTCAAGAAAGACAAAAAAAAATGAAAAAGAATGTCCCCTTTACTCTCTTCCTCTTGCTTAGTAAAGTATGACATGGTGGTTGTACCATGTATTTCATATGGTTGTTTTAGACGTGCATTTGTCTTGGTATGACTTCTAGATGAAATGCTAATGAGTTTGTATTTAACTCAGTATTAACAAAATACACACTACACCGACAAGAACTTCATTTTCTGATGATAAAATTGGAGGAATGCACGAACACTAAAAAAAATCTGAAAAAGAAAAAGGAAATTGGAGAAGAGTCAAACAAATATCCAAAACTGAGCGCCCTTTCCAAACTCACTGCAAAACCTCAGATCTAGAGGGATCTGGCCAGATCGGAACTACTGGTTGGCGTGTCTTTCCAGATCCATCAGCCCTAAAGCCCCTCAAACCTCCTCTTTCATTTGGATATTAGGGGAGTGATTTAAGGGAGGATCTGTGGCCAGTTTCCTCCCTTTCCCAAATCAACACCAAAATAGGGCTTAGACTTTAGGGAATGATGGACAGGATGGTAGCGGAGGAGATTGGGGGAATTGAGGCGGGGGAGATGAGAGAGGCGGAGGAGATGAGGGTTGGGATTAGTGAGAGAGTTATTGTGATAATGGAACGTGTTGTCGGTGAATTGATCAAAATAATAAGGAAACTCTGTTCAAAATGGAAGGATACCTAGATATACAATTAAAGTTAACGAGTTCAAGACTAGACTGAACCTGTTTCCTCAAGAAAAAGACTGGACTGAACCTGACTATGGTGTCCAATATGTAACCTGATTATCGGTCTAATGTATATGAACTGTTTATTTGCTTATTTGTTTGATTTTGTTATGTAACTAGAATACTGAAGATTCGCTTCATCAATGAAGAGGTTCGGTAGAAGATTTTCATGGATCAAAAGAAGAGTTTCATTTTTCTGCCCAAAGGTATTTTCTAGTCTCTTTAAAAACTTTTATACATTGCGACGTTATAATTTTGATCCTCTTTCTAGCCTTCTTTCCAAACAAAATCCTTTTATTCGTAGCTAATTGAAGAAATAGAGAGCACATTAAGCATTGGAAAGGAGCTTACCAAAGTGTATGCAACCATTGATCTCGAGAAGGCCCGAGTTGGACGAACTCGACTCATAATTGACCAACCAACCAATCCCCGATGGGACGAATTCTTCCGCATCTAATGCGCCCATATGGCTACTAACATCATCTTCACCCTCAAATACAACAGCCCAGTTGGCGCATCACTCATCGGAAGAGCATATGTTCCCGTAAGTAGCATCATCAACGGCCAACAAGTCGACACATGGCTGGAGATCCTTGATGAAGATTACAATACATTAGCCATGTTGGAAATATTTTTGGCATATTTTTCGGGCCTAATTCTGGTGTGCTCCGGCCATTGGCGGCGCCGGAAAGTGACTGGATTGTGTTTCTCTCGTCGAGTACTATTCCGTAATGTACTCGTTTGCTAAAAACAGATTTCGTATGAATGAGAAATGTTGGTCCAAAGTTGGGTACTCGAAATGTACTAACTTGGACATTTGAAGAAAATGGATAGTCCCACATTGAAAGTCGAGAAAGATTTCTCTAGTATATAAGCTAAAAAAATAGACTAAAGGGCGTAGCCATAGGGTTACCACTAACGTGTAGTGGAGAGAGGACCTAGCCAAAGTTACAAACACACACACGCGCACCCCCGACCCGGCGCGGCTTGGCTCAGTTCGGTTCGGTTCGGGACAACCTAAATTATTTTTTGCCCCACTCCGAATTTTTCCTAGGATTCTGTTCCCTCCCTTCTGTTGAGGTTGTTGAAATTCTATAACTGATGTCATAACTCTGTAACAGCAGAATAATGGATCCATCAGTTACGCTTTTGTGCCATTACTCTGCTGTTACAGAGTAATGGATCCATCAGTTATGCCTCTGATCTCACCTCTGATCTTATATAAGTCTAGTCAATTTTGTCTGTCATTTGACACAGTTTTTGAATTTTACAATCTTCTTCTTCTCCCTCTGAGTTTGTCTGAGAGTACAATGCAATTGCTGGTTCGCTGGTGTCTCTGAAGCTTGGGTGTTGCTCTAGTGAGCCTAGAACATACAAAAAAGCCATGTCTACGTCTGATGCTCTTATGTGGAAGCAAGCAATCAAAAGTGAAATAGACTCCATCATGCAAAATCATATATGGAAGTTGGTCGATTTGCCTTCTGGATGTAAAGCTCTAGGATGCAAATGGATTTTCAAAGAGAAATTGAAACCAGATGGTTCGATAGAAAAACATAAGGCTAGACTTGTGGTACAAGGATCTATGCAAAAGGAAGGCCTAGACTTCTTTGACACTTATTTTCCGGTCAAGAGAATAACTTTCATAAGAATGTTGATAGCTATTGCAGTTCTATGCAACCTCGAAATACATCAAATGGATGTCAAAATCATCATTCTAAATGGACATTTAGAAGAGTAAATTTATATGAAACAACCTGAGAGTTATGTAGTTCCTGAACAGGAAAACAAGGTGTGCAGGCTTGTAAAATCTTTCTATGGATTGAAACAAGCTCCAAAGCAGTGGCAGGCAAAATTTGACAATGTTATGATGTCAAATGGTTCCAAAATAAATGAATGTGATAAGTGTATCTACATCAAAAATACTCCAAATGGATACATTTTTAACACCCTAGATTTTTAAATAATTTTTTTTATATTAATAAATGAATTAAAAATGATTTTTGGTGATTTAATAAACATTTTTTGAAATTTATTTTTTTTGCACGTGTAAAATGCGTGCAAACTTTTTCTTGGGATGTTAAAAGTCAGAAATTATTTTGGGGAAACCTAATATTTATTAGTGGTTATTATTTGTGAATTTTTTGGATTTTTCTGATATATATTTGACTTATTTGCAAATATTACAAAAAGATGGGCTTTTGTGCAAAATTACCACTTGGAGTAAAAACTCCAGATTTTCGGATTTTTGGGCTGAGCATGATTGCTAGTCAACTCAGCAGTAAAAAGTTTACTTTCTTTTTTAATATATTTTGTTTATTTCGCAATTTCTTAAAGAATGTTCTTTTTGCAAAATTGCCACTTAGGGGCAAAATTACAAAATTTATTTCTGAGTTTAAACACAGTGCCGGCCAGATCTGGGTATTTTTTTTTAATCTTTATTTAATTGGTTAATCTAATTTCCAAGTATAAGGATTTATATATGTAAAGATATATTCAAAAGTGACATTTTTCAAAATCTATTCAAACCCTAAATAACCAATTTTTGGCGTATTAATAAGATAGTGCAGCCGTCTCTTTGCTGTACTACACAAAGGGTTTTCTTTATTATTATTTTCTTGGAGTTTCGAAGCGAGAATCTTGGTTTTCTTGCGAAAGGAATGATTATTCTTATATACTTTATTATTTCGGATGATTCTTCAATAAGGTGAGTGACATATGTTTGTTTTTGTATTATTCCATGCATGTTGTATGTGATGATTTGTCTATTTGAAAGCATGTTAGGGAATATATGAAGATATATTGAATTTTGATGAATGGATGAGTTAAAAATTGAATCTTTTCGTGAAATTTATGCTATTGATGATTAAAGTTCGTATAAGATGACTTGAGATTGTTAAAGAACCTAATAGACATCATGAGTATGTTGTTTCCTTTCATATACTTGCTGTTATGATTTGTTATAATGAGATTTGTGTGATGATTATTGCAAAAGTGAACAAAGTTTGAATCTTTACTGCATATGCATATGTATGATTTGTTGGGGGTGTTTGGATAAGTAAAACTTGACTAAAACATGTTGTGATTGCACATATTTCATGGGTAAACTAATGTAAGAGATTGTGTGTGTGTTTAACAAATTCCAAGTGGGGTTTTGGATTAAAAGGAAATCAAGTTTTGAAGTATTGAGAAGGGGTTGATTTCGGGCCTAATGAATGTCAGCCGAAAAGTGAATTTTGTGATTTATTTTGATGTTTTTGATGAGATCTTGAGTTGTTTTGTTTTGTTTTTTTCTTTTTTTTTTTGAGGAAAAGGTGGAGTCTGGCCACCCTGTTTCATTAATAAGTGGTTAATAAAACAAACTCAGAGTACTGAGCTTACAACAAAACCCTACAAACAGAACAGAATAACATAACTCCATCCCGAACATGGGGGGTGGGACAAAAGACAAAACATAATCTAGCCACAGAGAACTACATCATACCCCCCAACAAACCCTGGGGTGGTGGGTATCACTTACCATCATAAACCCTGCTAACTATCACTCAATCGTCGGCCCGATCTCGATCTCCTCATCATCAAACTCCTGGACCTGGAATACACTGGCGATTCTTCCCCTGGGACCTGCTGCTGCCACATTAGCCCAAAATGAAATAAGATGCATAATATGAGTCAAATTGCCAGAAATACTATTGCAAGATCTATGAAAGTAAAGATTATTTCTGTTTAGCCATAGAACCCAGGTCATTGCGGCGATAGCGATATACCACGCTTCTCTCATAGCTCCCCTCTCCGTCGCGAACTTAGGTCCTACCCACAGGTCCTCGTATGTAGTAGGGTATTGAGATATCCTTAAGGTGCTGAGTACCTCTACGACAACCGCTTTGCTCCTAGGGCATTGAAGAAAAATATGGTCTCTAGTCTCTATTGTAGCGTTGCAGAATCCGCATTGAGAGTCCATATTTGGTTGGCACTTCGCGAGGTTTTCTCTAGTCAGGGTCGCATCATTTAGTACCAACCATAGGAAAACTTTGATTTTTAGCGGTGCTTTCGTTCTCCAGATACCGGCAGACCACTTCGGTGAACATCCTCTATAATGGATGCGATTATACATGGAGCGAACCGTGAACTTGCCATTCTTTTCCAATCCCCAGGTTTTCTTATCGGGTCCCTGGGAGCAGGCAAATTCCCGTGTTGGTGATGTAGGCCTGAAGTTCCGTTAATCTGAGCTGGGACTCTGGATCGAGCGGTTTTTTAAAAGATGGATTCCAGCCTCCTCTTTTCCAGGCTACTGCCACCGTGGTGTGTGGCTGTGCCGCATGCTCATAAGGGTCGAGGAACAGGGATCTGAGTGTGTGATCAGCACACCACTTATCCCACCAAAATCTGGTTAGTCTGCCGTTTCCGATGGCTGATTTGGCACAGCACTGGAAGGGCTCGTATGCCTTAGTAATACCTTTCTAGAACCAGGATACCCGCGGTCCTTTCCTGAAGCCCAGATTTCTCGTTTTATTCCCATGCATGTATCCCTGAACAAACTATTTTCATCCTTCTCCATTAGGATGGAATACCTTCCACCACCACTTACCCAGTAGTTCCAGATTCATGTCTCGAAGATCAATAATTCCTAGGCCTCCATGAATCTTTTTCATGCACACCTTCTCTCATCTAATGAGGTGATATCCTCCCCGATCCGGGTCTGCCCCTTTCTATAGGAAACATTTCCTGGTTCGGTCAATATGTTGGATTACCCATCGCGGCATTTCAAAGAAGGAGAGATAATATGCAGGAAGGTTGGTGAGGACTGCATTAATTAGCGTGACTCTCCCTTCCAAAGAGAGGGCTTTCCTTTTCCAGCCTGCAAGTCGTTTCTCCACCCGGTCAATGATGGGTAGCCAATCCGCCTTTTTGAGTTTTCCAGGTCTAAGCGGCAATCGAAGGTATTGGATGGGGAAACTCACAATGGGGCAATTGAGGATTGTGTCATGGTCCAGCGCCTCTTCTGGGGTTAGAGCAATGGGAATGAGAGCACTTTGTGGAAATTAACTCTGAGCCCCGACCAAGCTTCAAAGCAGTACAGGATTCCTTTAAAGACGGTCGTCTCTCCTAGGCTCCCATTGCCAAATAGGAGCGTGTCATCTGCATATTGGAGTATAGAGCATCCATGCCGGTTGCTTCCCTTAGCCACAGGTACAATCCAACCTGCTAAAATACACTTGACCATCATGGATCTTAGAACGTCTGCGACGATGGTAAGGAGAAGGGGTGATAGCGGATCTCCTTGTCTGAGCCCTCGTTTGCAAGCAAACGGGTGGCCCGAAATCCCATTTACCAAGATAGCTGTCCTGCTGGTGGTAAGACAAGTGTTGATCCATCTTTCCCCGAACCTTCGTCCAACAAGCGCTTCCAACAAACAGTCTCATTCCATAGAGTCATAGGCTTTCTCAAAGTCTAGCTTCAGAGGTAGCTCTTAGCGTTCGAAGCGTGGCATTGATGGATAGTCTCTTCAGCCGTAGCTATACTATCCTGAATACACCTTCCCTTGATGAAGCCCGTCTGGTCCTGGCTAATGAGCCTGTCCATTACCTCCCCCAGTCTGTTAGCGAGAGTCTTGGTAATGATCTTAATAGAGCAGTTAAGGAGACTTATTGGGCGAAAGTCTCCATCTTGACGTGAGTCTTCTTTCTTAGGAATCAGCACCACCTCCGCGTAGTTGAATCTTCCTAATTTGAGTTTATGCTCATAGAAGTCTTCGAACAGCTTCAGCAGGTCACCTTTGACTTCCTCCCAGAATGTTTGATTGAACAGAATCAAGAAACCATCTGGACCTGGAGCTTTATCTTTACCAAGTTGTTGGACTGCCTTCCAGACCTCCTTCTCGGTGAAGGGTGCTTCAAGGGATTGCAGCTTAGGGTCTAATGTACCTGCTAGGTCTTGCCAGAAATCTTGTTGGAGAGGGACTCTCAGTTCCGCTTTGTGCCCAAAGAGGCGCTTGAAGTGGGACTGGAAAGCCAGGTTAATAGCAACGTCGCCTTGTACCAGTCCGAAATCTGTAATTGAGTGAATGGGGTTCGATCTACGCCGGGCGCTGGCAACTCGGTGGAAGAATACTGTGTTCGCGTCTCCCCCTTTGAGCCACGAAATTCTAGACCGTTGTTGCCATCTGATTTCCTCAAGCCTGTATAGATGGTCAATTTCCTATCTAAGTTGGAGCAAACAATTTCTCTCTTTCTGTATTAGATCCCTAGATTCTTCTGTCTTCTCAAGTTCCTCAATTCCTTCAAGAAGTGGTTCCTTTGCTCTCCATATCAGCGCAAATCTGGTCCGGTTCCACTTCCTAAGCTTTCCCCTTAGCCGACAAATCTTTTCACACCATATAGCGGACGCCTCAGTACCCTTGGTCGGGCGGGACCAACTCTCGTTGACCATATGGTGGAAGCCTTGGATTTCTAGCCAAGCTTTCTCGAACTGAAATTTTGGCGGCCTTCTTGGTTGTTCCTCCCCAGAAGATAAGATAATAGGTACGTGGTCCGAGGTTGGTTTAGGTAGTAATTTTGCTGAAGACAATGGGAATTTGGTATCCCTGTCCGTGGAGACCAGTACCCTATCTAGCTTAGCAAGAATGGGTGTCGCCTGCATGTTTGACCAGGTGAAAAGTCTGTCCGAGACGGGGATGTCCACCAATTCCAGGTTTGTGATGACCTCGTTGAACGCTTCCCTGTCTAGGTCACTGGACCCTCTTCCTCTGTGCTCTGAGGCAAATCTTGTGATGTTAAAATCGCCCCCCATTACCCAAGGGTGTGTCCAGTGTGCTTGTACCGTTCTAAGTTCCATCCAGAATGTTATTCTAGCGGCAGACGTGTGTGGTCCGTAGACCACCGTAACTGATTGAGTCCACCTGTCGGATTTATGCTGTAGAAAGACCGATAAAGTAAATTGCCCATGGAGCTCGTCCAGGCAGCAGAAGACGCTGGGGTTAAACCCTAGGGCGATGCCCCCAGATGCCCCAACTGAAGGGGACATCCTCCATTTGGAGATTCTGCTACCCCCTACTCTACTAAGTCTAGACATGTGAGTTAGTTTGGTTTCTTAGAGACCCACGATGTTAGCCTTAGATCTGGCCACGACTTCCTTAACCATCTCTCGCTTGCCTCTCCCCCCGAGGCCTCTAACATTCCAGAATAGGACCTCCATTAATTACAGTTAGGGGGGGAAACGTGACTCGTTTTGGCATTCGAGTTTAACTTGAGAATTACCCTATTGGTCTCCCAACCTCTAATTTGATTAAGAAGGAGGGCATTCCTATCAATATCGTTAACCGCAAGACCACAGGTTTCGGCTAGATAAAAAATCTCAGTATCAGTCTTGAAATTAAAAACTGAGGCTAGGAAAGAGCCCATATCTCTGACGCTTGTCTTAGCCGCTTCAGCAGCTGCAGCAATCTCCAGATAGTCGTCTAAAGACTCCTCATTAACCCTCTTGTGAACCCTGAGACCTGTATCTCCTTGAGACGAGCCCGTAACCGTTGCTTGAGTTGGGGGGAATGTGCAAGGTACCACATCTGGTGATAAACCCGAAAGCTTTTTGGCTCCTCCTTCAGAGTCCATCGACTCTCCCTCACAGTAAACATAGCCATCCTCTAGATTAAGCCTATCTTCTCGGTCATCTTCATAAAAGTGAAGAGGTGAGTTTGGGACACACTCATTTGTGCCCACTGAATTGTTTGAGCCCTCTACTACTTCAACTACACCTTGGATGGGCCCCTCTTTGGGCCCATATAAATATAACGGCTCTCCCCTGCTCATTCCTCCTTCAATTACGAACGCGCTAATGGGCTTGGGCCCACACGAAATTTCCAGCGCATTCGAAGCTTTCTCTGCCTGTGGAACACGATAAGTTATGTTGTTCTTCTGGCACAACCTATCTCTCCCTCTGACTCCATCACCACGTGGTTCGTTATGAAAGGCTGGCTCTGCGGTCGCAATGTTGGGAGCTGTGATCGAGGCGTTGAAAGCTTCGCTTGACGCCAAAAACCCTTTAACTCCCGAAGCGTCTTGGTCTTCATCTTCTATCTCCTTCCCCAAATGGCGCTTCCTCTTTTCTAGAGCTTCAATCTCCCTATTTGTTTCGTTCTCTTTTGAGACCCCTCCCATACCTACGAACACCTATTTTTTCGTCGTCTTCCCCAAAATAGACCCTGCCTTTTCATGTTCTCGACCCAGAGCGCTCCACTTTTGCCCTTTTGGTGCCCAAGTTTGCTTTGGGACCAACTCCTTGGTCAAAAGAGACGCTTCGCTCGTCGTCTTCCCCTTACAGCTACCTACCTCTACCAACTCCTGACCCAAAGCTTGTACCTTTTTTCCTTTTTGGAGAGGTACTTTGCATGTTGTAACAGAGTGGGTTTTTCCCATTTTTAGGGCCTGCATGCTCTGGATCCCTTCTCTGCTCCGCTCCTCGCTTCTCCTTACCAAATTGCAGAGGTTGTTTGCCACTTTGAGAGACCTGCTGCCCCCTATTTTTCAGTCTTGCCTTTGACACTGTGAAGTTAACCAAATTTGGAGATGGACTCTTCGATCTTCCGTCCTGGCCGTTGGATCCCTTGGTCAAGCTCTGTTCTCGACCAGCGGGGTCCCGCCCTGAAGTTTGACGATCTGATCCCTCTGCCGCAGGCTCCCGGCGAACCTCCATCCCTCTCGCCACCTTGATCAGTTCTCGGTGAGCACGCTCCACTTTGTGGGTCCCATCTATGGTGAGATCCCACTCCGGTGAGGCTACCTGTTTGTACGAGCGCCCGTCTCTGAGAGAGGGTGGAGGTGTAGGGGACATGATGGGAAGGAGCTCTTTCTCCATTTCTGCACGTTTGTCGAGCAAAAACCGGATGAGATATGATTCTTCATAGGAGAATACTTTGGCAAATCTTGGCATTAAAGAGATGTCGCTGGTCCTGATCAGTATCCTGGCCGATACGATCTCCGAGCGGCGAATGGTCTTCTCGTCAATTTCTTCCACTAAACCGAAGTTGGAGACAATCTCTTGCAAGGCCTCCTTTCTCCAAAGTGTAGTGGTACGTTATGTATCCAAATCCAATATCTGTCGCCTTGTGGCCGTTCTGCTCCAAAGGATGGTGACCATGCTTTAAACTCCATCTTGAAATGCCCAAAGTCCACTGTGGACATTCCGGTGACCTCTAACATCTTTTCTGGCAAGGGGAATGAGATCAGAAAATGGAGGTGGCACATTATCTTCACCACCCAGTCTCTGTGGGCCCTCATTGGCCACCTAGCATTTAGCACTTGAAGAAGACGGGACTCCGATGGCCG
The DNA here is from genome assembly GCA_017893485.1 of Hemerocallis citrina. NCBI lineage: Eukaryota > Viridiplantae > Streptophyta > Magnoliopsida > Asparagales > Asphodelaceae > Hemerocallis > Hemerocallis citrina. The sequence goes on from JACEHZ010000390.1 coordinate 1,261,870, forward strand.
TCCTGATCTTACTCGTGCCACTGTGCACCAGTGGCTTATCCATTTTTCCTCATTCTTGATTGTGACGAGACTGTTAGCGAGTCTGATCATAGCTGGGTTGTCAGGCGATCAGCCTCTGCACACCTGCCGCTCATTGTCGTTGTTGAAGCCGATGACGTTCGTGCAGTTGTAAGACATATGACCCCACTTCATACATCTCAGGCACCTCACTTCTTTGTTGCATTCTGTCCGGTAATGCCCTAGCTCTCCACAGTTGAAGCACGACACCGGTTTTTTTTTTCTTTTTCTTTGTTTTTTCCTGTTATCCTGTGGGATTGGAGTTGGGGAGTTAGATTTTCTTTTTTCTTTGTGGGATACTTCTTGCCACCTCTCCGACGAATCTCCAATCGGAGCTTGATCCTCACCCTCTTTAGGTTCATTGTTTGGATCCTCCTGTTGGGCCCAAACAACGACAGTCTTGGGAGGGACGTGGACCTCCTCCTTTGGTGGTGACTGGTGAGGGTAGTGTGAAGAAGATGCATTTGGAAGGTTCTGGTGTTGGTTGATGGTTTTCGTTGGGGGCATGGTAGTACCTAGGTGATTGTGGTTGTGTGTGGGAGATCTCAGATGTGGTGTATTGGCTGAGATGCGTTGGTTGTCATAGTTTTTGTGTCTTGAGTGTAGGTGGTGCTCTCTGTAGAGGTGGGGATGGTGCGCCTCGCTATGGTATACCCTTTCTCTGTAATAATTTCCTCTGAGGTTGTTGTTCCAGTGTTGCATCCCTGAGTGATATCGCGAATCATACTGTGATCTCTTTGGTTGACGCTGGAATGTGGGAGGGGTTCTTTTACGCCCATAGTGGCAGGTAGGAGGACCCCTTCTGTGGGCCCGTCCCTCCAAGACCAGCTCCTCCTGAAGGCGATGATGATCTACGCCTTTCCCCTTTTGACGATGAAGTGCACTTCGGTGTGCCCGCGGAGGGGTGAGTGCATGTCTGAGCCTAGGAGTTTCTCCTTTAGTTGGGGTAATCAGTATGTTCGGGTCTGAGGTATGGTTTTGTGGTGTCGGCGGCGGCGACTGTGAAGTATTAGGAGGAGGAGGAGGAGGGGGGGAGCATCAGAAGTTGGGGGGGGGGGGGTTGTGGGGTTGGTTGCAGTGTGGCGGGCCTGCTCATTGGGCCTGCACCCACTCAATTCCACCTCCGAGAGCATAGGGGAATGGAGCCGGTGGTCCGAAAGAGGTTGTAGGGAAGGTTGCAGTGTGTTTCAAAAGTTGTAAAGGTTGCAGGTAGCAGAAGAGGAGGGAAAGGGTGAGAACAGGGAAATGGTGACGGAGATGAAAGCTGAAGGTGGAGGTAGGAGAGGGTTTGTAAGCTGGGTTCAAGGAGTGGAGGAAGGAGGAGGGGGGGAGGGGAGTGGTGGAGGGACGGTGTCTTCATGCTGTAGTTAGATTATATATATATATATATATATATATATATATATATATATATATATATATATATATATATATATATATATGGTAAAAGGGATATGAGCAACTTGCTCATTTACTGGTAAAAGGGATATGAGCAACTTGCTCATTTAGTAAATGAGCAAGTGATAAGGTGGCATGCATGTGATACATTGAGTATCTAACCACTTTTAAGATTTCCCAATCACATGCATGCCACCTCATCACTTGCTCATTTACTAAATGAGCAAGTTGCTCATATCCCTTTTACCCATATATATATATATATATATATATATATATATATATATATATACACACACACACACATACAACTATATGTTTATGTTTTGATGAATGGCCGAAATTGATTTTTGTGTTCTTTATGAAGTTTCGACTGAGATTTGATTTGTTTTAGTGCTTAGATTGAACATAACCATTACACTGCTCCTAATTGATGAATTTTGATGCAAACACATATATACACTATATGTACATATATTCACTATTTTGAAGATTTTGCCAAAAATTTACTCTTTTATGATCTTGATGTGATTTTGAATTGTTTTATAAACTCTAGTATGTTTTATAAGTTGCATTTGATCATCTCAAGAAATTTATTTTACAAATTTATGATTTTACAAAGTATAATCGATGTATCAGTCGAAACATGCACAAACTTTCAAAACTGGCTGTGCAGCAGTCAACGGTCAACCGACCACTTTTTGAACTAAAAGTGGCAGTCGACAGACATTCTTTAAATTTGGGGATTTCAACCTGACAGTCGATCGTCGTTATTTTGAACTGTTTTGACAGTCGACCGACACCTGCTGACTGTGTTGTTTTGTTGAGTTTTTTGTAGTTTTCTTGAAGGATTATTTCTTCGCACTTATGGATTATTGATCTACTGTTTTAGATAATGTTTTTACTACAAATTACAATATTTTACAGAAAGTTATATTATGATTTTAATAGAATTTAGATTTTATTTCTATGACCTTATAAAGTGAAATATATATGGTTTTTGAAGAAATTTATATTTTGTGACTTTCTATAACTTCAAAATATGATTCTCAGTTATTCAATGGATTTTATACTTTATTTAAATTTTGGAAATTTGTGAGTATGTTGAATGAATTTGGATTTTTGTTGATTTAAGAAGTTTTATTGATATAAACGTTTTGATGATGAAATAAAGAGTTTTAATGAAAGATTTTGTGCTGATATTCGATTTGTGAATCTGTAAGAGTTGAGTGGGAGTCCTGTGAACCAGCATATGAGATTTTGTAGATTTTGACCAGTTGGGTCTTGGGGGTTGTTGTTGTGGAATTAAGTCCGGCAGGATACACTAACTCTAGAAAGGGGGAATTTGTGTTTTGATAATAATCAACTTAAGGACAGGCACTAATGGAGATGTGATAGAACTTAGGAAACGTAAGTATATGCTGTAGGGGTCTAGTCCAATGGATGTGTTTTAGGACTATGTGTTTGTCTGTCTCGAGTGGACATTTGGTATGTTCGCGTGCCGAGGGTCTACATGCCTATTCACGGAACATACAGGTGCATTCACGTCTCGAGGGTCGGCGAGCCTATTCACGGGATGTACTAGTGTCTGCATGTTGAGGGTCTCGCAAACCTATTCATGGGGTACACATCAGGGAGGTGATTCTTCCTGGGGGTCAGAGCTATTCTTATATGATGCTTGCGCGTCGAGGGTTGTGATGCCTATTCGCGGAATATTCTGGATCTTGTTTCTATCACCGTAGTAGGATTAGTTGCATAACGAGGGATCTAACCCAATAAAGTGGAGGACGATAAGGACTTGCACCGGACCTATATAGTATGGAATGCATAGAATCTGACAAGTATGCATTAGAGAGTCATCATACTGCATTTGTGTTTTCTTGACGGTTTTATGCATATTTATTTTCTGTTTACTACACTTGACACTTAGTCTAGTTTCACTTGATGTTTTCATGCTTTATTTATTGTTATTTCATATTCTATTAATTATTACTACTAGTATGTGTTGATCATGAATTTATTCTTTGTGTTTTATTGATGTTGGCTGACCCCATAATTTTGGGGATTAGGGTTATCTCTACCCTCATGTTTTACAGGTAGGTACCTATAGCTTGGGATTCAGATACATGTGGTAGAATGATAATGTGGCTTATGTAAATTGTAAAAGAAAGAAAGAATTGTAATTCAAGGTGTTTAATTTTCCGTTGTGCTTTGTAAAGAATTGATGTAATAAAAGTTGAAAATTTAATCTGTGTTTTGGCTATGTTTACTATTACATTGAGGTTGATGCTGGAAATTGTGCCACGTATTTCTGAGAAATTATATTGGAAATTTGAGCGCTACAACATTCTGGTGTGTCTGTATGTAGATGACATGCTCATTATTAGTAGCAATAATGACATTATCAAACAAACTAAGAAGATGCTTAGTGGTCAATTTGATATGAAAGATTTGAGAGTTGCAGATATCATACTTGGAATCAAAGTTTCCAGGACATCTGAGGAAATTACTTTGTCTCAAGCTCATTCGCTGAGAATGTACTTGAAAGATTCAAGAATTACTCCAATGGGACTGCCGAAAGTCCTGTGGATCCCAGTCTCCACTTGTCCAAAAATACGGGTGACAGAATATCACAATTGGAATATGCACGTGTAATTGGTAGTCTGATGTACTTAACAAATTGTACAAGACCGGACTTGGCGCATTCAGTAAATGTACTGAGCCACTACACAATTAATCCAGAATGAATCTACTAGAAAGGAATAACTAGAGTATTGAACTACTTGCGTCATACTCAGATTTATGAGCTGCATTACACCAGATATCCAGCAGTACTAGAAGCTACAGTGATGCCTACTCGATATCGGACTCCAAGTACTCGAAATCCACTAGTGGGTATGTAACACCCTGCAAAATAAAATAATTTATTTTGCAATATTAAATAATATTAAATTTTTAAAGTTGACTATTTTGACTATTTTCTTGAAATTACATTTTTGCACCAGCAACACACATGCAAAGTTAGAAAATTTTGAATTCTAAAAATTTTATGTGTAATTATTAATTTTCCTCATTTATTTATGATATTTTAAATTTCAGATTTATTTGAATTAATTGGGCTATTTTATGAATTTGTCAATTTTACACGTGCAAAATACGTGCAAATATTTTTTTGGGTGCAAATCTTCACTTTTAAATTTCTGAATAAATTCTCCTATTTATAATTGAGTATATCCTAATTTTTGGGATTTTTCTTAATAAAGAAACTATTTTTATAAATACTTCGAGAGAGAGGGGCTTTAATGTAAAAAACCGATTAGATCTGAAACAAATAATGAAAATTCATTTCTGCTCCTTTTTGGGCTGGACATGGTCATCATTGAAGATAAAATTTATTTAGAGTTGATTTGGTAAATATTTAAACAAATAGGGTATTTTTGCAAATATGAAATTTAAGTTGGACCTTGTGCAAATATTTTTTTTGAAAACTAAAAGTCCGAAATTTTAATTGGAAAATCTAATATTTATTAGTATATAATAATTCTAAATTTTCTGGATTTTGAATATTTTATGACATATTTTGCAAATATTACAAAGTGAGAGACTTTTGTGCAAAATTTCCACTTGGAGTACAAATCCGAAAATTTCCATTTCTGGGCTATGCTTGATGACCGACTAACTCAGTAGTAAAGGAATTTGGTTTATTTTAATTTATTTAACTTATTTAACTAATTTATTAAAGAAAGGTTTATATATGTAAAGGAATAAATTATTGAGGGATGTTTCTATAAAACTCATAAAACCCTAATTAAATCAGGATCCCGGCTATTTATTGACAGCTACAGCCGCCTCCCCTCTGCACAAAACAAAAAAAATATTTTTATTATCATTCTTGGAGATTTTTCAAGCTTGGAATCTTGGATTTTTGCAAAAAGAATGGCTTAGTCTTATTCTTTATTAATTCGGTTGATTTCTTCATTGAGGTGAGTGACATATGTTTAATTTCTTATTGTTCTATGCATGCTACATATGAAGATTTTCCTAGTAGAATGCATGATGGATGATTGTATGATAATATAATGAAATATATTGATAGATGGATTATTGAAAGTGGAACTTTTATGAATGTTATGCAAGTGATGAATAAAATCTTTATATGGATGACTTGAGAATGTTAAGAACTTAGTAGGAATCATGGGTATGACGTTTCTTTCATATTTCTTACTGACTTGATTGTATATTATGAGATTGTATGATGTATAATGCATATGGATGATTAAAAGTGGGCTTTTTACTGTGTATGCATGTAGGCATACCGTTTTGATGTTTGGATGAAGAAAACTTGACTAATACATGTTGTAATCGCATATAATCATGGGAAAACTAATGTAAATAGTTGTATGTGTGTTTAATAAAGTGCAAGAGAGGTCTTGAAATATAAAAGATCGAGTTTTGAAGTGTTCAATTGAATTTTGATTTCGGGTCTGATTGTATACAGCCGAAACTTGGATTTTTGTGTTTTGTGAAGTTTTCGATTGGATCTTGATTTATATTGATACTGAGATTGAATTGAACACCATACTACTCATATACAATGAATTTTGATGATTTTACTAATACATATATATACATATATACACATACATCTACATATTCCAGTTTGAAGAGTTTTCAGTGAAAAATTGCTCTTTTATGAATTTGATGAGAGTTTGATTTGATTTATAAGCTCTAGTATATTAGACAAGTTGTATTTGATCATCTCACGATTTATATTTTACAAATTCATACCTTTAAAGAATTTAAACTACGTTTCAGTTGAGAAGTGTACGAATTTTAAAGTGGCGGTTTTTGACATGTCGGTCGGCTGTCCCGATTTTGAACTAAAATGAAGGTCGACTGTCATTGTTTGGGATTTTGGATTTTGGCATGTTGGTCGACTTTGACTTTTGCAGGTCGACCGTGACTTTTGCAGGTCGACCGACATCATTGTTTGTGGCGGTTTTATTAAGTTCTTGCTGTTTTTCTTGAACGATTATTTCTTCGAACTTATGGATTACTGTTCTACTGTTTTAAATAAAGTTTTTACTACAGATTACTATATTTTAAAGAGAGCTATATTTTGATTAATAATGGAATTCAATTGGTATTTCCATAACTTTAGAAAGCGAACTATATACGGTTTTCGAAGGATTGATTTATTATGATTTTTCCATGATTTCCAAATGTGAAAATCAGTTGTTTAAAAGGTTAAATCTCAGATTTTGTTTTACTACAGATTACTCTATTTTAAAGAGAGCTATATTTTGATTAATAATGGAATTCAATTGGTATTTCCATAACTTTAGAAAGCGAACTATATACGGTTTTCGAAGGATTGATGTATTGTGATTTTTCCATGATTTCCAAATGTGAAAATCAGTTGTTTAAAAGGTTAAATCTCAGATTTTGTTTCAGGAAATTTGTGATGTATTTAGAAAAATTGGATTGGTTGATTTTAAGAAGTTTTCTTGATATAAACGATTTGGTGATGGAATTAAGAGTTTTAATGAAATATTTTGTGTTGATATTCGATTTGTGAGTCTCTAGGGGTTGAGTGGGACTCCTGTAAACCGGCAGATGAGGATTTGTGGATTTTGGCCAATTGGGACCTTGGGGTTGTTTTGGTGGAATTAAGTCCGGCAGGATACACCAACTCTAGAGAGAGAAAAATTGTGTTTTAATTAATAATAATCAACTTAAGGACAGACACTAGTGGAGATGTGATATAACTTGAGAAACGTAAGTATGGCTCTGTTGTGAGTCCAACGGATGTATTCCAGGACTGTGTGTTGTTGTGTCCCGAGAGGACAGTTGGTATGTTCGCGTGTCGAGAGTCGACAGGCCTATTCACGGAACATACGGTGCATTCGCGTGTCGAGGGTCGGCAGGCCTATTCGTGGGGTACACGACAAGGAGGTGATTCTCCAGTTTTTGAGCTATGCTTACATGATGCTTGCGCGTCGAGGGTTGTCAGGCCTATTCGCGGAGTATTCTAGATCTTGTTTCTATCACTGTAGTAGGATTAGTTGCATAACGAGAGATTTAACCCTATAAAGTGGAGAATGATAAGGGCTTGCACTAGACCTATGTAGTATGGAATGCATAAATTCGACAAGTATGCATTAGATGGTCATGATACTGCATTTGTGTTTTCTTGACTTGGTTTATTGTATGTTTGTTTTCTGTTTTCCTACACTTGATACTTAGCTTAGTTTCACTTGATGTTTTCATGCTTTATTTATCGTTATCCTTTTGTTACTACTGTGGGAATATGTTGATTATGAATGTATTCTTTATGCTTCATTTATATTGTATTTCTTTGATGTCACTCACACCGTTATGGCTGACCCCTGTAGTTTTGGAGGTTAGGGTTATCTCTAGCCTCATATTTTACAGGTAGGTACCATTAACTTGGGATTGGATGTTGTGGTAGAATGATAATATGGCTTATGCAAATTGTAAAAGAATGGGCTGTAAAAGAAAGAAAATATAATTCAATGTGTTAATTTTCTGTTGTGCTATGTAAAGAATTAATGTAATAAAAAGTTTTACATTTCCTTGTATTTTGTTTCTGTGTTTATGATTAGAATTGAAGTTGATTCTGGAATTTGTGCCAAGTATTTCTAATTTTTAATTATTGAAAATTCAGGGCACTACATGGTATGTCTTCACTCTTGGTGGTGCAGCTGTGTCATAGAAATCCTCTAAACGTTTGCCAGATCCACTATGTAATCTGAGTTTATTTCCTTAGAGAATGCGGCAGAGGAAGCAGAATGGCTTCAGAACCTTTTAGAGGATATTCCTATGTGGAAAAAATCAGTGTCTGCTATATGTGTATACTGTGATATCCAATCGGCTATAGTAAGGGCACCGAGTTGTATGTATAATGGTAAGTCTCGTCATATCAGAAGGCGACACAAAATTATTAGACAACTGCTCTCAAATGGAATAATCTCTATAGAGCATATAAATCGGCTGACAACCTAGTGGATCCATTTACTAAAGGTTTGTCACGAGAATAGGTTGTGAGATCATCAAGAGAAATGGGTTTAAAGCCTATGACGAAAGAGGATACTTGATGGAAACCCTACCTAGGTGACTGGAGATCCCAAGATCCAGGTTCAAGGGGACAACTAAATCTTGTTGAATCGATGTGAGCACTGAGAGATTAAAATCTCGTACCCATTCTTAGGATGATAAACAGTGCTACGTGCAAGGGGTTAGGATAAGCTTGGCTTTTAATGATTCTCATAGCTTTGAAATAAAAGTGGGGTATGGCAGGATACTCTTTATGGGGCAATCACCTTGTGAGTGTAAAATGAGATTGTTTCTAGGAGAATGAAGAGAAGCTACATTCTCCAAGTTTACTCACGATTAACCAGGGTTGTTCAAGGCCAAATGAACACAACAAGATAACCTAGTTCTGTGAGGAGATGAAACTGTGTGATAGTTATTGTCTAGGTTCACATCAAAGCCCGGGTAGTTCAAGACATCATGTTCACTACCTAGTCAAGTGAATCCGATGGATACCCACACTAGGGGTGGTTCAAAGTTGAAAATCACTACCATTCCTGATGCAGTGATTTTCCGATTGTACTCTCAGAGTCTTTTCTGTCGTGTCTTTTTCTGTCATGTCTTTTTCTATCATGTCTGGATTGCATAGTCTGGTAATTTCCATTCATGTGGGGGATTGTTGAAATATTTTTGGCATATTTTTCGGGCCTGATTCCGGTGGGCTCTAGCCACCGGCAGCGCCGGAAAGTGATTGGATTGTGTCCTCTCGTCGAGTACTATTTCGTAATGTACTCATTTTCCAAAAATGGATTCTGTATGAATGAGAAATGTTGGTCCAAAGTTGGCTACTCGAAATGTACTAACTTGAAAATTTGGAGAAAATGGATAGTCCCACATTGAAAATTGAGAAAGATTTCTCTAGCATATAAGCTAAAGAAATGGACTAAAGGGCGTAGCCCTGGGGTTACCACTAACGTGTAGTGGAGCGAGGATCTTGCCAAAGTTACAAACACACACACGTTCGCGCGCGCCCCGTTCGGCTCCTGCTCCGGCTTCGGGTTCGGCTTGGTTTGATTTGGTTTGGTTTTGGCCAGCTTAAATTATTTTTTGCCCCGCTTCGAATTTTTCCTGGGATCCAGTTCTCTCCCTTCTGTTGAGGTTGTTGGAATTCTGTAACTGATGCCATAACTCTATAACAGCAGAATAATGGATCCATCAGTTACGCTTTTGTGCCATTACTCTGCTGTTACAGAGTAATGGATCCATCAGTTACGCCTTTGATCTCCTATAAGTCCAGTCAATTTTGTCTGTCATTTGACACAGTTTTTGAATTTTACAATCTCCTTCTTCTTCTCCCTCCGAGTCTATCTGAGAGTACAACGCAATTGCTAGTTCGCTGGTGTCTCTGAAGCTTGGGTGCTGCTCTTCAGAGAAGATTATACATTTGTATCCTGGGAGGCAGTTCGTCAACAACCATCACACTACGGAACGAATTTTGCTTTAAGAACAGAGATTTTCATCTCGACTCTGTATCGAATTGTCTGGTTTGATTTTTATTCCTGCAATATTACTTCTTCACAAAGATTATTAGAAATATTCTATTTTACGAAATTCAAGTTCTAACAAGCCGAAGGGGCCAAAATTCACATGAAACTTCAATACGTTGATGTTGCTAAAGACCCCGAGAATAACTAGTCCAACGGGGTCCCGAACACCTACTTTACTCAAAGACAAGCTTGTAAAGTCACACTATACCAAGATGCACAAATTGGGGTGATTTTTTTCCTAGGATTCCTATACCAAATGGTGCAACTTATAAGCCTCATCGATGCTGGAGCGACATTTTCGAAGCGATCAATAAAGCCCGGTACTTGATCTATATTGCTGGGTGGTCGGTGTATGCAGAGATTGCACTAGTAAGGGATCCGATAACGAGGAACCAAACTCAACAGACACTTGGCGAGCTACTCAAGATGAAAGCTAGTCAAGGCATTCGGGTTCTTATGCTAGTCTGGGATGACAGGCCTTCTATGTCACTCGGGCCTTTAAGAAAAGATGGCTTAATGGCTATTCACAATCAAGACACTGCATCCTACTTTGAAGGTTCAGATGTACACTGTGTTCTCTGCCCACGAAATCTTGATGTTGGAGAGAGTTATGTACAAGATGTCGAGATTTCAACCATGTTCACTCATCATCGGAAGATTGTCGTAGTTGACGATGGAAACACTGGGAGTCCTCCCCGAACAACTCAAGGCAATAGAAACATCAGAGGTTTTCAGCATTCCAAACGACAAAAAGACCAAGGGATCAGAATTATGAGCTTTATTGGGGGAATTGACCTTTGTGATGGGAGATATGACACACAACAACATTCCTTGTTTAGGACCTTAGATATAGTACATTACTCTGATTTGTTAGGGATTTCTACTAAAAACCCCCTTTTAGGATCTTGTTGAGTTATTCGATGCAATCAACACAAACTACCAAGCACATATGAGATCATACCAAACACACCAAAGCACACACAAGTTTGTCCCGGTTGGAGCTTTCGCCTTAATCTGGGGAAGACGAATCCCAAGATGTTATTCAACTAGAGAAGATACAAGAATATTACAATTCTCACCATGACCCTCTCTGCCTCACCAGCAAGTACTAGTTGTTTACAACTAGAGAATCACTCAATCTCTCCTTCAATGAAGTAATCTCTCTCTTGGCTCTTAATGGAGGCCAATAACAACAATATAGAGAGATCTAGGGAAACCCTAGCTTGATATCTTGATACAATAACCATTGGATATTCCTGAAGATATAACCCTACGATAAGAGCCGTCAGATCTGACTTGAAGAGCAAGTTGGGCTTCTCACGAATCACAAAGACCCGACCCAATTTATCCATCAGCACTGCGCGCGGTTGACCGCACCACAAGGTCGGTCGACCGTCCCCTTCTCGAGAACTTCAGTAGAGTTGGGCGGTCGACCGCACCCCATGTACGGTCGACCGCAACTCCACCTGCTGCTGCTACTGACTGTTTCCCTTGCTTCCACTCCGTCTCCGATCGTCTTGATTCCTCCATCGTCTCATCGTCTTCTTATCCAACATAGTATGCAAGACATAAACCCAACATGATTTCCATCAGCCTAATTTTCCAGGGGCATCTATCAAAAAGGGTGGTCCACGAAAGCCATGGCACGATATTCACTTTCGGCTAGAAGGGGGGGTAGCCTATGATGTTTTGTACAATTTCGAACAGCGATGGAGGAAGCAATGTGATGGCGATGGGCTGCTCATACCAGTTAGTTTCTCAGCCAATGCAGCACAGTTACCATCTCTTCGACTAGAAGATGCATGGAATGTGCAGGTGTTCAGATCCATTCTTCCGGTTTTCCAACCACGCCTGAGGATGCAGCAACAGTGGGCCTTGTGAGTGGGAAGGATAACTTCATCGATCGAAGTATTCAAGATGCATATATCAATGCAGTTCGTAGGGCGAAGAGCTTCATCTACATTGAGAATCAGTACTTTCTGGGTAGTTCTTTTAGTTGGTGAACAGATGATGGCATCAAGGTTGAAGAGATTGGAGCACTTCACCTCATTCCAAATGAGTTGTCGTTGAAGATTGTAAGTAAGATTGAGGCAGGAGAGAGGTTCACTATTTACATAGTGATCCCTATGTGGCTAGAGGGAGTTCCTGAGAGTGCATCAGTACAGGCAACCTTGGACTGGCAGAGGAGGATAATGGAGATGATGTATACTGATACCGCGACCGCACTTGGGAAGAAGGGATTTTGGGGGACGAATCTCAAGGAATATCTGACCTTCTTTTGCTTGGGTAATCGCGAGGTGAAGAAGATGGGAGAGTATAGGCCGGAAGAGCAACCGGAGCCTGACACTGATTACAGACGAGCACAACACGCTAGGCGATTCATGATTATCATTCAAAGATGATGATAGGTAATGTTTCTCTCTTTCGTGTTTTTAGAGAACTTACAAATATTATAGTTACTCTGACAACCAAGTTTCTTATTTTGGGTGCATATCTAGTTGACGATGAGTACATAATCATCGGATCAACCAACATCAATCAGAGGTCAATGGATGGAGGCCGAGATTCAGATATCGCAATGGGAGCATACCAGCCGTACCATCTAGCGAACAACATGAGGCCCCCCAGAGGCCAAATCCACGGGTTCCGGCTGGCACTCTGGTGTGAGCATCTCAGAATGAGCATCGTCGGTGAGGCCTTCCTTCGACTAGAAAGCCTACTGATACATTCCAGGAGTCAATCATGGCAGAAACTGATTGTGCAGAAGGTGTAGGAGAAGAATAGAGGGGTGGCAGGAGCTGAAGTTTGGTTTCTGATATTCGAATGTATCATTTGTGAATGTAATAATTGTAAGTAAGGGGGTTTTGTTGTAAAAATGTAAATGAAGGGGTATGGGCGTATGTTAGCCGTTGGATGTATGGAGAACAGATCGTGGTTGCTGGATTCAAGTGGGGCCTCCTTTGTAACTGCCTAACGACTTGTCCGTTTACGTGCTGAGCACATATTTCTTCTATATAAATAAAGGCAGATCAGTAGCTGATCTGCCATGGTGTGTTTTTAGCTCAATCCTTCCCCATCTTCCTGAGTGCTCTCTCTAACCTTCCACTTTCCATTTCTATTGACCTAATTTCTCTCTTCACATATGGCCATGGCCAAGAACAAGGCCAGAGTTGCATCAATGGTATCAGAGCCGACCGATCCTGCTGCGAATTTAGAAGATGAAAGCGAGATTCTTCAAGATTCAGCCAATGAGGGGATTCTTATCTTAGCTCCAGCTTTGGAGTGGCAATGGAGCCATCAGTTCTTGAATGACAGAGTAGTGGTGGTGGAGAATCAGATGAAAGAAATCGCAACGCAAGTTTTCCAGATTCCTTTGATACTGACGCACTTGCAACTGCTAACTCAGCGAATGGGAGAGTCTCGATCAAATCAAGAATCATTAGAAGTGATTCCGCCGTCGAAACCTAATGGTAAGCAGAATCATAACACTGAGTTTGATGGGGGTGGAAGTTTGTTGCGTAACGCTAGGAATATAGATATTCTTGATGGGAGAAACTCAATTAGGGGGATTTTTTTTTTCAAAAACTCCAAAATTTGATGTACATCCGTTCTCAGATACTGCTGTACTGGTGATGTGCTTAATTGGATTTTCCAAATTGAGCATTATTTTGAGATGTATAGGATCCAAGGGGAGGATAAAGTGAGAGTCGCATTTTTCTTTCTAAAAGATGATGCTATTCAATGGTGTCGATGGTTCCTTAAAACTAATGAAGGGGTAGTAACTTGGAAAGAGTTCAAAGAAGGAATCTGCAATAGATTTGCGCTTGGCATTTATGAGGATGCAGTGAAATCCATGTGCAGATTAGATCAAACCTCCACAGTGATTGATTACCAAGTGAAATTTGAGAAGCTCCAATGCTTAGTTGAAGGGGTCAGTGAACCTTTCTTAGTGCAGCAATTCGTGAGTAGTCTCAAAGAAGAACTGCAACATGATGTTGCCATGGCTGAGCCACAAACGCTTAGTGAAGCCTTTAAGGTTGCGTTGAGATTTGAGAAGAAATTCAACTCACTTAAGCAATTCTATAGAACACCCTATAAAACAAATTTCAGAGGATCTGCTTCTGGATATAACTCTCTACCTCCCCATTCACAGTCGACTGTCCAAACACAACTGAATAATCAGCCAGTGAGATTTTCAAGCAATGCAAACCCCAATAATTCAGATAGACCTATTATAAAGAAACTCACACCTAATAAGCTGTGGGATAGAAGGAAGAAGGGTCTGTATTTCCATTGTGATGAAAAGTATCTGCCTGGGCATTTGTGCAAGACGAAGACATATATGTGTATAGAAGGGGGATGGGATATATTCACCTTACAGGATGAAGAAGAGTTAAATCAGTTGATAGTAGAGGATGAGAAAATAGATCTGAAAAAGGATACTGATAATCACCATCTTCACACAGCAGCATTTTGAACAGGGGTCAACACTGAATGTTTAATTCTCAAGGCTCAACTGAGGGGTGTGGATGTTAATTTTCTAGTAGATGGTGGTGCTACTCACAATTATATTGATCCGTTTATATTGGAAAGAACTGGGTTGCCATTTTCCATTAAACAAAATTTTAATGTGAGAGTTGCGGGTGGTAAGGAGGTAGAAGAAAGTGGTTTATGTTCAAATGTGAAAATCAATTGCCAAGGCTATGATTTTATTGATGGTTTCCTGGTGTTTCCTATTGGAGGTCATGATGTAGTTCACGGAGCTAAATGGATTAAGCAAGTAACTGAGGTCACAGTAAACCTAATCAACAAACAGTTGAAGCTCCACCATAAGGGAATTAACTGGGTTTTACAAGGTCTACATCCAAGCCCCAATCAATTGTTAATAGATAAGGAAGCCAACAAAATTGCTCTCCAGACACATAGGGGATTTGTTTTGTATCTAATGTCAGCTAAGGAAGAGCAGAACACCTCAATTCCCAAAGATCCAGACCTTCATAATCTGTTGAATAAATTTCAAGGCATATTTGGGGAACCAAAGAAATTACCTCCTATAAGAACCTATGATCACCAAATACCACTAGAGAAGGGCTCCAAACCTGTTTGCATCAAACCATATAGGCATTCGTTTGAGCAAAAGAATGCAATTGAATAAATTATTGAAGATATGTTGAAACAAGGCATTATTAGGTCAAGTAATAGCAACTATAGTTCTCCAGTAGTACTTGTGAAGAAGCATGATGGTTCTTGGAGGTTTTGCGTGGACTATAGATCACTCAACCAGCAGACCATCAAAGATAAGTACCCAATCCCAATTATTGATGATCTACTAGATGAGTTGCATGGATCTAAAATTTTTACCAAAGTGGATTTAAGATCTGGTTACCATTAAATAAAGATGCACACTGATGATATATCGAAGATTGCATTTAGAACTCACAGTGGTCACTATGAATTTTTAGTAATGCCCTTTGGGTTGAGTAATGCACCATCTACCTTTCAATCTCTTATGAATAATATTTTTAGGTCGCACTTAAGGAAATTTATTCATGTTTTCTTTGATGACATCCTAATCTTTAGCAGTTCTTTGCAAGAACGTATGGTTCACCTTCGGGAAACTTTTCGAACACTGCAAAGGAATCAGTTGTTTGTGAAGAAGACTAAGTGCACATTTGGTCAGAAAGAAGTAGAGTACTTGGGTCATGTTGTATCTGACTCCGGCATTGCAGTTGATGAAAAGAAAGTGTCTGCAGTTAAAGATTGGCCAATTCCGCAAACAGTCAAGGCTTTGAGGGGCTTTCTTGGTCTCACAGGTTATTATCAAAAGTTTATTAGAAATTATGGTTCAATTGCTGCTCCTTTAACTGAATTGACTAAGGAGGGATTTAGTTGGAATGAAAGAGCTGTAGAAGCTTTTGATCGATTGAAAGGAGCTCTTATTACAGCCCCAGTTCTTCGGTTACCTGATTTTAATGAGATCTTAATTATGGAATGTGATGTTTGTAAAGAGGGAATAGGAGCTGTACTTTTGCAAACAAACACCCAATCACATATATTAGCCAAGCGATTAAAGGAAAGTGTTTGCATTGGTCAGCTTATGAGAAAGAAATGCTCACGATACTGTTGGCAATGAAAAAGTGGAAACAATACCTCTTTGGTAGAAAATTCATCATTCGTACAGACCATCGGCCACTCAAATACTTGTTAGATCAAAGATTATCCACGGAAGCACAACATTCTTGGTTAGTCAAGCTTTATGGGTTGAATTTTGAAGTGGAGTATAAAAGAGGTAGAGATAATGTGCCAGCTGATCGCTTATCTAGGAGAGAATTGGATTGTTTCCTTGTGCAATTGAGCTCATTACATCCAGATTGGTGGGAAGATGTCATAAAAATGAATGAGAATGATTCTTACTTCAAAGATTTGGCAGATAAAGCTTTGTAGTCAGCTAATACCAAGTTTTCTGTGGTTCGAGGGGTATGGTATAAAGGCTTCAAAGTGGTAATTAGTCCATCCTCAGTTCTTAGAAGGTTGATCATTTTTTAACATCATGATACACCCATAGGAGGTCATTCTGGGTATGACAAGACTTTCCAGAGGTTTCGTAGGTCATTCTGGTGGAAAGGAATGAAGCTAGATGTTCGAAATTATGTGAAGGAATGCACAACATGTCAAACTAGCAAATATGTGTGCCAATCACCTTCGGGGTTATTACAACCTCTGCCGATACCTGATCAAATATGGGATCAAGCAAGCATGGACTTCATTGAAGGCCTTCCCCTCAGTTGCAAGTACACAATAATCTTGGTGGTTGTCGATAGATTGAGCAAATATGCCCACTTTTTTCCCATTAGGCATCCTTATACTGCAGCATCCATCATCCAAGTACTTAGGGTATCTTCAAACTATATGGGATGCCCATTTCTATAAAATGTGATAGAGGAGCAGTATTCACAAGTTCCCTCATGAAAGAATCTCTTCGACTGCAGGGCACTAAGTCGAACTTTTCGACTGCCTACCACCCTCAGACAGACGGCCAAACAGAGGTGGTCAATAGGAGTTTGGAAACTTATTTGAGATGTTTTTGCCACCATAAACCTAGTGATTGGAGTAAATGGTTACCTTGGACAGAGTATTGGTATAATACATCCTACCACAGTGCAATTAAGTCTACCCCGTATGAAGTGGTTTATGGTCGGCTACCCCCTACCTTAATTCATATATTCCCCATACTGCACAGAACCCACATGTTGAAGAAGCATTGTTGGCGAGAGATGTCAGTCTCCAATTGCTCAAAGATAACCTTAAAAAAGCACAGGAGAGGATGAGGAAGCAAGCAGATGGTCATAGGCTGGATAAAGAATTCCAAGTTGGAGATTTGGTATATGTCAAACTGCAACAGTATCGTCAGGTATCGGTTGCAACTAGAGCTGTGTGCAAGTTATCTCCTCTTTATTATGGTCCCTATGCCATACTTGACCGAATTGGAGCTGTGGCTTACGAACTAGATCTACCTTTGGGTTCTAAAATCCACCCCGTATTCCACATTTCCCAACTCAAAAAGCACCTAGGTCCTACTGTTGAAGTGCAACGCAGCATTCCGTTACAAGTTTCTACAACTTTGTTTGAACCAGAGGAGATTCTGGATCGCAAGTCAGTCATTAAGGGAAGGAAGTTAGTATCAGAGGTTTTGATCAAGTGACAGCATCAAGATATTACAAGTGCAACCTGGGAACCCTATTGGGAATTGGTTCGGAGATTTCCTCTCTTCGACCTTGAGGCAAGGTCTCAAAATAGGGGGGAGGAGTTAATACAGTCCAGGAGTCGATCATGGCAGAAACTGATGGTGCAGAAGGTGCAGGAGAAGAATAGAGGAGTGGCAGGAGCTGAAGTTTGGTTTCTGATATTCGAATGTATCAGTTGTGAATGTAATAATTGTAAGTAGGGGGGTTTTGTTGTAAAAATGTAAATGAAGGGGTATGGGTGTATGTTAGCCGTTGGATGTATGGAGAACAGATCGTGGTTGCTGGATTCAAGTGGGGCCCCCTCTGTAACCGCCTAACGACTTGTCCGTTTCGTTCTGATCGAGCACGTATTTCTTCCATATAAATAAAGGCAGATTAGTAGTTGATCTGCCATGGTGTGTTTTTAGCTCAATCCTTCCCCATCTTCTTGAGTGCTCTTTCTCTAACCTTCCACTTTCCATTTCTCTTGACCTAATTTCTCTCTTCACATACGGCCATGGCCAAGAACAAGGCTAGAGTTGCATCACCTACGGTGCGTACTGATGGTTAATGGCATGGCCGAATACAACTGGAAGGTGTATGCTGGAGACACCAAAACTGGAAGGTGTATGCTGGACAGAAAAAAAAAAGCTTTGGTGTCCGCTCGTTAATGATCTCCCCGGCCATCTGCTTAGCTACCCCATCGAGGTAAGTAGCGATGGGCAGGGTATGCACGCTGCCAGGAAAAAAGTTCTTCCCGGACACCAAAGCTAGGGTTCTTGGAGTCAAGTCACATTTCTTGCCCCCATGCCTTTGATCCATGTAAATAGATCAAAAGTAGTTGTTTGTTTTTTCTGTCCTTAATTATTTAGCTTCTCATGTGAGTGGGTGTATCACTATTCACTAGTGAATAAAATGAATAATCCAAGGTACAATTATAAGTCCCCCCAATCCCCAGTCAGTGATCTAAATCCATTCAATTACCACATATCAAAAGCAATGTAAATGACAGTATGTTTTAGCATGAGAACAGAACCAATCTATGAGGAAAGGGAAGGAGCTAGGAGGCGATATCCTCCTATTAAAGTATTATCACTACATTGTGAGACTTCCCATGAATAATTGGCACCATTCACTTTTATTCTTACCCCTATAAAATATCAACTAATTTAGATATCGTTTGTTTATTTATATTTTAAGTGGTTACAAAATAAAAAAAATTCAATAGTATAATAAATTGGCACTATATGATGTATGAAAAAGAAGCTTCCAAATAATTTAATTTTTTGTATGCATGCATTTAATAATTATAAATTTAATAAATAATATGGGTTGTTCATTTATAAGTATGAGTCTCCCATATAGCAAAGAAGGAACATAGATAGACCGTGAAAAACAGAAAAAGGCTACTGCATTTGATTTGACAAACCTTTAATACCTACATGAATATAACATGACCACAATTAAACTAAAGTTCATGTGCATGTGACCAGGTATTGAGACATGCCAATGCAATACTAGCCGTGGCAACCGGGCCGATCCGGCCCAAAAACTGCCCAGCCCAATTTGGGCTCGAACGAACCCAGATTGCCCTTAGACCGTCGAGTTTGACCTACCCCCAAAGTGGCCTGAGGTCGACCCAGACCACTTTGGGATAAGGTCGAGTCCGGCAGGCTCCAACCGTAATATTGTAGTTTGTATGTATTACTTTTTTTTTTCTCCTTGTAAATCATTCCAGACTTTATAGAATTGTGAAAAGTAATGCATATTTTTCTTATGATTTTTGTACATCGAAAGTTTAACAATATTATATATTTTTTAATCTATTTTATATGTCAAGAGAAAAAGAGGGGGAAATTATTGTTTAATATAAAAATTAAATTAAAAAAATTGCCCAACCTGGCCCGGGTTAGCCCGAAACCAGGTATTCCGGGCTAGGAGCCTAGTCAAGGCTGGGGTTTCCCTATGCCGAGCCCGCCCCAGTCCCAAGCGTAGCCCAAACAGTGCTACAGGGTCAACCTCGGTGGGCTCCGACCCGGCCCAGCCCGCTGGTACCGGTTGCCATACAACCAACCCATTAATAGAAAACATACGGCAAAATTTAAAAAAACGTCACAAAACTTTGGCCCGGTTTAAAAAAACGTCACTAAACTTTTTTTTTTATAAACCACACAATGTTTAACTTTCAACTCACAGAGTTAACAACCGTTATCTTTCTTCTACGTTCACTGCACGTACTCTTAAAACATGACGAAAATATCTCTGTTTTAATTAGGGTAAGAATCGTTTCCTTTCCTTTCTTCTTCCCTAATTACTAAGAGGAAAAAAAAAGAACACAAATCAGAGCAACCCAAATCTCGTCGATTTGTTACCCTAACCTTGGGAAAGAAACCCTAATTGAGCTACTTCAGTGAAAGACCCAAATCTGCATTGAACCCAAATCAATGCAATGTATTGAACATTTACTGTGAAATTGAATGCAATGTATTGAACATCAAAGCTGTCTTGATCTCATTTTTTCTAGATTTGTGGTGATGATATTGATCTGATTTGTAATGTTTGATGCTCCAAATTGTAAATGTGATTTGTTTGAGGTGTTGGATTTTGTCGAATGTGCAATGTGTAAATTTGTTGTAAGTGTGTTGTTAGTATAAGTGAATGTGTGAAATATACACACTAACAAAGTTGAAAGAAAACCTGATCATGTGTACATACTGTACATTATCAATAGTTTAGGGATGTTTTGTAAACTGAACTAATAGTTTTGTGCTGTTCTTTTAAACAAAGGCATATCTCTGTGATGTTTTTTTAAAACAAAAGAATACTTTTGTGATGTTTTTTTAAACCAAACAATAGTTTTGTTATGTTTTTTTAAACAATTTTGTACAATAACCTAAAGTGTTCTGAAATGAAAAGATCTGCTTTTTTTTATCATAACCACTACATCGATTAACATTTCAAACACCAAATGAAACTCCGCAAATGAAAAGATTTGCTGTACGTTGTTGATTGAATCTATGGGGTGAATTAGGGTTCATTGATTTGGGGGTGTTTTTTCAGTAAGGAGAAGGAGGAGAATAGGAGTATTTTCGTCACGTTTTAAAAGTACGTGCAATGCACGTAGAAGAAAGATAACGGTTGTTAACTCTGTGAGTTGAAAGTTAAACATTGTATGGTTTTTTAAATAAAAAAATTTAGTGACATTTTTTTAAACTGGACCAAAGTTTTGTGATTTTTTTTTAAATTTTGCCAAAACATAATGTCAAACATTTACCTGTAATAATATAACAATAGTATAATTAAAAACTGATTAAAATAAGTCTCTTTCCATATTCATTTTTCGATTGAAGAAATTGTCCTACTGAAACAGAAACATGACCAATTTAATTATATTTCAGTATAGGCTTATACTGTTGACCATGTTCCCCAACAAAAGATTTACATCCTATGCCGTCTATATAATAAATTACAAAAAAAACTATCAAGTGGCTCTTCTTCAATCTCCCCTAAAATTAATGGCCCAAATTGATTTTCATAAAACATATTTTTTCGTCCAAAATTTCAAACCCCAAAACCAATTTCTATCTCTCTTTGAACTCAAACACCCCCCCCCCCCCTCTCATCCTCTCTCTCTTACGGGTTAGTTGATGAAATTGGGGAATCTCTCGGATCTCACCCGCCTCCTCTCCTCATCCGACCCGTAACCCCAACTCGAATCCACCATCAAACACGCCCTCGACCGGATCTCCACCTCCATCTCCGACCTCGACCAAACCCTCGCCCAAAACTCCTACTTCCTCCCCTCCTACGACGTCCGATCCTGCCTCAAATCCATCTCCCACCTCAAAGACTCCCTCGACAAAGCCACCTCCCATTTAATCCCCCGAAAAAGATTCTCTTTCAAGAACAAGTCCTCATCCAAGAAAGATCCCGCCAAATTGTTCATTCCATTCCACGAAGAACCTGAAATTAAGGTCGTTTCTAAGGAGGTGAAGGATTCGCCGGAGTTTCGGAACAAGAAAGGCGAGATCTTGGTGAAGCATTTCAGGGGTTTGGATGAGGGGAGGGGGATTTTAGTTTAACGGAACTCGATTCATGCCAAGTTTATTTGAAAGGAAAATTTAGGGCTTTGTTCGTAAATAGGATCAGTAATTGTAAGATCTTTTGCGGGCCGGTGCTTGGTTCGGTGCTGATAGAGGGAGTGAGTGGGTATTTGTTCGTGTTGGCGTCTCATCAGATTAGGATACATGAGGCGAGGGAGACTGATTTTTATCTTAGGGTGCGGAGTAGGCCGATTGTTGAGGATAGTAGTGGTGTGAGGTTTGGACCGTATCGGTTGGTTTATGATGGGATTGAAGAGGAGCTGAGGGATTCGGGGCTTGGTGAGGAAACGGGGTTATGGGCGAATGTGGATGATTTTAAGTGGTTGAGAGCTGTGCAATAGCCGAATTGGTGTGTGATTGGGGAAGAAGAGTGGATGGGGGTGGTGGATGCTTCGGATTTGGAGGAAAGTTGCAATGGTCATAAGTTTGAGCCGCATTGTGTGGAGCCAGGTATAATCTACCATTTTTTGAAGAAACTAAATATTTAATGAGTATATACTAGCATCTTAGTTCATGTTCATGTTCATGTTTATGTATTTACTTTACTGTGATTGAGCTACATTTCTTGGTAGAAGTCAAAATTTTGCTTTATATTGTTATTAAGTCTATTCAATATTTTGTCAAACATTGTTTCCATTTTTATCCAATAAGTGGAACAAATGTTTTGAATTGATCATGATTTAGTTAGTTGGTTGGACATAAAAAACTCCATCCAGGTATTATACTTTATCCAGGAATTTAAATAATTGAATTGAACTTCTGACACTTATTCAATGATAAATGCTTATTAATAGTAGTCATCCATACAAAATGTTTATTGTCCTGTTCATATTGTATTTCAATCATAGGATTTTAAAGATATGGCATAAGCTAATATTGGTCTTATTGGATCCATATTCCATGTCCATGTCCATGTTATGTAAAATGATGAAATTGGGGAATATACCATCCATTTTTTGAATTGATCATGATTTAGTTAGTTGATTGGACATAAAATTGATTTTGGGGTTTGAAATTAGCATGTATAATGTATAAATTTTTATCTTAGCATGTATAATGTATAAATTTATATGCAGTTCACACAACCAAATAACTCCAAATAAATTTATATGCAGTTTCGAATACGTGCCGTAGGCACGTGCCCACGGGCATACCTAGTCTATATAATAAATCTCAAGATAATTTGAAAAAACTATCAAGTTGTTTTCCTTCAATTGAAACAAAATCAATAGCTCAGATCCATCCGCTCAACCCCACCCCCCCCCCCCCCCCCCAAATAAATAAATAAATAAATAAATAATAATAATAATAATAATAATAATAATAATAATAATAATAATAATAATAATAATAAAATAAATAAAATAAAATAAAATAAAAAATCCTTCCAAAACTAAAACTAAAACCCTCCTCACTTTATTACTATATCTATCTCTTCTATTCACTTTTTCATATCTCTCTAGCTCTATCCCTCTCTAACCAGAAATTTAGATTTTCAGATTTCAGGTTTGTAAATTTTCATATTTTTTATATTTTTTTTATTGCTCATGTAGACAATTTTACTGAGTTCCCTGATTGATTTCAAATACAATGAAAGATTTAAATAGAGATACTTTTTGCTTCTTTTGATTTATCATGTAGATATTTACTTGGGTAAATTAAATCATCTAAAGTTATACTGAAAATAACAAATATCTCCTTAAAAGTTAAATTTTATTATTTTGCATCCTCAAAGTTCTAAGAAGTTGGATTTTACACCCCTTTTATAATTATTTTTCAACATATGCTCATGGAAACATGAACTTTTATTTACAACTAATTGTTGTCTTACTATCCAAACTTGAGCTACATATACTCCATGATGAAAGTTTCAGATTCATTCATCTGAAAGGTTGGAAAGTAAATGTATCTAGTATTATACATGAACATTATTATACTGTACATATCAAAAAGTATATTAATATCTGATAGTAGAATATACTGAGTACACCAAACTTAATCGTCAAATATTTTTACCTCCTTGATGTGTTAGAAAATACTTTACTAGTGGATTGCTTGATGATTGGGCTTATGTGTTTTATGTGAATCACTCTATATACTTATTTTGGGAAGGTGGGGTTAAAGTTGTCGTCTATGTTGTTAGTTCTATCAGCATGTTGTCCTTTTTTGTATCTATAACTATATTCTTTGCTTTAATTATATAAGTTGTTAGTTCTATATAGATGTGTTGGCTTGAGCCTTGATTGCTCTATCCGTATGATAAAAATTAAAAAAATTAGAGATACCTATATGATTGTTTTACTCCATTCTAATTGTTTTTTTATAACTTATCGTGGAGTTTATAACCCGGTAGTATTGCATATAAATATTAACTAGCGTTATCCTGTGCAAATTGCACAGACTAAAATAATTTTAATGAACTCATAAAATTATATGGAACTTTAAAAAAGTGTGCGAGAATTGAGAGAAATTAATTCTTAAAGTGTATATTTTAGTGAAATTTATCATAAAAAATATGTTCATAGTTCCGGCCTTTGTATACATCATGACCGGCAACAGTCCGGCCTTGGCCCGTCTCATCTCAACCCTCCCCCCCCCCCCCCCCCCCCCCCCCCCCCCCCCCCAACAAAATTCACACCCTATTCATATGCCTTATCCTTCATCTCCCGTGTCTCCACTGTCTTCGACTGCAGCGACATCCCCTTCTCCAATATCCTTCTCCACCTCTCCGTTCGCCTCACCCTACTCTCCACCATCTACCTCCATACCAAATCTCATTCTTGTATTCGATACTATAGTCATCCCAATCTTCAACCCGTACTCTTCCCCAAATTTAAATTTCAGGATTTCAAAAACACAAATTAAAAATTGAAAAAAAAATGAGGTAGTAAATTAGAGTTTCAAAAATTAGTACATACACCATACATAGATACAATTGATTTAGTTGAGCAAAATTTTTCAAAACCATTTTTTCACAAACACATTGTGTGCTACGTAGATATTTCATCGAACATTTAATGAGCAAAGCACAGTTCTAGTAATTAAGTTCCATATTTATAGGATTGGGGCTTTTATATTTTTTAATGAAAATGTGCGTACTGCACGTGTTAATAAATGTGATGCGCACGTGTTTAGGAAGCGCGAATCCCGATTTTTTGCTTTCCTTTCTCTATTTCAAAATGGAGAAAGAAAAGAGAGGTAGACCTATTAACTTAAGATATAAGTATAAAGTATAATAATTAGATGTGAGTGATAAATAAATAAATTTAACAAAATCAAATTTGAATTTAACACCAATTTCTTATGCCAATCCTTTCCACCTATAATTATATTATAGGTATCAAGTATAGGTACACACCCAATTGCGTGGAGAGAACGAGGATGGATCATGATTCATGGAACATAAATATTTTTTTTAAAAAAAATTTAAAGGAAAACCCCAACAAATATCATTTCCATTTCCATATAAAGGAACCCTCGGTCTCTGATCGATTTCTCTTGTAGTACTCTCCTTAAGATACTTTAATTTCTTTTGTGGGTTTTGGGTAGGGAGAGTTAGGATTTGTGGGTTTTGAAGAGATGTGGAGGAAGAAAGGTTTTTTTGGTATTTTTTTTAATTAATTCTGTTTTGGCAATTGATATGGACTGCACGTGTCAATTCCTACTTTTGCTCTCATTTCTCTATTTCAAAAGAGAAATGAGAGATGGAATGGGCTATTAGCTTAAGATATATATAAATAAATAAATACCTATGTGATTTGTTAGTCAAACAGGATTGCATATATTTTACTGTTTACAGGACTTTTTATATGCTATATCATTCTAAAGACTCTAAGGGCAAACCTAGTTATTCACTAATTCATAACCATACGGCATAAACTACAGATATTAATCCAGACATACCTTAAACAAATTCAACAATATAAATTATATATTATAAAATGGGATTAAAAGGTTTGAACAGGAAGCTTAAAATGCAAATAAAAAACTTTCCTCATATGTCTCTTGTTTGCATATCAACAAATTGTAAAAATTCCAAATCAAAGGTGCCTTTTAGAGCATCCACAGCACGTTCAACGGAAAAAATAGAAAAATGCATATTTTGGCAATGCATTTCAAAAAAACGCTGCAGTCGTCCAATGGTAAAAAAATGCATAAGTTCATTAAAAAAAGAACATAAAAAACATGATGTTTCGTCTGTTAATAAAAAATAATTTAGACTGGCCGAAACTTAGAAAATAATAAAAAAAAAAGGGACATGGAAGAAAAAAATTTCAAAATAATGTTTCGTCCGGGTTTTAAGGAAGTTTTTTTTACAAAAAAGTTGCAAAAACAATTTTTAAAAATAGTTTGTAAAAAATATTTGCAAAAACAATTTAATAATTGCAAAAACAATTTAAAACTTTACAAATTTATTTTTAAAAATTAGTTTTTTTAAAAAAATGGATTGGTGTTTCGTCCCACATGGGAATAAACATCATGTTCATTCCCACCCTTAAATTCATTTAACCAGTTAATTTATTTGGTTTTTAATTTTTTTTAATTCGGACGAAACATCAATTAAAAATATAATTAAATAATCCAGACGAAACATCATGTTTCGTCCGATCAATTAAAAATATAATTAAATAATCCAGACGAAACATGTTTCGTTTGCTATAATATGCTTTTTGCTATTTCGAATGCTATTTCTCCCTTTCTACTGTAGACCAATTGCCAAAAAATAGCAAAATAGCAAATGACTGTGTGCCCTACAGCACACAAAAAATGTCAAAAATGTCAAAAATGGCAAAAAAGCAAACGACTGTGGATGCTCTTAAGCTAGTTAAGCTTATTACCACATTTAATCCAACATTTGATTTAGTAATACTTAAAGGGCAAAAGCCAAAATACCTCCCCAACGTTTGACCTAAGTACAATATGCCCATATAACGTTTGAAAAAATACACTAAACCCATTATTCCGTTAACTTAACTTATTCCATTAAATTAGAATTATTGAATTACCTTTCTACCCTTACCCTTTCATATCTCAATCTCTTCTTTCTTCCTTTCTTCGTTCCTTTTTCCTTATTTCATTTTTCTTTATTAACAACGATTTATTCAGCAATGATTTCTTTGAGACAAAGTAGATGAAGAGAGTTCTATGAAACTATTGCACACTAGAAAACCAAGATCTTAACTTTAGTCCTTAAAATTCAAATATCAACAGAGAAAACATCTACAGTAAATTTAATTTAATGAAAAGAAGAGCACTTGTTTGATCGAGTAAAACTTCTTACAAATTTCAAACTAATCACAACAAATTTGGCAAATATAAAATATAAAATTAAATAATTTAACATATCACAACAAATTTGGCAAATATAAAATATAAAATTAAATAATTTAACATATCTCTTCCCAAATTCATAATTGGATTAACATAATTGTCTGACTATTTAATGATATTATATTCATCAAAATTGATATCATAACGTAAAATTTGGAAGAAGGTCCACACCTGATCAAAAACTTTTTTAAAATCAAATTCAAGTCGCGACCAACATTTATACTATGGATATTCAAATTGTAAAGAACAATCTGAAAGTAACAACCCTTTCCCTCGTCTCAAAATTATAATTGTTATAAAACGAAGCCGCTAAGATTACCAAGAACTTTTGATAAATGAAAAAGTTCCGTGTGATCTGACTTGCTAATTCTTAAACTGCCACAGGCAATTTCATAAACGTTCGTGGATCATTACATGACCAACGAAACAATTTGCATGGTTCATATGTTCCTTTTACAAACAGATATTCATGTGAAAGTTAACTTGTTTAATCTTGTTCATTCAATAATACGTGTACACTACTGTAGCATCCCACTCTAGTAAAACGTTCGTGGACCGAAGAAATCGTTGCCGAATAAATCGTTGTTAATAGAGAAAAATGAAATAAGAAAAAAAGAATGAAGAAAGGAAGAAAGAAGAAAGAAAAGATTGAGATATGAAAGGGTAAGGGTAGAAAGGTAATTCAATAATTTTAACTTAACGGAATAAGTTAAGTTATCGGAATAATGGGTTTAGTGTATTTTTTCAAACGTTATATGGGCATATTATACTTAGGCCAAACGTTTGGGGGGGGGGGGGGGGGGGGGGGGGGGGGGGGGGGGGGGTATTTTGGCTTTTGCCCATACTTAAATCGGCAATGGTTCAAACATCTCTTACAAACACACTTGTATTTTTGCACGATCAATTTGAAGATTAGGTGCTTATTTTGTGGCACTCAAAACTGAGTTAAGGAGGCATAATTTGAAGTTAATGAAGAGTAGAAATAAAAATAATCAAGCAGTAAATTGACAAGAGATATAGAGCAACCTGAAAGCAAATAAGACTGCATTAACAAGAAATTTGCAAATAAATCATTTATACATTGCAAAGAAATGTTAGTAAACTATCTTTAACTCAATGGATGTAGTTCATATATCAGTCACATAGTTGTCTACATGCATTCTAGAGAAATCAAAACAACACAACAATTATTCACAAAAGAAAAAAAAGAAGACAAAAAAACACAACAATTTAAAGCCGCAGAGCTTCTTCAGACATGACAGACAACAAAAAAATAGCGATTCATTAAATATTATCCAGATACATGTATATTTACTATAACACAATCAAAAGTGGTAAAAGCATCAAATAAGTTGGACAAATACTGTTCAACCCGCCCATTGTTTCGGAGAATCTTCTTAGCTTGCCAACAAGGTCAACTTATATGCCTGTTTAAATACAATTAAATTTTTTTAAAAAAAAAATAGTACCAAGAAGAGCCAAGGAACTGAAACAAGCAACAGAAAGTGCTCAAAGGAATAACCTGATCATCAGCTGCTCACGCTTCAATGCAAAGACCAAGAAGAAACCCCAAAACAAATAGCATGCTAACTCACAGAGAGAATCACAAACCATAAGAGACGATAAAGAACAATCAGTAGGATGGGTAGTAGTATCCAGGAGTACCAACATTATAGGGAGGCATTCCATATGGCATTGCTGGGTTCGGGTAGATGTAGCTATTATTGAGCTTTGCAAAGCTAGACTGTCCTTGCATCCCATCCCGGGCATAATGCTGCCACATCTGTTGCTCCTGTACCAAAAGTTGCTGCTTTTTCTCAATGTCAGCCATCTGCACATATGAAGGAGCAGGGATTGCAGCAGAGGCGGCAAAAGGATCCCCTCCAATAGTTTGAACGGTGCCATCTGGTGCCGGCAAAGCTAAGACTTGAGTAGCTTTCTGCCCCAAAGCAGGCAAAGCCACACTGCTTGCACTCCCACCATTAACCTGAGAATTCACGTGCTGCCTCACTGCTCCTTGATCATACATACCATTCAATAGAAGTGGGTCGAACCCTCCAGCCAACTGTGCTTTTTGTTTAGAGAGATTGCTCGTAGTCTCAACAAGAGCGAGCTCCCAATCTGCCTTCCCTTTTTCAGCAGCTGGTGTTTGCCATGCAGAGGTGACCTGAGTATCTCCTCCATCTGAAGAGAATGCTTCCCATGATCCGTTAGTACCTGATGTAGCCCCACCTGCAGAAAAAAGTGCTAGTGCAAACCTATTTTCATGGTCGACGGCAGAACCTGCATCTTCTCTGAGGTCCACTAGATCGCCCTCTTGCTGCTGTGGCTTCTCAGGTTCAGGCTCAACCTCACGAGGTTTCTCCTTGTAATCCGAAGGTGCTGGAAGTGCTTTGATACTGCTCATATCCTCGACAGGCTCCTCTTCATAAGTCAGCATGAGAACTGGCTCCTCTTGTTTAGGGGGGTCCACAGGCTTTCTTCCCCTATCCCTCATAAACTCCTCCAATGTCTCTAGTAGTTTATCAGTTATACGCTGAACCTCTGGAAACTCCGAAGATCTCGCAACGCCTATATCCTTACACCAGCCATAGAAGGCAGCAAGCTCGTCAATTTGCTTAGCTGCACTGGCATAGGCCTCAAAGGACTTCACACAGTCAGGGTATTCCATCTCAAAGAAACGATCCAAAAGAACAGCCAGAATCTCACATATGTCTGCATAGAGCTGAAAGCTTTCCCTGACAATGGGGTATAGAGCTATAAGAATCAACCTGCAATTCTTCGCCAAACCGGTAGGTCTCAAAGCAAGGAATCTGTCAAGAAGCTGCTGTAACTGGTACATCTTACCCAACACACCCTCAGGTTTCATATCCCTCAACGGAGTCACAGGCTTCTTCTCCTCAGTCCCACGCTGAGGACTCTTGTAGTTGTACCTATCATCATATCGGCCATCTCCATTGCTTCCTCCCGGAGGGGAAGAATAGTAAGGTGACTTCCCATAGCTACCACCACCATAGGTTTCAGCATCCCCATATTCAGATTGGCGACGACGACCTCCGTCATTCTCAGCATTCCCACCACCACGCTGCTTCTGTTCAAAGACCAGTAGCTCAAGCCTCTGATCCAAATAAAGCGCATAAGTTCTAATAAAGGCAGAATGATCCCACGAGCTAGAATGAGCCTCATCTTTAAAATCAGACATATTAAGAAGCCGAGTCCCCCTCCGAGTAGCATAAAGGATTTCCTGCTGGAACGCTAGGTCCCCTTCAGCCATAAGCCGGTGAACCAGAACCAATGCCTTCAAAGCAACAATCCAATCCCTGGTCTTTCCCAATCGCTTTGAAATGGTCGAAATGCAAGCCGAAACATACCCTCGAGAGTAAGAGGTCAAACTAAGGATCTCTCTCAGGTACTTCTCATCGGCCGGATCATCATCATGACTAGTGGCTTTGATGATGGCCACATCGAGTTCCGGAGCGATGTTACTCGAGACTTTCGCAAGCCCCACGCTGGTCTGATCCTTGACTGCACCTAAAGCTTTCCGGAAGGGTGCCATTTTTCGCACTTTCACTCACCAAACCAACAATCTAACTCCGAGAATCTCTACAGTAGGAACCCTTATACCTAGGAATAACAACAAAAGCAATAAAAAAAAAAAAGGGAGTCTCTTAGTTGATCAGATCTAATTTTAGCCTATAAAACCCATTGATTTTCTTCAATATTTACAACAAACCCATAAAAATCTCAACTTTTGACTACCCAACGATTCAAAATCACAAAGAAAAGAAGGGAATTACAAATCAGTAGATCTACAACAAATTCATCACAGATCTAATCGCACAAATATCAAAGAGATCTTATTTCAATCCAATTCTAACATTT
The DNA here is from genome assembly GCA_017893485.1 of Hemerocallis citrina. Lineage (NCBI taxonomy): Eukaryota > Viridiplantae > Streptophyta > Magnoliopsida > Asparagales > Asphodelaceae > Hemerocallis > Hemerocallis citrina. The sequence goes on from JACEHZ010000390.1 coordinate 1,292,965, forward strand.
TGTTTGGAAAGGACCAAATCAAGACCCAAATTTGACAACTTTCTATAAAATTAAGTTCTGAGTAGTTCATTAATGCTGTAAATTTCGAGCTATTTGCACTAGATCTGAGTGGACTCAGTCAACCGTGTGAAAGAATGAAATAAAACACGAGAAGAAATTTGCTGACCTGAAGCTAAATCGAAGAGGAAGACCGAGAAATTTGGGTTAGAATTTTTGACTTTTTTGGGGTTCCGATTGGTCCGCCTTTTCTTTCGAGAGCGGAGCAGAACTTTGTCGATGAGTGGTTACCCTTATTAGACCTCTTCTAGATGGGTCAGAAATTTTGTATTTATTCTAGAAGTTTTTTGGGTTTTTTTGTATAAAACCCCTTAAGGAAATTAGTTTTTCGTAAAGAAGAATAGCTTCTTGTTTGGGGGTGGAGATTTTAAATTTGGAATTTTATATTTTGTGTTTTTTCCCGAAACTATTTGCAAAAGGAGGTTAGTTGTCACACTGGGAGCGGCAATTTTATTAGTTACTTTTATGCTCGATGCTGGAAATGGCAGGGGTAGTACTAATTTTTTTTAAGAAACTCATCGTTTTTAACGCCAAATTTAGTTCAAAATTTTCAAACACTACTAGCGGTTTCCAACGGCGAAGGAAAATATAATAAACTCGTTGTTGGAAAAGGCGAATCTACTGATTTTAAAATTTTACGGAGAGTAAAATTCTGTTGGACTTGGCAAATTTGGGGGAGTTTTTTTTTTTTTTTTTTCCTTCGGAATTTTCATAGAATCAAGGATTTTAGGTTTTGAAAGAAGCTAGCAATTAATTACATGTAGTTGAATTGAAAGAAGCTAGCAATTAATTACATGTGGTTGAAAGAAAGGGTATGGAAAAAATTTGAGAACTGATTAGGCTTATATACTAGTTTACGTACATATGCTAATAATGCATATGTCCTTTTTTAAGCCCTTGTAAGATACACGCCTTTGCAAAATAGCTAGAAAAATAGTGTTGCACTCGTTTGCTATTTTGTCAAATTTTAACAAACGAGTTTGACAATTATAAAATATAGAAGACGGTACACCATGTTTGTAATGCCCCGGATCTTCGTTACCGGACATCCGTGACACAACCAGAATCTTTGCCTTCAAATTCATCTCAATGCATGAAATAACACGAAAAATTAAAAACTTTTATTATTATTAGAGTTATTACATCATTAGTTACACACATTATCTTGTCCTTGAATAAGGAATACAAATTACATTAGCTTATTACAAGTCATTATAAATAATCAGACTTCTCTTGTGAAGCTATCAGCTGTCTTCCAGATTGGTGATCGACTGGTCACTGTCGAACCTCCACTGAGTGGTCGATCTGCTTTCTTAGGACTTGCCCCTCGTCTTGAGCCTTGTGTTGCGTGACTCTGATATTTCGGCACCTGCTCGAATGGTAGGTAAGTACACCACTCCTCCATTTGGATGTCTGCGTTCCTGATTTCGGTTTTCAGCACCTAATTGAGTGGGCACGTCAGTAATTCTACTAACGCAATACTGATAAGAAAACAGCGATCTCCAACTAACAGTCACAATCAGTCTTTAATGAAAACAAAAAAGTGCATCCTAATTTCCTAGTGTCAGTATATGCCATGACCTGAAATCTAATGCATAGTACATAATGCATAAACAACCGATGCGCTTAGTCTAATGTCAGTAAGACTCTGGATATGCATGCATCTCATACTACATACGTTCCAGTTTTTTTCAGTTTTAGGGTTTTGAACCCTCGCCATGCAACATATTCTATTATTGTACTCAACCTATTCTTGATAGATACAATCGTGTCTGGTGAATCCGGCAATTATCACTGCTAAACACAGTGACGTTTGCCACTAGTACCCCAAACCGGTCTGGAACACACCAAATGTCGTGATGAACTTACATATACACAGCTGTATATCTATGGCGTCGAAGATCCATAGGACAGCAGCCTCATAGTCCGTTCGTGTCCACTCAACATAAGAACATGACGGCCACGAAGGACTAAGCCCCCTATCCGACAGGAATCTCCTGCTCTTATCATGGCACTTTAGGAATCAACAGTGTGAGATATACACAGCAGCACGTATCCCTAATGATAGGAAGAGACAACCCTGGTTATCACGGCCTAGTGCTGACTCTTAGAACGAGTCGGATTATAGGGAATCACCCTTAACACCAAACAGTAAAGAAAACCTAATCAAATGCAGTTTACTGAAAATGCGTTTATCACTCAAATCATGCACAGTGTCACAACAATGTTGAGCCTGACTGGTATTGTCAAAAAAACAAATAATCACGCTGAATCAATATTCACCGATTTCCAATACCTTCACAGGTCTTCGACCATATCCCCGGCCCATGACTCTCAGCGAGTAGTCCATCGGCGCCAAAAAAGCATACAAATTTATGAATGAAGGTAAACATACACACAACACCAATACCCGACCATTGACACCCAAGCATCAAGACATCAGTCACAAATCGACCATAGTTATACTCTCAACTCTCTCATGTGTCCACCATGAGTACTAAGCATAGAAAACTTGTCTAAGTTCCAAATGAAGTGCTTGAAAACTCTTAAAACTCATTAGCTCACAATCACCATACTGCGGTATGCAGAGAATTCCATATCAATCTTCCAATCATAAGCCATTGTTACGACTCAAGCTACGCTCATCGGAATCCAACAAATTAGGTTTTTTAGAAGGATAGGAAACTCTACTGCAATCCCCTAGTTGACAATTCCCCCAAATTCCTTATAGAACTATGTTCCTTGAGTTAATACATGCTTGAAGTCGATCAAGACAGCTGGTTGCTGAACTTGTAACATCCATAACTTTCAATATACAATTCGAAATTTCATGATATTACCCATTCTGGAAAACTAAGAGTCTGGGGTACAACTTTCCAGTTGACCACTACATAAGATTCATCCATCTAATTGCTCTAAAAAGTCTCTCAATCATCAGCCCCTGTACTCCCCGTACACTAGCTGCACCTTTCCGATGACATAGAAACCTACTCGCTCATCTGAAAGACACAAATCTAGGTTCTATGGAAAGGTGGGAATGTTTACTGCAACTTTCTAGTTGAACACATTATCATATTCTTCCATTAAAGTCCTCAAAAACTCCAATTTCTATCAGATGCACAAACAGGGAAAAAATGATTCATTTAACAACCAGGGCCTCGATTAAGACTGCGTCTGCCCCAATCTTAGGAAAATCATAACTTTTGTTACACAAACTGGAATTGCATAATTCTAGATGTTTTGGAAAGCTATGACTCTCCACTACAAATCTCTAATTGATCATTCTTCAAAATTCTTATCACATAATTTTATAATTACACATATTCACAGATCAGTTAATCTGAGCTAGAGACTGAACACAGTCTAGTTTAAAATTCAATAACAAATCAACCATAAGTCCAAAGCTCATGAAATTTGAGATTCTGAAACTAAATATATACCATTCTATTATGTCAAAATTTGCATCTAGATTCATATTACACAAAGAGTTATGACTCTTCAAACATAGCACAAAATTTCTATTGCTTTTTAAACAGTGTCTCTACCGCTATACACAATTTATTTTTGAAACATCATCAAATGCTATCAAAAAAATCTAAAATTTGGAAATCATGAATCATACTACAAGCTACTGCAAAAGTTTCATTTCAATATCATGCACACATAAGTAGTTATGAATAGATGAACTTCAGTCTTAAAACAGACAGATACAACTTCTAACTTCCAGACTAGTTGGAAACTAGTAATTTTTTGAGATATCCAACGATCTCAGAAAATTACGAAATTTGAAACTATGGTTGTAGACACATACAAGAGTATCCAGAAAAATTTTCGGCTTAAAATATTCTACCAATACGGAGTTATGATTTTTGAAAGACATCACAAATTTTCACAAGACAGTATCTTTTTCAGCTACTCTCTGTCCGAAAATTTTCACAAGACAGTATCTTTTTCAGCTACTCTCTGTCCGAAAATGAGATGAGTGTTTGGGCTACTAAATGGCCTCCAAATATTATGAAAAAATTCATGTGAGCTCTAGATCCATAGCACAACAAGTCCTAAAAAATTTAGTCCAAAATTTCAAGCCGTTTATGAGCTAGAAATTTCTCACCTACACCTCACATACATGTTTCTTCATAAAAGAATCATGAAAGGAGTTGTTTTACCATACAAACTTATTTTTTTCTCAGCATGCCAATTTCTCACACATGATAACCAACTTTCTTAACTACTACTACATACTAATTTACATATACATAAAAATGCTAAGTTTTAGAGTTTAAGAAATCACCCACTTTGATGTTGCAAGAAACTCCTACTAGCTTTGGCTTGCTCCCTCCTTTGCTCACTTGCTCTTGTAGAAGCTTGACTAACTCTTCTCCTTCTCTACTACTCTTCTACTCCAACAAAAAAAACATTACCTTTTCATTCCTTCTCTTCCCTTTTGTTTTGTTTTTTTTTTTTTTTGAACAAGAACAAGATAAGATGAAAAGAATGAGAAGGTGAATGGAGTGGGGGTTTTATAGAAAATGGAGTGCTAGGGTTTGGGGGATAGGGCCAGCCAAAATGGATGAAGGGTGGGGATGGGGTAATGCTTTGAGTTAGTGGAGGTGGAGGGTAGAGATGGTGCCAACACAACAAGCTAGAAGCTTCTTGAATTCCTTGGAAATTTCATGAAGAAACTTCTTCATGGCTCAAAATCAACCTTTGGATCTCATCAAGATTGGCCTAGGGTTGATCAAGATGAGGGTTAGCTCTCTAACCCTAGGTCACCATACCTTAGGTCAAGAAGAAACACCCTAACCTCAATCCTTAAGCACAAGTATAAACCATATTCAATTCATGTATCAACTTAGTTTTAATAAGAAATAATATATATATATATCCTCATATGTATATATATATATATGTGTGTGTGTGTGTGTGTGTGGCCCTTCGTTTGAGAACTAATTTGGTGAGAACTCCGTGAGAACTCAAGGAGTATACCTCCCATGAAAAATCCGAACCGGCCATCTCGTTCTACACGCCTTAGATAGCATAACATAAAGAAATCACGTAATTTGAAGTTCATTTTTTCATGATTTACATCATCACAAAATTGTATGGCTGAAAATTCTACTCCATTTGATGGATGAGTAAACGAACTTCAAATTATTTGAATTCTTTATATTATGCTATCTAAGGCATGTAAAACGAGATGGTCGGTTCGGATTTTTCATGGGGGGTCTACTTCGTGAGTTCTCACGGAGTTCTCACCAAAATTAGTTCTCAACCGAAGGGCTCCCTATATATATATATATATATATATATATATATATATATATATATATATATATATATATATATATAATATTTTATCTATTTACTTAACCATAAGATGAAAATATAATTTCTAAAATTATTATTTCGCCAAAAATTGTCGTGTTAAAACAATCGAGACAAATCCATAGTTTAATTGAGAAGATATCCCGAGTTTTCTAATCGGGTTCAGAATAGCTCATATATCTGAAATTTCTAAATTAAAACTGATAATTATTAGAAAAAAGTGTAATCGTGTGCAATTCTTGACTGTGCACGGATTACAATGCAAAAATACCTATATGCTATTTTGCGGGGTATTATAATGTTTCGTCTCAATTTTTTAATAATTTTTTAAGGAGATCGGACACATCTTGATGTTTCGTCTAAGTGGGGCTTTTTTAAAAAATTAAAATTAATTTGACGGTACATGTTGTATCGTACAAAAAATTATTGGATTTTAAAAAAAAAATGGATCAGACACCACATGTTGTCTCGTCCAAAGCTTTTTTTTACCTGGACGGGACAACATGTTCCGTCCAAGTTCATGCCCAAGTTAAAAAACCCAAAACACTAATTTACCTTCTAATTTAATCATGACTACACTAATGTTTAATTTAATTTAATGACTAATTTAGCTAATTTAATGAATAATCACTAATTTAATCACTAATTCCATTTGATTAAATTTTTTTTTTATTTTTTTTCATTCAAACACCAAATGATGTTTCGTCCAATCATCTTTTTTTATTGTTTTATCAAATTAAAGCATAGGACAAGTGTAGCGAAACGTTCATTTTGCCAAATTAGCAAAAAAACCAGTGTAGATGCTCTAAGAAGAGTTTATTCACTGATATATTTATTTGTGAAGAGTTTGAAGTTTAAATTTTGTGATAAAGATGAAAGACTAAAGAGAGTTTATTTAATGCTGAATTTGTTTGAGGACAATATGAAATTATAATTTAAAATATTGAATTTTTAGCTAAGGGTATTAGTTAGGGGGTATTTCGTCTTTTCTTAGTTATATAACTAGTGTATCCACATGGGGAATAATGCACATGCCTTTTTATTGGGCCCTCATAAAAAAGAGAGATAGAAACGATCAACACATTTTGATTCTTATATTTTATAAGTTCAGAAAATAATAAACACATTTAATTCATTATCCCTATCCTAATATTTAAAAATTCAAAATTTTCGTTAAAAAATAAATAAATAAATAAACCCTTAATAATACTCCACAATAATAATAGGAGTAATAAATAAATAAAATTCATTAACATACACTCATAAACATAAAAATAAATAGCAACCTCAATCTCAATATTTATTTCTCTCCTTTTCATTTTCTCACAATCTTGCATGAACAGATATCGAAATAAATATCAATTAAAAAAGAATAAAAATAAACCCAACAATAATTAAGGCTGGCAATTGACCCGAGCCCGATCCGAGCCCGATCTAGTCCGACCCGTTTTTAGTAGGACTTGGGCCTGTTTTTTTTCATTTTTTTCGGACTCGGGCTCAACAAATAAGCCCGATTAAATTTTCGGGCCGGGTTCGGGTGTGTATGAGTCCGGCTCGAACCCGACCCGTTTATTCATTAGTTCTGCCCCCTTCCCTTTCCCGTCCCTTCATCTCTCTCCCATTTTTCCGTCGCTCATCTCTCTCCCCTATCCTGTCCCTTCATCTCTTCGAGGCTTCGAGCGCTTCGTCTTCCGCAAAATTCAAAACGTCTCCTTTCTCTCCCTATATCTCTCTCATCATGAATGCAATAATTCAGATTACCTCCTTTTATCCATCATCAACCCTAACCCTAGCTACCAATTCAATGGCGTCCACCCACCCAAACAACCAAACATGAATGATCGATCATGTCAGAGACAGAGAGTCTACAGATTCCATCCATCACAATGCTTACACCCAACCCATCAATAAATACTCACACATGGGTCTCATACTCCTTTCTTTCCTATATAAAGTTTTTCCCATTCTGCTTCGGGTTTGGATCCTGATCTGATCTGGGTTTCAACTTTGAAGATGAGGGTTACCCTTGTTTCTCGCAGCGGCAAAGAGGTTATCAAGGGTGGGCTCGACATCAGTGATTCGGTATTTTTTTTGTGGGGATTAATTTATCAAATCTGTGACATGGGTTAACTTTGTTTGTGCTAAATTTGGATTTGGTATACCTGCAGGCGACCGTGAGCGATTTGCAGGAGGCCATTCACTCTCGAAGTAAGGCTTTTCATTTTTATTTTGATGTGTATTTTATTTTGTGCCACTTTTTATTTATTTATTTATTTATTTAAATTTTAATTCTTGTGTATGTTAAGGAATTTAATTGAAGAACCTAGGAAAAGGAATTGTGAGAGTTTAATTTTGATCATGGCGTGTTGCCTATCAATTTCGTTGTATATATTTTCAGACCGGTGCTTTTGTTTCTCTATGTTTAATTGTTTATGACTTGGTGTAGGTCACATTGTTGATTAGTTGGGTAAACTATATTCCACCTTGTTCAGTTGTGGGATATGATATCTTTGCTTGCCTGTGTTTTTAGTCTTTTTCTCTAAATTTTAGAATCTTACTTTCAAGTAATTAAAGGTACATACTGAAAACCCTACAGTGCCTAATATTGTTAAAGGAAGTGACAAAAGAAAGTAAGACTCTTTTTTACTATCAAGAATTGATAAGAGTATTATATTGAATTCTTTCTACATACATATATAACTATAGGATAGTAGGATAATGATATTTCTATTTGAACAATTGTTTATGAATGAGGCTTCTCTTCATAGTTCATACAAAAAAACCAGCTGTTTAGATTTTAGAATAGCCAAGTAGGATTATGTCAAACGTCAGGCAATAAAAAATCCCTTCACGAAAAAAGAAGAGTGTTAAAGAAAAAAAATATGATTGAATTTTATACAGGCAATTGTTGCATCGAAAAGAAAAAAATATGCTCTTGAATTAAGAATATTTGCTGATAAACAATTTTCGAAAGAGTTACAGTACGTACAGAAACCATATAGATCTCCAACTTATGAGAACATTGAGAAGTTAAATACATATATAACAATATAAACCTATCCATAATGTAAATATCATTTTACAATAAGATGTGCCAATATAAAAAATAAACTTACAGCGCAAGATTACTTCAATTACACTAGGCAGCGTTGGGCATGCATATAAGCTCATTTCATCTGATGATAATAATGGTGAAAACTAAATCTCGTATGATATTCTACAAAAATAATCAGGTTGTATGCCAAAAGCAAATAACTTCAATCAATTCAGGTACCATGTACATAGCAAACTTGGCATTCAAATTTGCAAAGATGTGCTCTAATAATTCGAATACTGATATGGCTCTAATTTACAATGTAGGCAGGCTTCACTGATGACCATATGTCACCATACTTAAAAGAAAAGAACTCATAGTTCAGACCCTGGCATAGAAAACTGTGAGGAGAATTCCTCAGCACGTTTTCTGAGATCGGCAACATCCCTGTTGTTCTGAAGGCCCTGTCTGATATTTGCCATGTCCTCTTTGAAGAGTACTAGCAATCTGTGCAGCTCTGAGAAGGAAATCTCCTTCTAAACAACCTCTGGTTGTCAATTGCTGGGGTATATGAAAACACTCCAAAAGAACTGACTAGTTAGAATTGACCATGCTTCACAAAAAAAACCTTCAGAGACATACAGGTATATTTGACCATATATAAAAACTACATAGCTCTAATTTATCAACAACGAACAACTGAACATAAATATAATGATCATAGCATAAGATAGAGATTTTCCATAAACAATTAATAAGCTTATGATATTTGAAGCACTTCTATTTATTAAACAATATTTTATATCTTATTTAAAGCACTTCTATTGATTTATGCCCTTTACATATATTGTTATTTTTTGACAGATGACTCTTATTGCGGGGACATGACATGCAGTTACAGAGCTACTGGACAATTTCTTGCTACTACAAACAAGAGCTTAATTTTTTCATGTCTTCAATTTAAACTAGCAATAGAATATCAATTACTTCGAACTAAATGTTGAATATTCTTAAAGATTTTGGATAATTGTGTTTGTTTAATTTTAAAAACTGGGTTGTGAACTTGTGATGTTATCTTGTATTGTTTTTCATGCTTGATTATTTTGATGAACGTCATATGCTTTGATAAATTGATATTATCTTGTATTAGTTTAAATATATAAAAAAATTAATGTAATTGTTTTTTTTAAAGAAATCGGGCCGGGCTTGGGCTTTTTTGGTTAATTCGGGCCCGGGCTTGGGCCTGTATTTTGGAGCCCGATGCAAAATCGGGCTGGGCTTGGACCCAAAAAATAAATTCGGGCTCGGGCTCGGGCTTATATAAGTCCGGTCCAAGTCCGGCCCGTTGCCACCCCTAACAATAATATACACACACATGCACACACAGTAATAAATACACCAATAATTGTGTATCCCCATATATACGCTAATCTCAATAAAAGGCTGAGAATGGTTTATTTATTGCTATATTTAATCCTGGATTGTTTGAAATTAACAATTTGAATTTTAAGTTAGGAGTGTTAGTTGAGGATACATGATTAATATGCACACATTAAAAACTTATTTGCTTAATTATGTAGTAGATAATATAGTAGATACTAGTTTAATTTAAAGAGTAATGCTACATCCACTGCCAATTTCACTATATTTCTCTTTACTATCTTATGTGGCACACTTCAATATGTGGGAAAAGAGTGAGTAGGTGAGGAAACTCTCCAATAGGAGTGTACCACCTAAGGTAGTGAAGAAAATAGTAGTGAAATTGGTAGTGGATGAAGCATTACTCTAATTTAAATATGACAGACAAATAACTCGTCTTACCATGATGTGGTTGTCAAAAGTCTACTTAGTAATTATTTCGGATAGAAAGTATTTTTGACTTTTTGTTCTAAAGGAACATTTTACTTTTGAACCATTTTTCTTGTTAAGATATTTTTAAAAAGGATAATTGGGGTTATCATATAGATGTGTTTTCCTCTAATTCATTAGTAAAATTAGTTTTTTCAGAAAAAAAAAAATTATAAAATAAGGTAAAAAATATATTAAACATCCAACTATTTTTTTTTATATACCGCTTTTCGAAACTGTTTGCACTTATAAGACAGTTGTCAAAGTATTTACGCTCATGAAGTCAACAACTAAACTCGTCGTTCCCAATAACAAGTTTAGTTGTTTCATGCCCGTCGTTGGGACACGACAAGTTTAGTGCTAATTTTTTGAGAAACTCGCATTTTCTATCGGCGAGTTCAGTTCAAAATTTTTAATGAAGACTTGCCGTTCCCAACGGTGAGGGCATTTATATTAGACTTGATGTTGGGAATAACAAATTTAGTTCAAAATTTTCAATGAAGACTGTCGTTCCCAATGGCAGGGACATTTATACTAGACTCGATATTCGGAATGACGACTTTAATTCAAAAATAATTTCTACGGAGTTTTTTCCCGAAAATTCACTAAGTCCAACAGAATGTTACTCTCTGTGAAATTTCTTATATTATTGTCGTTTCTAACAGCGTCTAGTATAAATGTCATCGCAATTGGGAACGGCAAGTCTTCTTTGAAAATTTTGAACTAAACTCGCTGTTCTAACAATGAGTCTAGTATAAATGTCATCACTGTTGGGAACGACAAGTCTTCATTTTAAATTTTGAATTGAACTCGCCGTTAGAAACGACGAGTTTCTCAAAAAAATAGCACTAAACTTACCGTGTCCCAACGGTGAGCATGAAATAACTAATCTCACCGTTGAGAACAATGAGTTTAGTTGTTGAATCTACGAGTACAAATACTTTGACAACTGTTCTTTTTCTATAAATAGTTTTGAAAAGTGACATATAAAAAAAAATTCCAACTCTTTATGAAAAGAACATCTTTAATATAAACATAAATAGTACGTAGTTCCTAGTCATGGATATCATTAAATAAAAAATAAATAAATAAATAAATAAATAAATAAAAAGTAAAACTAAAACTAAAAACTTGTTTGCTACCTTTAGATCTTCTAAAAAAATCTTAGTCCTTTTATCTTTGAGAAATCTGAGAATCGAGAACGGGTTCATATCTTGAGAGATCTAAAGAAACTTACTGACCTTCCAACTTCCAAAGTTTAGGCTAAGATCCTTCAAATATCTCTCTGTCATAGAAACAATCTTGGACTTCCACTTCTAAGCAAGTGTCCATCTCTTGCTTCTCTTCTCCATTTCTTGAATTCTGACTTTATTGACTAAATCCACTGCTGAAAGATATCTGGGGTGCATTTGGTTTAAGAGCTTTTTTTTTTCTGGAAATAAAACTTGAGAGTTCGTTTGGTTTGGGCTTTTTTGAAAACGGTGGCTTTGAATACCCAACCCCCCTCTTTTCTCACTTCTCTCACTTCACGAGTTAAAGCTCCTTTACTCCATCCTCGTGCTTGTCTTCACCTCCTTCCTCCCTTCTCTCTTTTTTAGCGTTCCAAACCAGATCTGAACCAATCTCCACCAAAAATCAACGATTTTGGAATTATTAAGCCCCAAATCTACTCCAAACGGTTGATTCTCTGTCGCTGGCGACGAGAATACTGGTTTGTGAGACCCATGCTGAGACTCTCCATCAGTTGATTTGGTTCGGGGTTGAGTGGTCGATTTAGGGATTAATGGTTTGTGAGACCCGTGCTGCATACAAAAAAAGGCATATTCGACAACGAGCAAGTCGAATCAAACGGCTATTGAAGGTTGAATCTGTTGCTGACAATTTCTTCACTCTTCAACTCCAATCGAAGGTATGATCCGATTGGTACCCATTTTCATGTTTTTTGTTTCAGCCCTATGACTTCCGTTTGTTGCGGGAGTGGTTTTTACGACTCAGGGTTTGTGAATCTGTTGGTGACCAATTTTTTTTTAGGCAAATCCTATATTAGAGATACATGTTCTTAATTTTGATTGAACTATACTTCCGAAAATTAATTTTGGGATCAGTATTTAAATGCTGGAATTTGGCATTGTTGATTACTATTTATCGTTTTTTCCGTAATATAGATGAGTAGTATGGGGAAGGGGAAGGAGATGGCGGTGGATGAGGATTTTGGGATGTGGAGTACCAATGTAACCAGGGTATTTGTCCATCTAATGGAGGAGGCAGTAGACAAAGATCTACTCAAAAGTAACACATTTGACGGCAAAACTTGGAATCAATTTACTGTACAAATGCAATTTATGTATGGTCGTTCATTCACGGTAACACAATTGAAGGCAAAACATCAGAGACTGAAAGGAGAATGGAAGGTGTTTTTAGATATGAAGAAACAGAGCGGTTTCGGTTGGGATGAAGTGAACGAAACCGTCACTGCCGAGAAACCAGTTTGGGACAACTATCTTAAGGTTCATATATAATCTCAAAGTTTGCTAATTGTCTGTGAAGTTGTTTTTATTATACTTAAGCTTGACTTTAATACTTGCAAATTAACAACACTTTCTATGATTAGGCACACCCTAAGGCAAAAAAATTTGAGAAAAAGGGGTTGGCAAACTTTGATGCTTTGACCAAAATTTTCGAAGAGTCTACTGCCCAGGGCAATGTCACCAGGGCTTCAACACAAAGGGTGTACGATTCTGATGAGGAACGAAGGGTGAATTATGAGTTTACCCACCCTAATCAGCCATACATAAATGTACCTGATGCGAATGATGATGTACCATTCGGTTCGGGGTCGGGGTCTCGTAAAAGAAAATCTGGTACATCAAGTGGTCGGGGAACAAATATGTCGTACATCCAAGAATTTGTTAGTTCCGTACTGGAAACCCAGAAGGTAAAAAGAAGCAGGTTAAAGAAGAAAATAGCGGAGGATAGTAATGTCTCGGTTGACCCTGCTTTGGCCGAGTTGGATCAATGCCATGATATAATTAATGCGATGTCTGGGCTTGATTGCAATCAAACAGGGAAAGCACTTAACCACTTAATTGCTAATCCTCGTGCTTGTCATATTTTCATTCGTATGACCCCGGAACAGCGGGAGTGGTGGGTGAAGAATAATGCTGAGTAATAGCCATCCCATTTGGTTGAGTGGGATAATCATATCATAATGTGTACTATTTTTTATAATTATTTGCGTATTTGTCTGAGAGCTATTGTATTCTGACTGTTTGATGGTAAAACGTGGCAATTTTTATTTAATTTAAATTTAGTTTTATTTTTTTTTGCCAAAATGAAATTGCTATTAGTAGTATATGTTTTTGCGTATATGTTGCCAAAATGAATACGAAAAGAGATGATATTGCTACGGCAATGTGGAATGCGAGACACTAATGTAATTTTAATGAAATTGTTTTCATTGTATCATTTATTACTGTTTTGAATATAATGTTTTCTGCATTGTATGAGATTTCATCTTGACAATTTATAGATGAACAGGTACTACACATGGATTCAATTTTGTGGCCAACGATGGTCAGAAGAATGAAAGGATTTGTCAGCAGCAGTAGGTGATCTCAAATCAAATTTTTTTTTAAACCTAACGAAGATGATGTCGTTATAGGCAATGATGAAAGGTTTTTAGTCAATGTTGAATGTGTGCCCCCCCCCCCCCCCCCCCCACTCCACTGCCTCTTTCTGTTTGGTTATATCAACCAGCAACAGATATTGAAAATATGAAATATATGAGTGAATAACCACAGAAATGATGTGTAATAGCCTTTAAGCTGATCTGTGGTTGATGTTTAGAATTATGTAAAGTAAGAATGAATCCATTATGTCAAGCAATAATGATGAAATCAAGTATTGTTGATGACAATGTGGGAAGGGGAGGGGGGGGGGGGGGGGTTTGAACATTTTACTTAGTGCTAGTAGGCGTGGCATTGTAAAAAATGCAGCCGTAGTGTGGAGTTTTTATCATTGATTTGACCAATCCGAGCCTACGACAAATTTGAGTTTTTTTTTTGAATTTGTCTCATGAGGCTTATGGCTAATTTTTTTAGGATACTGATCAGAATATTGCCCAAATCAAGAGATCTTTTAGAAGCATCTCAATGCACACCCCAATTATTCTTCATAGCAAATATCAAAAGGCTTGACAAACCCTGATAACATCATAATACATGCGCAGAATGAGAGACCTTTCAGAGATAGGAGATTGTACACATTATAGATTTGTTAAGGTTAAAAAAAATCAATACTTGAGTTACACAGTATCAGAAGCCATCAGCTCCAAATTTACTTTGAAAGGCACATCAACAACATTTATTGAAAACCTTTTTGTTACCATATTGCTGATTATTGGCATCACAAGCCATGATCTGATTATTATCGTGGAAATGATGATGAAAAATCCTGATCCTGTAATGAAGATTAAAAAAAAAATTCAATAAAAAAATGTCATTGCCTTTAAAAAAATTTGAGCTGATGGATGAGGTTCCTGCTAAACTCAAGTAATTTTTTTTTATTTTACCAATTTTACATTAATTGTACAAATTCCTTCCGGTGAAGGGTTCAGATTCTGCTTGTGGCTTATAATGTTATCATTGTGTTGTGAAGACTTTTGTCAGTTGGTAACTCTGAAGAAATGCAATTGGGGTGTGCATTTAGATGCTTCTGTTGCAATCTCATGCTTTGGGCAATAATAATCAGTATGCTGACACAAGGGCTTCAATAAATATTGTTGGTGTGCCTTAATAAAAAGTGGGAGCTGATGGCTTCTCATACTGTGTGTAACTCAAGTGGTGTTTTTTTTGGTATTAACAAATTTCCATAATGTGTACAATCTCCTACCTCTGAAAGGTCCCTGATTCTGCACATGGATTATGATGTTATCATGGTTTGTCAAGTCATCACCATATTTGTTAATAAATTGAATATTGGTTTTGGATTTGACATAATAATGGTTTGGGCAGTATGGGTTTTGCATTATGAAAAAATTTCCATAATCAATCAGTATGTATGCTGCCGGGGTGCTTCTGATGTGTTCTCATGATTTGGGCAGTATTCTTTCAGTATGCTGGCTCAAAGGCTTCAGCAAATTTTGTTGGTGTGCTTTTCAAAAAATTGGGCTGTGCATACTGCTGTATAGGTATGCATCATAAATGTAATTGGGTTGTGCATTGAGATGCTTCTGATGTGTTCTCATGCTTTGGGCAGTAATAATCAGTATGCTGACACAGTTATGAAGGTTTCTAACTGCTGTTCATTGGTTATTACTCTGAAGAATGATAATTTCAGAAGTTGTGCATTAGGATGCTTCTAAATGCATCTCATACTTTGGGGAGGCTTTTAATCATTATGCTAAAACAACTGTTTCAATTATAATTTCAGAATGTGTACAATCCCCTAACTCTGAAAGGTCTACGATTATGCACCTGTATTATGATGTTATCAGGGTTTGTGAAGCCTTCTGATATTTGGTAACTGTATACAGGTTCCTAACTGTGAAGCCTTTGATCCTGTAACATCTCAAGTGTTGTACCTTCAGTTTTATTTTCATAATGTGTACAATCCCCTAACTCTGAAAGGTCTCTGATTCTGCACATGTATTATGATGTTATCAGGGTTTGTGAAGCCTTTTGATATTTGGTAACTGTGTACCATAATTGGGATGTGCATTGAGATTAGGGTGTGCATTGACATGCTTCTGATGGTTTCTCATGTTATGGGCAATATTCTGATCAGTATGCTAAAACAAGGTTTTGAAAATATTTTTTGCTTTGCCGGAAGATCCAAAGTGGGTGATGATGGCTTTTGATCCCGTATAAAAACCACTCTTGGTTTTTAAGTTTAAGTTATTTCCATACTATGTACATTTTCCTTTCTGTGCAGGGTTCTGATTGCTGCTTATGGCTTATGCATTTAGGGTTTCTTACTGTTGTTCGTAGGTTATAACTATGAAGGATGATTTCGGATGTGCATTAGTTTGCTACTGAATGCTTCTCATGCTTTGGGCCAAACATGATCAAGTTTGCTAACACAACTTTTTGAACTCTTTTTCTTGTACAGGAGGAGGTTCAAAAAGTTTGGAGATGAAGGATTCTGATCCTATAAAAATCAAGTGCTACTATTTTTTTAAGTTTACAAATTTCCATAACGTGTACAATTTACTTCATGTCAAGGGTTCAGATTCTGCTCATGGTTTATGATGTTATCATGGTTTGTAAAGGCTTTTGATATGTTATAACTGTGAATAAATAATTTGTGGTCTGGATTGAGGTGTAACCGATGGGTTCTCATGCTTTGTACAAAAAACTATTATAGTATGTTCATACAAACTTTTCAATAAATTTTGTAATCTAACATGACGAATCAATCATGGAGATGATGGCGTCTGATTTTTGCTCGATTCACATGCTGCTCAGGTTTCTTATTCCCATACTTGTACAACATTGCAATCTAACTGCAACAATTAAAAAAATGTCAGCAAATGTTTAATGCAAATTGATTTAACAAACGCCTCTTATAATCTCGTTTTTAAAAAAACTGTTTTCCTATTAATTTGCGGATTTATTTTTAAAACCAAACGCCTTTTCATTTCATATTTACCGGTTTACCAAACACGTTTTGTAATCTTACAAAAAAACTATTCAGCTCAAAAAATATAACCAAACAACTTTTACACTCTCTTTTTCAGGAAAACAGTTTTCAGAAAGAAATATAACTGAACAGCTTTTTAAACTCTCTTTTCCAGAAAAACAGTTTTTAGAAAACAGTTTTCAGAAAGAAATATAACCAAATAGCTTTTAAACTCTCTTTTTCAGAAAAACAGTTTTCAGAAAATAGTTTTCAGAAAGAAATATAACCGAACAGCTTTTAAACTCTCTTTTCCAGAAAAATAGTTTTCAGAAAACAGTTTTCAGAAAGAAATATAATCAAACAGCTTTTAAACTCTCTTTTTCAGAAAAATAGTTTTCAGGAAAAAATATAACTGAACAGCTTTTAAACTCTCTTTTTCAGAAAAACAGTTTTCAGAAAGAAATATAACCGAATAGCTTTTAAACTCTCTTTTTCAGAAAAAACAGTTTTCAGAAAACAGTATTCAGAAACAAATATAACCGAACAGCTTTTAAACTCTCTTTTTCAGAAAAACAGTTTTCAGGAAAAAATATAACCAAACAGCTTTTAAACTCTATTTTTCAGTAAAACAGTTTTCAGGACAAAATATAACCAAACAGCTTTTAAACTCTATTTTTCAGAAAACAGTGTTCAGAAAGAAATATAACCAAACAGATTTTACACTCATTTTCAGAAAACAGTTTTCAGAAAATAGTTTTCAGAAAACTGTTTTCAAAACAACAAACCAAACGCACTCCTGGCCTCCAAGAGATGAGAATGAGGGTTAAGTGGGTTAATGAGCATAGTTCATTTAATTAAGTAATAAGGGTAAAAGCGTCATTTTAAAAGTGAGGTAAAGCCTGAACTATGGTTAAGTTGCAAAATTCTAAGGGAGTGGCAACTTAAGGTGAATTTCATATTGTTAGTGGCAAATGTGATAATATTGATTTGTGAGGGATATATATGATATTAGCTTATTTATTAGGGGTACACGTGTTAAAAACCCTTCCCAGAAACAGGTCCCTAAAACTAATATGAAAATTTTAAAAATGTCCCCCATCAGTTATTACTTTCCATATTAGTCCATCGATTTACTTTAAAAGTGTTTCAATTTGAGAACCAAGTGCAAGATTATGAAAACTTGAATCCATTGAATCACTTCTAGAGAAAAAAAAAACCTTAAGTTCGATGGTCTAAATGAGAATAAGATCATAAAGGTAGAAAGTCTAGTTTGAGAGAATTAGAACCTTCAACTAAAGAATTTTTCTCAAAATTTGGTTTAATGGATTATAATTTTTTATGATGCTACAATTGAAACTCTGATTAATCAGGGAACTAATTTGAAAAAAACAAATTTTGGGGGACTTAAAGGAAATTTCAATATTTGTTGGTGAACTGTGTGGGGAAAAAATCCCATATTTTTTTATGAATATCTCATAAAAATATGCTAAATTTTAAGATTTCGGTGCCAAGTGAGCTGTAGCCGGATCTTTCACTAAGTGAGATAAATAGTCTACTTTCCCTCCCCAAAAAGGACAATGTATTTTGCACGATGGCCACAGCCTGGAAGAGGGGCACCTGGAAACCTACTTTCAAACAAAAGCTTGATTTAGGCTCCCATCTTAGACTAACGGAACTCCAAGACCTCATCACCAACGCCGGCATTGATTGCTCCCAGGGCCCTGACAAGAAATCATGGGGAGTGGAGAAGAACGGGAAGTTCACGGTTCGCTCCATGTACAACCGCATTCACTTTAGGGGTTGTACACCTACGTGGTCGGCTGTCATCTGGAGAACAAAAGCTCCGCTTAAAATCAAAGCTTTCTTATGGTTGGTCTTGAATGATGCGATTCTGACAAGGGAAAACCTAGCCAAGCGCCAGTCTAATGTGGTTACCCAATGCGGGTTTTGCCTTGCTACACTGGAGACGAGAGACCACCTCTTGCTACAGTGCCCTAGGAGCAAAGCGGTCCTCGTAGAGGTCCTCGCCGCCCTAGGGACGTCACAATACCCTAACGTATATGAGGAGCTGTGGGTGGGCCCTAAATTCGTGTTAGAGATGGGGGCCATGAGAGAAGCGTGGTATATTGCTATTGCCGCAGTGACCTGGATTCTTTGGCTAGACAGAAATAACCGTTACTTTCGTGGAACTTGCAATAGTATTTCTGGTAATTTGACTCACACTATGCATCTTATTTCTTTTTGGGCTAATGTGGCCACAGCAGGTCCCAGGGGATGGATTGCGAGCGTTTTCCAGGTTCAGGAGTTCGACGATGAGGAAGTTGAGATCGGTCCGACAATCGATTGATAGCTGGCACTGCCGACACTGATCAGAGGTGCTCACCCCCCAGGATTTTGTTGGGGGACTATGATGTATTTCTCTTCGACTTACTAGGTTACTTTTCGTCCCGCGCTCCATGTTTGGGGTGGAGTTTATGTACTTTCGTTATATTTGTAGAATTTTGTAGTGAGCTCAGTACTCTGAGTTTGTTTTATTAATCTCTTATTAATGAAACAGGGTGGCCAGACTCCACCTTTTCCTTAAAAAAAACAAAGACAATGTATCCCATGGTTGAGGGAAATCTCAATTGCTACACAAGTTATGAGTAACACGAGCGTCTATTCTCAATTTGCATGCACTAACACTACATATATTACTTGGTGAATGGTCGATGGAGTTGCCTACAAAATAAGAACCACATGTCGAGCCCTCCAAGGGGGGATCAAACTGCTCCCGTTCACCCAGCTTTCTGCATTGAAGGCAGGGACGGATCTAGGATTGAAAAGTGAGGGGGGTTGAAAAAAACATCACACAAGGTAACATGCAAAATATATATAAGGTTGTTATAAATACTAGAGGAGTAAAGTTGGTATAGAAGGCTCAAATATATAAATACTAAATAGAATAGAGTTGGGGTTGGACCCACAAATTAAATAGAATGTTCAAATATATATGGGGTGGGTTTTAAAAAATATTTGGGGGGCTCCCCTGCGATCTGGTTGAAGGAGTCATTGAACACCACCATACTAGAGTGATCACGATGGTGAAGACTAAAGGGTCATAAGCACAGATGCCCTTGTCTAATTGCGCTAAAAGCACTTCACCTCCATCAATTATGCATTATGGAACGAGGATAGACCTATGGATAGACCTAAGGGAAGGAGGATAGGTCAGTTGAAATTACAGTTGCTTCAACGATTTGGAACCTATGGCTAGACCGAAACGACTTCTGCTTTCATAGTATTAATGTAATACCGTGATTTTTCATTTATGAAAATTATTATTTTGTATTATTAATTTGTACGTATTGTGCACGTGCAATCTTGCGGTATAAAATTTTATAATTATTTTCATTTCATAGACAAATGAGTATACATACATATATATATATGTCGTTTATTATTTTTACCCAAAGCCTATTTTTAAACAAACATAAGTATTCTTTTATTTTGAGCCCAACTTAATTTATTTTAAATTTAAGCTATTTTGGCCCATTAAATAAAAGCTCATGAGTTTAGTCTCTTTTTTATTACAACTTGTAGTGTAGACAATTTTTATAGATTTTTTATAAAAAAATAAAATGTACAACTTTCAAAATAGGGGACTATAGGAACACGTGCATCACACGTGCACGTGTTTGTGCACTTTTTGCATGGCCGGATATGGACTAGGAGGGAAAAGAGAGTGGAGTTTGTGGGAGGTAGTTTTTGTGATCATGGTTGGTTACGACAACTTCCCCTTGAATCCTAGCTTTTGTTTCTTAACTCCTTGATCAATCCTAGCCTTCTATTTGTCCCAAAATTTTGTATAAATACCCCCCCCCCCCCCCAGCCTAGTTATTCTTGCACTCTTCATTTTCCAAACCTATAGTGAAAGAATACAATTATTAGTAGTAGATTATTAGTAAGAAGTGAGAATAAAAAATTGAGAGTTTGAGTGTGTGTGCTAGAAGCAAGGAGGCCGGCTACACCACTTGGGAGCTTTCGGTTTGCACATCAAGCAAGGAGGAGACGCACTCGTGTGGGCAAGCTCAATCTAGGAGGAGAAGGGCTTTCGTTTAGAAGTTGTTGTGTGATTTTCTCTCCAAAATAAGGTGGGTGGTTTTCTATATTTCTAATTTAGATGCCATGCTAGGAGTGATTGAAGTAATGATGCATGAAAGAAACTAATAAGAGTACACTTAATTGGAAAAAGGACTTGCTAGTTGATTAGATTAATGCTTGATAGATTGTATGTTAAATTGTCATGAATCTTAATTTTGTGTGCAAATTGCTTGTAGTTATGGAAATATTGAATTGGGATTGTTGATAATGTCAAAATTGAGTACAAAATGCTAGTAGATGAAATTATTGTTTTAGTGCTAAATTGAATATCGTGATATTGTTTCAAATGAATAAAATTATCCTATGCATTTGGGTTTATGAAAGAGGGAAAAACAGGGAATTATATTTATAATGTGAACTTTTTTATACCAATTTGTATTTGAGAAATATCAAATTTGAACTATGGAAAGAGTAGTATGCAATTTAAATTATTGTATGAGAAATGTGTATTAAATTACTGAAAAAATTATTTTAAAAATACTGGGGTGTTAATTTAAGTTAAAATATACGTTCTGAAAATTTACATGGCTTTTGGTGCAAGCAAAACAAAGATGAGAGCTTCTGAACATCGAAACATTTTAATAAAACAGAGACTCGAGTTAAATAGAATTCAAGTTGTATTTGTGACAACTTGAGCCTATAGCTCAAGTGGTCGGTTGGCGTTCTGGTGCTACAGTAGCGCGGCGCGTGTCTTGAGGTCGCTGGTTCGATACCTTGAGGCCACCTTCTTTTTGTGCGGTTTAAAAAAGTTAACCAACACCCGAACAGAGAGTATATAACTCTCTGTCTCCCTATTCATATTGCTGAGCGCCTTCGGCCTAGTGGCTAGCGGGTGCGGCTGTCTTCTCTGAGGTTGCAGGGTTCGATTCTGGTGTTAGCCAGAATTTTTATATTTTTTAAAATTGATTTTGGGAGTTTTCTTGATGTATAAAAATTCCGAAAAAAATACCGTAATTATTCTAAAATCACATACAACTTATGAAAATAAATTGGAAGTTATTAGAATGAAATAAAGTGTGTTTTGAGGTAAAGTTGTATTCGAAACTATGGTTTCTTGCCCGTATAATTTCATAAAAATGTGTGTTTTCACGAGGTGATTAAGATAAGTATTAAGAAAGAAAAATTGATGGAAAGAAAATATAAATGTGAATTTTATATGGGTCATTATTGCTAAAGAGTAGCGTGACAATGGTGATATTACAAATATTTACTTTGGCTAGATGTTTTCGTAAGATGATTTTTATGTGGAAATAAATATTGGTTATGGAATGCATGATGTATAATTGAACTCCATGTATGATAATTGATTCATGAAAAGGATGGAAATCATGTAATTGAAAAAGAGAAATGTTCTTGAGTATGACAACTCAGATATGTGAATTTGTAAATTGAAATTGAAAATTAGAGTGTAGCCAAAACTCACATCAGCAAGTCAAAGTGATGAGATATGATTATTGAAATTGAAAAGACCAAGTTTTGGTCATTGTGAAGTGAAAGAAATAAGACCGGTATTAGTGAGAGGGCTGACTCTAAGAGATTGATTTTGTTCATGATTTCATTAAATTAAGAATTAGTACATAGTGAAGAGGTGATGAAAGTGAGAGAAAAATACAAGTATGAGGGCCTCGAGTCTACGATGTGAGTGTGATTCACAGTTTGTCTTCACGATGCGTCGTGACATGACGTGGGCACTACTCTGGAATTATCTAGATCTTGTCGATGCTTGTGGGGTGTTTGGTGACTGCGAGATGATCGTGTGCCATGAAGGAGGCTGAATTGTCCATAGGTTGTCTTCACGATGCGTCGTGACATGACGTGGAATTCCCCTCTAGTTTTTTCTGTACATGAGCTCGTACTCATAGGACATCTACGATACTTACCGTAGTTATAGTAGTAGATTAAGTCATGACGAGGGATTGAACCCTGCAAGATGAAGAACGATTAAAAGGCTTGCCCTCGGACCTATGTAGTATGGGATGCATAGAATCCGAACAAGTACGCATTAGTGTCATATAATATAAATAACTGCATTAAGGACTAAGTGCACAATCACAACACGACATCAATAGGATATTTCCCTTAGTTTGATATATGAACAAGTTTGTGTTTGTTAAATATGGAAAATCAATTATACTGTTTCCGGCATAGAGAGAATGGCCGTGTATAATATTCATCGGTTGAATAAACTGACGTACCCATAGTATTGTATGCAGGATAAATGGCATGATAAAGATTAAAGAAGAACTGATGCTTAGAGATTATTCAAATGTTATTGTACTTTTATTTATGTAAATGTTATAATTTTGCTTTCACTGTAAAGTGTAAAGATTTCTTGTAACTCTGATGTAAAGTGAAAAGTTTTAAATTTCTTGTAAAATTGTACGAAAGAAGTGTAAAGATCCTGTAGAATCTCGAATTCAATTGTATTTTGGAATTCGGGGTGCTACAAAGTGGTATCAGAGCCACGCTTCACAATAGTACAAATTTATAAGGAACGACACCCTAGAAGTGGACATTAGAGTGTGTGTTGAGTCTAGAGATTTAAATGTAAGTTACTTACATTTGTGTTGCTCTATGATTTATGCTTCTCCCCCTTTTTCTAAGATGGGTGATCAATTCAACCCTGCTGGAGACGACAATTGGCATATCATAGAGGAAGAATACTATCCTGGAAAAGCAGATTCCGAGGAAGAGTACTACCCAGGGCAAGCAGACTCCGACGGAGCGGAATGGCCTGAATCCCGAGAGATTACTCCACCTCCGGACTCATCTGATGACTCTTCTGACGAAGAAGAAGAACCAGTTCCGAGTAGTCTTGTGATGTCTCTTCAGAGGCAGGTAGAAACTCTGCAGGAGAGAGTCGGACTATTAGAGGCTCAGTTGGTGAAGCGCAAGAATGATTTTGCAGTTCTCAGTCATCGTGTATGGAAACTCGAGAAGAGGAAAAACATGACCGATGTACTGAAGGAGGAAGTGGAAGAACTACGGGGAGAGCTTCGTGAAGCCAAGAGGAACCGTAGGAGTTAGGCCATTGTATCATCCACTGCTTTCATTTTGATGTCAGAAATATTTTAAATTCGAATGTATAAAGTTTGAAATTCAATGAAATGGAAATGTTGACTTAAAAGTTCATGTTTTATACTTCGAATTTAATGGATCTTTTGCATCAAAACATGGCTGGACGAAGAGCAAGATCTGGTGAAGGTCTGGACTTGGAAACGGAGCTAGCGAGGGTCTATCTGACACTCATTGTCGTTGCCATGAATCAGAATCAAGGAAGGGTACCTGTGAATCCGGTACCCGAAGCAATCAAACTCGTAGAATCATTTAAACGAATGAAACCACCGGTATTTGAGGGGAAGTCAGACCCTGACACGGCTGACAACTGGATCCGGCAGGTTTAGACTATCTTCGAAGTCTTTGGAGACCCCAGAGGGCAGCAAGGTGAAATTGGCAACTCTGTAATTCGAGAAGGATGCGGCTGTGTGGTGGCAGTCGATGAAGAGGACGATGGGAGGCTTGGTTCTTGGCTGGGAGGAGTTTTTAAAGGAATTCCGCAGTCATTACTTTCCTTCAGACGTCCAGGAGAAGAAGGCCATGGAGTTTCTGTCGCTGCAACAAGGTGGAATGTCAGTTAGGGAGTATGAGACCAAATTTACTCAGCTCTCAAGGTATGCTCCCGAATTGGTGATGGATGAGGCGAAAAAGGCTCGTAAGTTCGAGCATGGGTTGAGGCCGAGCCTGAGATCCAGGATGATACCTCTCGGTATCAAGAGGTTTGACAAGCTAGTCAAACGCGCGGCAGCCACGGAAGTAGACATGAAGCAGTTTCATGTTGTTCAGAATCGGAGGAACAACTGGCAGTCTGGGAAGAGGCCAGCAAATTTCGGAAATTTCATGGGACAGCCATCGGCACAGAGGTTCAAACCAATAGGGGCGAACGCTATCAGTATGGTTGGAGGACCCGGGAATAATTTTGTGAGACCTCCTGCAGTAAGTTGCTACAACTGTGGTGAGACGAGACATTACCAATCTCAATGCTCCAAATCGAGGAATGTTAATCGCAATGTACCAATGCAGCAGATTGGGAAGAAGTCGAAATCCGAACCGAAATTCTACAAGTTCGGTTTAAACCGAACCGAATTCTATCGATTCGGTTCGGTTGATAACCAAACTAACCAAACTTGGAATTCCTTCGACTGCAGTAGCTCATCATCCAAAGCAAGCAGTGGCTTTACTTCGATGAACTTTTCATGAACGAGAGCCATTTTTCTTTTCTCACCTTAGTTTTCATCACATTGTTCCTTCCCCATTCTCCATAGACATCCTTATAATCTCTCTCACCCGAAGAATGATCACCATATTTTAATACATGAGTTTACATAATATCCATGCTACATAATACCCAAAGAATGATCACCCGAAGAACTTATTACTTTGCATGAATTTAAATAATATCCATGCTACATAATATCCAATGGATACTATGGTACAGAGAGGCTCGTCTTAGATGACAGTGTGGCGGATGGTACCAGGACGGGGGTTGATAGGATCGTCATGCCCAGGGTCAGTGACAACATAGATGCGACCATCATGCCCGCCTACAGCGTTGCGGCCAAAGCCGATGCCACAGTCGGCAAGGCGCTTGCGGTTGTTGTGCCAATCAGGGTCACACCTCCAGCAGTCATCAATGGGGTTTCCAGTCCCACAGGATAGGTAGCCAAGGGAACGACGAGCTGTGTGGTTGTTAATTGCCCTGTTCCGCAACAAAATTTCAAGTCAAACGTTTTAAGAAATTAGTTATAAGTTTATTTTCTTGAGTAAAAGTTACTAGTTTCACATCTAAATTCTAAAGCATCATGAATATAAAATTATGTCATCATTAAAGTTGTATTTGTAAAGCTTTAGCCTAACAATTCGAACACTTCATATACCAATACAATTAATATATGGCAACCCAAAATACCACAACTGTTCATATAGTTGGACTGAACTACAATGTCTGAAACAAAATAGTAATGAGAACAAATTCAGCTATGAGGTCCCCCTTAAAAAAAATCCATCAAACAATGTAAGGTGCATTCATATCACAAGCCCACATTAGACCCATGTTACTACTAGTACTACTACAGTATTACAGCTACTCAACTGGATATTATCCATGCTACATATGGATGATAAATAAGTTATTAGGGCTGATCTTATAAGTTTCGGTTTAAAAAAAACCATGGATCCAAAAAAACTTCGGTTTTTATTTCGGTTCGGTTTATTCAAAAGCCAACCAAAAACCGAACCGAACTCTCTATAAAAACTTTGGTTCGGGTCTAAACCGAACTGAAAAACCGAAAAACCGAACCAAATTGGCAAATTTCGGTTCGGTTCGGTTCAGTAATTGGTTTTAACCAAAGTGTGAACAACCCTAAAAAAGTACCCCTTTTAATCTTTATTATTGTTATTATTATTTTTGTTATACAAGTATTTAAATTAATCATGAATTATTGGTTTTGATAAATATTATGTTATCCTTTTTAGGCTCATCAAATTAAGGCTGAATATAAAAAAAGCACACAAAATTTTGGGCCAATTTAAAAAAAGTACACTAAGATTTTTTTGTTTAAAGAAGGACACAAGGTTTCAAAAAACTTCGTTGGGTTAGTTAGGGTTAGGGTTAGTTCGGGGAGGGGGAGGTTATTAACGTCTGATTAGTTAAGTGATATTTTTTTAAACACAAATAAAAGATGAATGTACTTTTTTTAAACACAAATGAAAGATGAAAGTGGTTTTTTTAAACCCTATCCTAACCCAACCCTAACTCTAACCTTAACTAACCCAGTGGAGTTTTTCTGAAACTTTATGTTTCTTTTTTAAACAAAAAAATCTTAGTGTACTTTTTTTGAACTGGCCCAAAACTTTATGTACTTTTTTTATATTTAGCCTCAAATTAACTACTAATTCTTACCATTGCAATTGTGATGTATCCAAAAAAAAAAAAAAAAAAAACTCCAGCTCTCGAGAAAATAAAGTTTTCTGAATTTAGGATTTAAGAAGTAAAATTGAGTGAGTGTAATTTTTTGGGAAATGAATGTTAATAGATGTTTCAAACTTTAGGTTTCTGATGTTACTATTGTAAAAAATATTAAATGTTTAAGGAGATTATATTAGTATTGAGTTCTTTTTGTACAAATTAAATTGCACAAATTTGACAAGGATTAGCACTATCACATTTATTCGTTACCCGGACCCCACTCGGACCCAGCATTGGACTGAAACCGCCCGATCTGTACGGGTCTGGATCCGGAACCTAAAACGAGTCCCGATGCACTTTCAGGTCTGGGTCCGGGTCCGGGTCCGGATCCGCTCAAAATAGAACGATCCGGAACCGGACCCTGACCCGTTAAAAAATACCTCAATAAATGTGGAATTTGAATAATAGTGTTATAGGGATATACATATAAATAGTAATTTTTGAATATATATGTGTAAATATAATATTTATTCATATACTTAAGTGCAAAAAATGTTGGAACCGCAGGATATCGGATGCAAAATACTTACGTGCAAATATTTATTTTCCGCTACCGGATCAGACGAGTAGATTTTTTAACTAGGATCTGAAACCGGACCTGGACCCTATTCTCACAATTTCGATCTCAGGTCCAATTTTGGGACCTGTGAGTAGAGCTGCAAACGAATCGAGCTATTCGGCTCGAGCTCAGTCAACGCTCGGCTCGAGCCGAGCTCGATCTCAAAACTGAGCTCGTTTCGTAAACGAGCCGAACTCGAGTTTGGTTTTTTTTTTAGACTAAGCTCGCGAGCTATTCGACTCGAATACGGTCAAAGCTCAGCTCGAACCGAACTCGAGCCGAGCTCAAAACTGAGCTCGTTTCGTAAACGAGCCGAGCTCGAGCCTGAAGGTATTCAGCTCGGCTCGGCTCGGCTCGATTGCAGTCCTACCTGTGAGGTATTGGATCTGGATCCGGTAGTGAAGAATCCGACCCGATAGAACCCGGGTCCGATACCAGCTCTAGATGCATGCCGGGATAAAAAAGATTAGACTAGAGTGTTTATAGTAGCTAGAGAGAATTTAGACGTTTGTTGGGCTACTTTCACAATTATTTCTCAATTTTTATTAATTAAAAATAATCATATCGTCTATTTTGGGATGAACGGTACACATTTATTAACTGAATCCTCCACTTACTTTTAAAGATAGTAGCGGATACGAATCCGTTTCGGGCTTTTCCTCAAAATTTATTTTTACTAATTATTTATTTTAACATATGCTTGGTTTTGCAGCGGCTTGCGGACCTTGTTTTTGAATTACTATTGTATTATTTAGTTTCGTTAATTATCATTAATGATTAATGAAACGATCACAGTGTTCATCTTTTCATAAAATTTATATTAAAAAAAACATATGCTTGGTTCCTTAACTGCAGGCATGATGAGGCATTAATTATTTTATTTTTTGCTAAGCATCTATGATTTTTTTTTTCCTGAGAGAGATGGAGTATTGGGTTCCTTTTCCGTCCCGTATCTGGATCCGAACCCGGCCCAACTCAAAATCCCGCATATATAAATCCATGTTTCGTGATATCATCTCCCTTCATGCATCAAGGAAGGAGACTACAGTTGTCCCAAAATCACCAAATCCCGTTCACGATCCTTCCTAGTTTCGACTCTTCAAGTATTGGACTCGTATTAATCCTAATCCGATAGGACCGATACAGTCTAAGAACCCCCACCAACGACAACACTTGCCAACTTCATCTTCTTCTTTCTCCCAAAAACCAAAAGCCAAAAACAAACCCTAGCTCTCAGATCTTTCTTCGAAAAAAAAAGACCCTTGCTCAGATCTCAAAATCAATGACTTCGTCTTTGTCTTCATCGCTTCTTCCTGCTCTTCCTGCAACCCCGCCTGCTGTCCCGAACGGAAACAGCTGCAGCCTGATTCGCGAAGATGGAACCCATGCTCAGCTTCCTTGTGGGTTTCGCTTCGTGCCAAGTGAGAAGGATTTGGTTGAGGGCTTCCTCTTCGCGAAAGTCAAGGGGTTGGAGATACCCGTTAACCCGATCAAGGAGTTGGACATCTACAGCTTTAATCCTGAAGATCTACCCAGTAATTATATCTTCTTCTTCTTATATGTATTTTAAATCTCACGACCTTGTTTTTCTAATTTTGCACGCATGTCTTTCTATAAGGATTATTTTTTTAAGTATTAATAAAATAATGAAATTAGAATTTTAAAAAAAGATGATCTAAGAAGCGTGGATCGGGCAGGAGAATCACTGTTTTAGAACACGATTGCCCCCCATTCAGACGGAGTTGATGCCAATAAGTTCTATCCTAGGTACAGCAACCTCTCACTTGTTTGGAACATCCATGAAGCACACTTATGTAGAAGAAAGTGTTGTATAAAAATTGCCTCTAATCTTTTAAATCTGTCGAACAAAGAAAATAAGAAACGGATTTACCGGCCTATGGGGAAGTCGCGCGATACGCACTGCCCTAAGAGTTGATCCGCGGTCTTATGTGCAGACGCTTCGCAGATGCTCCTAGTGGTAAAACCCCCGGTATCACCGGCGTCTCACTGTCGCACACAACGTCGAGAGATGACCCGAACTTAGCCTTGCCCAGAACGACGGTGAAAAAGAGAAGGAGCGGAAACAGCAATGGAATTCTTTGTTGTGCTTGCGGATTGCGAAAGCAGCAAGGAAGAAGAATTATCTGTGTGGATCGGATGCAATATTTTTCAGTAGTTGAAGAATAATAGGAGTTTGGAATTTACAGATACAAGAACGTGTGAACGTTGGGAGAAAAAGAAGACATCTTTTTCGGATCTGAGAAAACTGATCAACGTTCAGGAAGAATAAGTCAAAGGAAAAGAAATAAACAGCAAAAATAAGTTTTGGATCTCAACCCGAATCCGAAGAGCAATTTCGGATCGGCATTCGTGTCCGCAGATGCGGGCGCGCACACCCGTGCCCACTACGCGCGCTGAACCGAACCGGGCCGGGCGGCGGCGGCGGCGCGCGCGTGTGACCCACGGGTTCTCTCCACACCACACTAGACTACAATGGGATAAAGAGTGGTTTGCATTATATACACTCACATGGTGGTCATTCCCACCGATGTGGGACTAAAGAAAAAGAGGGAATCTTGGGTTTGAAGCCAAACAGCCAACAAAACCCCCCCCCCCCCCCCCAAAACCAAGATTCAAAGACAGTGATAACAAAAGAGTAATGATAAAGAAGTTCTGAGCAAGAGTATACTATGCATAGATGAGATGGACTACAACCTTGAATCTCACGTAGTGACTATTGTCTTTGTCTGAAGAAGTGCTTGATGGACTACGCCTTGAATCAGACTTCTTGACTCAGATTCAGAAAATAGCACACATAGTACGCTAGAGGTTCTTGGGTCTATCGGGTGGCGCTTTTGAATGGCCATGCGCACTTTTCCATATTCATGGGAGTTGTCTGGGATCGCCCTGTCCCATAGTCGCGGCCTTCACGACCTCTCATATAGGTAAGTCCTCAAAGGGTTGGTGATCGGAGTCAACCCTACATAATAATGTTTGGACCTATTAAGAGTTTAGAACTCATCCTAACCAGATCACACAGGAACACTGTCACCATAGGGATGGGATATCATTGTACAACCTCGTACAACCACCTGGGCATTAATTTATGAGAGTTTAATCTCTGAGTCAGTGTTCTATAATAGTCACCGAAGTCCAGCTTGTTTCTACCCATTGAACCGGCTTCTTGGGATCTCCAGTCAGACTCGGTTGGGTTGCCACTGCTGGTGACTTACTTATGGACTTAACCCCATCTCCCTCGATGATTCTAGAATCAACGTCCTAGACAGACTCTTTGTTAAGTGGTCTGCAAGGTTCTTTTCTGACTTTATATAGTCAAGAACCACATATTTGCCTAATAGGCTCTTGATTGACTTGAAGCGCAGCTGTAGGTGCCTGTTCATCTTAGCATTCACAAAATCATGCTTTAGTAGTTCTATAACAGATTTATTATCACAGTTTATGGAAATAGGAGGAACAGGAATATTAGTAACAGGTATATGCATAATCAAATTTTTTAGCCATTCAGCTTCTGTACAAGTAGTATCCAAAGCTATCATTTCAGAATCCATAGTACTTCTAGCTATGATGGTTTGTTTACATGAACCCCAGGAGATTGCAGCACCTCCTAAGGTAAAGACATATCCAGTTGTGGATTTCACATCATGTGAGTCAGTTATCCAGTTTGCATCTGAGTAACCTTCTATGATATCAGGGTGTCTAGAATAATGAAGTTTGTAATCTATAGTACCCTTAAGATATCTAAATACTCTTTCTAATGCTGACCAATGTGACCGGTTTGGGTTACTAGTATATCTACTAAGTCTCCCAACAGCAAATGCAATATCAGGTCTAGTTCTATTTGATATATACATAAGAGAACCTATCATTTGAGAGTATTTATGTTGTTCTACAGGTGAACCTTCATTCTTCTTGAGAATGATACTACTGTCAAAAGGAGTACGAGCAGGTGTCTTATCAAAGTACTCAAATTTCCTTAGCATTTTCTCAATAGAATGTACTAAGGAGAGAGTAACCCTCCTTGGATTTGGATACTTGCATTCCTAGAATCAGGTTAGCTACTCCTAGATCTTTCATATCAAACATGCTAGATAAATAATCTTTAGTGTTATTTATTAACTCAAGTGTTGATCCTAAAATAAGGATATCATCTACATATAAGCATATAATGACACAACTTCCATCAGTGTTTTTAGAGTATATACATTTATCATACTCATTTAGTAAGAAGCCATATTCTAAAATCACTTTATCAAATTTGCTGTACCATTGCTTGGGAGCTTGCTTTAGGCCATAAAGAGATTTTACTAACCTGCAAACTTTCTTTTCTTGACCCTTAGCAATAAAACCTTCAGGTTGCTCCATGTAGATTTCTTCCTCTAGGTCTCCATTCAAAAAGGCCGTCTTTACATCCATTTGATGAATTATCAAGTCATGAATGGAGGCTAAAGCTAGAAGAGTTCTAATAGAGGCAATCCTAGCTACAGGAGAGTAGGTGTCAAAATAATCTAACCCCTTTTTCTGGGTGAAACCTTTGGCTACTAATCTAGCTTTGTATTTTTCTATTGAACCGTCAGCTCTAAGTTTCTTTTTAAAGATCCACTTGCAGCCTATGGGTTTACTACCTAAAGGCAGGTCTGCTAAATGCCAAGTACTGTTCTCCATAATGGAGTTGTACTCATTGATGATGGCTTCTTTCCAGAAAGGTGCATCAGGAGAAGATATTGCTTCTTCGTAAGTTGAGGGATCACCCTCTATCAAATAAGTGAAGAAATCTTCTCCTAAATTTCTTTCAATCCTACCTCTTTTGCTCCTTCTAGGTTCTGAGTCTTGATCAGGTTGAGAGCTAGAAGGTTGAGAATGGGAACTGGTAGAAGGAGGCAGGGAATGATTGGAGGGGTTGGAAGAAATTCTATCTTTAAAAGGGAATATATTCTCAAAGTAAACTACATCTCTAGCTTCTATGATGGTATTATTAGAGATTTCATTTACTTCAGAATGAGTCACTAAAAATCTATTGGCATTGCTATCTAGGGCATATCCTATGAATATATCATCTACAGTCTTAGGTCCAATCTTTCTCTTTTTAGGTTCAGGGATTCCTACTTTTGCTAGACATCCCCAGACCTTAAGATAATGGACTCTAGGAGTTCTACCTTTCCATAATTCATAGGGAGTCTTATCCTTTGACTTACTAGGGATCCTGTTTAGGATGTAACAGGCTGTCAATAAGGCTTCTCCCCACAAGTTATCAGGAGCTCCTGAGCTGAGAAGCATGGCATTCACCATGTCTAACAGAGTTCGATTCTTTCTTTCAGCAACTCCGTTAGACTGTGGTGAGTAAGGAGCAGTCACCTCATGAATTATTCCGTGTTCTTCACAGAAGTTAGTCATTTCGTTTGAGGTATACTCTCCGCCACGATCAGATCTAAGGATCTTAATCTTTTTCTCTAATTGGTTCTCGGCTTCGGATTTGAAAACCTTAAATCTATCTAGAACTTCATCTTTGGTTTTGAGAAGGTAGGTATAGCAATACTTAGAACAGTCATCTATAAAAGTGACAAAGTATTTCCTACCGCCTCGGGTCAAAACCCTATTTGAGTCACAAACATCACTATGAACTAGTTCTAGAGGATCAGAATTCCTCTCTATAGATTTGAAAGGCAATCTAGAATGTTTGGCTTGAACACAAATTTCACATTTGTGTTTATTATCTACAGGAAACTTGGGAATAAGATCTAAGTTCATCATCCTTTTAAGAGAATCCAGATTCACATGACCTAGTCTACCATGCCAAACATTGGAAGATTCTATATTTGAAACAACAGGAGAAGGATCAGATATTTTATTTATAGTGCTGAGAATGAAAAGACCATCCTTTACATATCCTTTCCCAATAAAAGATTCATTCTTAGAAAATACAATTTTATTTGCTTCCATTACAATTTTGAAACCTGACGCTACAAGAAGGGAACCACTAACTAAGTTTCTCCTAACTGACGGCACATGAAGTACATCATGAAGAGCTGGATTTTTCCCTGATGTCATCTTCAGGTCTATTCTTCCTCTTCCTACAATCTGTGCCGTTGATCCATCTCCTAGGGTTATGCCTCCTCCACATGATTCCTGATAGTTTGAAAAATTGGAGCGATCAAATGAAACATGAACATTAGCTCCAGAATCCAACCACCAGTCATCAGAATGGTAAGAAATATTAACAGAAGGTTGGTAAGTCACAGACCTGAAGGAACTAGAAGATCCATTTAGAATCATGTTGGCTTCTGGTTTGGTAGAGCCTTTTCCCTTAAAAGGAGTCTTCATTGGTTCCTTCTTCCTATGAAAGCAATTGAAGGATAGATGATTTGTTCTTCCACACACCAAACAAAACTTTTGTTGGTCCTGAGTCTGACCGAAGTTTCTAGTCCTGTGGTTTTGCTGGTGTTGGCGGTTTTGGTGGTTTTGGTGATGAGGCTGAAAGTTCTTTTTCTTGAAGGAGGTTTTCTTAGGTTTGTGAGGATTATTAGGTTTGGATTTGCCTTGGGTTGACACTACAAGGTTTACCTTTGCTTTAGACTCATTTTTAGGGTTTGACCTAAGCCTAAGTTGTTCTTCTGTTCTAATTTTCTTTAGGACTTGGGCAAAAGTAAGCTCACCTTGAGTATGAGTGAGTTCCTTCTTGACATCAGACCAAGAAGGAGGGAGTTTATCTATTAGGCAAGCTATCTTATATTCAGTAGAAAAGGTTGTACCTTTTGCTTGAATATGCCTCACATATTCTTGGAATTCATGGATTTGGTCATTCATAGGTTTGTTATCTACCATGAAATACCTATTGAAAGCTGAAGAATTGAATCTTTCAATTCCAGCATCATCACACCCATATTCATCGTCTAGAGCGTCCCAAAGTTCTTTAGCATTTTTATATTCAAAGAATATGTCATAAAGGGAGTCAGATAAGGCGCTTAGGATTCGATGAAAACAGTGAAAGTCTATTTCCTTAGGGGTTTTTGGTTTTTGGGAACTAGCAGATTCCTTAGGAGTTTGAGATGAAAAAGTGGATTCAGAAACTTCTTTGGTGGACTCAAATTTGTCAGACTCAGTTGTGTTGGGTGTGGATCCATCAATTGCTGAAAGGAGTCCTAAAGTGGTGAGCCAGAATTTCATCTGACTCTGCCACCTTTTGAAGTGGGTGCCATCAAACTTGGCTGGCTTTGCAGAAGCGGTCTCATCTTTCCCAGTCATGATATAATAGTATAACAGTCTAGAGGCTGCAGAAATAATACTGTAGCTACTCAATAAAGGTGTCGCGGGTTCTAGACAATAGTTTAATGATCTTGCTAATCAACCTAAACAAATCTTTAGTCTATCAAGTTCTGATTAACTTGGGTTAGCTGTAGGAGTCGGTTCCCAGCTAGTGGTGGTCCGAAGACGCTTAAATACCATGTCGCTTAGGGCTGTTTACACACGGTTGACAGAAGGACCCTTTAGACTTGTTCCCAAATTTATCTTTCCTTTTAAGACCTTTAGATTTCTTTTAAGGAATTTGCAAAATCAATAACTATTCCTTATCTAAATGTTTAAAGGATACTAAGAAATATCTAGCACCACAGCTAATACTAGTCTTGATATTGTTATGTAGGTAGTAATGCTATTCACAATATAACAAGACACTTAATTATACTAGCAAATTGCAAGCTAATAAAACAAATGTACAGCAAGAAATATTCTAAGACTTTGAGAATATTAAAGTGAATCTAACAACACAAATTCGTGCCAACAAATTTTGTGATTTAACAATAAATTAATAATGTAAGGATTTTAAAGCTATAGATATTCTACAGTGTGGGAATCTATAGTGATGCAACAAAATTTAATTATCTGTCTCGAAATTGTGATTAACGAAGATAATATTAAAGCTTCGGATTTCACTAATAATTTATTTATTTATTTAGCCCTTACAATATTTAATAATGAAGTGAATTAACAGAATGTACTAAATTAACAGATTACCAATAAGCAATTATGATTATATGTGCTCATTAATCAGTTAATTACAACAACTTCTTTTCCAGTTCGTAATGCAATTCAACTTAATGATTCAGTAGTGCTCTTCGCTTCACAGAAAATGGGTAGAATCTGACTACTATCAATTAAAAAGGATATTTGTTCCAAAAATAAAAATTACCAATATGGCTGTATTTTTGTTTTCAATGTGCTCTATTTCTTTGTTTCTGCCAGGTTATATGTGCTTACTCGATTCACTTATTGACAGATTAACAAAAGGCAATTTTGTTTATATGTGGTAATTAATCAGATTGATAATATGTATGTGCTTAATTAACAACAATTCTAAATTAATCAGATTAATAATATGGCTGCTGTTAATTAACAATTTATGCTAAACTAATCAGATTAACAAGATGGCTGTTCTTAGTTAACAATATATGGTAAACTAATCAGATTAAGAATACGTATCAACTCTTAGATTGTTGTATAAAAATTGCCTCTAATCTTTTAAATCTGTCGAACAAAGAAAATAAGAAACGGATTTACCGGCCTATGGGGAAGTCGCGCGATACGCACTGCCCTAAGAGTTGATCCGCGGTCTTATGTGCAGACGCTTCGCATATGCTCCTAGTGGTAAAACCCCCGGTATCACCGGCGTCTCGCTGTCGCACACAACATCGAGAGATGACCCGAACTTAGCCTTGCCCAGAACGACGGTGAAAAAGAGAAGGAGTGGAAACAGCGATGGAATTCTTTGTTGTGCTTGCGGATTGCGAAAGCAGCAAGGAAGAAGAATTATCTGTGTGGATCGGATGCAATATTTTTCAGTAGTTGGAGAAGAATAGGAGTTTGGAATTTATAGATACAAGAACGTGTGAACGTTGGGAGAAAAAGAAGACATCTTTTTCGGATCTGAGAAAACTGATCCAACGTTCAGGAAGAATAAGTCAAAGGAAAAGAAATAAACAGCAAAAATAAGTTTTGGATCTCAACCCGAACCCGAAGAGCAATTTCGGATCGGCATTCGTGTCCGCAGATGCGGGCGCGCACACCCGTGCCCACTACGCGCGCTGAACCGAACCGGGCCGGGCGGCGGCGGCGGCGCGCGCGTGTGACCCACGGGTTCTCTCCACACCACACTAGACTACAATGGGATAAAGAGTGGTTTGCATTATATACACTCACATGGTGGTCATTCCCACCGATGTGGGACTAAAGAAAAAGAGGGAATCTTGGGTTTGAAGCCAAACAGCCAACAGAAAGATGTAATAAGATTGATTTATTGCATGAGAAATATATATGAAGCGAGGAAAGATTGTTTATATATATATATATATATATAACGGATGGAGTCAAACCACTCCAGCCCACAGCTAACACACCATGGAAAATTTTACAAGCAGTAAAACATGAAACAAAAAAAAGAGAGAGGGGGGGGGGGGGGGGGGCACCAACACGCACAACCAAAACGCGGTTGGAAACTAGCAAGACAAGATGATGAGCAAGTAGAAATCGCAATACAATACTCGCCAGCTGAGACATGTCTCAGCCATCGCCAAAACCATCGCCTGAATCGCCTACCGGTGAAAACGCAATGAAAAAGCAGCCGCAGGCCACAAAAAATGGATCCCGCTAAAAGGATCACGAAACAACAACCGGTAGATGGCAAATGTGAATAAAACCCAGAAAAAGCCAAAACAGGAGTAGTGAGAAAGTCACCACCATATCTGGGTAAATAGACGCCGATCAAAAAGAACAAGGAGAAACAAATAACGGGAGAAGAAGGTAATGCATGTAACTTGGGTTTGATGCGCAAGAAGCATCAAAATAACAAGACATTAAAGAGAATATAGACCAGCATAATAGATATCTGCCATCATGCAAGCAAGAAAATTCTGAAATTGGAGAAAATTTAAAATGGGCGCACAAAACACATGTCGCCTAACAACGGATGCCGCAAAAGCTAGCAGAACAAACAGTTGGGCACAACCAGATCAACAAAATAATACACAACCAAAAGGGCCCAACCAGATCAACAAAATAATACACAACCAAAAGGGCCCAACCATACCGTTAGGTAACAACTACAAAAGAGAAAGAGAATACACTACTGTCCAGCGTAGAAGGAAAAGCGTAAGGAATACAGAAAAGTGCATAAGACAGGATACATGAAAAGGTACTAAGAACAAAAGGAGGTATATGAAACATATAATACAAAATAAAAGGAAAGGAAAAACAGTTGTGGAGGAACCAGAAGACTGTTCCTTGTTAAACCTGGCTCAAAAGGAAACGAGCACCAAAAAGCAAAACCAAAAGAGGACTGATGCCAAAAGATACTCCTGGAAAACGCATAAATTGGTTCTGCAAGAAAAGAAAAACAGAACATGTTAGAAGAGAAAACTTAAGCAATAAAATCCAAAAGAGCATAGAAAAATAATACGTAACATGGAGGAAAGAAGGTGAAAAATTAGACTAGTGTATTAGGAAAATCATTGTTCGAGTAATAAAAGGACGTCTCATCAAGATTCTGCATATGATAAGTGCGGGTTTTGGAGGAATTAAGAGTAGAAGCCCAGAATTTAATGTAGAAAATGAAATCATCAATTAAAGCAATAATCGACCTCGAAGAATTAGAGAAGATTCTATTATTACACTCTCCCTAAATAAGCCAAATTAAAGTCATCATCGCTAAATCCTATGACGGTCTAAACACTTTGTTGACATGAAGTTGCCTCCAAGAACTCCACCACCCAGGGTTGGAGGTAGACATACCTTGGACATGCCAACCTTTCATACTAAGGGCCCAAAATGGAAGAATGAAAGAGCATTTAAGGAATAAGTGTTGGGCATCCTCGTCCTCGGATAGACAGAAGGGGCACTTTTGATCAAGGGCCATATATCTATGGTTGAGAACTACCACCGTAGGCAGCTTGTCGTGGATAGTCAACCAAGTAAGAATTTTTACTTTAAGGGGGGCAATGTTGCTCCAAATAGTCTTGGAGAAAGGAGAAGTTATTCCCCCATAATTGAGAAAATTATAGCAAGACTTGACCGTATAAGAGCTAGAACCGGTCCACCGCCAAGTTATACAATCATGAGGTTGCCAACTGTAAGCACATAAATGTGCACGAAGTCTGTGATAATGCGGAAAAAGAGTATAAGGGAGATCTCGCTTAAAAGGGATTTTCCAAACCCTATAGTTGTTGGTGAAGACGAAATTATCATTAACAGTTGAATGGGGGTTGGAAGCGTGTGAAAATAATTTGGAGGAACTCAGAGGCAATTTTGTTGTTACTCAGTCAAAGATCCGTCCAAAATTTAACCGACGAACTCAACCAACAATGTTTTCGCAACCCGCATTTAAACGGTTCAACCACCAGCGAGGAAGGATTGTTTATATTAAGAATTGAGGGGCTTAGGTTTGGCGCGAAGGGTGCTTAATTGGTTAATTAATATCCGTTTCCGTTTCCCATGACCGCCAGA
The DNA here is from genome assembly GCA_017893485.1 of Hemerocallis citrina. Classification (NCBI taxonomy): domain Eukaryota; kingdom Viridiplantae; phylum Streptophyta; class Magnoliopsida; order Asparagales; family Asphodelaceae; genus Hemerocallis; species Hemerocallis citrina. The sequence continues at coordinate 1,332,082 of JACEHZ010000390.1, forward strand.
GACAACTTCTTAAAAATCAAAGGGTTACTAATGGTTTCCCGTGCAAAAGTTGGATTCATTGAGGTAATGGAATTGGCAACTACTCGTGACAATTATTGGGCTTTAGGGCCATACTGTTGATAAGTCTTGGACTAAATTCATAGTCGACACTTAATTTGTTATATGATATATTAGATACAATATCGTCAGCTTTTTTTTTAAAAATAATTATAGGGTCAAATGTTTTAGAATTTTCTATCCTTTTACATACTTAGCAATCTTTTATTACAAATAGTTTTCACATATCTCAAGTGCAAAAAATTCACTAATCAATATCATGTCTATATTGAAAAAATACCTCAAATATTTCTTCAAATTTAGATTTTTTTATTGGTTATTTTCTGATAGATTTATATCTTTCTATATCTGAAATATTTGATACAATCTTCTATTATTATCTTGGGATATTTGGTAGAGATTTTTTCCCAATTTAATTGGAAGATTATATTTGACTTGGAGGCTAAGTTTACTTGAGGCTAAGTTTACTTGCCACTAGGTCAATGACTACTAACACTAACAAATATTTGTAGATTATTACTTTATAAATACATGGAAAAATATTGTATCTAATATCTCTAATATTATAATGGGAGAGTTGGGGTTGTGTCATTTGTAGAAAAACTGTAATTTGTAGACAATCAACCATCTAATCTTAACCACTTATTTTTTAAGTGAAAGTTATATTAACCATCCATTTAGTAAAATGTTATCAGTTACCATAATACCCTCAAGTTCAAATTTATTTTTGACATAATTATTTTAAAAAGTGTCACTAATATAAAATAAAAGTTGGTGCCACTAGGGGTAATTGTAAAGAGTATGGTAAGGATTTGAGATGGGTAAAAGGAGTTCTCAGGTTTGATACCAGACAACGTCATAGTCCTTACTTTAAAAAAAGTTCTTATGGCGTGCATCGTAAGTGCATATTGCTAGTAGCTAATAGAGAGAGAAAAATAGAAATAATTACGGGCTAGTTATCTAATTGAGAGATTATTGTAATCAAAGAGAAAATAGAAAGAGATTAATAGGCATGTCTTGTAATTACCGTACTATCTAATTGAATATTAGCTCTGAAAATCTTATTTTGTTCTTATATTTTACTATTTTTCTACTTGTTGCAATTTTGACTTATTTTGATGAATTTTTCGAAGATGAACGAGTTGTTGGTATCTATCTAATTCGGTAATTCCATGATTTTAATCTAACAGCCTAGGCATTTAATCATCTTAAAATAATTTTAGCTAAATTTTGCTCATCCCCATAAGTTCTTAGCAAGATAAAAAATCAGCTCGAACATGAGTTGAAGTCCTTGTTCTTCACAAACAAATGATTTTCATTTTATTTTAATTATATTTTTTTATTTATCAGACTAAATTCTATTTAATTATAGTTTTATTTTTGTGAAATGTCAAATAAGTGATTTGATCTCGTTGTTGTTTCTCTTATATTCAATCGTAACTGTACGTGATGTTCAACATGTGAAGTTACTATCTCCAATGACGACTTTCGCTGGATGTACTTCTTTGTGTATATGAATGCAAGTGGAGAGAGCAAAGACAACAGCGAAACTGAAGAGGTCTCTGATGATGATAAAGAGAATCGGTTCACTCCAGATGGTTATTGGAGGCAAATTGAAACTGATAAGTCCGTCCAAATCGGAGATGGCAAAAATTTCAGTGCAATGAAAAACTCATTCATATACTATACGAAAGAAATTGGTCCAAATGGGAGGTATAAAACGAACTGGACCATGGACGAGTTCCGAATAGTTGACATAGAACACCTCGAGGATCCCAAGGTAAATGCTCTTGTACCTATAAATTTAGCTTGTTGGATAAGAGCCTTTTCCAAAAATTAACACTCGTATTGTTTAACTAGTGAGTTAATAAAATCTTTATGTTATGTAGATGAAAAATTGGGTTGTGTGCAAGATCCAAACAAAAATTCCTCAGTTTAGCCGTGAGCCCTAGGAAGACGAAAAGGAGGCGACGAGGTAGGAGACTAAAGGAGGTGAAGAAAATAGATCGAGAGCAAATACTTTTGGATTTCCATGATATTGTATATTATTGATAATTGATATATTTTCTTCTCTTCAAACAGTTTAGCTAAATATTAGGGAAAATTAATTGTCTGTGTACTTAAGCAGTGATGTTTTTTATTTTTTTTTATTTTTTTTTATCATATGGATAGGACTCGAAAGAGTCTATATATACACACAGGGAAAAAGTCATACATCAGAGATGATGCTAACTAAATAACATATCACCGGCGAAAGACAACAAATGAAACGTAAAGAAACTCCAGTACAAATAGAACAACAGCCCAGAGACTAAAACATGCGAAAAGAACACCAAGAGGCCGAAGCCAATAACGCTAGTAAGAAGAAGAAGCAGCACCAAAGGAACAAGGTAACAAAAACGTAGCCAAACTGTTAAGAGCAACAACGAATTGAACAACAATAAACTAGCAGACCACTGATGTTGCAACGCAGAGCTAACTCCGCTAACAAAGTAACCCCAAGAGCTCTAAGGGTCAAACCTGCACAAGATCAGCAACACCGAAAACTAATTTCTTAACTAAAATCCGCGCACTTACACGAACCTGCACATTGTTATAGATTTTTTATTGTATGCCCGCGTAGCAGAGGGAGGGACGACCTCAACCAATAGTAGACAAACATAAACAATGCCAGACTTGCTAGCCACACCCTTGCGAGGGAAAGAAGAGCCCAATAATACGTTGGAAGAACAAGAGGTCGACACCGAAATGGAGTTAGTATGACAGATACTACCCAACTGTGCAATGGAAGAAAAATAGGTGGGAGAAGAAACACCAAAAATCGGTGAAGACCTCAAAGGGGTTAGAATGAAAGTTATTTATACCATCAAGCAGTCTACGATCAAAACATGAAATGGAGTTAGAAGCAGTGATGCTGCGTCAGCATAATAAGTCGATGCACAATATGAACATCTTAAACTGTGAATTACTTACATAATTCTATGCTCTTTCCTCCTATTTACTGCACTTAAGTTTATATTATCATCGAATGGAGCTAATTAATTAAATCTATCATCCAGGTAAGCTGATGCAGTTGCCACTTTAGTCACTAATTGCTATCTTTTTCTGAGGGGAGGAGATCGTTCCTAGTAATTCATTCACTGATCTTAATTTTCACATATTGTGCATTTACTATTAAATTAACAGTTAGATTCCGTTTTAGTCTTTATAACGTCGTTGTTTGCATATTGAATCTTTTGTGCTACTTAATTACCTTATATCTCCCTCCTTTCTAATAGCAACACTTACTAGGTATTTCATTACTTTAGATTACGACGGAGCATAAATTCATTCCGTTGACATCACTGCTTCGGAAACATTATTTTCAAAGTTTCTATTTCATTAGCTGAACAACTATCCAATATACTTGTTTCAAAGATCACATATCTACTACTATAATAGGAGAAGGCCTTAGTGTAATTTGTCCTTAACCCAACCCGTGCAACGCACGTGCTGATAGATTTTTTTTTTGCCCTTTTCATTCCCCCAAATTTCCCCACGTGCACAGCACGTGTATAATACTAGTCAATGTAAAACAGTGAAAAACTGTAAGGACTGGTAGATTCTGGATAGGGTTGGCAAACGGGTTAGGCGGGCCGGGTCAGGTCGAACCCGCCCGGGTTTGCACCCAACTTGTGCGGCTTCAGGTTGGGTTGTGAGGTTAAACGAGCCAGCCCGGGCTGGGTCGGGTCGGAGACGTAAATTTGCGACCCGCCCAACCCGTGAACTCTTTCGGGTCCAACCCGGGTCGGGTCGGGTCGCAGGTTGGCCCGACTAGAGTTAACTTTATTTTTTTACTTATTTTTTTTTTAATTTTAATAATAAACATAAAGAATTGTAATCTATATAATAAAACACAAAGAAGGCTATCAAGTGGCTCTCCTTTAATCTCCAATAAAAAGCCCAGATCTAACCTCACAAAACACATTTTCCTCCCAAAAGTTTTCCCCCAAAACTCAAATTCAAATCCCCCCCTTCCCAAACCACTCATTTATATGGAAACATTGACTTTTATACCCTAATTTATAAAAAAAATTCATCATATATTAATGGAAACATTGACTTTTATTTACAACTAATTATTGTCATACTATTCAAACTTCAACTACATAATTGTTGATTTACTGTTTACAAGACTTTTCATATGCTGTATTGTTCTGAAGACGTGCCGTAGGCACGTGGCCACGGGAAAATCTAGTCTATATAATAAAACACAAAGAAAACTATCAAGTGGCTCTCATTCAATAGGGTTGAAATCAACAGTCCAAATCTAACCTCACAAAACATATTTTTCCGCCCAAAATTTTTTCCCAAAACTCAAATTCAAATCCCCCCAAAACAACTCCTTTATTTATTTATTTCTCTCTCTCTCTTTCTCTCATTCTTCCTCTATTTATTCAGAAATTTATTTTTTCAGATTTCAAGTTTGTAAATTTTCAGATTTTTTATGCATTTTTTTATTGCTCATGTTACATTAAAAATAGCAAATATCTCATGAACAGTTAAATTTCATCATTTTTCACACTCAAAGATCTAAGAAGTTTGATTTTATACCCTCATTTATAATTATTTTTCAACATATATTAATGGTAACATGGACTTTTATTTACAACTAATTATTGTTTTACTATTCAAACCTGAGCAACATAATTGTTGTTTTACTGTTAACAAGACTTTCATATGTTGTATCGTTTCGAAGGCACATGCCCACGGGCAAATCTAGTAATAATAATAAGATTGAAAGAGTGAAATTGCTACCCAAAAAAATGATATATTATTCATAAGATTTCAACTTATATAAGTTTCACAATTTGTAATAAGAAATAAAGATTTTCTACAAATTTATTTTATACAATAACAAATTTCTTATATACAATTTCAATTTACTTCAATTTTTCTAATTTTAAATAACAAGCAAAGATTTAATACAATTTTTTATTTATTTACAATTGTCTTCAATTTGATGGCCTTCAATTTGTTGTTTTTGACTTGTTGTTGTTGGTCTTGAATTCTTCATTTTGGTTGCTATTGTTGTTGTTGTTGTTCTTCTTCTTCTTCCGGCGAGTTGCTCCCACTTGTGGACGTCGATAATATTTTTCCTTGGGTCCTATCTTCAGCCCTCAGCCAGTCTTCTGTGCAGACGAGCATCTCTAACGATTGGGACTTCAAGCGATTCATGTAATCAGTTAGATTCCTGCCACTTATAGAAAATGCACTTTCAGAAGTAACTGTAGAGACATGATGAGTTAGTAGATCTTTAGCCATATATTTAAGAATACTATAAGTGTGTTCATGGTCTTTCCACCATTGTAAAAAATCTAGTGAAGAACTAAAAGACTCAGAATCTTGTTGGTTATACCAATTTAATTCATTTGGTTGATTAGTCCTAGGTTTTTTTGATTGAATTTATGCAAGTAAATTAAATGTTCTATCATCAAATTTACTCTTACCCTTACCTTTAGAAGTAACAGAAGAAGAACTAATTAAAGAAGTTGTACTACTAGAAGCAAAACATCTATCATAATAATCATACAAGTTATTAAATGTCGATTCAAATTTAACTACAAAAGAAGCGCAATCAATTTCTTTATCATCATCCCCAAGTAAATTTAAAAACATTTCAATTAAACTCTTCGTACCTTCTAATTTGATACGAGGATCCATCACAGTAGCAACACAATACAACATAGTGTTAGGTTTTGTGAGAAATTAACAATTGGGAATTAGGGTTGATCTCTAGATCTAAGTTGCTTGAGATATTCACCCTAGGTATCAAGATTGGAATACCTAGACTGCTATCACAAGCCAGTATTTATCTCTAAATACTGGTTTAGGTATCGGGTTATAAGCCCACAAACCCGCGTTCCAATATCCATTCAAGTGTACGTTCAATACGCGTGTTACTCATATGCACATGCAATATTTATATATAGAGAATATACCAATATATCCAACAATCTTCTCCTATATTCTCAATATATAAAGTACAGGATTATCTCATCAGTTCAGTATAAAACTGACTGGCTGATAGCAGTCCATAAAAGAAAAGCATCATAAAGGTATAGTTTCATAAGAACCAATAGAATTATAAAACTGAATAGTTCAATCAAGACTAAACCAATATAATTAAATAGTTCCAAACCATATCCAATTCAGAATAGTTCACATAAACTAAACTAACTGGAATAATCTGTCATAGTTTCAAAATCAAATGAAGCAAATAACCTTCAAGAACAAAATATGAGTTTTAAGCTCATGAACACAAGAGTCTTAAACTCAACAGAAGTTTTACCAGTCAAGTGACTAATTTATTCTCGAAAGAAATAAACTGAAATTCCATCATTGCACACTGCTTTATGTTTACTCCTCCATTTTGAGCAAATCATTATTTTTGAAATCTATGTTGAAAAATTCAACTCCTCCATCTTTGCTAGCTTATAGAAAACAAGAATATCAAGAGACACATCTCTAAGAATTCCAACGAATTTCACAAAGTATCTAGTTCCACAAAAGAACTTAGTACAATTCATAACTAGCTTAGCAAAAATGTAACGCAAGTATCACAATCAAGTATCTTTAATAAGTAAAGTACATGAACTTTATAGTTTCTACATAAGAACCATACTATATTTCATATTGGAATGAAAAGACTACCGTTTCAATCATGGTTTAACATTGAATCATCAAAATTGTAATGAAACATGTATCCATAAAAGACATATCATCAAAATTGGAATGATATTTAGGACAATTTAATCATCGGAAACACATCGACAAGTTTTCATGTTTCATATTGGAATAATATGATTATTCTAAGTAAATTCCCTATATATATAATACCATCAAAATTGGAATGACATTATATATTTGTGGAATTTATGTGGAATCATCAAAATTATCTAAAACATGTCAACTGCCTAAAATTGATGCTTAAGTTTGAACTTCTCTATGGCTCCAATTGGATTCTAAATTTCAAAACAATTAGGATGTTAAAGCTTTGACTCAATAGCTTTCAATTCCATTTCCCCTACAGTTTTGATAATTAGATCACTTTCAAGTCTCTTAGCAAGAGCATTAGCCATACCTGTCGCAATTGCCCTTTATCTATGAGAAAGTTCAACTAGGCTTCTTTCAGTCTTAATATACTCCTCTTACTATTATAGAGTGAGTTATGAACTACAGTGCATTGTAGTTTGATAGTTGCATAACAGAATTAGAGAGTTACTTAAACTTCTTAATGGATAACTAGCAACAATTTCTTCAATCCACTCAGCCCTTTCCCCTGCAGAGGATTACACATAGAGGTCTGATTTCATGGATGATAACATAGTGCCGGTTTACTTTTTATTTCCATAACATTTCTATTTCTCCTAGTGTAAATTCATATCTACTAGTTATCGACTTTCACTAAATTCTGAGCATCATAATGCATCAGATCAGCCACTCATACGAGGAATGGCTAGAGTAGCACAAAGTAAACTCTTGAGTACCACTCAGGTATCTCATTAGTCTCTTAAGGGCACTCAAATGTATATGGGATTATTAGTGAATCTGCAGATCATACCTACCTCAAAGACTATGTCTATTCTAGTACAGATCTTTGTATACATAAGACAGTCAATTCCTTTAGAAAGATCTACCTGTCTCATAGTTGCACTATCATTAGGTGTCAACATTTTATCATAATCATAAGGTGTTTCCAAACACACTTTCAATCACTATATCTCCACTTTTGAAACACATTTTGATTTGATGAGTTTGACTAAGAGTTATCCCTTGCCAACTGAAAACTCACCCTTATACCTATGGTGTTCACAGTACCTAGATTTTCATGTTGAATTCTTTGGATAGCACAATTTTAACTTCATTTGTAATGGAAATGTCACTTCCAAGAACATGCATATCAACAGAACAAGTAAATAATAGCCACTATATTTGACACACTACAAAGTTGAAGACACTGATCTGAATTACTTGATTCATATACTAGGCTCTTTAAAAAATTTGTCAAATTATTTATTCGTTGGCTATACATGTTTTAAGAATATACAATGATTTTACTAAATTGTAAATCTTGTTCACTAAACATATTAGTTCAAAACTTTCCAGTACAAAACTGTTCAGTACAAAGCCTTTTAAATATCCTTTGTGAATGAAAAAATTTTCAATAGATGTAAGGGTAAGAAGAATACTTATTGTAGCAATATGACAAACATGTGAGTAGACATCAAATAAATCTACCTCATTTTTCTTAGTCAATCTGTATAAAGCATTAAAATTGCTACTGAACAATCAAAATTAAGTTTCTTCTACAAAACTCCATTTACTTACTATAGTTTTGGCCCCTTTCGGCAGATCAACTAAATTAAAGTATTATTGTATGACACAAAATCATCTCATTGTCTACTAAAGACTCTTCTAAGCTCATTTGTCATTCAGGTTTTCAAGTGTCAGTAAGGCTGGTTCTTGATTCCAAATGTGAATCATTGAACGTGTCTGTAGGACTAGATTATTTCATATATTTATCTTTGATGAACATTTCCTCAAAGAACTTTGCAAGTCTAGATTCTTCTAACACAAATTAGATAGATCCTACATCTGTCCACAGAGCTACATTCTGTACTTTCTAAACACACAAATATTTGTTGTAGATCCTACTTTAGGCCTTCTAGGATCATGTACTCTAACAAATATATCACAACACAAATTTTCACTTTAACAAAATTATTTGTGTTTTCATGCCATGATCTACAAGGTGTATTCAATTTAGAGTGTAGTAACACATTAGAGACATGATTAACAATACAACAACACTCATAATTACTCAAGACAAACAACAGTCAATAATATAGAATTCAACATTTCACTAAGTGTTTGATTCCAACTTTTATCAATATCGTTTAACTGTTGTAAGTAGAGTACAGTAGAGATTATGCCAAATGCAAATTTCTCTGAAATTGTTAAAACATATTCACCACCTCTATCAAATCTGAACCCTTGATTTTTAGAATTTAACTATAATTTTTAATTCATTAATAATAACAAGTACTTCATTCTTCATATATATGACAGACTTATATTAATCATCTACAAAAGCGATTTAATACTTCTGACCAATAATCGTCTCATCTAGTCACAAAGCACTGAGATCACAAATATCAGAATGTATTGACTCAAGAAGTTATGTGCTCCTAGAGACCATACAAAATAACAAAATTTTCTAGTGATCATAATCTGAGCATAACTTTCATATTTGTCATATTTAATGGAGTGCATTTAGTAGAGTTATGAGTTTTAACAAGAACAAACAATTTAATATATAGTTCATAGTGATTCTAAATTTCAAAACAACTTGGATGTTAAAGCTTTGACTCAATAGCTTTTAATTCCATTTCCCCACAGTTTTGATAATTAGATTACATTTCCTCACAAATAATTGAATATGTAGTTCTCAAATCTTAGCCAATTATGCTATGTTCAAGAATACAATTAGAACTATTATTATTAATTGTCTCATTTGTTAAACTCAACTTATACATACGATTGACAATATATGCACTTTATAAGAGTTAATACAAAATTACTCTATCACATTTTACAAAAATTATTTGCTTTCTCTAATGGCTCTAACAATATCCACTTGCTCAAACATATTGAGCGAAGAGTTCTTTCCTTTATTCGTTCTTCATCATCTTCATAATGCTAAATGAGATAATGACTAACATATTATAATTCAATTTTACACACACAGTACAATGAACGAGAGAGAACAAAACGTAACTAGTAGAGTCATATTCTACATTAAGAGATGCTCTCTCCTAAGTTACAGACATTTGTTATACATCTTATACAATTTTATTTTATTTTAAATTTTAGAGAAACAAAAATGTAATCTCATACAAACTGCAAACAATGGATTTGTCAAAATATCTATACACATAGTATGATAAAACACTTAACAAACCTAAACATGCTAGTTTTCCTAAAGCGAGAATAACTATGATCTAAAACTCTCAATCATATGATCAAACACACAAAACGTTAAAACATTCATCACATGAAAGTACTAAGCAAGATTAGAGTAGATCATACCGACACTTCAAGTTAGAAGTGTTTTCCAAATTCGATGGAGAAGCCTGCGTGGTGCAGACTTATTCAACCGTGATGCGTATCCATCGTGTCCAACATACACAATTTGTAGGCAACATTGAAGTTCCTACATTCATCAAATTGTTAAAGATTAGCCAATTAAACAAATTATTAGCACTATCTAATTCACAACAATTTTATTGGAGATACAGTTTTATAGTCAAAACTATAACTTATATTATTAAAATAAATATTTGATCTTCAGCACATAGCCACAACATTTATTCAAATTTGTATTTTAATTAAACAATGCATAATACGGTTTTGAACCTTAGCACTTAGCAACAAAATTCAAACAAATAATTAAAATATATATGTAGGTAAAGAACTAATCTTTAAGTTTTAGATCTGATCCAGTCCAAATATATTTGGATCTAGTCATATCAGCATTCTTATTGGTTTCACCAACTGCATCCACATCTCAAATTGTGCTTTCTCTTTCAACTGTTAAATTCAGAACTATCAAACGTATCTAGTTTCGGATTCTTGTATATCCAATTAAGTTTTTCATTTCTTAAAGAATAAATTGTAAAATTCCAAAATCTAGATGGTTCATTCTGAATAATTACTACTTACGTAATTTTAGTAAAGAGAAGGGTTTTTCTCTAAAAACTGTCTAATAAACAATAAATAGAAAATTAAAGCAAATAAAAACTGTACAGATCTTAAAGTTTAGAGTGGACCGTATCTTGATAAGAATCAAGGAAAATTTGAGGGTTAGATCTGATTCAAAGTACACAACAGCAGATCCGCTACTGGCCCTAAACACGCAACACAGATCTCAGCCAATGAGATTCTTGTTTGGTACAAATCACAGTCAAACCCAAGAGAATCTTGGATCCCCTCTTCAAACCCAAACATGGAACACCAAATCCAACCACTCAAAAAAAATCAGATCAGATCTGATTGGATCTCCAAAATTGATCTGTTGGATCTGCCTCCTTCTCCCCTGTCGATTTCTTCTTAGGGCGATCTCATCACAGAGGTGGAGATCGGTGGCCTGCAGAAGCACCAGTGGCGGCACCTGTGACAGCGATGGCGGCGGCTGGCCTGGACGGCGGCAGCATGCGTCAACGCCAACAGCGGCTGTGACGGCCTGTGTTGGTGCCAACAGCGGCGGAAGCTGCATGCATCGACGTTCAAAGGCGGCGGCGATCGCGTTGGTGGCGCTCCCGACTATGGTGCTTACAACGGCAGTGCTAACGACTGCAGCGCTCGCGACAGCGGAGCCGCAACTGAGGCACTCACGACTGCGGTGGCTGGTGTCGGCATTGAACTTGATCGACGACAACGACGACGGGAGGTGCGATATCAAAATCCGTTGATCTCTATCTTTTTAAATCTCACAATTTAAAATAGACTAAATATCTCAAGATTGTTAGGTTTTGTGAAAATTAACAATTAGGAATTAGGGTTTATCTCTAGATCTAAGTTGCTTGAGATATTCACCCTAGGTATCAAGATTGGAATACCTAGACTGCTATCACAAGCCAGTATTTATCTCTAAATACTGGTTTGGGTATCGGGTTATAAGCCCACAAACTCGCGTTCCAATATCCATTCAATTGTACGTTCAATACACGTGTTACTCATATACACATGCAATATTTATATAGAGAGAATATACCAATATATCCAACACATAGGAGGACGGTTAAAATACTTCAAAAATTTTGTGTATGCAGGTTTTACAATATCACCAACTAAAGCATCATCGATCATTTCTTTAAAAGTTTGCATCATAGTAACTATTGAAATAAAAATGCTACTGGAAGTATATATTCATAAGATTTTGAAAACTTGAAAATTACGGTTTTAAAAGGTTCTAAAAATTTCAACAAAGATTCAGCATAATACCAATCGACGGGAGTCATTTCAAAATTGTGCATATTTTTTGCAATACAAAAATCATTTACACATTCTTTATATTCAGTAATAATATGTAGCAAATCAAAAGTAGAGTTCAATCGGTGTTTAACATTCTTTGGAAATTTTCTAAAAGGTACATTTTTAAGCCTACACCAAGCTTTCCATTCTTGAAATATGGTGCCACTTAATGCAATAAAATGTACACAATTTTTAATTTTAACTATATATGGTTCGACTATTTTTAATACATCTTGAACACATAAATTTAAAATATGACATACACATCGAACATGAAAAATATTGTCAGATGGTGGGTTTAATGCGGTTTTTAAAATACTAATTGATGTATTGTTGTTAGATGCATTCTCAAAACTTATACACATAATTTTATCAAGAATATGAAAAACATCACAAATTTCTATAATACGGTTTGCAATTTCATTGTCACTATGGGGATAGGGCAACGCGGCAAGTGATATGATTCTTTTTCGAAGAATCCAATTACTATCGATCCAATGACAGGTTATTTCTATCATTGGAATATTTTTGCAACCCGTCCAACAGTCGGAAGTTAAACTAACCCTACAAGTTAAACTCCATAAAATTGCAATCAAAGCTTCTCTCATTTCATTGTACCTTTTAAAACAATCCAATTTGCAAGTATTCCTAGAGATTCTTCTAAAATGAGGATTTAAGGCAATTTGATTAAAATTTTCCAAGTCCCAACTCTCAGGATAGGAAAATGGTAACTCTTCCTTGATTACTAATCGGGCCATTTCCCGACGAACAAGTTCGGGATCATAAGGGTGGCTATCAACTAGGCCGGTCTTAGAGTAGATTTTTTTTTGGCCGGGTAGGTCAACAAGAAGTTTTTTATGCACATTTAGGATGTGTCGCTTAATTGTACCCGTGCCCTCACCCTTCTTCCATTTGTATGGCTTCGAACATGTTTTACACACTTTTAAACCTACACCCGGTACATTTTCGTCCGGAATATAATCATAAAATTTGTGTCAATCACTACTTTTTCCTCTAGTTTTCCTACTAGTAGCCGGTTGTGTTGTTTCGGTGGCTTGTTGTTGTGGTTCTTCTACTAATTATATGTCTCCTACAAACTCATCGCGTGTACCCCATTGTTGGGGAGGAGGATTAGGGTAGTCTTCGGTGGGATCATTTTGTGAGACAATTGGAGGCCTACGGGAAGTGCTAGTGGAATCTTATCCACTTTGGCTACGACCACTACCGCTTGATCTAGACATATTTATATGTAGTGTATATAAAAAAATTAAATATAATGTAGGCGCGATAAGTTACAAAAAAATCTAGAAAACAAGAGGGTTGTGAGAGAGAATATCAAAAAACCAACAAACAAATATGATAAAAAAAATTATAACTACAAAAAAAATAAAAATAGAAAAAGTGGGGTATGAAATTTTGATACCGTTCACCGTGGATACTCGTATATAAAAAAACCCGAAAAAATAAGAATAGAAGTAAAAGTAGAAGTCTGGAATTGAAGATTTGAAGAGAGCTTGGAGGAGAGTTGAAGACTTGATTACTTGGAGGAGAGTTGAGACTTGAAGACGTAGTTGAATTTTGAGTTCGATGCGATCGGAATTTTTCGTTCGATCGTGTATATGTCTTGAAACCTTGTTTGTTGAATTGTTCACAAAATGAAATGAATTGAGTAATAATATTAGAGAGAGTAAGAGAGTAGGGTGTGAATTTTTTGTTTGGATTTTTGGGGTATTTATAGGGGGGAAAAAAAACAAAAATAACGGCTAAAAAGGCAGTTGAAAGCTCTCGGTAACTTACAGCCCGTTGGACGCGCGAGTCGAACGTTTGACCCGCGCGGGTCAAACGGTTCGCAACCCACGGGTCGACCCGTGGGTTCGCGGGCGGGTCGAGTACTGTGCATCCGGGTTATCGGCCCGGGTTGATCGGTTTAAATTCGCTATTTTACGACCCGGATCGACCCGTTACTGTTAACGTGGTCGACCCGAACCCGAACCGGAAAGTCGCGGGCCGGATTAAACGAGCGGGTCGCGGACGGGCCGCGGGTCGACCCGGCCCGTTTGCCATCCCTAATTCTGGACAAACAAATGATTCAAAGTGTGTAATTGACTTGCATGTGAATCAGGGATGTTGTACAAGTGAAATTTACAAAAATTAAGCTTTACTCCGAATCCTTCCTTTTTTACTATACAAGACGAAGACTGAACAGGAAGTGAAAATAAATTCATGTCCATTAGTGAGCATCAAATTATCAAATTATAGGATTATAAGCAATATGTATGTTATTTAATTCAACTGGTGCCCTATTAGGGTTTGCATTAGTTATCAAGAAAAGGGGTAAGGGATGGTAGAATGATATGGAACAAGAATTCTTGAACTGATTAATAATCTATTACTTTTTACAGCTATATATAAACAAAGAACAAACTTGGAATTCCATTTATGTTCTTAATCGCGTAGAGTAAACTAAATGAAAGAAAAGTTCAAGTAGCTTTTCTTGATTTGCACCAAGATAAGTTTTCCTATAGGTTTCCACCTTATTTTCGGGCTTTCTAGAGAGGAATGACTCTCACCGTGACGAGGAGAAGCGTTAATTTGTATAGGACAATACAATCAACCTTCTGCTCGGTAATCTGTTTCACAATTTTGACCTTTTCCAAGTCCAAAGCTACCCTCAACTAACCCTTAAATGCAGTTATACCATTTTGGATAAGGGTGGTGCTACACCTACAATCTTTACAATCTTACAAACTTTATGTAGCACAATCCCATAGAAAATGTCTACAACATATTCTACATGACTCTACAAGAATATTTCCAAAAAAAATTTACATGGAAGTATTTAAAATTTTTATTATTTCATATCAAATAAGGAATTTACAAATAAAGAGTTATAAACTATATTTAAGTTAGATGTAAACAAACAGCACATAAATTGCAAATATTTTATTTAATTAGTGGTAGCAATAATTATTCTCTCAGTACATAATATTTTATTTAATCAGTGGTAGCCATAATTATTCTCTCACCTACTGGATTTATCTCAAGTTCACCTCGCTCGACGCTCGGCATGAACCGCGAGCCACCTACTGGGTTCCTCTCAAGTTTACCTCGCTCGACGCTCGGCATGAACCTCAAGTCACCTGTTGGCTTCTTCTCAAGATTCACCTCACTCGATGCTTGGCATGAACCTAAAGCCACCTACTGCCTTTCTCTTAAGATTCACCTCGCTCAACGTTCGGCATGAACGTGGAGCCACCTACTGGCTTCCTCTCAAGCTCATCTCGCTTGACGCTCAGCATGAACCTCGAACCACTTATTGGCTTCCTCTCAAGTTTACCTCGCTCAACGCTCAACATGAACCTTGAGCCACCTACTGGCTTTCTCTCAAGATTCACCTCGTTCGATGCTCGGCATGAACCCACCTACTGGCTTTCTCTCAAGATTCACCTCGTTCGACGCTCGGCATAAACCTCGAGCCACCTACTGGTTTCCTCTCAAGTTCATCTCGCTCGACGTTCGGCATGAATCTCGAGCCACCTACTGGCTTCCTTTCATGATTCACCTCGCTCGACTCTCGGCATGAACCTAGAGCCACCTACTAGCTTCCTTTCAAGATTCACCTCGCTAGACACTCTGCATGAACCTCGAGCCACCTACTGGCTTCCTTTCAAGTTCACATCGCACAACACTCGGCATATACCTTGAACCACCTACTGGCTTCCTCTTAAGTTTACCTCGCTTGACGCTCAGCATGAACTCGGAGCCACCTACAGGCTTTCTCTCAAGTTCACCTCGCTCGACGATCGGCATGAGCCTCGAACTAGCTACTGGTTTTCACTTAAGTTCACTTCGCACGACGCTCGGCATAAACCTCGAGCCAGCTATTGGCTTCCTCTCAAGTTTACCTCGCTCGACGCTCGGTGTGGACCTTGAGCCAACCTCTGTCTGTCATATAGACTCGCCCCGCTTGACCCTCAAGGCTCAACACTCGGCCTTAACCTCGAGCTAGCCCCTAGCTTCAAGGCTGAACTTGATGCTCGGCTCGGCACAACATAGGTGATCGGGCGCACTCTTTGGCAAGACCCCTTTTTCCACAAAATTGGACTACTCCACGACGGGTGGTATATATCTCCCTCTAGGAGTGGGGGGGCTATGATGTGGTAAATAATCCAGCACACAGAGCCTTCTGATCCCCCCTGAATTTGCTCATTCCTGTTGATCATGCCTGCAGATCCAACAAGCCTTCCATTAGCTCAGGCCCACAGAGAAGTAGGTCAACCCGGCCCATTAAGGTTAGGGTACCCACTCTCCCTATAAATACCAGGCCCCTCCTTCTCTTTAGAGGTAATGAACTTTTCTCCACCTGAACCTTAGCTTTCATTTATCCCAGTGAATGACTAGATTATCGGAGGGCTTGTCACCGGAATCTCTCCCGGTGTTTCAGCTTCTTGCACGTATCCCAGTCGGCCAGTCTCCAGTAACCAGTGGCGGAGCCAGACGAATCAAAATGGGGGTCCCAAATTTTTTTTCCCCCGGCATCGACATAATTGAGCCTTTAATAAGAGGTGGATTAGACTTGGGGGTCCCAAATTTTTTTTAACTGGGGGGGGGCGAAATAAAAATTTTGATCTATATTAGGGGGTTTTACAAAATTTTTGGGGTCCCAAATGTCCCCCCTCCTCTATACCTCCCTCCGCCACTGCCAGTAACACCTCCTCTCCAGGGGATCTACACAAACGAGAATGATTCAAAATTTGTAATTTACATATGAATCAAGGATGCTGTCAAGTGAAATTATATTCATTGACGTGGTTTGTTTTTGGGGGGTGTGGATGCACCAGGTGTGAGTTCTTCTCGATTTGTATTTTTGCGGAAGCTTTAGTGCGGACGGTGGCCCCGACCCTCAACCGGGGGAACGACTCGGAAGTAGGCGGAAGTGAGGTGGAGATTGGATGCTCAGCTCGAATCTGGAGGCTCTGATCTGGAGTCTCGTGTACCTGCACACGGTCTGGAAATACCAGGGTTGGTCCCGGTGGCAGACCCTCCGACGATCTAGTCAGCTACTGAAAGAGAGTAATAGTAACTAAGGTTTGAGAGGGAAAAGATTGATTACCTTTGGAAGGGGTAGAGGGTCTGGTATTTATAGAAGAAGCCAACCGGGTCTGGACTCATTTAGGGCTGGGTCTGGACACGGTTGCCCGTGGGCCTGGCATGGCAGAAGCCCAAGTGGTGGCACGGGCTCAGGGTGGTTTAGAGCTAACGTGGCAAAGGCCTGGGTGGTTTTCAGGCTGACGTGACAGGCCTGGATGATCCGGCGGTGAATGCTCTTTGAGGGGATCCTGTGGCCCAGGAAGGGCCACATCATCTGACCCATATCAGGAGCTCCCTACTCCTGGAGGGCTGGGTGACCCAGTCGTGTAGGAGTGGTTCTTTGCCTCTGTAGAAAAAGCAGGGTGGTGTGTAAGGCGAGAAATGGGATCTGTATCTTCCAAAAGAGGTTAGGAAAGTAGGGTGAAGGGATCCCCTATTGGAGTCATGCAGAGTGCCGGGCGTAGAAGAGTCGGAGGTTGGTTTGCCGAGCATCGAGGGTCGGTAGACGAGCTCCTCACTTGTTGGAAAAGTAAAGGGATGCCGAGATCTGTTGAGTAAGGGGTCTTCTTGCCAAGCATCGAGGGTCGGTAGACGAGCCCCTCACTTGTTGGAAAAGCAAGGAGACGCCGAGATCTGTTGAGTAGGGGGTCTTCTTGTCGAGCGTCGAGGGTCGGTAGACGAGCATCAAGGGTTGGTAGAAGAGCCCCTCACTTGTTGGAAAAGAAAGGGGATGCCGAGATCTGTTGAGTAAGTGGTCTTCTTGCCGAGCGTCGATCGTCGGTAGACGAGCCCCTCACTTGTTGGAAAAGCAAGGGGACACTGAGATCTGTTGAGTAGGGGTTTTTTTTGTCGAGTGTCGAGGGTCGGTAGACGAGCCCCTCACTTGTTGGATAGAGGAGGATTTTGGGGCTCGTGGTGCCATCCGAGCTCCGAGCCTCCAGTTGAATAGAGGGGGATTTTGGGGCTCGCGGTGCCATCCGAGCTCCGAGCTTCCTGTTGAATAGAGGAGGATTTTGGGGCTCGCGGTGTCATCCGAGCTCCGAGCCTCTGGTGAATAGAAGAGGATTTTGGGGCTCGCGGTGTCATCCGAGCTCCGAGGCTCCTGTTGAATAGAGGAGGACTTTGGGGCTCGCGGTGTCATCTGAGCTCCGAGCCTCTGGTGAAATAGAGAAGGATTTTGGGGCTCGCGGTGTCATCCGAGCTCCGAGCCTCTGGTGAAATAGAGGAGGATTTTGGGGCTTGCGGTGCCATCCGAGCCCCGAGCCTCCGGTTGAATAGAGGGAGATTTTGGGGCTCGCGGTGCCATCCGAGCTTCGAGCCTCCTGTTGAATAGAGGAGAATTCTAGGGCTCGCGGTGTCATCCGAGCTCCAAACCTCTGGTGAATAGAGGAGGATTTTGGGGCTCGCAGTGCCATCCGAGCTCCGAGCCTCCTATTGAATAGAGGAGGATTTTGAAGCTCGTGGTGTCATCCGAGCTTCGAGCCTTTGGTGAAATAGAGGGGGATTTTGGGGCTCGCTGTGTCATCCGAGCTCCGAGCCTCTGGTGAAATAGAGGAGGATTTTGGGGCTCGCGGTGCCATCCGAGCTCCGAGCCTCTGGTGACATAGAGGAGGATTTTGGGGCTTGCGGTGCCATCCGAGCACCGAGCCTCCTGTAAAAGAGAGGAGGATTTTGGGGCTCGCGGTATCATCCGAGCTCCGAGCCTCTGGTGAAATAGAGGAGGATTTTGGGGCTCGCGATGCTATCCGAGCTCCGAGCTCCGAGCCCCCAAAACATGTTGGAGCTTCTGAGTGGTTTGTCGTCGGTGGGACGATACATTGGTAATGGCGGCCGAATAGAATCTATTAATTTCATTTCATTTAATGTTTTGGGTACAGAAGCCTTTGTGGCTCACGGTGGCATCCGAGCACCGAGCCCCAAGCTTGTTTGGAGAAGCTTTGGTGGCTCGCGGGGCCATCCGAGTTCCGAGCCTCCTGTTGAATAGAGGAGGATTTTGGGGCTCGCAGTGCCATCCGAGCGTCGACCCTTGCGACTTGTTGGAAAAGCCGACTTGTTAGAAAAGCCTGGGGGCATTGGAGTAATTTTGTGTCAACTGCTGACGTCATGTGCACAAAAATCGAAGCGACTTTAGATCCTAGCGGCTGTTGAATTTCGATGATTAAGATCCAATGGCCAGATCTTTTTGCGAAAATCGAGGAGTCCCTTTCTCTGTTACAAATCCCCCCTCCCCTCCCCACTTTTCTTTCCTTCATTTCTTTACTTGTATTTTCCTACTTTCAAGAACAGGGTTTTTCTCACTTGCCGTCGGTGACCTTTTTCCGGTAATCTATCCGTAAGAGCGATACTTCAAGTTAGTATTTTTGACTCGTAATGTTGCGCTTTCAGATCGGCTCTAAGGCAAGATCTTCAGGCCGTTCCGAGAAGAAAGCTGAGTCCCCAGAGACGTCTTGGTCCTTAGGCGACTATGAGATTAAAGAGGAGGTTCTGTTCGATCCAGGATCGGACGACGGGGATGATGTGGTCTTCGTCGTGCAACCCCTGAGATCCTAAAGGCCGGGGAAGGAGCCCGTGGATGAGGGCGAGGGGGAGGAGGAAAGGAGGGTGACGAAGAAGAGCATGATCTTGAGAGAGGGGGGGACGTTGAGGATGAGGAGGGTGATGAGGAGGAGCAGGATCCCGAGGGAGAGGGTGCCGTTGAGGACGAAGAAGGTGATGAGGAGGAGCAGGATCCTAAGGAAGAGGGTGCCATTGAGGACGAGGAAGACTCCGAGGGGAATCAGGGGGAGCCCGATCGGGGCACCGGGGAGGACGATGCTCGAGGAGATGCAGGGGAAGGCACCGCAGGAGGGGTAGTCGAGAGCGAGGGTGATCTCCCCCCTCTGCCACCTTTATCGACACCATCTCCTGAGAGGAAGGCTCATCCTCATAGGAGGAAGAGAAAGTTGAGCCTTCCGGATAGCCCCCCTCCACCGGATAAATATGCTCATAGATCGGGATTCGAGTTTGTCCTGATTACCTTCAAAAATTCAGGATCGATTAGGATGTATCCTGACGACGTTACCGATCTCGATCCTCTCCCTTCCGTGCCGGGTGACGAGAGTCGGGTGAAGATCAGGATGGAAGGCATTCAATACATTTTGAAGGCGGACTACCTTCACATCTTGAGGGCGGCCTACTTTATTCCCAGGGAGTTCGAACTTCTGATTCCGAGCCCCGGTATTCGTCCAACTACTACTCTCGCGCCGGGTTACTGTATTTTTCTCGAGGATGCCTTTATCTCGGGACTTAGGCTGCCGCTGCACCCCTTCATTAAGAGGGTCTTGAATTAGGCAAAGTTAAGCCCGATGTAGTACGGCCCCAACTCTTGGAAATACCTGGTCTGCTTTATCTTGAAGCACCAAGAGAAGGGGGTCAAGCCGAGGCTGACATACCTCCGCGCTATCTTGGGGATTAGCTCGTTGGGCGATGCAGAAGGAATCTTCTACTTCTTGCCTAGGCCTCATAAGAAGGTGATGCACAGCCATCCGGACTACATCAAAGGATGGAAAGAGAAGTATTTTATAGTCCGGAGCGAGAAGCCTTAGGGGATTCCGACCGCTTGGAACTTTTTCAAGTCGAACCAAAATCCTCCGAAGCGTAGCAAGCTGACGGAGAAAGAGTGGACAAAGGTGGAGAAGATTGTCGGGGGGCACAGCATAGGGTGGCCTCGAGTGACGGAAATGCATCTGGCCCGAGCCGGACTGAGCCCAACCGACCCTAGTATGTTTTTGTTCTGAATTTTCCTATCTTTCTGCCTTCGTGTTAACGTTAGCCTCCCTTCTTCTATTTTGCAGATATGATGGCCAAGCAGCTCGACAGTAGGTGGGCCTTGTTGAGGTTGCTGCCCAGAGGAGGGCGGAGAAGGAGAAGAAGGCGATGCAGGATTTGGCTACTGCTCAGGGCGCGGAGTCCAGTAAGAAACCGACCTCGGAGGCCATGGAGCCATCCCCGAAGAGATCCAAGAAGCATCACCACACGTCGAGGGCGTCTAGGGAGGCGGGGGGAAGCGCGGGTAGCAAGAGAACTTCCGAGGTCCCGGAGCAGAGGCTTCCCCCACCTCGGCCCACAGCCGAGCAGATGGTTGGACAACAGGGACTTAGGCCACATGCCCCTGATTGGTCGGTTCTCGCAGGGGACTCCCTGCTTGAGGGTTCCATGGCCATTGAGGTGGTAAGGAACCTCGCCACCGAGCGAGATCGCATGGCGCTGGCGGTACAGACGTCTGAGATGGCCTTCATACGGTGGTCTCAGGCATAGCTCTCGGTGAGTGCTTGTACTCTTGCATTGAGTTTAGATTCTAGGATTTCTTCTAACTTTTTCTTCTTCGGACAGGCGATACTTCATGGGCAGCACTTTCAGAAGTGTTTGGAGAAGGAGGTCCTCATCGAGAGGAGGAACGCGGAGAAGTATCTCCGCGAATTGACCAAGGTGACAGACAAGCTGAAGGAGGCTCGGAGCATGGAGGCCGACCACGAGGCCCAGATGGTCTCGATAATCGATCACCATAAGAAGGTTGTGAGCGCCTCAAGGAGAAGGCCCGGGAAGAAGCTGAGAAGGCGCGGAAGGCCATGGAGGAGGCGGAGATCACCATGGCGGATGCCCTGATCCTGGTGCAGGACGAGGCCTATGACCGGGCCAAGGAGCATTTCCGGTTGATCTATCCGGACAAGAGGGTCGACCACCTTCACTACAACTGGCAGTCGGAGCATCCGCCGACACCCGGTGGCAAGGAGATGGGAGACCTTCACCAAGAGGAGGTCGGGGGCGACCCGGCTGACAAAAAGGTGCCACCCCCCCCCCCCCCTCAAGAATAGTTTAGGCTTTTTCTTTTTTGATTTTGTAAATACCTTGCGCGGACTGGCCACCACATTTTGTAACACAGAAATTTTGAAACTATTGAAAGATAATTTTTTAGCCAATGCTCCATGACTTGTGCTTCTTTAGTCTCTTTTGTGACTTGTTGTTTTTCTTATCTTTTTGATAGACGCATGAGGTCTTGGATACCGACCCTATTTCCATCGAGGCTTCCTTGGTCCGAGCAGAGCCGAGGCCATGGAGGCGGCTCTGGCTCGCCAACGAAAACAGGCCCGGGACCGAGCGGCCGCAGTGAATTACTTCATGAACAAGTCTAGGGAGCTCGGCTTGGAGGTCGCTCGTCTGAGGAAAGCCATAGCCGACCGAGACTGGTGGGTAATCGAGACGAACTGGTCGAACTCGGATGCTTCTAACGGGCGGTCGGCTTCGAAGACTTTTCTTCGTGAGGCCGTTGTTGAGAAAGAGTTGGAGATCTGTAGGTTGAAGCTGGTGCTAGGCGATGGCTTGATCGAGGAGGCAAGCAACTCGGTATTAGGACCATCTCCGACCTTTTAATTGGAAGGAACCCAGCCTAATGATGCGGAAAGCTCAGTCGCGGGAGTGCCTTTCCCGGTCGGGCCGGCCGAGCATGAGAAGGAAACCAAAGGAAGCGCCGACATTGAGTTTTAAGCCGAGCATGAGTGATTTGTAAGCTTTTCATTGTATTTGTGCTGCTGTTACAGGCGCACGATAAGTAATAATAATGAAAAAAAGACTCCCGATCTCTTTAACCTTGACAATTTCATTGAGTGAGGATTGTTGTCGTGCTCGGCCTTGCAGGGGGGGTTGCCGCAGAGGGGGAAGGCCACACGGTAACTTTAGGCAGGCGACGCATAACTGGTGGCATTTTGCCTTCCGATAAGCATCAATGGTGATGTTTCACCTTCCGATAAGTATTAATGGCGACGTTTCACCTTCCGTCATTTGGGCTTCCCAGATGCCATAATTGTGCTTCTGAGGGGGCTATATACCCATCCCCTCCTTGTTGGTTGCCAGGAGTTGGGGTTGGCTTAACTGCCATACGATTCGGGTGCCTGCCAAAGGCGGGCGCCCTAGAATTAGAACTTTAGCCCGAGGGTTCCGGATTGGTGGCGCACCAATCACCCTCGAACAATTCGGGGTTTTGGCCTTGAGGGCCGTAAAATTCCATGTTGTTCATTGGTGAGTGGTGGGCCGACCAATTGGTTCGGAGGCTCGGAGAGAGCCCTGGGTCGGTGGCTCCCCTGCCGCCCTCGAACAATTCATGGTTTTGGCTTTTAAAAGCTGCAAACTCCGAATTGTTCGCGGGTGAGAAGTGGGTCAACCAACAACTCGAAGCTCGGGGCATTTGCCGAAGTCGGGCGCCCTAAACCTTAAAACTTTTTGAAATGGTCGTGGCTGAAGGTCGTCGCCGGGCATGACGGTCGAGTGGTTTTGAAGAAAGCCACGATCTTGCTCGGGGTCAACGACGAGCCCCCACTCTTGTACTCAGGAATAAGATACGGGCATAGCCGGCGGTTGCCGCCGGGTACATAGGTTAATGGGCTTGAAGAAGCCCAAACCTTGTTAGGGGCAGATGCCGAGCCCCCACACCGGGGAGAAAGCTGATAATGGGCATGGCTTAGGGTCATTGCCGAGCGAATCGGTCGAGTGGCTTTGAAAAAAGCCACGGTCATGCTCGGGATCGACAACGAACCCCCACACTTATTCTCAGGAAGACGGTACGGGTGTAGCTGGCGGTTACCGCCGTGCACATAGGTTGATGGGCTTGAAGAAGCCCAAACCATGCTAGGGGCAGATGTCGAGCCCCCACACCGAGGAGAAAGCCGGTAATGGGCGTGGTTGAGGATCGTTGCCGAGCGTATAGGTCGAGTGTCTTAGAAGAAAGCCACTGCCTTGCTCGGGGTCGACGACGAGCCCCTACACTTATTTTTAGGAAAACGATACGGGCTTAGCTGGCAGTTGTCACCGCGCGCATAGGTTGATGGGCTTGAAGAAGTCCAAACCATGCTAAGGGCAAATGCCGAGCCCCCACACCGGGGAGAAAGCTGGTAATAGGCGTAGCTGAAGGTCTTCACCGAGCGTATTGGTCGAGTGTCTTAGAAGAAAGCCATGGCCTTGCTCGGGGTCGACGATGAGCCCCCACACTTATTCTCAGGAAGACGGTACAGGTGTAGCTGGCGGTTGCCGCCGTGTGCATAGGTTGATGGGCTTGAAGAAGCCCAAACCATGCTAGGGGCAGATGTCGAGCCCCCACACCAAGGAGAAAGCCGGTAATGGGCGTGGTTGAGGATCGTTGCCGAGCGTATAGGTCGAGTGTCTTAGAAGAAAGCCACTGCCTTGCTCGGGGTCGACGACGAGCCTCCACACTTGTTTTCAAGAAGATGGTACGAGTGTAACTGGCAGTTTTCGCTGTGCGCATAGGTTGACGAGCCCCCACACTTGTTCTCAGGAAGACAGTATGGGTGTAGCTGGTAGTTACCGCCGTGTGCATAGGTTGATGGGCTTGAAGAAGCCCAAACCATGCTAGGGGCAGATGCCGAGCCCCCACACCGAGGAGAAAGCCAGTAATGGGCGTGGTTGAGGATTGTCGCCGAGCGTATCGTTCGAGTGTCTTAGAAGAAAGCCACTACCTTGCTCGGGGTCGACGACGAGCCCCCACACTTGTTCTCAAGAAGACGGTACGAGTGTAGCTGGTGGTTGCCGCTGCGCGCATAGGTTGATGGGCTTGAAGAAGCCCAAACCATGTCAGGGGCAGATGCCGAGCCCCCACACCGGGAAGAAAATCGGTAATGGGCGTGGTTGAGGATCGTCGCCGAGCTATCGGTCGAGTGGCTTTGAAGAAAGCCACGGCCATGCTCGGGGTCGACGACGAGCCCCCACACTAGTTCTCAGGAAGATGGCAAGGGTGTACTTTTTTGTGGCTCGTGGTATCATCCGAATGCCGAGCCCTAAGCTTGTAAAGAAAGCTGTTTGTGGTTCGCGGCACCATCCGAATACCAAACACTGAGTTTGTTTAGAGAAACTCTTTGTGGCACGCGGTGTTATCCGAGCGTCGAGCTCCAAGCTTATTGGAGAAGCTTTTCTGGCTCGCGGTGCTATCCGAGCGTCGAGCCCTAAGCTTGTAAGGGAAGCTTTTGTGGCTCGCAGTGCTATCCAAGCGCCGAGCCCTAAGCTTGTAAGGGAAGCTTTTGTGGCTCGCGGTTTCTTCCGAGTGCCGAGCACGAGACATGTTTTTAAGAAGAGCTAATACGAAGCCAAAACTTGTTTTAAGAAAGTTGGCATAATTACAACATATTTGAACTCTATAAAAATCAATGCACGACGTACCGATTACATCCTTCATAATTTACATGGGCTGTAGAGGCTAACCCTTCCCTTCTAGGAATTTGATGAGGTGCTCTACGTTCTAGGGCCTCTTGACAACCTTGCCCTCTGGGTTGGTTAGGTGGTACATTCCCGGGCGTACGACTCCAGATACCTTGTATGAGCCCTCCCAGTTTGGGGCCAGTTTCCTCTTTTGGCCGGGATTGGATACCGCCAGCTTCCGAAGGACGAGGTCTCCGAGCTTGATGTTGGTGGGATGCACCTTTTTGTTGTAGAACCTTTCGAGCCTCTGTTGATCAGTGTTCCTTCTAATGGCGGACTTCTCTCTGACCTCGTCTATGAGGTCCAGGTCAGCTTGCAGCTGTGCAGAGTTGCTTGCTTCATCGAAGGCCATGATCCGGGACGAAGGGATCCCGATCTCCAGGGGAATGACGGCCTCCATGCCGTATGTCAGATTCAATGGAAACTCTCCTATGGAGATTCTCTTTGTGGTTCGGTCGGCCCAGAGAACGCTCGGAAGCTCATCGACCCATAATCCCTTGGAAGAGTTATCGAGTCGCTTCTTGAGACCATCAAGAATTTGGCAGTTCACATTTTCAACCTGACCGTTTGACTGCGGATGGCATACTGAAGAAAAATGCTGCTGGATCCCGAGATCTTCGCAGAACCTTCGAAAATGTTTACCCCTGAACTGAGTCCCATTGTCTGTAATGAGCACTTGTGGGATTCCGAACTGGCAGACGATGTATTTCCAGAAAAACTGTTGGGTCTGCTGCTCGGTGATCGTGGCTAATGGCTCGGCCTCGATCCACTTCGTGAAGTAATCGATTGTAACTATGAGAAACTTTCGTTGGCCCGTTGCCTTCGGAAATGGGCCTACCAGATCCATCCCCCACATTGCAAAGGGGGCGGACTGGCCATGGAACGGAGGTTCGCTTGCAGAGCCCTTTTCACAGGGGAGAACCGTTAACAGGGGCCACACTTCTTTACCAGGACGAGGGCATTTTGCAGCATCGTGGGCTAGTAGTACCCGTGGTTCAAAGCCTTTCGCGCGAGCAAGCGGGTTCCCATATGGCACCCGCCGATTCCCTCATGTAGCTCCTTGAGAGCGTACTTTGCTTCATCGGGGGTTAGACAGCGGAGGTAGGGTCTTCCGTCCGTCATTGTGTATGACCTTTTGAAGAGGGTCGTGTTGATTACGGCGAACCTTTCTGAACGGAACCTGACCCGCCTCGCTTCAGCTCAGTCTTCAGGGAGCTCTCCCTTGATTAGAAATTTCTTGATATGAGTGGTCCAGTCGGCAGGAAGAGCTCCGTCTTCAATGCAGAGAGTCTCGGAGAAGTCTGTACTCGGCTTTAGGAGTACTTCGATTAGGATGGTGCGATCAAGACCTTCGAAGGACAAGGAAGCTAACTTTGACAGAGCATCGGCCTAGGCATTTTGCTCCCTGGGGATCCTTAAGACCGCCGACTCGTCAAAGGACGTCAATAGTCGTTGGACCACGGCTAGGTACTTGATCATCAGATCGTCATGGGCCTCGTACTCTCCGATGATCTGGTTGATCATGAGCTGAGAGTCGCTGAAGACCCTGATCTGTCTGGCACCGGCCTGATGCGCCAGGATGAGCCCGGCGATCATGGCCTCGTACTCAGCCTCGTTGTTAGAGGCCGGAAAGTTGAGGCTGAGGCAATATTGAAGGAGGAAACCGTCAGGACCCCGTAGAATGATGCCCGCACCACTCCCCACTTCGCAGGAGGAACCATCGACATAAACTTCCCACATCTGTTCGGCCTCCTTACTTTCGGGTTGCTCGGAGATGGTGCATTCCGTGATAAACTTGGCAAGGACTGCCCTTTGATGGCCGTCCTTGGCTGATAACCAATATCGTATTGACTGAGCTCGATCGACCATTTGACTAATTGTCTGGAGCTCTCGGGCTTATAGAGCATGGCCTTCAGAGGCTGGTCCGTGAGCACCTGGACTGGATGCGCCTGAAAATAGGGACGGAGCTTCCGCACGACCATGACCAAGGCGTATGTTATCTTCTCCATTCTAGAATATCTGGTCTCGGCAGCGAGTAGAACCTTGCTCACATAGTACAGAGGCTTTTGGACTCCTTCCTCTTCTCGAACGAAGACAGCGCTGAGCATGTTTTCCGAAGCCAAAAAGTAAAGCCAAAGGGGCTCACCAGATTCGGGCTTACTGAGGAGAGGAAGGTTGGCGAGGTACTCTTTCAATTGGGCGAACGCCTCTTGCTGATGAGTACCCCACTCGAAGCCTCCGCTTCCGCGCAGAGCCTTACAGAACGGGAGGGACTTCTCTCGGAACTTGGAGAGGAACGGTCGATGGCCGTCAGTCTTCCCATGAACCTCTGGACTTCTTTGATGTTTCAGGGAGGGGCTATATCTATTATGGCCTAGATTTTTTTGGGGTTCGCCTCGATGTCGCGCTAGCTGACGATGAACCCAAGGAATTTTCCTGAGGAGACGCCGAATGCACACTTCGCCGGATTGAGTCTCATGTTGTGGGTCTGAAGGGCCCCAAAGGCC
This sequence comes from Hemerocallis citrina, assembly GCA_017893485.1. Taxonomy (NCBI): domain Eukaryota; kingdom Viridiplantae; phylum Streptophyta; class Magnoliopsida; order Asparagales; family Asphodelaceae; genus Hemerocallis; species Hemerocallis citrina. The sequence continues at coordinate 1,360,053 of JACEHZ010000390.1, forward strand.
TCTTCCAGGTCGGCGACGTGATCCTGCCCCTACTGGCTCTTAACGAGCATGTCGTCGACGTACACCTCCATGTTGTGCTCAATTTGATCCTTGAAGACTCGGTTAACGAGCCTCTGATAAGTAGCGCCGGCGTTCTTCAGCCCGAAGGACATAATCCGGTAGCAGTAAAGACCTTGGTCCGTGACGAAAGACGTCATGGCTATATCGGGAGGGAATATTCAGATCTGGTTATAGCCCGAGAAGGCGTCCATGAAGAAAATAAGCTCGCAACCCGATGTAGCGTCGATCAGAGCGTCGATGCTGGGAAGAGGGAATGGAACTTTGGGGCACGCCTTTTTAAGGTCTATGAAGTCTATGCAGATCCTCCAACCCCCGCTCGTATTTTTGACCATCACGACGTTCGCCAGCCACTCAGGGTAGCTGACCTCCTGTATGAAACGAGCGGACAAGAGTTTGTCCACCTCCGCTTTCACCGCCTGCTGTCGTTCCGGGGCGAACTTACGTCACTTCTGGATGATCGGCTTCGAGCCGGGGGTCACGCTAAGTTTGTGCATGATGAGGTCCTCAGAGATACCGGGCATATCGGACGGCTTCCAAGCGAAGAGGTCGACATTGCGGCGAATACAGTCGATCAGGTCTGATTTGAGGTTGGGAACGAAGGAGAAGCTCACTCGGAAACACCTTGACGCATCCCCTATCTCGAACGAGACTTCTTCTAACTCGTCTACCGACTCAGGTTCTGCCTGGGTTTTTTCGGGCTGTAGCTCGACGACATCCAGGGGGAACACACCACCCCTGGTGGCCGTCATATAGCACGATCGTGCCGCTTCTTGGTTCCCTCGGATAACTCTGCACCTGACTTGGTGGGGAATTTCAGCTTTTGGTGGTAGGCCGGGGGAACTGCCTGGAGGGAGCAGAGCCCGGGACGGTCGAGGATGGCATTGTAGGCTGCCTTGACGTTTACAACCATGCAGTCCATTGACTCAGTTCACCTGTGAGGGGTCGTACCGTCCAAGGTTACGATCCCCTCGATCGACATCGGGACGCCGGAGAATCCGTGCAATGTGTACCCGGCCAGCTTCAGCTTATCCTGGGAGAGCTTCAGGTTCTCGAATGCCTCCAGGAAGAGGATGTTTACCGAGCTCTCGTTGTCCACGAGAATACGACGGGCCTCGAAGTTCGCCATGCTGAGGCTGATGACGAGCGCATCGCAGTGCGGGAGCCGAACTCCCTCCAGGTCTTTCCCAGAGAATGAGACATGGAGTTACTGGACCTGGGAGGGAGGGGGCCCTGGATGGCATTGACCCCTCGGACGAACGCCTTGCGGGAAGTGTTGGACTCACCTCCCATGGGCCCTCCATAGACGCAATGCAAGATGGCTTGACCCTCAGGTTCTTCAGGCTCGAGGTCCCGCTCGGGACGCTGTCTGAGTGCTCGAGGAGGGGAAGGCCTCCTGTTCCTCGTGTCCTTCTGGTCCCGAGCATCTTCCCGTTTGAACTCCCGGAGGTACCCTTATTGGATGAGGGCCTCGATCTCGTCCTTCAGGGTGCGGCAATGGTCCGTATCGTGCCCGTTGTCCCGGTGGAAGCGGCAGTAGAACCTCTGATCCCTCTTTTTGTTGTTGTTGGTCGGTCGAGGAGGGAATTGCACGAGGTCCCTGTCTTCGATTGCTAAGAGGATAGTGGATACGTTCTGCCTCAGCGGTGTGTACCTCTCAAAGCGGAGGACCGGAGGGACCCTTTTCATGATGCCCCTGTCTTTCGGGACCTTCTTTGCTGGCTCCGTCTCGTCGGCCTTGCATTTCCCCTTTTCGGGAATTTCTTTGGAGTCCTCTGGATTCAGGGCCTCCTTAGCCCGGATGTATTTTTCGTCTCGATTGAGGAGGTCAGGGAAATCGATCGGAGGCTTCTTTGCCAGGGATGCCTTCAGCTGACCGTGCCGGACGTTGTGCTAGAATGCTGCCGAGGTAGCCCCTGGGTCGAGGGAGGAGATCGACCTCGCCTCAGTGGTGAACCTTCGGACGAACAGCCAGAGTGACTCCCCTTCCTTCTGTCGGAGGCCAAGTAGGGACGCACTCGTCCTTTTGGCCTTTCGGCTGGTCACGAAGTGGGCGAGGAAGTTGCCCTCCAGTTGGTCAAAGGAGTAGTTGGAGCCCGGGGTGAGCTTGGAGAACCATTTCCGAGCCGGACCCCGAAGGATGGCGGGGAAGACACGGCACAGGAGGGGATCCGATGCGCTGTGAATCATCATGAGGGTCGTGAAGCCCTCCATGTGATTAGCAGGATCACCCTCACCGTCATAAATTTCGAATTGTGGGGGGCGGAAATTCCAGGGTATTTCTGCCTGCAAGATGGCATTGGAGAAAGGAGGTCACCCTGGGCCGGCCTCAGGCCTCCGTCGCCGAAGTAGTCGAGGCGGTCTTCCATTTCTTGGAGGTGTTTCAAGATGTCATCGTCATACTCCGGCGGGACTGTCGGACAGCAGGACGCGCTGGCCTCGACATCCGAATGCGAGTAAGAGCGGCGAACCGTCTCATCGACGGGGGTCCCCCGGATGGCCTCCATGATCTCTTTCTGAAAGTCTTGGAATTCCTGGTGGGTGACCGGAGCTTGCTCAGCCCAACTACGTTGGGTCGGCGACTTCCAGCCGACGCGGCTGAGTGCCGGCTCCCGCCCTTGGGGCGGAGGTCTGGGATGGTTCGGAACCGAGTTGGAAGCGGCCCCTCCCCTAGTCCGGCTTGCTTGTCGATTCTGGATGACCCCGCGTAGGTCGGGTACGACCGAACGGGAGGCACTCGACTGGTGTTCGCGGCTGATCCCCGGACTGTTGGATCCATGAGCATCGGCGGGAACGTCCTGAGAAGGGACGTCCTGGCGACGTGTAGAGGAGACTGCTCTCCTGGCCTTGGGCGCCATGTAAGCTCGGGTTGACGGGATACCGTTGATAGCTGGGCTCAGACCGGCATCTGCACTAAGTGTTTTCCATAGACGGTGCCAACCTGATGCTGTTTGTTTTGGGGGGTTTGGATGCATCAGGTGTGAGTTCTTCTCGATTTGTATTTTTGCGGAAGTTTTAGTGCGGACGGTGGCCCCGACCCTCAACCGTGGGAACAACTCGGGAGTAGGCGGGAGTGAGGTGGAGATTGGATGCTCGGCTCGGATCTGGAGGCTCGGCTTGGATCTGGAGTCTTGTGTACCTACACACTATCTGGAAACACCGGGGTTGGTCCCGGTGGAAGACCCTTCGACGATCTAGTCAGCTACTAAAAGAGAGTAACAGTAACTAGGGTTTGAGAGGGAAAAGATTGATTACCTTTGGAAGGGGTAGAGGGTCTGGTATTTATAGAAGAAGCCAACCGGGTCTGGACCCGCTTGCCCGTGGACCTGGCGTGGCAGAGGCCCAACTGGTATAGGGCTGACGTGGCACAGGCTCAGGGTGGTTTAGGACTGATGTGGCAACGGCCTGGGTGGTTTCCAGGCTGACGTGGCAAGCCCAGATGATCCGGCGGTGAATACTCTTTGAGGGGATCCTGTGGCCCAGGAAGGTCCACGTCATCGTCATCTGACCCATATCATTCATGTTGTCCATTAAGTACTGAAGCCCATACACAAATGTGATACACGCTAATTATCTCCTTATCAAATATATTTGTGACATTAGCGAGCATAACTGCTTACATACTACTGTCCAATTGCTCATATTATGAAACTAATTAGTAGAAGAAAATCGTTTCCCAACCAAGAGAGTGTGAGAAGTAGTAGTGGGTTGCTGTTGGGCCCAAAACTAGACCCGAATCCTACCCGACTCGAACTTCATTAACGAATACCAAAACAAATGCCCCTCTACGTAGTTCCTAAATATTCTCAAATCGGCCCGCTCCTTCCAACTCCTATTCAAATCAAGAAACCCCAACAAACTCAAATTTTATTTTCAAAAATCTCAGAATCAATGTCTTCTCCTCCATCCTCTGCTGTCACGGTTCAGAAATCTTTGTATCACAATCATTGAAAGGAGTTGGAAGACACCGCAGGTGCACGCAGGGCCGGCTCAAAGGTAAAGCAATCAAAGCTAGGGTTTTAGGTCTCCAAAAAAAAAAAATCTAAAGAATAAAGGCCTCCTCACATCTCAAAAAATCCGAAATTGATTACAATAATATAATAATAAAGGCCTCCTCACATAGCAAAAAGTTTGAAATAGGCCTCCTCACATACCAAAAAGCCAGAAATTGATTACAATAATATAATAAATGATTTTGCATCTCAAAAAGCCCGAAAGATAATATTTAAATAAAAATATATTAATTTGAACAAAATATTATTAAAAGCTTTTAAAAAGCCTCATTTCGGAGTTCGCTTTAGGTCTCAATAAGTACTGGGCTGGCTCTGGGTGCCCGGGCTTGTCACCATGCCAAGTGGGAAAGTGCTTGTGGAACTGGAATGATATATTCTTCTTTTCTATTGCTTGTTCTTTTTCTTGATCTTTATTGCTTGTATGTGATTTGATCCAATTAGTGTCCTATTAGGGCTTGCATTAATTTGTTATCTAAAACAGAGAGATGGTGTAGAATGATATGGAACAAAAATCTTTAACCGATTATAACTCATTACTTTTTACAGTTATTAACAAAGAACGAACTTGGAATTCATGTATGTTCTTAATTGTGTTAAGTACGGTTAACTGAACAAATGACAAGTTCAAGGAGGATTTCTTGATTTTGGCCATAAGATCAATGGGGTTTCTATTAGCGTTCACCCTTACTTTCAGGCTTTATACAGAAGAAAAAAATCCCACCTACGAGAAAAATTAATTTCTACAGTATAATACGGCAACCTTCTTTATGTATTCTGTCTCACAATTTCGTCCATTTTCCAAGTTCACCCTTATTTTTAGGCTTTCTAGAGAGAGAAATAACTCTCAGTAACGTAAAGCATTAATTTATATAGGATAATACATCCAACTTTTTTTCTGTAATCCGTTTCACAATTTTGACTACTTTCGGAGTTCACCCTTATTTTCAGGGTTTCTAGAAAGAAATAACTCTTACATACCCAAAACATTAATTTGTATAGGATAATGCAACCAGCTATCTATTTGTAATTTGTTTCACAAGTTCAACCACTTTCAAGTTCACCCTTCTTTTCAAGCTTTCTAGAGAGAAGTAACTCTCACCGAAGAGAAGCATTAATTTGTATAGGATAATACAAGTAACCTGTTTTACAACACTTTCAAAGTTCACCCTTATTTTTAGGCTTTCTCTACAGAAAAATAACGCTTATGGATGAGAAGCATTAATTTAGAGGGTAATACAACCAACCTTCTTTAATCTGTTTCACAACTTCGACCACTTTCCAAGTCCACCCTTATCTTCAGGCTTTCTAGAGAGAAATAACTCTCACCAACAAGAAGAATTAATTTGTACACAATAATACATCCAACCTTCGTTCTGTAATTCATTTCACAATTTCAACAACTTTCCAAGTCCACCCTTGTTTTCAGGCTTTCTAAAGAGAAATAACTGTCACTGAAAAGAAGCATTAATTTATGCAGGATAATACAGCCAACCTTCTTTCTGTAATCTGTTTTACAATTTCGACCAATTTCCAAGTCCAAAGCTTACCATCACCTAACCCTTCAATGTAGCTAGGGCTGTAAACGAATCGAGCTATTTGCGAGCTATTCGGCTCGAACCAAGCTCGAGCTCAAAACTGAGCTCATTTCGTAAATGAGTTGAGCTCGAGCTTGAGTTTTTTTTTTAGACTAAGCTCGTGAGCTATTCGGCTCGGATACACTCAAAGCTCGGTCAAAGCTCGGCTCAAACCGAGCTCGAGCTCAAAACTGAGCTCGTTTCGTAAACGAGCCGAGCTCGAGTCTGAAGGTATTCGACTCGGCTCGGCTCGATTGCAGCCCTAAATGCAGCCATACCATTTTGGATAAGGAGTTTTAACATGGAACTATGGAAGTATTTGAAGAAAAATAAAATTATTTCATACCAGATAAGGAATTTTCAAATAAAGAGTTATAAACTATGTTTATTTTAGAAGTAGACCGATTAGCACATAAAATGCAAATATTTTTATATGGTAAATAGTAGCTATAATTGTTCGCTGAATGCATAATAATTATCATAAATACAAATTTTACTTTATAAGATCATGTGAGAAAATTTTGCCGTACTATCCCACTTTTTGAAAATATTTAACGCTCTGCCCCACTTCCCAAAACAATTAGCGATATGCCTTTATTTAGAACACATCAACAAGAAACATTATTGGAAAAAACAGCATAGATTATTTCGATGCCGTTTTTCCCAATAACGGCATCTGTTTGAAAAAAAAGTGTCATGCCGTTATTTGGAATAACGGCATAGATTGTTTTGTTTTTCGACAGCTTGTAATCTCTATTTAGAAAAAAAATTGCAAGTGTGAAAACCTTATAATAGATGCTGTTATTACAAATAACGGCATTCTCAATACTGATGCCATTATTTGGAATAACAGCATCAGTTATAAATTTTTTTTATAAAAAAGTAACTTATTATTCATCCTCTCTGACGAATAAGTTATTAATATATATATATATATATATATAACTGATGCCCGTTATTTTTCAGTTATAAATTTTATTTTTTTTTTGAACTTTTTATTCATTCTCTCTGTTTGCAAACAACGGCAAGAGTTCATATTTATATATAACTGATGCCGTTATCTCCAAACGGCATCAGTCATTCGAATGCCGTTATTCAGGATAATGGCATTATTTATATATTTTTTTTCACACTTAGAACTTTTTAAAGTTAGAAGATTCACACTTGTAAGAAAAATATACTGATGCCGTTATTCCAAATAACGGCATGAAAAAAAATGTAAAATAGATGTCGTTATTGGGAAGAACGGCATCGAAATAACCTATACCGTTTTTTCTAATAACATTTCTTGCTGACGTGTTCTAAACAAGGGCATATCGCTAATTATTTTGGAAAGTTGGGCAGAGCGCTAAATATTTTCAAAAAGTGGGACAGTACGGGCAAAATTTTCATGATGTGACACTATTTCCACGTCCGTACATAATCTCCAATCTTCCCGTGTATAATAGAAGATTCATCACCTTCAAGGGTTAAATTTGTGTAAATTAAAAATTTGCACAAATAACATTGCTCTTTTCTACAAGTATGACAAATAGTAACATGCTTTATACATGCAAGATCTTTTATCTCGGATCCATGACTGTAATCCAATTGTCTAGTTAAATAGTAAAGACTTAAACAAAAAGATTAATCGATAATGGGGGTGATCAAATGGGCGTGATCAAATTGATAATGGGAGTATGTTTGTGCTCTTCGATAGTGTGATGACTATCGATTTGTCGGCCCACCTTTCAGAATTGTTGGAGGGATCTGATGTCCATAAATCATGTTGCTTCATATTTTATTTTCTGTTCGTAGATTGTATGTTTTGTTAATTTCCGATTAATAAAACATGATAGTCACATTCCACTTTTTTTCTAAATTAATAATAAAAATAAAAAAAAATAATAAATAAATAAATAAAATGGTTAGTCCGATTGAGATGGTTTGGAGCGTCCAATCTCAACTGTATCCAAAACATATCAAATCATATACCAAACCGACTAGTTCTAGTTGGCGAATCCATCGGTATCACTCGTGCCTCATGTACTAGACCAGAACACAAAATAGGAAAACCCTAGAAGAACCTAGAAGCAGCACGGGAGAAAGTTGCACTTTATTTGTGCCAGGTCATGCAGGCACAGCCTGCACCGAGCTCACGCCAGTAGTGACGCAATGTGATTGGATTCTTTGTGAGTCATGATGTACTAACGTCTCTGCATCAATTTGGCATGGTGTGGACCAGTTTTGGGGCCGTTCACGTGTTGTTGCGTTAAGATTACATTGTGCCCATTTTTGGGCTCATTTTCCCTCTCTTGCCTATAAATAGTAAACCCTTATTCAGTCTTTCCTAAACCATCCAATTGCATAAACTAATTAGTCATATTTCTTTCTAGATTATTCATATCCATCTAGAGCTTTGCCAAAATAGGTAATGTTCTCCCTTGCAACAATGCATTAGGAGTTTTGGGCGGGTCTTGGAGTTCTAGTGTCTTCCGACGATATAAGTTCTTCTTCAAACTCTCGCCTACAATGATCTTATTTCAATCCACAATTGATATGGCGTATTCGTTGAAATTATAAATCGTCTTATCTTATACCATGTGAAAGGCCCTGCCGAAAGCAATAAGCCCATCCTGATTGAGAAACTCGTTCATCTATTGTCCAAGTGAAATTGGTCCAAATGGGAGGTACAAAACAAACTGGACCATGGGACGAGTTCCGTATAGTTGACATAGAAAACCTCGATGATCAGAAGGTAATTGTTCCTGTGCCTATAAATTTAACTTGTTGGATTAAGACCCTTTTCCAAAAATTCTCATAGTGTTTAGTTTGTGAGTTAATAAAATCTTTTTTATGTTATGTAGATGAAAAATTGGGTTATTTGCAAGATCGAAACAAAAATTCATCAACGACCGGGGAGCCAAGGCGCAAGTAAGAGGAGACGATGAGGTAGAAGACTGAAGGAGCTCAAGAAAAACAGATCGAAAGCAAATACTTTTTGATTTCCATGATGTTGTGTATCATTGATATATTTTCCTCTATTCAAACAATTTAGCTAGATTATGAAAAATGCCCACTGCATATCTGCAGAATAAGTTGACTAGCTTGATGTCGATGAACAGAACGAACATCTTAAGCACTAGATAGTTTCGTCCTTTTTCCTCTTATGTCGTATTTTGTAAAAAACCCTATCAAATCCTACCAATAGATCAAAACTCAGAAGTTGTACTAAGAATTGACCGTTTAATATTTATATTGTAACATATTGTACTTAAGTTTAAATTATAGCTGAATGGAGCTATTTAAATCAAATCTATTATCCAAGTAAGCTGATACATGCCTTTGCTAGTTTAGTCAGTAATAGTTAATTTGTTTTCGGTTTCTGAAGAAAGGAGATAATTCCTCTTAGTTTATGCACTGATTTTAATTCTTACATATATATATACTAGTGTAATGCACGTGCAATGCTCGTGGGGAAAATGGGGAGTGGAATGAAAAGAACAGAAAAAAAAATCTACCAACACGTGCGCTGCACGTGTTGACACACACACATTAAGGAATAAAAAATTATTTATTTGTTTACAACCCCATCTCTCCCATTATAATAGTTATTATAGATATTGTTCATTTACGATTAAATTATCAGTTAGATTTCTTTCTAGTCTTCATTTAAACATTCTTTTTTTCATTTTTCTTTTGAAAGGTTATTAAACATTGAACTAATACACAAACTGATACACAAAATGATACATACAATCTAGCTAGTTGATGCCAGTTACATTTTCCCATTAAGATCAGTACATCCTTATGGATCATTTTTTTTTTATGTAAGCGGATAGAGTTTAAAGACTTCAGCCAGATCAAAAAATATATTAAAATAAACATCAAAAGTACATCGCAATATTTTACAAGTCGTAAAACAAAGTGCCAAGGCCGCACAAGGCCACCCTAGATCAAAACGAAAATTACAGCAGACCTAAAAGGACCCCCAGAGCTTGGGAGGACCGGACGAAAGCCGACACTCGACCGAAGAGGACATCCACCTTCGGGACAGCTGCCAGCAATGCGCCCCTTCGGAACAGCTGCCAGCCGGGACACGAAGACAGCTGAAGACTTATGGATCATTTTAAAAAGCAGAATTTTTTGTCGCTCTTCTTCTTTAAATATTCGAGCATTTCTCTCTCGCCATATATGCCATATTTTTATTTTGATTTTGATTGAATAGGATGGGGCCAAAGGCTCCAACCATATATCTCTAATATTATAATGGGAGAGTTGGTGTTGTAATGTTATCAACATACAAATCCGTGCGTTGCACGTGCAACTTCAACTCTCCCATTAATTACAGAAAAAACAAACAAATTTAAAAAATCACCTAATTAAAACGTGCAACGCACGTGCAAAATGATTTGACAATATTTTTTTAACACTAAACATACATATATGTTGCACGTACAACTCAAATTTCACTTATAAACACGTGCATTACACGTACAAATTGTAGCTTTTCCTTCAAAATATTTTTACCAATTATGTGCAACGCACGTCAAACTCCAAAACTATTTCTTAACACAAAAATCGCACGTGACAATTTTCCAACTCTTATCAAAACGTGCATCACACATGAAAAATACTAGTATATATAGAGAGAGAGAGAGAGAGCGTCCTCTTTCGTTGTGCACTAGGCCGCCGTGTGTAGTCGGCCTTCCCGCCTTCGTATTGACGATCCAAACCGTTCAAATTGATCTACACATCTAAATTAGTCAAAATACATAAAATCAAATTATTTAAAATTCATTTGACCATCCATTTAAGTGTTACAAAATTGAATGGCTGAAAATTGTTGTTTTTTATAGTCACATGACGGATGGGTAAATGAATTTCAAATGATTTGATTTGACATAATTAGATTAATTTAGATGTGTACATCAATGTGAACGGTTCGAATCGTTAATACGAAGACGGGAAGACCGAATGCACACAGCGGCCTAGAGCACAACGGAATGGGACTCTCTCTCTCTCTCTCTCTCTCTGTATATATATATATATATATATATATGATATGGCTAAAAATGGGGTTAAATCGGAACTGTCCAGATTGGGCACGAATCTTGATGCTCGGGGGTAAAAAGGTAATTTCACATACAGGTGGATCCAAAACGGGTATTGGGTCTCCTTCTCACAGAACCAGCAACCCGCGAACGCATCCACTTTAACTAGGCACGGGTCCCGACCCGATAAAAGCCCAGTTCACCAAGAGGAGAATCAGGGCCATTGATTTGACTAGATCAAATCAACAGGCCTGATTGACTCCCACCAGGGAATCAGGGGCTAATTTCCCAGAACAGAATAGGAGGATTTTCCTCCTGGCTGTTAGGCAGGAAATCAGGCCCCTAACCGTTCCAAAGGCGACTATAAATATCACCCCTCTACCTCCATGGCCAGGTTAATCACTTTTTTCACCACTTTAAGCTCTTTCTTAATCTCTTCTGATTACTGACAAGAGCGTCGGAGGGTGCGTCGCCGGAATCAACCCCGGTATTTCGCACTTCCTTGCAGGTCGCGGCAGGAGCAAGAAGGCTGAGTCAACTGTTCAGGTTTTTCTCGGACTCACAAATTCTATCTGTTTACCCCCACACCGAAATCAGCGGTAATCGGCCGAAACATGAAGGTGTACGTTGACGACATGCTCGTCAAGAGCATCCACGGCACCGATCATGTAGCCGACCTCCAGGAGGCCTTCGGAGTGTTGAGAAAGCACAACATGCGGCTGAACCCGAACAAGTGTGCGTTCGGAGTCTTCTCGGGAAAATTCCTCGGCTTCATGGTAAGCCAACGAGGAATCGAAGCTAATCCCGAGAAGATTAAGGCCATATTAGACATGGCCCCGCCTCGGAACATCAAAGAGGTGCAGAAACTTACCGGTCGGCTCGCCGCTATCGGTCGGTTCCTCTCGAAGTCGGGAGAAAAGTGCCTCCCCTTCTTCAAAGCACTCAGGGGGGCTAAGGGTTTTGAATGGGGTCAGCCACAGCAGGAATCGTTCGACCAGCTGAAGGCCTACTTGGTGAACCCCCCTCTGCTCAGCAAACCGGTCCCTGGCGAGACTCTCTTCATCTACTTGGCTGCTTTCGAGCAGACCCTGAGTGCTGTCTTGGTGAGAGAGGAGGACCGGGCTCAAAGGCCCATCTACTACGTGAGCAAGGTGCTTCGGGACGCCGAGCTCCGCTATCCGAGAATAGAGAAGATGGCCTACGCCCTGGTCATGGCCGCGAGGAAGCTTCGGCCGTACTTTCAATCCCACTCGGTCGTCGTCCTCACCGACCAACCCCTAAAGCTGATACTCCACAAACCTGAGACCTCGGGTCGGCTGATGAAGTGGTCCATAGAGCTGAGTCAGCATGACATCTCTTATCAACCTCGGACGGCAATTAAGGCGCAGACCCTCGCCGACTTCATCGTGGAGTCCACTATCCCTGAGGTCGGCCACGTCCCGAATGGACCCCCCATTTGGACAGTCTTTGTGGACGAATCGTCCTGTAACGAAGGAAGCGGCGCCGGCATCATACTGAATGGCCCTGACAACTTCGTCCTCCAGTACGCAATCCGCATGAACTTCAAGGCCTCGAACAACGAGGCGGAGTACGAAGCACTCATCGCCGGGCTCGGACTCGCCCGAAGTGCTGGAGCCCAGCGCCTCCGGGTTCACAGTGATTCCCAACTAGTCGTGAACCAGGTCTTGGGCGAATATGAGGCCCGAGACGAGCGAATGGCGAAGTACCTCGCCAAGGTCCGGGACCTCATGAGCCGGTTCGAAGAAGCCATCATCGAACGAGTCCCTCGGGAGGAGAATTCACAGGCCGATGCCCTTTCCAAATTAGCCTCGTCCTCCCTACAAGGTCTTGAACAGACCGTCCTGATCGAAGTCCTCTCTAAGCCGAGCATCAAAGACGAGACGCCTACCTCGGCGGAGTCGTTGCCGGTCATGTTACAAGACAATTGGATGAAGCCATTGGTGGAATTCTTAAGGGATGGAGTCCTGCCCTCGGATCCCAAAGAGGCTCGCCGAGTCAGGACCCGGGCCGAGCGGTATGTCTTGATCGAGGGCATCTTATACAAACGCTCTTTCTCTCAAATAGACGGCCGACCGTACCTAAGGTGCCTCTCTCCGGATCAGGCCGAATATGCCCTGCAAGAGCTCCACGAAGGCATCGGAGGGGCACACTCAGGATTTAGGTCCTTGGCCCGAAAATCTTTGAATTATGGGTACTTCTGGCCGACCCTCCTTCAAGACGCCGAGCGACACGTTCGGCAATGCAACTCTTGTCAAAGACACTCCAGCATCCGACGCCTCCCTCAGGCCAACCTCGCCTCCTTATCAAGTCCCATCCCCTTCGCAATGTGGGGCATGGATTTGCTAGGACCCTTCCCTCCGGCTCCGAGTCAGTTCAAGTTCTTAGTCGTGGCCATCGACTACTTCTCGAAGTGGGTCGAGGCCGAGCCCCTCGCCACTATAACCGAGAACAAAGTGGTACAGTTCTTCTGGAAGAGCATCATATGCAGGTTCGGTGTCCCCCGAGTCCTCGTAACGGACAATGGGACTCAGTTCACTGGCGCGGCATTCCGAGCTCTGTGCGACGACCTTGCCATTCAGCAACGCTTCTCATCCGTCTTCCACCCTCAGTCGAACGGACAGGCAGAAAATGCTAACCGGCAGATCCTCGCAGGCAGAAAATGCTAACCGGCAGATCCTCGCAGGCATCCGACAAAAGTTCCAAGGGTTTATGGGTCGACCAACTCCCCAACGTCCTATGGAACTACCGCACGAGCAAGCGGACCCCCACAGGCGAGTCCCCTTTCAACCTCACCTATGGGTCCGAGGCCGTGATACCTCTTGAGGTCGGAATACCTTCCCCTCGGCTCACAGCCTATGACGAAGCACAGAATGCCAGGGACCTCAGAGCAGACTTGGACTTGATAGACGAGCTGAGGGAAAGGGCGTCGATTCGGCAGCAGAGTTACCGAAGAAGAGTTGAACTAGCGTACAACAAAAGGGTCCGACCCGCCAACCTTAAGCAAGGAGATTTGGTCTTGAGGAAGCTAGCCATATCCTTCCCTAGTCAGAAGAGCAAGCTGGCTCCGAACTGGGAAGGGTCGTACAGGATCACAAAGGTAGTTTGGCCCGGAACATATCGCCTCGAAGACCTAGAGGGCAGAGAGCTTCCAAGGACCTGGAATGCCGACCACCTCCTGAAATACCAAGAAAGCACTCCGGCGCCACTCTAAGTATCATGGAGTATCGAGCCATTCCAGTCCTCCGACTTGTAACCCATTTTTCATAAATTGTACTATGTAAAACGGTTCGCCGTCAATTATTAATAAAGAAAGCTCTATTATGTTTGTGAATTCGCATGTTTCTCTCCCCTCTTATCACCTGCTTTTTAAATTGTGATTTCAACCAGTGGTTCGGAGTCCACGTTCGACTCGGCCTCATCCCCTCGGCTCGTCTCCAGACGGACCAGGGGTAGACCGTCGTTCCGAACTGCTCCCACAACCGTTGAACTACAACGATGGTTCGGAGTCCAACACTCGGCTCGACTTTACCTCCTCGGCTCGTCTCCGAACGAACCAGGGGTAGATCGCCGTTCGGAACTGCTCCCACAGCCGTTGAACTACACCGATGGTTCGGAGTCCAACACTCGGCTCGACTTTACCTCCTCGGCTCGTCTCCGGACGAACCAGGGGTAGATCGCCGTTCGGAATTGCTCCCACAGCCGTTGAACTACAACGATGGTTCGGAGTCCAACACTCGGCTCGACTTTACCTCCTCGGCTCGTCTCTGGACGAACCAGGGGTAGATCACTGTTCGGAATTGCTCCCACAGCCGTTGAACTACACCGATGGTTTGGAGTCCAACACTCAGCTCGACTTTATCTCCTCGGCTCGTCTCCGGACGAACCAGGGGTAGATCGCCGTTCAGAATTGCTCCCACAGCCGTTGAACTACACCGATGGTTCGGAGTCCAACACTCGGCTCGACTTTACCTCCTCGGCTCGTCTCCGGACGAACCAGGGGTAGATCGCCGTTCGGAATTGCTCCCACAGCCGTTGAACTACACCGATGGTTCGGAGTCTAACACTCGGCTCGACTTTACCTCCTCGGCTCGTCTCCGGACGAACCAGGGGTAGATCGCCGTTCGGAATTGCTCCTACAACCGTCGAGCTACAAAAATGGTCCCGGGGCCCAGCAGATCGATGTGTTTTCTCTATAAGATCGATGCCGGAGCTTCGTTCGGCCATGTAATCCGAGCGATCTTGGCCACTTGCCGAAGACCGAAGCCCTACGTCTCCGGTCGGCCACCGAGCAAGTGCCTTCCCGAGCTCGCAAACGGAGAAAACACACTTTCTCCTCAACTTTCGTGCATGATCTCGATCAGACGGCTCAGATCTGGCCACCTGCGCTAAACGATAAGATAGCGTTTTCTTGGGAACTGAGCCGCCTCGAAATTCGTGCCAACGCCCAACGGCTCAGATCTTGCCACCGACGCTAAACGACAAGATAGCACTTTCTAAGGGACAGAGCTGCCTAGGAACTCGTGCCGTACCTTGTCAGAGTCGCTAAACGACAAAACACTGTACTCACGGGAACCCGTTCGGTTCAAATACTCTCGCCGACGGAACTAACACACTCGGTTCAAGGACCTCGGCGCGACCAACACAGTTATAAGCAAGACGAATATGCAGTGCAGTGAAAGATATTTTATTAAACAATCAGACCTCAATACAAAACACATGATTACAAAGTGTTTGGAAACAAAATACAGGACGCCGACCCACTACACTTAGCCCTCATATGGAAAAATCTTCACTGGACTGTTCGGTCGACTGTTCGTCCTCCTCGGCTGGTAGCTCCCCTGTACCGTTCCGGAGCTTCGCTACCACAGTCTGCAAGTGTCGAATCTCCGAGAGCAAATCATCCCGCTCGGCCATGATCTTCGACTGGCTGTGCCGAATACACTTGACCCGAAGAGCGTTGCTGAACGCGGTTTGCGAGTCCTCGTCCCCTTCTGCAGGGTTCAGCTCGGCAATCCTATTCTCCAGACGCTGGATCTCAGCTTCCCTTAGGTCGAGGACGGACAAAAGGTGAGCCCGCTCACCCTCAGCCCGGCGTAACTCCAGCTCGACGCTCCTAGGACTCAGAGCCGCCGTCCCAGAAGAGGCTCCGGATTCAGAGTCATCATCCGAGCCGTACAAATCAGCATATGAATCGGACGCCTCGAGCTGAAAAAAGGGGAAAGCAAACAACAAGATTTCATTATACTCCCGAGGCACCACACTTGAAGAATTTTCCAATCATATTCAGACATAACGGTTCCACAATACAACAAGACCAAGTCTACAACAACGTTTTACGACAAATCAGAAGGGACACGAAGCGACATAGTCAGTTCCTCTTCGGAAGGGGAACGCTTCGGTTTAAGGAAACACGAGGACGACGAGGCCTGCCCTCCGAGTTCGATCCTAAACCAACGAAGCGCGACCCCCCTTCTCTGCTGGCTCTAACGGCGGCACCGACCGAGGCCCCGCTCGACGAGACGGCCGCACTGCTCTGAGCGTCGACTGGACTCCGTCTGGTCACAGGCGAGCGTGTCGCGAGTTCGTAAAACGTAATCCCCCTCTCGCTCTCTTCACGAGTGCACGACGTGCTGCGGACGTTAGCCCTCTTCGGCGCAGGCTTGAGCGACGCGACCTCTTCCTCCAGTTCAATGATTCTGTCTCTCAAAACGTCGTCCTTCGCCGTCTTCTTCGGACGAGAGGGTCTTGACGAGCCAGAGACGGTGGCGCCATCGGTCGCAAGCCGTTGGAAGTGGGTGACCTCAATCCCCCTATCTATCGTGATCCTTCTGAGCCTATCGACTTCGGCCAATAGCCTCTTGCGCTCGGTCGATGCCTTCTCCAGCTCGGAAGTCAGTTTCTCTTTCGCCGCCGAGCGTTCCTTCTCCGCTAATTCCAAGTGTTGGACCTCGGCCAAAAGGTCGTCATTCCTCTGCTCGGCGGCAGTAAGCTCCCCACGGAGCCGCTCGACTTCCCCTCCGGGAC
Organism: Hemerocallis citrina; assembly: GCA_017893485.1. Classification (NCBI taxonomy): domain Eukaryota; kingdom Viridiplantae; phylum Streptophyta; class Magnoliopsida; order Asparagales; family Asphodelaceae; genus Hemerocallis; species Hemerocallis citrina. The sequence continues at coordinate 1,376,775 of JACEHZ010000390.1, forward strand.
AAGGAGCTTAGGGGTACTTTCGCAGTTGCCACAGCTCGCGACAGTACCTCCGTAGAGCTGCCCTCATCTCCTCCAGTTGGCCGAGCAAGAGAAACCGCCTCTGTCGGCTGTCCGAGAGCTCACGCTTCGTTTTGGCCAGCTCCTTCCAAAGGTAGACAACCTCCGTGATCGGACCGAACTTCACCTGAAAAGCAGAGATAAATCCGATACCCAACACTCGGAAACATCTACGACTAGTCACACACAAATCCGAAGCTCAACACTTGGACAAATTTTGGCCAAACAAAATGTTTTTCATTCAAAATCGAGGTGAAAGTTTTACACAAGCGGTGGCCAGTCCGCAATGAGGCTTACAAAAAGAAAACAAAACAACAAAAGACTAAAAGAAGACAACCGAGTCAGGGGTCGACCTTTTTGCCGTTCGGGTCCGTCGACCCCCCGGTCTTGTCCTCGCCATCGCCCTCGCCTCCGCCTTCGCTCCAACTCTCCTCCCCGGAGTCATCCTCCTCCTCGCCCTCGGCTTCGGTCTCCCCATGGCCTTCGACAGGTTCCGTCTCTCCCTCGGGGCCGAGCAGGCCCTCGGTAATCCCTTCCTCCCCTTCCACAGGGTCGTAAAAATGATAGGAGGACGTGTCGAAGCCCGGGTTCTTGGCGGCTACGTGGAGCAAGGCTCGACCGTAGGCATCCTCCATGTTCTGGATCATGTGCTGCGCGGCCTCCTCCTGCACGGCCTTCCTCACCTTCTTCACCTTCTTCAGGTGTTTGGCCTTGATCTTCTCGGCCCTCTTCCGAGCCGTCTCCGCTTCCGACCGAGCCTTGGCCAGCGCCTCCCTCAGCTCGGCAACCTCTTTCTCCGCTCCCGACCGAGCGTTGGCCAGCTCCTCCTTCAACTCGGCTGCCTCCTTCTCAAGCTTGGCCGCCGTATCCTTCGACAGCTGAATGGCGTCGGCCAGCTGCTTCTCCAGGCCCCCCACTGCAGCAGCCCTCTTCGTCGAAAGAAGCTGCTCGGCATCAAGCTGCTGCGCGACCTTGATGCGCTCCGCCCTCTCCCGCTCTTTCTCCCGCTCCTTGTTCGCCAACTCCTCGACCAGGAAGTTGAAGTGGCAGAGAGTCTGAAAGAGAACAACACGTTAAAACCCGAACCCAAGGACTTAGAAAAATTCTAAGGAAGAAATTTGGATGAAGGAGGGCTCGGCCCACTTACCGACATAGTATTCCGAGCGATCTGCATCACGGCGTCCCCTGCCATCCCGGCCTTCAGGGTCGCTCGATCCTTCGGGGTCGGCAGGTGCCTCACCGCCTCCATGCAGATGTTCCCGTTGCCCAAGAAGCCGTCGACGTTCATCACCTGCCAGTTGGGGACGAAGATCTGCTTATGACGCTCGGTCAAGATCTTCTCCGCATCGGCAGTGAGGAGCGGAACTTGGAGGGACAGCGCCTCCTTCATGCCGAACACACCGCTCGACGAGCCGGGAGCATCCCCCTTCGAGATCGGTGTCGGCACATCCGAGGTCGGAGGGTCGGGGACCGGCACATCCGAGGTCGGAGGGTCGAGGACCGGCGCATTCGAGGTCGGAGGGTCGAGGACCATGACTTCCCCCTTCGCGAGGACCATGACCTTCGGCTGGTCGGCAACCTTCGCCACCGAAGGCTTCTTCGTGGCTCGGCTGTCCTGAGGTGCCGCCGAAGGCCTCTTCTTCTTCGCCTCCTGCTCCGACCTGCCCTTCGCCACCAAAGCTTTGTAATCCAGCTTCATCGTACCTGCACAAGCCGAATGAAGAAACTTAGAAAAAATTTCATGGACTTTAAACAAAGAGTACAAATACCAGAGGCATACTAGGGTCGATCAGACTGAGACCCCCTCGGAACAGTTCCTCCTCGGTAATATCTTTCCAGCTTAGCGCTGGCAGGGTGATGAGCTTCCTCTGGACCTCCGCCTCCTCATCACTCAGCGGCGCCTCCCTCTTGGTCCGCTTGGGCAGGCCTTCCTTCGCCCAAACCGTCGGTATCACCCACGGCGCAGGGGCTCGGATAATAAAATACTTCTCCTTCCAATGTTTGATCGAGTCCGGATTCTCGATCAGCTTTACGCCCGTCCGGGGCGAAAGAAAGAACCTTTGCTCGTCTCGCCTCGGCTGACAGGGTCGGTAGAGGCTCCGGGAGAGGAACATAGTCGGCTTGCCGCCGACCTCTTGGCATCGGAGGACGAATGCCGTAACGTGCCTCCATGTGTTCGGCATCAGCTGGGTGGGGCTCAACCCGTACCATGTCAACACATCCACAACGAACGGGTGGAGGGGAAACCGGAGCCCGGCAATTAGGGAGTCGACCGGAAAGACGCACACGTCCGACGAGGACTTTGTGTTGGCTCGGAAACCCGGCCCAGGGAGGAGCAGTCCGTAGTCGGCGGGGATCCGGAAACCCTCTCGGATCAAGCGAAGATCGGTCTCGGTAAGAGACGAGATCCTATGGTCCACCTCGGACAGCTCCCTCGGCTCGTTCTCCTCCACCAGCTTAGTCGTGCCTTGGGTGACTCTCTCCAAGGTACCCTCGTCATAGTCCCGGACGCCTCCCACGCTCGACAGGGCGATAGGCTGCCGACCGAACGCCCCCGCTCTCTTCGGCGTCTCCACTATCGTGACCACGGCTTTACCCTTTCGAGACACCGCCACGACCTCCTCGGGCAGCTCAGCCACTTTGCCCTCTCCGTCCGGACGAACGACACTCTGATCGCTCGGTTCCACTACCTCCTTCCCTTTATCCCCTCGGCCAACGGCTTGCTCCGAGGCGGGGGTCTCATCCGTGATCTTAACCATTTTTTCTAAGAGAGAAGGGAAAGAGACTGACCTTGAAATGATATGTACGGTCGGAAAGTTCACCGGAGGCAAGGAACGCTACCGCGACAGCTAGCACCACCACCAGAGAGCTGAAAACTTCGAAGCAAAGTGAAAACTGAAGAGAGAGAGTAAAAGTAAAAAATGGGACTTGGTCTAAGGGAGGGGTGAAGATTTATAGTAAAAAGGAACGTCCCTTGGACTTCCAAACGAAAGTTTGCGACTTTTGGGCTGCTCTCGAAACGTCGCGAAGGCCCATCACCACTGCCTTCCTCACCAAGTCAGCTAGTTCGGCGCAATGGGATTGGAATCCGAGCAAGTGCCCTCCCGAGCCTGCAAACGGGGAAAACTTACTTTCATCCAGCGGCTCGGGTTGCACCACATCGCTCGGACGACTGGACCCTCGGACGCCCCACCTATGTCTAAAGGAACCAGAAAAAGTTTTGATTCAAAGCTTTAAGGCACCACCCTCGGCGAGCACCCCCCGGGCCCTGTTCTCGGTCGGTATCCCACCGACCCACGGGCCCGGTCAAAAACAGATCGGCACTCCCCCCGTCTCTAACTCCTCCGGGTTGACATTCATCAGAAGCTATCAGCCCGGAAGGAAGACAGAGATGGGGGGGGCCCATCAACACTCGGAGATCGGAAGAAGCAAACCATTCCGAGCCAGTCGATTGCAACTGCAAAGGTTCGGCATGCTCTGGCAACCGCGCCTTCACAGTCGCAAACAACTTGCCCGGAACGCCCTTCATTTCTTCCGGAAGAACGACCGCTCGTCCTTCCGACGAACTCACCCCTCGGACTCGGACACGGATGATCACCTCTCCCGCCAAGATCTCTGCCGACCCTGACACCCGCTGCGGAGCAAACGGAGTAGGCAGAAGATCTTGGTGAGAGAACGACCACCCGTCCCTCCGAAGCAGCTCACACCCCGGGTCCGGACTACGGTCGTCGCCACTACTGCCTCATTCTCTCCCGCTCCTGACATCCCCTTCGGAACCGTGAGGAACGGGAGAAGAACAAGGCAACAGGGCAACCACCCGTCCTTCCGAAGTAACTCATCCCTCGGGTCCGAACCATAGTCGTCGCCACTACTGCCTCGTTCCACCCCGCTCCTGACATCCACTTTGGGGCCGTCAGGAACGGGAGAAGAAAAAGGCAAAAGAGCGACAACCCCCTCGGACCTCGAGAGACAAGTTACCCAAGGCCAATGCCCCCGAAGTTTGAAACTCTACATTTGGTGCGATTGAAATGACAAAGGAAGTGGAGTACTTATAAGCTCCCCTCCAAGGTCCAGCCATTATGACCCTCGGAATTTGAAACGCCACGCATTAATTGAAGGGGTTGTCCTTAATGAACGTGGGAAAATGGAACGCCGCGCGAACCCCGAAGCTCCATTAATGCCCTTGGGAACAGGACCGTCTCGAGACAGAGTACGCCACATCGCTCGACCTGCCGAGACCGCCTGTCTCCGGACGAATCCCGAGCAAGTGCCTCTCCGAGCTCGCAAACGGAGAAAGCACACTTTCTCCTCAACTTTCGCGCCTGATCTCGATCAGACGGCCCAGATCTCGCCGAGGACACTAAACGACAAGATAGTGTTTTCTTGGGAAATGTGCCCGTCTCGAGATGCGCATCGTCATCCAACGGCTCAGACTGCGCCACGTCGCTCGTCCTGACGAGACCCCCTGTCCCCGGACGGATTCCGAGCAAGTGCCTTCCCGAGCTCGCAAATGGGGAAAACTCACTTTCCCCTCAAGAATCGTGCCTGATCTCGATCAGACGACCCAGATCTCGCCGAGGACACTAAGCGACAAGATAGTGTTTTCTTGAGAAATGTGCCGTCTCGAGATGCGCATCGCCATCCGACGGTTCAGAGCACGCCACGTCGCTCGGCCTGCCGAGACCCCCTGTCTCCGGTCGGCAGCCGAGCAAGTGCCATTCCGAGCTCGTAAACGGAGAAAAAAAGACACCGAGCTACTACAACCGTTGGATCTTTCAGAAATTCGTGCTCCTAATGATCAACGGTCCAGATTGAGCGCCGAGGACACTAAACGACAAGATAGCATTTTTTTGGGAAACGTGCCACCATCCGATGGCTCAGATTGCGCCACGTTGCTCGGCACGCCGAACCCCCCTAGTCTCCGGTCGGCAGCCGAGCAAGTGCCATTCCGAGCTCACAAACGGGGGAAAAGTCTGCCGAGCGATGGAGACCGTCAGATCCCTCAGAAAATCACGCTCGATGATGATCAGAAGTCCAGATTGCGCCACGCCATAAATCAGTATTAAAAATCGTTTTTTATTTATTTAATTCGTTTTATTTATTTAAAAATTGCGAAAAAATTGCCAAAAATTCGGGAAAATTAACTAAAAATTCTGGAAAATAATTAAAAATTCGGGGGTATATTTTTGAGCCCCTGAGCGAACAATTATTGCCTAGAATGTACAGTTAAGGCCCCCGAACAATTAGTAAACACATCGCAAAATTAAATAAATAATCCGAGAAAAATAGATGAAAGACGCCAAATACTCGATAAGGCAGGAGAACAACACATGGCATCAAAAAGTTACCTCACTACCCCCTTCGAGATTCTAAGTCCACCATATGGACTCCGATACAACTCCACTAGCCCACAAAACAGTCAAACTACTCCTCAAAGACTGATCACGCTCAGTCTTTAGGAGTGGGGGGCTCGTGATATGGCTAAAAATGGGGTTAAATCGGAACCGTCCAGATTGGGCACGAATCTTGATGCTCGGGGGTAAAAAGGTAATTTCACATACAAGTGGATCCAAAACAGGTATTGGGTCTCCTTCTCACAGAACCAGCAACCCGCGAATGCATCCACTTTAACTAGGCACGGGTCCCGACCCGATACAAGCCCAGTTCACCAAGAGGAGAATCAGGGCCACTGATTTGACTAGATCAAATCAACAGGCCTAATTGACTCCCACCAGGGAATCAGGGGCTAATTTCCCAGAACAGAATAGGAGGATTTTCCTCCTGGCTGTTAGGCAGGAAATCAGGCCCCTAACCGTTCCAAAGGCGACTATAAATATCACCCCTCTACCTCCATGGCCAGGTTAATCACTTTTTTCACCACTTTAAGCTCTTTCTTAATCTCTTCTGATTACTGACATGAGCGTCGGAGGGTGCGTCGCCGGAATCAACCCCGGTGTTTCGCACTTCCTTGCAGGTCGCGGCAGGAGCAAGAAGGCTGAGTCAACTGTTCAGGTTTTTCTCGGACTCACAAATTCTATCTGTTTACCCCCACACCGAAATCAGCGGTAACAATATATATATATAGGAAAATGCTCCATTGAAAACGTAAATGTTGTGAAAACCCGTGAAACAACCCTAGGCCGCTGTTGGGAACAGCGGCCTAGGTGGTTTTCCACGTTTTTCCAGACATTTGCATTTTCAACTGAGCATTTCCCATATATATATATATATATATATATATATATATATATATATATATAAACACTAAATTACACCAATATTAGAGGTTCGATACAACCCCATCTTACATCCAGTAAAAGACGAGAACATGAGAAAAATTAGAAAACGAAGATCCAGCATGCTTAGGGGTGGCATTCGGGCCTAGCAGGCCGGGCCAGGTCGGAATCTGCGGGTTTTTACCCTGGCCAGGCTGGGGGAATTGGCGGGCCGGGCCAAGCCGGTGAAATGCCGGCCCGGACCTGGCCCTTGGCCCCTGGATCGGGGGCCGGGCCAGGCCGGTGCGGGCTGGGTCTCGGTACGGGCCGGGATGATTTTTTTTTCTTTTTTCTTTTTTCTTTTTATTAAAATTTTTACAAAGAAAAAGAAGAAGGAAAATTGCTAGGAATTATCAAAAACATATAGATAAAGAGATATTCATAAATTAAATTGTTTTTATAAATTACAAAGTTTAATATATAATCAAATAGATTAGTAACATTTCATACAAATTTTATCAACTTATAATATCCGGAAAACATTTGTATTTAGAGATCGAGATGATCTCTATTTAGATTGAAGAGAATGCAGTGGACTATTGTCGTGCACTTCAACTTAATCTTAATATAGAATCTCATCCCACTAAATTTTCCAAATATTTAGGGTACATTATCCAAACTTCATTGTACTAGATGTTCATTCGTCACTACTTGTTGAGCTATTGCGTGCTTCATGTAAATCTTGGGTTCTCTCTTCCGCTCGCATCCAATCTTCGGCGCATACTAACATCTCCAAATTCTTTGATGTCAAGCGATTCTATTCGGCCTCATAATTCTGCCACCAAGAGAAATAGAACTTTCCGATGCAACGGCTGACACCGGTATAGTTAGCAAATCTTTATAAAAAACCAATAGCAAAAACTTTATCAAAAATACCGAAATTATTACATGCTTCCATGATGTGTGTGACAATTATTTCACCCTTATGTGGGTACCTAACAAATCTGAATGAAATTATCCTCTTTTACAGTAGCCAATCGAAATCTATCCAATGATATGTTACACACATCATTGGTAAGCCGTTCACTCCAACCCACCCATCCGATGTCAAAGAAACTCTAGTGCCCAGTGATGTTAGTGTTTGTAACACCCCTTTTTTTTTGACTCCAGAAGCAATTCTTTCAATTTCTATATCACTTTAAATATAAAGTAAGATAGTTATATATCAAATAAAAATTTTGTAGAATTTACCCTAAAATTTCTGCCCCGAAAAATAAAAAGCTTACAGAATTCTGCTCAAAATTCCGTAGCTCACAACATATACAATAATATTATGGGCTCCCCAGGCCAAAATGAGCAGAAACATACAGGCAATCAATATATATATGCTCTGGGGGCCAAACTCATAATAGAATATCAGATATCAAATAAAAACCATAAATTTCTTTGAAAACGAGGTAAAATTTTTAGAAAAATCTTTGTAAAACATACCACAGAGCCCGGTACACCACAACGAGATGGGTACGAGACGAGAACATACCATACTACCCCACACTATAGTCATCATCGTCATCCAAGTATTTATACATCCAAAATACAATTTAAACCATAACCTTCACTATTTACATAACTAAAGTGATACATAAACTTTTTTTTAAGTAAAAACTCCACTCTACGAAATCTACGCCTCACCTCTGCACTGTTGAGGACCTATAACAGCAGGGGTCTAGGGTAGTCCAGGAACTCCCTAACCCCCAAACACTAAGGGGTTAGCCATTACTGGTATGAGTATAAATTGTTAGTCTAATAAATAAATAAATTGTATAAAGAAAATAAATTGAACTTACAAACATCAAGATAAGAAGATTTAATGGAAATATGAACATAAAAACATCACCAATACGACTTTATATCAGCGTACTCTTCAAATTTGCATCTAACTGTATACATATCCATAACTTCACACATTCCACTATGTGCATCACACTAACCTCACATATAACCTTATTTTACATTCGCATAATACTATATCACACATACACGCTTTCTTTATTTCTTATTCTCCTTTCCATATCCCAATTTGGGTGAGTTAACCACATAAATTATTATACACACAATCCTTAATATTTAATCTCATAGACTTTGCATCGTACTACTATATGTGTACCACTCTTCCACTTTATACTCAAATACAATACACTAACTTAATTCACATATAACTCTGCTTACTCTTCATTTTTAATCGCATACCACTTATATTCATCTTTCTCTAATTACCTTCACCGCACCAATTTCAATTTAGTTACAATATTCATATCTCATATTCTTTCCTACTCATCTTCATTCATTTTCATTTTCTTTCTCCTTCTCATGTCACATCACATCACACTCATCAATCTTGCAACACACGGATACTTATTCCTATCATATTTATTCTCCTCACGTAACTTCACATTTATTCCATCATAAATTATTGTATTTTATCACACATAATTGTTCTACCGTAAATCTTTACATCCCTTCGCATTCAGGGCATTATGTCAATATGCGGTCAATCTCATATTACCACATCCAATCATTTTTTATAACACTTATCATAATATTTCGTAATACATCAACTTTCATTCTCATATTACAATTAACTTTATTTTCATTCTCATCAATTTATACTCTACATCCCAAACATAGTTTGGGGTAATAATATATCGCACCCCGAAGCTGAATAGCTTGGGTAATAATCACTGCACCCCCAAGTAGATCTTGGATAATAGCTCATCACATCTTAAGCCAATAGCTCAGTTATTAATTTACTTTACTTTTCTTTTCATCTTACAATTTACTTTACTCTTCAATTCTATTATACATTACCGATATTAAATTAACAACCCACCAGCTCACCCTGAGAATTATGCCAAGGCAGGTAGTTCCCACCATTTCCATAGAAATAGCAGGCAGGTAGTTTCCCGACACAATTCCAAGGTGCATCAACTCACCACACAATTTCTTCATTTCATCCTTATTAATTCACATTATTTACTACCTCAATCTCATCTTATTCTTTATTCTCATCTCATAATACACTTGCTTTCTCCACTTTCTCATATTCATTTCATATCATACGATATCTTTACTTTCTCATTTTCATTTCATAACACAAGGTATTCTACCTTTCTATTTCCATCTCATAATACAATTCACATTAACTCTGATTCTTTTTAGATAATACACCGCACCCCAAACATAGTTTGGGTAATATACTCCGCACCCCAAAGCCGATAGCTTGGATAATAATTTACTTTTCATTCTCTTTATACTCTTTCTTTACTTTGTTATCTTTCCATTCATTTCACACAATCATTTTATTTTGTAGACCAGTAAGCCACAGTATCCCAAGTCTAACTTGGGCATCAAGTCTATCTCAGGTCTATCCTGAAGTATCAACTCTCTCTCAAGTATACCCTGAGGTATTAACTCTCTCTCCGGTCTATCCGGAGGTATCTGCTCACCCAGGTCTATCCTGGGGTATCAACTCTCTCTCAGGTCTATCCTGAGGTATCAACTCTCTCTCCGGTCTATCCGGAGGTATCTGCTCTCCCAGATCTATCCTGGGGTATCAACTCTCTCTCAGGTCTATCCTGAGGTATCTGCTCTCTCAGGTCTATTCCGGGGTATCAACTCTCTCAGGTCTATCCTGAGGTATCAACTCTCTCTCCGGTCTATCCGGAGGTATCTGCTCTCCCAGGTCTATCCTAAGGTATCAACTCTCTCTCATGTCTATCCTGAGGTATCAACTCTCTCTCCGGTCTATCCGGAGGTATCTGCTCTCCCAGGTCTATCCTGGGGTATCAACTCTCTCTCTGATCTATCCGGAGGTATCTGCTCTCCCAGGTCTATCCTGGGATATCAACTCTCTCTGAGGTCTACCCTGAGGTATCAACTCTCTCTCCGGTCTATCCGGAGGTATCCGCTCTCTCAGGTCTATCCTGGGATATCAACTCTCTCTCAGGTCTATCCTGGGGTATCAACTCTCTCTCAGGTCTATCCTTAGGTATCAACTCTCTCTCTCCGGTCTATCCGGAGGTATCTGCTCTCTCAGGTCTATCCTGGGGTATCAACTCTCTCTCCGATCTATCCGGAGGTATCTGCACTCCCAGGTTTATCCTGGGGTATCAACTCTCTCTCAGGTCTACCCTGAGGTATCAACTCTCTCTCTGGTCTATCCGGAGGTATCTGCTTTCCCAGGTCTATCCTGGGGTATCAACTCTCTCTCAGGTCTACCTAGAGGTATCAACTCTGGTCAACCGAAATTATTGCTATAAACATTATCTTTTCATATTATCATCACCTTTTATCATCATAGCAACTCATCTTTATTTGAACTTACTTAATACATAAACAATGATCACCATCTCACTTACCCTTTCAATGCATCACCTATAAGAAATATCACTGTAATTAACATATAAAATCATCACATCATATTATTGCACATCACAACTGTACTGTATTATTTATTTTATCATTACCTCACATATCATGAGTATACCATACTATTTATTATCTCATTATAACATGTTTGCATACACCCAGTAGATCAACACACCACAACACCATATATATATATATATATATATATATATATATATATATATATATATATATATACACACACACACACACACACACACACACACACACACACACAGACACACACACACACACACACACACACACACACACACACACAATACATTACCATCACACTGAATATTCAAAATCACATCAATTCACCATATACCGACATCCTTATATACATATAACTCATCCCCATATATATATATATAACTAATCCATCATCTATAAATTTATAGCAATACACAAGAGACACGAGTATTTAATCGTCATATTGCACACCAACACCGAGCACTAATTCCCATATATACATACACCTTATTCCGCAATTCATACCAATCATTCAGATTATACTAAAATTTTCCTAAAACAACAGATACGTAAATACATTCATATTCGCTTAATAGCCCATGAAAACTTGAAGCATCACTCCTCCATCCCGCACCCGAAGTCCCTAACATCTCCTATTATCAAATTTCAAAACAATTAGGGCTCAAAACATCCAAACCAGCCACAACATCCAAACCAGCCACAGAAAATAATTACACTAATCCTAATGTCACTCAGGCGTTTTATTGAACGTCTGGGATGCACACGTGTATTGCACGTAATATTCGAACTGCTACAGGATTTTTATCCCCAAATAATTTCTAAAATCACCCCTAAATTATTCTAAAGGCTCAACAGGGATTTCTACTATTATAAAAGAAATAATTCTCACATATATAATTCTCTTTTACAAACCCAAAATTCTAATTTATTAGCAACTTGTAAAATCTCCCATAATCTGCTAATTTCTCATCTCTACTATTCCCAATATCTCCTAATCTCCCTACCATAACAGTTCTACTCAATAGAAATTGAAATCACTTAATTCTATACAAATAAAACAAAATAGGGTATACCTTCCCTTTGTTATTTCTCCAAATTGACTCCACCACGAGCTAGAGCACCCTTCAATTAGCACACCCCTCAATTTAATTTGAAAATCACGAAGAAACCAAGTGGATTTGGGCGGGGAAGAGAGAGGCCGAAAGTGGGTTTCTTTTCGGTGCTGGTTACGGTCGGGAAGAAAGAAAGAAGGGAAGAAGGAGGAAAAGGGGAGGGGGCTTTAAGAAATTTCTTTTCTTTTTTTAATAATATATATATATATATATATATATATATATATATATATATATAAAGGAGTATTTACAAATAAGCCTCCAAATCTCCAAAATATTTCAAATCAACCCCAACTTTATAATTTAATAATACAAACAATACCAAATACATTAAAATCATCTCATAATAATCCTCCAAACTATAAAATAAAAATAAACAATATCTCTTCACGTAAAATTTTAACTCGTAGCTCCAATATCTCAATAACTCCAATCTAACACAAATATAGACACCAATATCAATAATTAAAATAAAAATACACCAAATAAAATTCTCCTCACTCTAGGAACATAAAAACGGGTGTTTTTGATATTTTACAAATTCAAGGTGTTACAGTGTTGCTACTAAAAAATCCGTAGCCTCATTGTAAACTAATTTACAATCGCCCTTAACTATATTCCTAGCATTTTTTTTAATGGGGATTTAATACAGTTTGTGCAAAAATCTCTGCATTCCTACTTTACCAAACGAATAAGGTAACTCATCTCTAATTACTAACTTAGTCAATTTTCCTAGGAACGATATCGTGATCGTAGCTATGACTATCTACTTGACCGATCTTAGGGTGTATTTTTTGTTGTGAGATTGTCTTTACAAATTTCTGGTTGACATTTATTAAAGTGACGTTGAAGTCTACCGGTTTCCGGTCCTATTTTAAATTTATAGGGTATTTGATACTTTTTACAAATTTTTAGTCCTACACTTTTATCATTTTGTAAAGGGACATAGTCAAAATATTTGTGTACTTCAGAAGTGTTCCCTCTTGTTTTACGGGATTGAGAAGGGCATTGTTCCGATGGTTGTGGTTCTATGTCTTCCATTTCTACTTGATCTGTGTGTGTTTCATGAAAATCGGGAATAGTATCATAATTCATAAAGTGTTTCTTCACTCTCTACATATGGAGTTGGAATGGAATGAATGTGACGACTACTAGTGGACTCTTGGCTACTATGTCTGCCGCGTGATCAGTTAAATGTCATCTAAACTAGTGTATGTTAATAAAATTCTATTGTATGTTCTAAAACTTAATTCTAGTGTATGTTTAAAAAATAAATTGTAGTGTATATTTTAAATTTTAATTCTACAAAACAAGTAAAGTGTCACGTCCCGCTTCCCAAAAAAACACGAAATACGAGCGTGTAACAAAGCCCAGCGAATGATTTTCATCATTCATGAGCAGTAGAATCGACTCAGCATCATAACAAGAATATAACAAAATGTACACAACCACGCATGCATGAAAAATTTATTAATCAATAGAAAATAATTGAAACAAAATAATAATATCCCAAATAGTTTTCAAGTCTAGATCAAAATATAACACTCGGAAATATAAGCCTGTTACAAGATTCAAGTAGCAAAGAAATATATAACTCAAAGAACACAAAACATTTTAAAGCAAGTCTTCTCCAAGCGAAGCCTAGAATGTCGGCTCACCAATTCCAGCAGGCAATTCGTCTCCAAAGTCTGTATACAAATACAAAAAATAGGGGAAAAATAGGGAAAACAAGATAAACGCCCTTGGTGCAAGTTAGGGCTGTAAATAGTAAAACAAGTACAAGAATATGGAAAAAGATTTGGAATCAAGAATGTAATAGGGATACAATAAGTAGTGGGGATTCAAGAAACTAGCTAGCAAGAAGGACAACTCAAGTGACAAGATTGGGTAACAAATACTAGGAGTAGAACAAGTGGCTAGTGAACATGTAATGTGTGTCAAGCATCAACAAGTATCACGTACAAGTGTCAAGTAACAAGTAACTAGTCTCAAGTAACAAGTCTCAAGTAACAAGTGTCAAGTACAAGTATCAAGTAGCAAGTGTCAAGTATTATGCTCAAGTATCAAGTCTCATGTATCATGTCATCAAGTATCAAGTAAGCATGTGTCATGTTCAATTATCATGTGTCAAGTCTTGTAGTTATTACTATCTAGGTAGCACTTCATGTGTCATCCTTATATCACATGGTTGCTACAGTCAATACAATTTTGTTTAGGCCTAGTGGTGGATTTTATAGGGCGGTGTACTCAGGTCATGTAGGAAATACGAGCATGTGATTAAACCATGGGCTCTAGAGGTGGCCCCCGCAGGCTCTAGAGGTGGCCCCCATCACCCTTGATGTGGCACTTAGTTCCATCTGATCGCAAATACATATCATGTAATCATATAATGGGCTCTAGAGGTAACCCCCGCAGGCTCTAGAGGTGGCTCCCGTCACCCATGACGTGGCACTTAGTTCCATTTAATGTAAAATCATGGGAAACACGGGTCCCCTTCCGAGTACACTTACCTATATTGTCCACTACTATGGTCTTTCCCTTAAACCCCGGCTTATTATTTATTATTATCATCAAGCAAGCATGAAAGTGTGTGAAACAAGTCAAGTAAACATAATCAAGAACATGGAACAAGTCTAGGCTAAGTAGGATTTGTGTTTGTTAAATATGGAAAATCAATTATACTGTTTCCGGCATAGAGAGGATGACCGTGTATAATGTTTGTCGATTGAATGAACTGATGTACCCACAGTTTTGTATGCAGGATAATGGCATGATAAGATTAAAGGAGAACTGATACTTAGAGATTATTCAAATGTTGTTGTACTTGTATATAAATGTTGTAAATTTGCTTCCGCTGTAAAATGTTAAGTGTAAAGATTTCTTGTAACTCGGATGTAAAGTGAAAAGTTTTAAATTCCTTATAAAATTGTATGAAAGAAGTGTAAAGATCCTGTGGAATCTCGAATTCAGTTGTATTTTGGAATTCGGGGTGTTACAGAGTGGTATCAGAGCCACGCTTCACACTAGTACAAATTTATAAGGAACGGCACCCTAGAAGTGGACATTAGAGTGTGTGTTGAGTCTAGAGATTTAAATGTAAGTTACTTACATTTGTGTTGCTCTATAATTTATGCTTCTTCCTCCCTGTTTCTAAGATGGCTGATCACTTCGATCCTGCTGGAGACGACAATTGGCATATCATAGAGGAAGAATATTATCCTGGACAAGCGGATTCTGAGGAAGAGTACTACCCAGGGCAAGCAGACTCCGACGGAGAGGAATGGCCTGAGTCCCGAGAGATCACTCCACCTCCGGACTCATCTGATGACTCTTCTGACGAAGAAGAAGAACCAGTTCCAAGTAGTCTTGTGATATCTCTTCAGAGGCAGGTAGAAACACTGCGGGAGAGAGTCGGACTATTGGAGGCTCAATTGGCAAAGCGCAAGAATGATTTCGCAGTTCTCAGTCATCGTGTATGGGAACTCGAGAAGAGGAAAAATATGACCGATGTACTGAAGGAAGAAGTTAAAGAACTACGGAGAGAGCTTCGTGAAGCCAAGAGGAACCGTAGGAGTTAGACCGTTGTATCATCTACTGCTTTCATTTTGATATCAAAAATATTTTAAATTCGAATGTATAAAGTTTGAAATTCAATGAAATCGAAATGTTGACTTAAAAGTTCATGTTTCACACTTCGAATTTAATGGATCTTTTGCATTAGAATATGGCTGGAAGAAGAGCAAGAAATGGTGAAGGTCTGGACTTGGAAACGGAACTAGCGAAGGTCTATCAAACACTCAATACCGTGGCCATGAATCAGAATCAGGGAAGGGTGCCTACGAATCCGGTACCCGAAGCAATCAAACTCGTGGAATCATTTAAACGGATGAAACCACCGGTGTTTGAAGGGAAGTCAGACCCTGACACGGCTGACAACTGGATCATGCAGGTAGAGACTATTTTCAAAGTTTTGGAAACCCCGGAGTGCAGCAAGGTGAAGTTGGCGACTCTGCAATTCGAGAAGGATGCGGCTGTGTGGTGGCAGTCAATGAAGCGGACAATGGAAGTCTTGGTTCTTGGCTGGGAGGAATTTTTGGAGAAATTCCGCAGTCATTACTTTCCTTCAGACGTCCAGGAGAAGAAGGCCATGGAGTTTCTGTCGCTGTAACAAGGTGGCATGTCAGTTAGAGAGTATGAGACCAAATTTACTCAGCTTTCAAGGTATGCTCCCGAATTGGTGATGGATGAAGCGAAGAAGGCACGTAAGTTTGAGCATGGATTGAGACCGAGTTTGAGATCCAGGATGATACCCCTCGGTATCTGTAGGTTTGACAAGCTTGTCAAACGAGCAGCAACCACGGAAGCAGCCATGGAGCAGTTTCATGTTGTTCAGAATCGGAGGAACAACTGGCAGTCTGGTAAGAGGCCCGCAAATTCTGGAAATTTCAAGGGACAACCATTGGCACAAAGGTTCAAACCGACAGGGGCGAACGCTATCAGTGTGGTTGGAGGACCCGGGAATAATGTTGTGAGACCTCCTGTGGTAAATTGCTACAACTGTGGTGAGACGGGACATTACAAATCTCAATGCCCCAAACCACGGAATGGCAATCGCAATGCACCAATGCAGCAAACTGGGAAGAGACCGTACCAGCAAGGGCGAGTATTTGCTTTAACTGAAGCTGATGCCGATGAGGTAGATCATGTCATCACTGGTACGAGGGCGGATGTTTAGAGGTTTATATTGTTTCTTTTTCCCGTTTATTTAGTGAACTGTTACGTAATGAGTGTGTATTATGTAACAGGAGAACGTTATTTGAATGGAATGAAAGCTATTATTTTGTACAATAATGGATCCTCTCATACTTTTATGTCTCCTAAATTTGCTAAAATGTTGAGAGTTGAACCGAAGATTTTTTCAGGCAAGATCTTAGTAGTAACTACTCCATCAGGAGAGACTTTAACCACTAATCGGTACTATGCAGATTGCGAGATTGTGATTGGGGACAGAATCTTCGAGATTGATCTAATTGAGCTGACTATCTTGTGAGTCGATGTTATCATTGGTATTGATTGGATGTCGGTGTACAGTGCAAGCATCGAGTGCAAGACCAAGACGGTAACAGTAAAGGCTCCAGGTGGACCTGAAGTCATTTTCCAAGGGAAGAAGATGTGTTCTAGGCTGGTGGCAGCTATCCGCAAGGAAGAGATTCCTGTGGAAGTGCAAAGGATTCCTGTGGTTCGGGACTATCCGACTGTATTCTTGGATGATTTTCCTGGGTTATCCCCGCAATGTGATGTAGAGTTCAGCATCACTATTCAACCGGGAAGTGCACCCATTTCTAAGGCACCATATAGGATGGCTCCTGTGGAACAGGATGAGGTGAAACGGCAGATTGAGGAACTGTTGGAGAAAGGCTTTATTCAACCTAGTGTGTCGCCTTGGGGAGCACCAGTGCTTTTGGTAAAGAAGAAGGATGGATCGATGAGGATGTGTTTTGATTTTCGAGAGCTGAATAAGGTCACTGTTCAGAATAAGTATCCTATTCCCCGAATTGATGATTTGTTCGATCGTCTACAAGGAGCTGTTGTTTTCTCCAAAATAGATCTTCGATCAAGATATCACCAAGTTCAAGTGAAAGCTGAAGATGTGCACAAAACTGCATTTAGAACTCGACATGGGCATTACGAATTCTTAGTTATGCCATTTGGAGTGACGAATGCACCCGCAATCTTCATGGACATGATGAACAGAGTTCTGAGGCCGTTCATTAATTCTTTCGTCGTGGTGTTTATCGACGATATTCTCGTGTACTCTAAGTCAGAAGAGGAGCACACTGAGCATCTGACAGCAGTTTTGAAGAAGCTGGAAGAGCAGGAGTTGTATGCCAAGCTATCCAAGTGTGATTTCTAGAAATCTGAAGTGGCATTCCTAGGTCACATCCTTTCTAAGGAGGGAGTGGTAACTAATCCTCAGAAGATAGAGGCAGTGAGAGATTGGGCAAGGCCTACTACAGTGAAGGAAGTCAGAAGTTTTCATGGATTGACTGGATACTATAGGAGATTCATTCAAGGTTATGCTTAGTTAGTCGTACCGCTCACTAGTTTGACCAAGAAGAATGTGGACTTTAAGTGGACTGAGCAATGTGAGGCAAGCTTTCAGGAGTTAAAAGAGAAGCTGACTACTGCACCTATTTTGGCTTTGCCTAGAGCAGGTGTTGAGTATGATGTTTACAGCGATGCTTCACATCGTGGGCTTGGTTGTGTCTTGATGTAAGAAGGAAGAGTAATCGCTTATGGGTCTAGACAACTATGACTACATGAGAAGAATTACCCGACTCATGATCTAGAGTTGGCTGCGATTATCTTTGCCTTGAAGCAATGGAGACACTGCGTGTACGGTGAGAAATTGAACATGTACACGGACCACAAGAGTTTGAAGTACATATACCAGCAGAAGGATCTGAATTTGAGGCAACGGAGATGGTTGGAAGTGCTTGAGGACATGCGACCTGAGATCAAGTATTATCCTAGGAAAGCTAATATTGTCGCTGATGCACTTAGTCGCAAGAGCAGTTTATCCAGTTTGATTACAACTCAGAAACATCTGGTGGAAGAATTGGATCGAGCCGGTATAGAAGTTATCTTGCAAGGATTGGGAGCATCTTTAGCTCAGTTGAGGCTTCAGCCTACATTGAATGGAAGGATTATTGCAAGTCAGGAGGTTGATGCTGATATCTTGGAGATGAAGGAGCAGGTTAGTACTGGCAGGTTGCCCGGTTTTCAAATCAGGGATGGAGTGCTGTGGGTCGGAGATAGACTATGCGTTCCAAATCAGGCGGACCTGAAAGAGAGTATTCTTCAGGAGGCACATCCTACTCTTTTGTTGGTACATCCTGGGAGTACTAAGATGTACAGAGGCATCAAATCGCATTTCTGGTGGTCAGGTTTGAAGCGGAATGTGGCTGAATTTGTGCCGAAGTGTGAGATTTGTCAGCAAGTCAAAGCCGAGAATCAGAGACCCGGAGGTCTATTACAGCCGTTACCTATTCCGGAATGGAAGTGGGATAACATCAGTATGGATTTCATCAAAGGATTGCCCAAGAGTCCTAAAGGTAATGATGCGATTTAGGTTATAGTCGATCAACTAACCAAGTCCGCTCACTTTTTGGTGATGAAACTCACTGCTTCGATAGACAAGTTAGCTGAATTATACGTTGGCGAGATCGTCAGGCTCCATAGTATTCCATCAACTATTGTGTCTGATCGAGATGCGCGGTTTACTTCGCATTTCTGGAGGAGTTTTCAGACAGCTTTGGGTACCAAGACGGATTTCAGCACTGCTTTTCATCCGCAAACCGATGAGCAGACCGAGAGAGTCAACCGTATTCTTGAGAATATACTTCGGTGTTGTGTACTAGACTTTGGAGGCAGTTGGGAAAGGCATTTACCTTTGGTAGAGTTTGCCTACAACAATAATTTTCAGACTAGCATCGGGATGGCGCCGTACGAAGCTTTGTATGGCAGGAAGTGCAGAACGCTTGTTTGTTGGATTAAAGTTGGGGAGCGTCAGTTGTTTGGGCCTGAGCTTGTGCAGCAAACCTCCAAAAAGATTGATCTGATCAGGAAAAGGTTGGTGGAGGCTCAGAGCAGGCAGAAGAGCTATGCACACAACCGGAGGAGGGATCTTGAGTTTGAGGAAGGTGACTTCGTCTTTCTGAAAGTATCGCCCAGTAAAGGTGTGATTCGATTTGGCAAAGGCGAAAAGTTAGCCCCGAGGTTTATAGGCTCGTATAAGATATTGAAAAGGATTGGGAAAACTGCTTACCGGCTTGAGTTACCGGAAGATTTATCTCAGGTGCACAATGTCTTTCATGTGTCTATGCTAAGAGGTTATATTCTAGACCCAAGTCATCATTTGCCTGAAGTGCCGGAAGGTTTGCAATTGGATCTCAATTACATCGAGTCTCCTGTCGAGATTGTTGATCGTCAAGAGAAAGTCTTGAGGAATAAGACGATACCGATGGTCAAGGTAGTCTGGAGAAACCATCTGGTTGAAGAGGCTACTTGGGAGTCTGAGGAGAGGATGTTGAGGGATTATCCTAAGCTTTTAACTTGATTTGTATTTTGTCTTTTTCTTTTTCTTGTTGTGAGTGTTTTGTTTCTCGCTCTTGACTGTAGTTCCGGGGACGAAACTATTCTAAGGAGGGAGTGTTGTAATACCCTGATTTTCATTTATGAAAATTATTATTTTGTATTATTATTTTTGTACGTATTGTGCACTTGTAATTTTGCAGTATAAGATTTTATAATTATTTTCATTGCATAGACAAATGAGTATATGTATATATATATGTCTTTTCTAACTGTTTTTATTAAAGCCCATTTTTCTTTAATAAACATAAGTTTCTTTTATAGTCCAATTTAATTTATTTTTTGTGAACTAATTTGGCCCATTAAATAAAGGCCCATGAGTTATTTTCTCTTTTAAATACAACTTGTAATGTAGACAATTTTTTAGATTATTTTTATAAAGAATAAAATGTACAACTTTTAAAATGGGGGACTATTGAATGCACGTGCATTGCACGTACACGTGTAGTGTGCACTCCTTTTGGCCGGTTTTGAATGGGAGGGAAAGGAAAAGAGAAGTGGAGTTGTGGGATGTAGTTTTTGTGATCATGGTTGGTTACTACAACTTCCCCTTAAATTCTAGCCTTTGGTCCTTAACTCCTAGATTAATCTTAGCCCTTTATTTGTCCCAAAATTTAGTATAAATACCCCCCTAGCCTAGTTATTCTTGCACTCTTCATTCTCCAAACCTATAGTAAGAAAATACAATTATTAGTAGTGAGTTATTAGTAGGAAGTGAGAATAAAAGATTGAGAGAGTGGGTTTTGTGTGTGCTTGCAACAAGGAGGCCGACTACTCGGAGCTCTCGGGTTGCACTTGGAAGGCTCGGTTTGCATTCAAGGAGGAGGAGGAGGAGCGCTCGTTTGGCAAGCTCAAGAAAGACTCTTTCGTTTAGGAGGTGTTGTGAATCTTTCTCTCCAAATAAGGTGGGTTGGTTTTCTATATTTCTAACTAGATACCATGTTAGGGGTGACTGAAATGATAATGCATGAAAGAAACTAATAAGAATACGCTTAATTGGAAAAAGGACTTGCTAGTTGACTAAATTGATTGTTTGATAGATTGCATGTTATCTTGTCATGAATCTTAAGTTGTATGCGAATCGTTTTGTAGTTATGGAATATATGAATTAGAATTGTTGTTAATATCAAAACTAAGTACAAAATGCTAATAGATGAAATTGGTTGTTTTGTGAGTTTAGTTGGATTTTCGTGATATTGTTTAGAATGAATAAATTATAATATGTTTTGGGTTTATGAAAGAGGGAAAAATAGGGAATTGATGTAGGAAATTTTTATAAAAAAGTTGTGTTCGAGAAATGTCAAATGAATTATGAAAAGAGTAATACACAAATTTAAATTATATTTGGAGAATTGAAAAACCCCGCAGTACAGTCGACTGGCCATATGCAACGGTCGACTGCCCTGATCATTGATTCCGAGTTGAAAAATATCGCAGGACAGCCGACTTACTACATTTAACAGTCGACTTCCCTGACCTCCTTAATTTCGGAATTTCGCATTTTTGCGAAACAGCCGACTGACCATATTCGACAGTCGACTTTCCCGAAGCTTCAAGTAAATCTGCCTTCTTTTGTGAGAAAATTCCCATGAAGTGTGGCCTAGGATAAATGAGTACAACTTATGAAAATTTATTTGGAGTTATTGGACTAAAATAAAATGTATTTGAGGTGAAATTGTACTCAAAACTATTGTTTTCTTATAATTATAATTTCGTAAAAATGTGGATTTTCATGAGGTGATTAATGTAAATGTTAAAAAGGAAAATTGAAAGAAAATATAATTGTGAAGTTTTATATGAGTTATTCTTGCTAAAGAATAGTGTGATAATGATGAGTTTGTGAATATTCATTTTGACTAGATATTTGTGATATGATTTCAAATGTGGAAATAAATGTTGGTTATGAAATGCATGATGTATAATTGAACTCTATGTATGATTATTGACTCATGAAAAGATTAGAAATCATGTGATTGAAAAAAAAGAAATGTTCTTGAGTATGACAACTCAGATTGTGAATTTGTGAATTGAAATTGAAAATTATGGTGTAGCCAAAACTCACGCCGGCAAGTGAAAAGTGATGAGATATGATAATTGAAATTGAAAAGACCAAGTTTGGGTCAATGTGAAATGAAAGAAATAAGACTGGTATTGGTGAGAGGGTTAACCCTAAGAAATTGATTTTGTTCATGATTCATTAAATTAAGGATTAGTACATAGTGAAGAGGTGATGAAAGTGAGAGAAAAACACAAGTATGAGGGCCTCGAGTCTACGATGTGGGTGTGATTCACAGTTTGTCTTCACGATGCGTCGTCACATGACGTGGGCACTACTCCCGAATTATCGGGATCTTGGCGACGCTTGTGGGGTGTTTGGTGACTGCGAGAGGATCATGTGCCATGAAGGAGGCTGAATTGTCCATAAATAGTCTTCACGATGGGTCGTGACATGACGTGGGATTCCCCTCCAGTGTTTCTGTACATGAGCTCATACTCATAGAACATCTAGGATACTTACCGTAGTTACAATAGTAGATTAAGTCATGACGAGGGATTGAACCCGACAAGATGAAGAACGATTAAGAGGCTTGCCCTCGGACCTATGTAGTATGGGATGCATAGAATCCGAACAAGTGCGCATTAGTGTCATATAATATAAATAACTGCATTAAGGACTAAGTGCACAATCACAACACGACATCAATAGGGTATTCCCCCTTAGTTTGATATGTGAACAAGTTTGTGTTTGTTAAATATGGAAAATCAATTATACTGTTTCCGGCATAGAGAGGATGGCCGTGTATAATGTTCGTCGGTTGAATAAACTGACGTACCCATAGTTTTGTATGCAGGATAATGGCATGATAATGATTAAAGGAGAACTGATGCTTAGAGATTATTCAAATGTTATTGTACTTGTATAATACAGCATAATAACACTCAGTTTTCGAGAGAAGCGAGTTTCGACTCACGGTTCGAGAGAAACGGCCGCGTATCGCTTTCGGTTGGAAAAAACCAAGTATAGCGGTGCACGGCCGTATATCGCAAACCGTGACTCGAAACTCGCTTCTACAAGTTCGGGTGGCTTGCCCTACGTGAATTCGACCAAGTCGAAAAGTTTTATAATTTTCGGATGCCGTTTGTACGGTTTTGCTCAACTTCCCTGCATGTGAATTTTCGACTTAGAATTTTGTAACTGCGTTTAGAGTTTAAAACACTTCAAATCACCTCCAAAAATTACGAAACTTTGTGAGTTGGTTGGTGTCCCCTAGGAGAAGCCAACCCAACTTGTAGAAGTGAGTTTCGACTCACGGTTCGAGAGATATGGCCGCGTATCGCTTTCGTTTGAAAAAAATCATTACAAAGCGGTATGCGGTCGTATCTCGCAAACCGGGAGTCGAAACTCACTTCTACAAGTTCAGGTAGCTTGCCCTACATGAATTCGACCAAGTCGGGAAGTTTTAAAATTTTCGGATGCCGTTTGTGTGGTTTTCTCAACGTCCTCGCATTTTAAGTTTTAGACTTAGAATTTTCTAAGTGCGGGTAGATTAGAAAACTCTTCAAACGACCTCCAAAAAATACAAAACTTTGCGAGTTGGTTGGTGTCCCCTAGGAGAAGCCAAACCAAGTTGTAGAAGTGAGTTTCGACTCACGGTTCGAGAGATACGGCCGCGTATCGCTTACGGTTGAGAAAAAACCAAGTGAAGTGGTAGACGGCCGTATCTCGCAAACCGTGATTCGAAACTCGCTTCTACAAGTTCAGGTGGCTTGCCCTACGTGAATCCGACCAAGTCGGAAAGTTTTAAAATTTTCGGATGCCGTCTGCGCGGTTTTCTCAACTTCCTAGCATTACAAGTTTTAGACTTAGAATTTTTTAAGTGCGGTTAGATTAGATTAGAAAACCCTTCAAACGACCTCCAAAAAATACGAAACCATGCGAGTTGGTTGGTGTCACCTACGAGAAGCCACACCAACTTGTAGAAGTGAGTTTCGACTCACGGTTCGAGAGATACGGCCGCGTATCGCTTACGGTTGGGAAAAAACCAAGTAAAGCGGTAGACGGCCGTATCTCGCAAACCGTGACTCGAAACTCGCTTCTACAAGTTCAGGTGGCTTGCCCTACGTGAATTCTACCAAGTCGAAAAGTTTTAAAATTTTCGGATGCCGTTTGTGCGGTTTTTTCAACTTCCTCGCATTACAAATTTTAGACTTAGAATTTTGTAAGTGCGGTTAGATTAGATTAGAAAACCCTTCAAACGACCTCCAAAAAATACGAAACCATGCGAGTTGGTTGGTGTCACCTACGAGAAGCCACACCAACTTGTAGAAGTGAGTTTCGACTCACGGTTCGAGAGATACGGCCGCGTATCGCTTACGGTTGGGAAAAAACCAAGTAAAGCGGTAGACGGCCGTATCTCGCAAACCGTGACTCGAAACCCTTCTACAAGTTCGGGTGGCTTGCCCTATGTGAATTCGACCAAGTCGGAAAGTTTTAAATTTTTCGGATGCCGTTTGTGCAGTTTTCTCAACTTCCTCGCATTACAAGTTTTAGACTTAGAATTTTGTAAGTGCGGGTAGATTAGAAAACGCTTCAAACGACCTCCAAAAAATACGAAACTTTGCGAGTTGGTTGGTGTCACCTACGAGAAGTGACCCGAAGTTGTAGAAGTGAGTTTCGACTCACGGTCCGAGAGATACGGCCGCGTATCGCTTTCGGTTGAAAAAAACTATTATAAAGCGGTATACGGTCGTATCTCGCAAACCGTGAGTCGAAACTCACTTCTACAAGTTCGGGTGGCTTGCCCTACGTGAATCCGACCTAGTCGGAAAGATTTATAATTTTCGGGTGCCGTTTGTGCAGTTTTGCTTCAAATCCTCAAATGAGAAGTTTTTGACTTAGAATTTTTTAAAAACGGGCCGATTAGAAAACACTTCGAACCACCTCCCAAAAATACAAAACTTTGCGAGTTGGTTGGTGTCCCCTATGATTAGCCAACCCAAGTTGTATAAGCGAGTTTTGAACCACGGTTCGAGAGATACGGCCGCGTATCGCTTTCAGTTGAAAAAAACTATTATAAAGCGGTATGCGGTCGTATCTCGCAAACCGTGAGTCGAAACTCACTTGTACAAGTTCGGGTGGCTTGCCCTACGTGAATCCGACCTAGTCGGAAAGTTTTATAGATTTTTTTGTTTTCATTCGTGCGTTTTTCAGTATAATTTCGGTATGTTTGTTTTGTTGTCATTTTTATCAACCATATTTTAAATTTTTTGTCAGATAGCTAAATGGCTAGAACAAGGCAACCGAGAAGCCCGTCCGGTAACACTAGTGGCGCACCAACTACTGAGGTAAGATTGATTACTATTATTGATTTTAAATACGAACATGTAGCATTATATCAATAATAACACCTATTATATTTATTCTTGTAGGTTGGTGGTCGTCAATCCACATCGGCTGAGGCAGGTCCGTCGTCCTCGGTTACATCACCCGGACCCGTGGACACAAGCGTACTCACCCTGCAACCCAAACACCGATCGGAAGCCGTGTGGAATGGGTCCGATAAAAAATGTAATTTTCGGAAGCACACAGTTCTTCCTTTTGATGCGCGTATCACGCCGTATGTGGTGGAGGCCGGTTTCTACGGAGCAAGATTCATTCACTCTATGAAGCTAGATCGGCCACTTCTTACAGCTCTAGTCGAGCGATGGAGGCCGGAGACCCACACATTCCACCTACCTGTGGGTGAGATGACGGTGACCCTACAGGATGTGGCAATGATAACAGGACTACCAGTCGATGGGGTTGCCGTGACGGGGAACATGGACTTCGATCGAGTTGAAGTTGTACGGGACTTACTCGGTATCGACTTGCAGTTGGTAGTTCTTCAAAGGAAAGAGGCCGCCGAAAAAGAAATCCGCGAAAATGCCCCCGCAGATTCTGATGAAGATCTATTGAATACACAAATAGAAGCTGCAAAAGATAAAGCGGAGGAAGAAGTGATGGATGACGCTTTCGATGGTAAATCACTGTACATCACCTGGTTAAAATTTCAGCTCGAGGAGGATTATTTGAACCCCAATTCGGACGAGGAAACCCTGACGTACTATGCACATGCATACATTTTTAGTTTGATAGAGGGACTTATCTTCCCGAACTCATCCGGATCAACCGTGCCGCTAATGTACCTACGGTTGTTGGAGGATTTCCGGTATGCGGGTCGCTATAGTTGGGGGAGTGCGGCACTGGCGCTACTATACAGGAATTTGTGCACATGTTCTTTAGGTGGCGTACAGATGGGTGGCCCAATGGTGCTACTGCAGATATGGAGTTGGGAACGCATCCACATCGGACGTCCCCGTATTATTGAGCTTACACCGAATGGTTGGCCGACCCGGGGGCAGCGGAGTTGTTACCTCCTCTAGGAGCATACTGGGCCGGCCGGCACACGTCGACCGATAATCCACGCCAATCGCTAACCTACTACAAAGATGAGTTGGACAACCTGCGGGACGAGTTCGTCAACTGGGAACCGTACTCGGCCGACAGGTTGCAACGGGTTCCTCCAGTCTGCCTAGACAAATCCCTTTGGTTGACGGCTGCACCTCTTGTGAACTTTGGAGTTGTGGAGTTCCAGTATCCTGACAGGGTCTTGCGGCAATTCGGATATCAACAGAAGATTCCCGAGGTCAGGTCTTACGATAAGAAGTTGCACGAGGTCAGGGGAACGGAACGGGTGCCCAACTTCGATTGGGCTGATTATCATCGTTATCATGTAGCCAACTGGAACAGCATGTGGCGGCAAATGACACCGAATACGATGTACGTCGCGATACCATACGATGGCTCCCTCCAGCAGGCATACATGATGTGGTACATGCGAATAACCCGGTTGTACGTTTCTCCAACGGCCGCCGTACCAGCTGGTGTGCAACTTCCGATTCCCCCTACCCAGGTAGAACCACCTCCAGCATATTCCTCCTCCCAGCCGATGTACCAACCAAGGGCTGAGACATATCGAAAAACGGTCAGTCAAATTTCATATAGTTTGTACGCATGTACTGTATTTAATTGATGTACACTAATTATGATTGATGTTTAAATTGGAATTTTTCACCAACTGTAGATTGAAAACGCATGGGAGGTTGTTCGAACAGCTGCTCGCGTCCTGAAGACTAGGATACCCGACAGCTTCAAGGCGGTAATCCGGGAGATGTTAGCCCCGTGCCGTCGTACTCTGGAGGATTTAAGTGAAGGTCCACAGGTTGATGCCTATTTGAGAGCCAACGTGCCGCCAATAGGTTTAAGGTGAAAACAAACTGTGAGTAGGGGAATTCAAATCGCCGAGCCACAACAAGTACAAGAAGAGCCAAATCCCGAAGATGCTGATGAGGAACAGCCGTCGGATGCTCCTGAATCTCCCCAAACACATGGCGCACGGCGAAATCCTCAAAGGAAGCGGCAACCTACCAATCAATTCACACCAAGCGGTGGCAAGCAGCGTGGTCGTAGACGGTAATCTATAATACTCTGTAATAGCGTATCTTTTGGTTGGTGATTTTGTTACTGCAGTAACTAACGTATTGTTTGTTTCTACGTTGATAAACTGTTGTAGGTAAATTTGTGGGCATGGTATGCAAGCCAAATTCGAGAACGGCTTCATTTGTGAATAATTGTCTTTTGGCCATGTGCAATCTGATATGTATAATTTTGTAGCCAAATTTTTGAATATTGAATTTATTTCAAGTAATTAAGTGGTTGGTCGTGATTGGACATTTGTACGCCTTCAACTTTTTTGTGAATATATCTGTTGTATTATTTACTTTGATGTGCCTTCATTTGTAAATTTGTGAACAACATTTGATGAAGTCGTTTCTGTATAAGGAAAAATGTACACCACCCAAAACATAGGCTAAGTGCTGCACCCATTGCTCCTAAGGCTTCTAGAGAGTCTAACTAATGGCATACTTCTTCAGTCGAATGCTCCTGGGCAAAAGGAAGATGACCAGGAAGGCTTGTCCAAAGCATAAAAATGAAGTCTGAGCTGTAATGTTGAAAGATGGCACGGATTGACTTGGTTGATGAGCCTGCCCGAATCAAAACCTTTCTTTTCTTATGATTAGAGGGAAGGATCACTCCTAAATGCAGCCGTTCTCTTATATACGATACCACCAGACGCACCTTGGTACTTCCATCTGCTAATGTATTGGAGTTTTTTCCTTCAAAACCCGGCCTAAAAGCGAAGATCATAAGTGGGTTCCTTCTTCTAGCTGATGAAGCCCATCCCGATGCCAAGCATCGGATTAGGATTCTTCCCGACGAGCACAAAAGCTTATTGAGCCTCGGGGCAAAGAGTGGAGGTTGGAGCAAAAGTATACCGCATAGATAGAAGGGCTCCATCGAGGGGAGTAATAGTTTTCGTTTTGTTCTAGACGAAAGAGAATAACTGTGCGTCCTTCGGGCGCCTCCGGTTTGTGCACATGAATCCAAGTTGCACATCTTGCACTTGACTATACGAAAGAAAGGGCATAACTTTAAGCCCCAAATCAACTCTTGCACTTGGCTTTCCCTCGGAAATGTGCATACGACTTTCTTTCCCAAGCATACCATTAGCAAGCAGCATCTTTCTCACTCCCGACTAAGGTATTTTGTCCATTTACAGCAAGCAAGCTATTTTTTCGCAGTTCCCGATTCCGAGGATTCTCGATCCAAAATGCAATAGCTAAATGATGATGAGCCATATTGTAACACCGCAATTTTTTTTTTTTTTTTTTTTTATTTTAAAACTAAGTCTTCAAATTCAATTCTTTCAATTTCTATATCACTTTAATCATAAACTAATAAAGTTATATTTCAGGAAAAATTTTGGCAGAGTCTCCCCTGTAAATTTTGCCCCAAAACACAAAAAGCTTACGGAATTCTGCTCAAAATTCCGTAGCTCACAAACCACATAATATTTTCATGGGCTCCCCAGGCCAAAATGAGCAGATACATACAGACAATATAATATAATGCTCTGGGGGCCAAACTCATAACGGATTATCAAATATCAATTAAAAACTATGAATTTCTTTGAAAAACGAGGTAAAATCTTAGAAAAATCATTGTAAAACTTACCACAGAGCCTGGTACTCCACGACGAGATGGGTATGAGTCACCAACATACCACACCACCTCACACTATACTCATCATCGTCATATACAGGCTTATACACTCATAATACAATTTAAATCATAAATTTCACTATTCCTATAACTAAATAATACAAATTTTTAAAATAAAAAGGTATACTACCACTCCACGCCTCACCTCTGCACTGATGAGAACCTGCAACAGTGGGAGATCTAGGGTAGTCCTCAGACTCCCCTAACCCCCCAAAACACTAAGGGGTTAGCCATTTCTGGTGTGAGTATAATTACTAATCTAACGACAAATTAAAATAGTATAAAGAAAATACTTAAACTTACAATTACCAAATTAAAATAATGCCACCTGAATCCTGAACACAACAACATCGTCAATACAGTGATAAATCACATACTTTGCCAATCCTGCATTCAATTATTTAATTATCCATACTTCCCACATTTCATAATACACTTCACATCAACCTCGTATAGATATATAAATATACTTATCTTACATTCGCATAATACGAATATTCATCTTTCCACACTTATCATCATATCAGCATTTCACTATTTATATTAACATAACTACATGATGTTATTACATCATTTCTCCAACTCTATTTAGCCATGCGTTTCATTTACTTATATTATGTTATCAACACACACATTCATCCTAGAAGTTGTGCCGAGGCAGGTAGTTCCCACCATTTCCACGGAAATAGCAGGCGAGTAGTTCCCCGACACACTTCCAAAGTACACAAACTCATATCACAACATACTTTCTTTAATAACCATTATCATATCCAATCTCATAAAACAGGTATTTATTTTATTATGTTATAAAAGTATCACATCATAAACATATGCATCTATTCTCATACTACCACATTCCTTCATTTCTCATGACATAATTACCACATCTCATTGCCCATGCGATTTACTCACATTTCATCACATCATTAACACCTCATTAATTAGAATTCTTATACTCATTACATCAAAACCATGTTGTATAGCTCGTTCACATCTTATTATATCACTTTAGTAATTACTTTTTCTTATAACAATAAATCTTATTATCATTTTCACTTAATCCCCAAACACACTCTGGGGCCACCACATATCACATCCCATAGCCGATAGCTTGGGTAATAATCATTGTACCTCAAACACACAGTTTGGGTAATATCACATCACATCTCAAGCCGATAGCTTGATTATTAATTTCACTTCAATCACTTATCATCTTCACTTCACTTTATTTCTCATTTCTATTAATCATTACCACCATTATATCCACTCACCCTGCGAATTATGCCAAGGCAGGTAGTTCCCACAATTTTCACTGAAATTGCGGGCAGGTAGTTCCTTGACACAATTTCAAGGTACAACTCATATCAACTGTATTTTACTTTAATGATCACACACATAATACAATTACTCCGTATTATTCATGATAACACATCTCTTTTATTATTTCCATCTTAAATTAATCACATGCGGCATCTATCACTTCTTTTCATATATTAACTCATAGCACGTGCACTTTCACATTTACTTCATTCACGCAACTTTCTTTTTCCACACACAATTCACATTTCACTATCCACTTTCTTTTCCACGCACAATTCACAATTTACTATCCACTTTCTTTACTACCACATTTGTTATTTACACTTATTTATTTTATTAGTTTGTCGACCAGTGAGCCACAGTATCCCAACATACTGAAAGCCGACAGCCCAGTAAACACGCGGCCCGATGCTCACACAGAGTCTTACTCGTCCGAGGCTACGTCTTCCTCCTAGCCGAACTAGCGAGGGAACCACTAACCCCAAGTAGAACTTGGGTACTTCCTCCCGGCCGAAGCCAAGAGGGAAAAAGCCACTGACCCCAGGTAACCTGGGTACTTCCTCGCGACGTCTGTCATCGAGGGAAAAACCACTTACCCCAGATAAACTGGGTACTTCCTCCCAGCCGAAGCCAGGAGGGAAAAACCACTTACCCCAGATAAACTGGGTACTTCCTCGCGACAGCTGTCATCGAGGGAAAGCCGGGCCTCAAGCCGATAGCTTGGGCGATAAAATCCACTTACCCCAAACATAGTTTGGGTCCACTTACCCCAAGCCGGTCCTTGGGTATTAGGAGGTCTAGCCCAAACCCCCAGGATTGCTGTAGGTACTGGTCAACAAAGCCATTTGTTATATCATCTTTTCATTTTATTAATAAACACAAAGCATCACAGCTTTTATTTGCACAATAGCCACATTCTTGACTTTAATCATGTGAATAAAACACATTTTATTAACACTTACCATCTCACCTTTTATCTTGCATTTGATGCACAACTGATATCCACGATATTGATTACCATCTCGTTGTATCATATATATATGCATACCCCATGTCATTTAACATAGAAACCATCATGTTATTTAATTTACCATAACATCACCCATTATGAATACCATGCTATTCGCTACTTCATTAAATCCCATATAAACATACACCAAGTCATTTATCATATAAACCAACATATCATATTATTGCCCATTAATTCATTTCAAACATAATTAAAATGTAAACATGCACCCACTTATTTAATTTCGTCAATTATTGCATCACGCATCATGATCATCTCTATATATATTACAAATAAACATCACACATGCGGGTTTCCCATCATAAGGGGCCAAAACCACTTATTTCCTCTAATCAAGTCTTATAATATCTAATTATAGCATACTAGCTCATACATCCTGTTTCATATAAGTAAAATCACTTATAAGGGCTTATAGCCCCAAAGCATGCACAAACGTGTACTATAATTACACAGATCTTCAAAACATGATCACAATCACTAAATTCGTCTAATTACATCTTATAACATCCATCCATGACATGCTAGCCCATACACCAGGCTCCGCATATACCCGATTGCCTATATCGGCCTATATACCCCAAAAACATGCACAAAACATGCACGGGGTAAAAATATGCATAAATAATTTAATATATTTAGTTTTTATACATCAACACATCACATTAATCCATAATATAGGTTTTATATGCTTAAAATAATTAATTTCACTAAATTTCTCAAAAACCCATTTTCGGGCCCCTAAAATTCCGTATTTTCCTTGAAAATCAATTTTTGCTATAACTTTTTCAAGACATATCAAAAAGCCATGAAATTTGGCCACAATATAAAATATTTATAATTACAATATACTCACCTGACGGCTCGAGCAAACGATGTCCCACGTCCGTCCTGTAGCCAGTCGAAGTTCGACTTTTTCCACCTAAATAGGAAATTATAGGACCGATTAGCTTAAAGCTCAAAACTCAACCTACGGACCTCCAAATTTCGATCCGTCTTCACCCACGCGTCACAAATGACATATGTAGGTGAGTTACATCGATGGATTTCGAATTTGGGTCCCAATACAAAAACTCACTTATAGATCGAAGGCTTCCTATTAGGAAAATTTCCTATATCCTAATTTCTTTAATTCCTTCTTCCTAGTTTCTCAAATTAGGGTTACTAATAATAATAGAACTCAATTATACCTCCGAACTCATCAAATTTTCACCTAAACCTCGCTCGGGCATTTTACCGAACACCCGGCGTGCATAATTAGTGTACCCGTATTTTTTGAGATTCCGACGGGATTCTAACTCCATAAAATTTTCACTAAACCCATTCTAAATTATTTCCCCTAAATACACAACAATTTCTATAATCCATACTTA
Organism: Hemerocallis citrina; assembly: GCA_017893485.1. Taxonomy (NCBI): domain Eukaryota; kingdom Viridiplantae; phylum Streptophyta; class Magnoliopsida; order Asparagales; family Asphodelaceae; genus Hemerocallis; species Hemerocallis citrina. Next base: position 1,409,660 of record JACEHZ010000390.1, read on the forward strand.
TCAATTATTCTATTTATTATCCAAATTCTAAAGCCAACACACTAATTAATTTATAACTCACAAACCACTCAATTTCTCACCAATCTTTCTTCTCTATAATTACTAGCATCACCTAATTACCCTACTATATCATTTTCTAGCACTAAAACTCAAAATCATATTTTCCCATAAACTAAACTTCATAATTTCTTACCTTACAAGCCTTATCTTTGCAAATGGACTCCGGAAATGAGTAGAGCACCTCCAAATTAGCTAAAACCCTCAAATTTTTGTGAAGAAATCAATGGAAAATGGCTAGGGTTTTGAGCCCTAAAGCTTGGCCGGGTGGGGTTTCTTTCTCTGGCCGAACTGAAGTGGGAGAGGGGGAAGAGAAGGGTAGGGAGAAAGAGATAAAAGGGAAAAATTTCCTATAAGCCCATATTTGACCAAAGGTTTATATATATACCCTTCTAATTAACTTTTCTAGGGTTTTTCTTGTAAAAATCACTCCATAATGTACTTAAATTCATCCCAACCATAAAGTAAAATTAGAAATGCATTTTTATGCATAGCTGTAATCAAAATCAATAGTGGCGAACAATAGCAATACATATAAATATGTATAAATACGAATATCGCAATATTTTTGAAAACTACTTTCAATTTCAAACTATAATTTAATAACTCGAAAATTTAAACCCCCTATCATCAACAAATGCCCCAGAAAAATTTCGGGTCAATTCGAATTCGTCTCCTCTGAGAAAACTCATCTCAAAACTCCTATATTTTCAATTTTTTCCGTTTACCTCAGAATATCAATTTAATCATTCTAATACTAATAAAATTAATTAATAGGGGTAAATATACTCAGAAACATATTTTAAAACAATTTAAAACAAATAATTAAGGAATTAAAAAAAAGACAGATGTTACATTCTACACACCTCAAAAGAAGCTCGTCCTCGAGCTATGGGGGTTAAGAAAACTCCTCGAACAAATTCAAGATACCTCCGTCACACCATTTCCTAGGATTTCCAGATACATTATTAGCATCAGTACATCATTGCACCCTTAAAAATTGAATAACTTGTCGTCAGGTCACCGCACTATCGATTTACAATAACCACTAGTTTGATAGGATATGTCACATCCAATGTCACATCTAGCTGGACTTCAATCTACCACGGCTCCACCACTTGAGATAAATCCTTCACACTTTCTCGACATAGAATCAAGAAATACATCAAGAATGCCCGATATCTCAAAGATACTTTTCAAACAATATACCACAATTCCAGTTCTTTCTATAACTCTGAAGGGCCATCATACCTCGGGTCTAACTTTTCCCGGTTTCTAAAACGACGTACTCCATGAATAAAGGATACTTTCAAGAATACCCAAATCTTCAATTTCTATCTTCAAAAGGCTTTGGCCGCGAATATGCCTTATCATTTCCTTTTGTCAACTACACACCTCAAAAGAGGTTTATTCATGCTAACCTGATAATTAATGTTTATCCTCATTCCGGTCCATTAAAATATTCTCCTAGAATCTTGATACATCTTCGTGCCACCGAGATAGACGGTATACTGAATATAAGGAACATTCTCCATCACCCGCTATCACGCGCCATCCTCATCAAGAACACCAAATCTACGATAATAACAAGAATTTCCCCTACGGGTTACTGACCAACCTGCATTACATTCATTAATCCCCTCCAGAATTCGATTCCGCGTCCTCTGTCACCAACAGAAATTTTGAATCCAAGTTCAACTAATCAGTTGTAGGCATTAGGATAAACAGCTGTATTGATCAATTGCCCACATCTACAATCGTGCCGCCCTTTGCCACTGAAATAAAATTAATTTGATCCAATGATCTTTAACATCGTCCACTCCTGGGAGGTCATTAAAAGCCAACATCTTCTTTCTATTAATAGCATTCATTACCATATTTCTTCCCCGGTTGGTATTTGATTTCCATACCAAGCTACCAAAGTACTCAAGCCACGTTTATTGCCTCCTACTAAAATCATTTACACAAACGAGTGCTCAAACTCTTACAATCACAGAAAAGGCTGAATTATTCTCTGAAAAACTAATTTCTCAACACCTTCAATACATGCCTTACTATTACTAATTTCAAATTTAATAATTCACGCACCTCGTATAACCACAACTGTCTCAATATAACAACCACAAGCTTGCCTTCACGTATCAAACTGCACCTGATCCTGTACTACATACACCCCCTTCTCGGGATGATCAAAACATGAGCTATCGTTAATCTTCCTTTAACTCTTAAAAATATCTTTCCACGCTGTTCGAATCATACCAACGGCTCATTCTTTATAAGAAAATGAGTCATCAGTATAGCAATAATATAAAATCGAGGGATGAACCTCCGATAATAGCCAGTGAAAACCAAGAAAGTATGAATTTCCAACACATCCGATGGTTACTTCCCGTCTTTTCACCATTTGTAATTCTCTTTGGATCCATAAATACGCCTTCAACAGACACAATGTGTCCCAAAATTCACACTTCTCGCCCCCAAAAATAGCAATTTACAGACTTATCATACCACTTCTGGTCTCAACCTATCGATCAGTGCTCCACCATACAGCAACTATACACCAAATATCATTCACATATACAATCATACCCTGTTAATATAAGGGTGAAAGGCCCAATTCGTCAAATTTATAAAAACTGCAGGGACATTCGCCAGTCTCAAGATATCACTAAGAACTCATACAATTCATACCGAGTACGAAAAACAATTCCTGAGATGTTTTCCCTCTCTAGGGATTATCTGATAGTACTCGGTGTGCAACTCTCATCGGGAGATTAATGACATTCCCCGCAACTAATCCAACCAATTATCTATTCTCAACAATGAATACTTAATAGTCACCTTCCTCAGTACACCTTCTCGGTGAGCTATCTTCCTTGTTACAAAACTGTCGGCGCGCCCCACGGCATATCATTTGAACCGATAACCTTTTCCAGAAACATCACCTCAAACTCTTTTTATCTCTACCTATTCCTAAGGTACTATCCCACAAGTTGATTTAGAGATTGGAGTCATACCAAATATCAAATCAATCTTGAACTCCCGAGTTCACCAAGGTGGGGGACCAAAAACCTCTTCAAATATATCAAAAACTTTGCAAACCCCATCAACAATCTCAATCTTTGTATTAAATGTTTCCACCAAACCCAACGGGCATAATCTTCATCGACCAAGGCATTATAAATAATCAAAACTGGGTTTCATCGGGCTGTCTCACCCGAATCCTCCCTGCACCATTCCCCAACTACGCAGATGACCTACATAACCTTCTACAACCAATCAATCTTCCCAAATATGGGATAAAACCATAACCACACATCACTCCTCAATATATAAAATATACACCTACAGAACATATGTCCATAGGACCTACACCAGATCTCCTGGGAATAGTCCCTTACGGCACCCAGCAATCAATATAATGGAATACTCCAATAGTGTGCAAATTCACACCGGGATTTCTACAGAGATCAACCCATATACAGGGTCATGAAAAGAAATGCTGACTCAAGGTCAGACCAAAGTCTAATGGGGATCACATCATTCCACGATAGAATCTATTCTTTAACAAAACACCCGCATAAACCACATTCTCTATCTCCGACTAAGCAATAATGAACCCATACTCACATGGCAAGATCACTAGGATTAACATTTTCCTAGTTAACCTAGGCTCTGATACCAACTGTAACACCCCAATTTTTTTATTTTTATTTTTTTTTTATTTTAAAACTAAGTCTCCAAATTCAATTCTTTCAATTTCTATATCACTTTAATCATAAACTAATAAAGTTATATTTCAGGAAAAATTTTGGCAGAGTCTCCCCTGTAAATTTTGCCCCAAAACACAAAAAGCTTACGGAATTCTGCTCAAAATTCCGTAGCTCACAAACCACATAATATTTTCATGGGCTCCCCAGGCCAAAATGAGCAGATACATACAGACAATATAATATAATGCTCTGGGGGCCAAACTCATAACGGATTATCAAATATCAATTAAAAACTATGAATTTCTTTGAAAAACGAGGTAAAATCTTAGAAAAATCATTGTAAAACTTACCACAGAGCCTGGTACTCCACGACGAGATGGGTATGAGTCACCAACATACCACACCACCTCACACTATACTCATCATCGTCATATACAGGCTTATACACTCATAATACAATTTAAATCATAAATTTCACTATTCCTATAACTAAATAATACAAATTTTTAAAATAAAAAGGTATACTACCACTCCACGCCTCACCTCTGCACTGATGAGAACCTGCAACAGTGGGAGATCTAGGGTAGTCCTCAGACTCCCCTAACCCCCCGAAAACACTAAGGGGTTAGCCATTTCTGGTGTGAGTATAATTACTAATCTAACGACAAATTAAAATAGTATAAAGAAAATACTTAAACTTACAATTACCAAATTAAAATAATGCCACCTGAATCCTGAACACAACAACATCGTCAATACAGTGATAAATCACATACTTTGCCAATCCTGCATTCAATTATTTAATTATCCATACTTCCCACATTTCATAATACACTTCACATCAACCTCGTATAGATATGTAAATATACTTATCTTACATTCGCATAATACGAATATTCATCTTTCCACACTTATCATCATATCAGCATTTCACTATTTATATTAACATAACTACATGATGTTATTACATCATTTCTCCAACTCTATTTAGCCATGCGTTTCATTTACTTATATTATGTTATCAACACACACATTCATCCTAGAAGTTGTGCCGAGGCAGGTAGTTCCCACCATTTCCACGGAAATAGCAGGCGAGTAGTTCCCCGACACACTTCCAAAGTACACAAACTCATATCACAACATACTTTCTTTAATAACCATTATCATATCCAATCTCATAAAACAGGTATTTATTTTATTATGTTATAAAAGTATCACATCATAAACATATGCATCTATTCTCATACTACCACATTCCTTCATTTCTCATGACATAATTACCACATCTCATTGCCCATGCGATTTACTCACATTTCATCACATCATTAACACCTCATTAATTAGAATTCTTATACTCATTACATCAAAACCATGTTGTATAGCTCGTTCACATCTTATTATATCACTTTAGTAATTACTTTTTCTTATAACAATAAATCTTATTATCATTTTCACTTAATCCCCAAACACACTCTGGGGCCACCACATATCACATCCCATAGCCGATAGCTTGGGTAATAATCATTGTACCTCAAACACACAGTTTGGGTAATATCACATCACATCTCAAGCCGATAGCTTGATTATTAATTTCACTTCAATCACTTATCATCTTCACTTCACTTTATTTCTCATTTCTATTAATCATTACCACCTATTATATCCACTCACCCTGCGAATTATGCCAAGGCAGGTAGTTCCCACAATTTCCACTGAAATTGCGGGCAGGTAGTTCCTTGACACAATTTCAAGGTACAACTCATATCAACTGTATTTTACTTTAATGATCACACACATAATACAATTACTCCGTATTATTCATGATAACACATCTCTTTTATTATTTCCATCTTAAATTAATCACATGCGGCATTTATCACTTCTTTTCATATATTAACTCATAGCACGTGCACTTTCACATTTACTTCATTCACGCAACTTTCTTTTTCCACACACAATTCACATTTCACTATCCACTTTCTTTTCCACGCACAATTCACAATTTACTATCCACTTTCTTTACTACCACATTTGTTATTTACACTTATTTATTTTATTAGTTTGTCGACCAGTGAGCCACAGTATCCCAACATACTGAAAGCCGACAGCCCAGTAAACACGCGGCCCGATGCTCACACAGAGTCTTACTCGTCCGAGGCTACGTCTTCCTCCTAGCCGAACTAGCGAGGGAACCACTAACCCCAAGTAGAACTTGGGTACTTCCTCCCGGCCGAAGCCAAGAGGGAAAAAGCCACTGACCCCAGGTAACCTGGGTACTTCCTCGCGACGTCTGTCATCGAGGGAAAAACCACTTACCCCAGATAAACTGGGTACTTCCTCCCAGCCGAAGCCAGGAGGGAAAAACCACTTACCCCAGATAAACTGGGTACTTCCTCGCGACAGCTGTCATCGAGGGAAAGCCGGGCCTCAAGCCGATAGCTTGGGCGATAAAATCCACTTACCCCAAACATAGTTTGGGTCCACTTACCCCAAGCCGGTCCTTGGGTATTAGGAGGTCTAGCCCAAACCCCCAGGATTGCTGTAGGTACTGGTCAACAAAGCCATTTGTTATATCATCTTTTCATCTTATTAATAAACACAAAGCATCACAGCTTTTATTTGCACAATAGCCACATTCTTGACTTTAATCATGTGAATAAAAACACATTTTATTAACACTTACCATCTCACCTTTTATCTTGCATTTGATGCACAACTGATATCCACGATATTGATTACCATCTCGTTGTATCATATATATATGCATACCACATGTCATTTAACATAGAAACCATCATGTTATTTAATTTACCATAACATCACCCATTATGAATACCATGCTATTCGCTACTTCATTAAATCCCATATAAACATACACCAAGTCATTTATCATATAAACCAACATATCATATTATTGCCCATTAATTCATTTCAAACATAATTAAAATGTAAACATGCACCCACTTATTTAATTTCGTCAATTATTGCATCACGCATCATGATCATCTCTATATATATTACAAATAAACATCACACATGCGGGTTTCCCATCATAAGGGGCCAAAACCACTTATTTCCTCTAATCAAGTCTTATAATATCTAATTATAGCATACTAGCTCATACATCCTGTTTCATATAAGTAAAATCACTTATAAGGGCTTATAGCCCCAAAGCATGCACAAACGTGTACTATAATTACACAGATCTTCAAAACATGATCACAATCACTAAATTCGTCTAATTACATCTTATAACATCCATCCATGACATGCTAGCCCATACACCAGGCTCCGCATATACCCGATTGCCTATATCGGCCTATATACCCCAAAAACATGCACAAAACATGCACGGGGTAAAAATATGCATAAATAATTTAATATATTTAGTTTTTATACATCAACACATCACATTAATCCATAATATAGGTTTTATATGCTTAAAATAATTAATTTCACTAAATTTCTCAAAAACCCATTTTCGGGCCCCTAAAATTCCGTATTTTCCTTGAAAATCAATTTTTGCTATAACTTTTTCAAGACATATCAAAAAGCCACGAAATTTGGCCACAATATAAAATATTTATAATTACAATATACTCACCTGACGGCTCGAGCAAACGATGTCCCACGTCCGTCCTGTAGCCAGTCGAAGTTCGACTTTTTCCACCTAAATAGGAAATTATAGGACCGATTAGCTTAAAGCTCAAAACTCAACCTACGGACCTCCAAATTTCGATCCGTCTTCACCCACGCGTCACAAATGACATATGTAGGTGAGTTACATCGATGGATTTCGAATTCGGGTCCCAATACAAAAACTCACTTATAGATCGAAGGCTTCCTATTAGGAAAATTTCCTATATCCTAATTTCTTTAATTCCTTCTTCCTAGTTTCTCAAATTAGGGTTACTAATAATAATAGAACTCAATTATACCTCCGAACTCATCAAATTTTCACCTAAACCTCGCTCGGGCATTTTACCGAACACCCGGCGTGCATAATTAGTGTACCCGTATTTTTTTGAGATTCCGACGGGATTCTAACTCCATAAAATTTTCACTAAACCCATTCTAAATTATTTCCCCTAAATACACAACAATTTCTATAATCCATACTTATCAATTATTCTATTTATTATCCAAATTCTAAAGCCAACACACTAATTAATTTATAACTCACAAACCACTCAATTTCTCACCAATCTTTCTTCTCTATAATTACTAGCATCACCTAATTACCCTACTATATCATTTTCTAGCACTAAAACTCAAAATCATATTTTCCCATAAACTAAACTTCATAATTTCTTACCTTACAAGCCTTATCTTTGCAAATGGACTCCGGAAATGAGTAGAGCACCTCCAAATTAGCTAAAACCCTCAAATTTTTGTGAAGAAATCAATGGAAAATGGCTAGGGTTTTGAGCCCTAAAGCTTGGCCGGGTGGGGTTTCTTTCTCTGGCCGAACTGAAGTGGGAGAGGGGGAAGAGAAGGGTAGGGAGAAAGAGATAAAAGGGAAAAATTTCCTATAAGCCCATATTTGACCAAAGGTTTATATATATACCCTTCTAATTAACTTTTCTAGGGTTTTTCTTGTAAAAATCACTCCATAATGTACTTAAATTCATCCCAACCATAAAGTAAAATTAGAAATGCATTTTTATGCATAGCTGTAATCAAAATCAATAGTGGCGAACAATAGCAATACATATAAATATGTATAAATACGAATATCGCAATATTTTTGAAAACTACTTTCAATTTCAAACTATAATTTAATAACTCGAAAATTTAAACCCCCTATCATCAACAAATGCCCCAGAAAAATTTCGGGTCAATTCGAATTCGTCTCCTCTGAGAAAACTCATCTCAAAACTCCTATATTTTCAATTTTTTTCCGTTTACCTCAGAATATCAATTTAATCATTCTAATACTAATAAAATTAATTAATAGGGGTAAATATACTCAGAAACATATTTTAAAATAATTTAAAACAAATAATTAAGGAATTAAAAAAAAGACAGATGTTACATTCTACACACCTCAAAAGAAGCTCGTCCTCGAGCTATGGGGGTTAAGAAAACTCCTCGAACAAATTCAAGATACCTCCGTCACACCATTTCCTAGGATTTCCAGATACATTATTAGCATCAGTACATCATTGCACCCTTAAAAATTGAATAACTTGTCGTCAGGTCACCGCACTATCGATTTACAATAACCACTAGTTTGATAGGATATGTCACATCCAATGTCACATCTAGCTGGACTTCAATCTACCACGGCTCCACCACTTGAGATAAATCCTTCACACTTTCTCGACATAGAATCAAGAAATACATCAAGAATGCCCGATATCTCAAAGATACTCTTCAAACAATATACCACAATTCCAGTTCTTTCTATAACTCTGAAGGGCCATCATACCTCGGGTCTAACTTTTCCCGGTTTCTAAAACGACGTACTCCATGAATAAAGGATACTTTCAAGAATACCCAAATCTTCAATTTCTATCTTCAAAAGGCTTTGGCCGCGAATATGCCTTATCATTTCCTTTTGTCAACTACACACCTCAAAAGAGGTTTATTCATGCTAACCTGATAATTAATGTTTATCCTCGTTCCGGTCCATTAAAATATTCTCCTAGAATCTTGATACATCTTCGTGCCACCGAGATAGACGGTATACTGAATATAAGGAACATTCTCCATCACCCGCTATCACGCGCCATCCTCATCAAGAACACCAAATCTACGATAATAACAAGAATTTCCCCTACGGGTTACTGACCAACCTGCATTACATTCATTAATCCCCTCCAGAATTCGATTCCGCGTCCTCTGTCACCAACAGAAATTTTGAATCCAAGTTCAACTAATCAGTTGTAGGCATTAGGATAAACAGCTGTATTGATCAATTGCCCACATCTACAATCGTGCCGCCCTTTGCCACTGAAATAAAATTAATTTGATCCAATGATCTTTAACATCGTCCACTCCTGGGAGGTCATTAAAAGCCAACATCTTCTTTCTATTAATAGCATTCATCACCATATTTCTTCCCCGGTTGGTATTTGATTTCCATACCAAGCTACCAAAGTACTCAAGCCACGTTTATTGCCTCCTACTAAAATCATTTACACAAACGAGTGCTCAAACTCTTACAATCACAGAAAAGGCTGAATTATTCTCTGAAAAACTAATTTCTCAACACCTTCAATACATGCCTTACTATTACTAATTTCAAATTTAATAATTCACGCACCTCGTATAACCACAACTGTCTCAATATAACAGCCACAAGCTTGCCTTCACGTATCAAACTGCACCTGATCCTGTACTACATACACCCCCTTCTCGGGATGATCAAAACATGAGCTATCGTTAATCTTCCTTTAACTCTTAAAAATATCTTTCCACGCTGTTCGAATCATACCAACGGCTCATTCTTTATAAGAAAATGAGTCATCAGTATAGCAATAATATAAAATCGAGGGATGAACCTCCGATAATAGCCAGTGAAAACCAAGAAACTATGAATTTCCAACACATCCGATGGTTACTTCCCGTCTTTTCACCATTTGTAATTCTCTTTGGATCCATAAATACGCCTTCAACAGACACAATGTGTCCCAAAATTCACACTTCTCGCCCCCAAAAATAGCAATTTACAGACTTATCATACCACTTCTGGTCTCAACCTATCGATCAGTGCTCCACCATACAGCAACTATACACCAAATATCATTCACATATACAATCATACCCTGTTAATATAAGGGTGAAAGGCCCAATTCGTCAAATTTATAAAAACTGCAGGGACATTCGCCAGTCTCAAGATATCACTAAGAACTCATACAATTCATACCGAGTACGAAAAACAATTCCTGAGATGTTTTCCCTCTCTAGGGATTATCTGATAGTACTCGGTGTGCAACTCTCATCGGGAGATTAATGACATTCCCCGCAACTAATCCAACCAATTATCTATTCTCAACAATGAATACTTAATAGTCACCTTCCTCAGTACACCTTCTCGGTGAGCTATCTTCCTTGTTACAAAACTGTCGGCGCGCCCCACGGCATATCATTTGAACCGATAACCTTTTCCAGAAACATCACCTCAAACTCTTTTTATCTCTACCTATTCCTAAGGTACTATCCCACAAGTTGATTTAGAGATTGGAGTCATACCAAATATCAAATCAATCTTGAACTCCCGAGTTCACCAAGGTGGGGGACCAAAAACCTCTTCAAATATATCAAAAACTTTGCAAACCCCATCAACAATCTCAATCTTTGTATTAAATGTTTCCACCAAACCCAACGGGCATAATCTTCATCGACCAAGGCATTATAAATAATCAAAACTGGGTTTCATCGGGCTGTCTCACCCGAATCCTCCCTGCACCATTCCCCAACTACGCAGATGACCTACATAACCTTCTACAACCAATCAATCTTCCCAAATATGGGATAAAACCATAACCACACATCACTCCTCAATATATAAAATATACACCTACAGAACATATGTCCATAGGACCTACACCAGATCTCCTGGGAATAGTCCCTTACGGCACCCAGCAATCAATATAATGGAATACTCCAATAGTGTGCAAATTCACACCGGGATTTCTACAGAGATCAACCCATATACAGGGTCATGAAAAGAAATGCTGACTCAAGGTCAGACCAAAGTCTAATGGGGATCACATCATTCCACGATAGAATCTATTCTTCAACAAAACACCCGCATAAACCACATTCTCTATCTCCGACTAAGCAATAATGAACCCATACTCACATGGCAAGATCACTAGGATTAACATTTTCCTAGTTAACCTAGGCTCTGATACCAACTGTAACACCCCAAATTTTTTTTTTTTTTTTTTTTTAAAACTAAGTCTCCAAATTCAATTCTTTCAATTTCTATATCACTTTAATCATAAACTAAGAAAGTTATATTTCAGGAAAAATTTTGGCAGAGTCTCCCCTGTAAATTTTGCCCCGAAACACAAAAAGCTTACGGAATTCTGCTCAAAATTCCGTAGCTCACAAACCACATAATATTTTCATGGGCTCCCCAGGCCAAAATGAGCAGATACATACAGGCAATATAATATAATGCTCTGGGGGCCAAACTCATAACGGATTATCAAATATCAATTAAAAACTATGAATTTCTTTGAAAAACGAGGTAAAATCTTAGAAAAATCATTGTAAAACTTACCACAGAGCCTGGTACTCCACGACGAGATGGGTACGGGTCACCAACATACCACACCACCTCACACTATACTCATCATCGTCATATACAGGCTTATACACTCATAATACAATTTAAATCATAAATTTCACTATTCCTATAACTAAATAATACAAATTTTTAAAATAAAAAGGTATACTACCACTCCACGCCTCACCTCTGCACTGATGAGAACCTGCAACAGTGGGGGATCTAGGGTAGTCCTCAGACTCCCCTAACCCCCCGAAACACTAAGGGGTTAGCCATTTCTGGTGTGAGTATAATTACTAATCTAACGACAAATTAAAATAGTATAAAGAAAATACTTAAACTTACAATTACCAAATTAAAATAATGCCACCTGAATCCTGAACACAACAACATCGTCAATACAGTGATAAATCACATACTTTGCCAATCCTGCATTCAATTATTTAATTATCCATACTTCCCACATTTCATAATACACTTCACATCAACCTCGTATAGATATATAAATATACTTATCTTACATTCGCATAATACGAATATTCATCTTTCCACACTTATCATCATATCAGCATTTCACTATTTATATTAACATAACTACATGATGTTATTACATCATTTCTCCAACTCTATTTAGCCATGCGTTTCATTTACTTATATTATGTCATCAACACACACATTCATCCTAGAAGTTGTGCCGAGGCAGGTAGTTCCCACCATTTCCACGGAAATAGCAGGCGAGTAGTTCCCCGACACACTTCCAAAGTACACAAACTCATATCACAACATACTTTCTTTAATAACCATTATCATATCCAATCTCATAAAACAGGTATTTATTTTATTATGTTATAAAAGTATCACATCATAAACATATGCATCTATTCTCATACTACCACATTCCTTCATTTCTCATGACATAATTACCACATCTCATTGCCCATGCGATTTACTCACATTTCATCACATCATTAACACCTCATTAATTAGAATTCTTATACTCATTACATCAAAACCATGTTTTATAGCTCATTCACATCTTATTATATCACTTTAGTAATTACTTTTTCTTATAACAATAAATCTTATTATCATTTTCACTTAATCCCCAAACACACTCTGGGGCCACCACATATCACATCCCATAGCCGATAGCTTGGGTAATAATCACTGTACCTCAAACACACAGTTTGGGTAATATCACATCACATCTCAAGTCGATAGCTTGATTATTAATTTCACTTCAATCACTTATCATCTTCACTTCACTTTATTTCTCATTTCTATTAATCATTACCACTATTATATCCACTCACCCTGCGAATTATGCCAAGGCAGGTAGTTCCCACAATTTCCACTGAAATTGCGGGCAGGTAGTTCCTTGACACAATTTCAAGGTACAACTCATATCAACTGTATTTTACTTTAATGATCACACACATAATACAATTATTCCGTATTATTCATGATAACACATCTCTTTTATTATTTCCATCTTAAATTAATCACATGCGGCATTTATCACTTCTTTTCATATATTAACTCATAGCACGTGCACTTTCACATTTACTTCATTCACGCAACTTTCTTTTTCCACACACAATTCACATTTCACTATCCACTTTCTTTTCCACGCACAATTCACAATTTACTATCCACTTTCTTTACTACCACATTTGTTATTTACACTTATTTATTTTATTAGTTTGTCGACCAGTGAGCCACAGTATCCCAACATACTGAAAGCCGACAGCCCAGTAAACACGCGGCCCGATGCTCACACAGAGTCTTACTCGTCCGAGGCTACGTCTTCCTCCTAGCCGAACTAGCGAGGGAACCACTAACCCCAAGTAGAACTTGGGTACTTCCTCCCGGCCGAAGCCAAGAGGGAAAAAGCCACTGACCCCAGGTAACCTGGGTACTTCCTCGCGACGTCTGTCATCGAGGGAAAAACCACTTACCCCAGATAAACTGGGTACTTCCTCCCAGCCGAAGCCAGGAGGGAAAAACCACTTACCCCAGATAAACTGGGTACTTCCTCGCGACAGCTGTCATCGAGGGAAAGCCGGGCCTCAAGCCGATAGCTTGGGCGATAAAATCCACTTACCCCAAACATAGTTTGGGTCCACTTACCCCAAGCCGGTCCTTGGGTATTAGGAGGTCTAGCCCAAACCCCCAGGATTGCTGTAGGTACTGGTCAACAAAGCCATTTGTTATATCATCTTTTCATTTTATTAATAAACACAAAGCATCACAGCTTTTATTTGCACAATAGCCACATTCTTGACTTTAATCATGTGAATAAAACACATTTTATTAACACTTACCATCTCACCTTTTATCTTGCATTTGATGCACAACTGATATCCACGATATTGATTACCATCTCGTTGTATCATATATATATGCATACCCCATGTCATTTAACATAGAAACCATCATGTTATTTAATTTACCATAACATCACCCATTATGAATACCATGCTATTCGCTACTTCATTAAATCCCATATAAACATACACCAAGTCATTTATCATATAAACCAACATATCATATTATTGCCCATTAATTCATTTCAAACATAATTAAAATGTAAACATGCACCCACTTATTTAATTTCGTCAATTATTGCATCACGCATCATGATCATCTCTATATATATTACAAATAAACATCACACATGCGGGTTTCCCATCATAAGGGGCCAAAACCACTTATTTCCTCTAATCAAGTCTTATAATATCTAATTATAGCATACTAGCTCATACATCCTGTTTCATATAAGTAAAATCACTTATAAGGGCTTATAGCCCCAAAGCATGCACAAACGTGTACTATAATTACACAGATCTTCAAAACATGATCACAATCACTAAATTCGTCTAATTACATCTTATAACATCCATCCATGACATGCTAGCCCATACACCAGGCTCCGCATATACCCGATTGCCTATATCGGCCTATATACCCCAAAAACATGCACAAAACATGCACGGGGTAAAAATATGCATAAATAATTTAATATATTTAGTTTTTATACATCAACACATCACATTAATCCATAATATAGGTTTTATATGCTTAAAATAATTAATTTCACTAAATTTCTCAAAAACCCATTTTCGGGCCCCTAAAATTCCGTATTTTCCTTGAAAATCAATTTTTGCTATAACTTTTTCAAGACATATCAAAAAGCCACGAAATTTGGCCACAATATAAAATATTTATAATTACAATATACTCACCTGACGGCTCGAGCAAACGATGTCCCACGTCCGTCCTGTAGCCAGTCGAAGTTCGACTTTTTCCACCTAAATAGGAAATTATAGGACCGATTAGCTTAAAGCTCAAAACTCAACCTACGGACCTCCAAATTTCGATCCGTCTTCACCCACGCGTCACAAATGACATATGTAGGTGAGTTACATCGATGGATTTCGAATTCGGGTCCCAATACAAAAACTCACTTATAGATCGAAGGCTTCCTATTAGGAAAATTTCCTATATCCTAATTTCTTTAATTCCTTCTTCCTAGTTTCTCAAATTAGGGTTACTAATAATAATAGAACTCAATTATACCTCCGAACTCATCAAATTTTCACCTAAACCTCGCTCGGGCATTTTACCGAACACCCGGCGTGCATAATTAGTGTACCCGTATTTTTTTGAGATTCCGACGGGATTCTAACTCCATAAAATTTTCACTAAACCCATTCTAAATTATTTCCCCTAAATACACAACAATTTCTATAATCCATACTTATCAATTATTCTATTTATTATCCAAATTCTAAAGCCAACACACTAATTAATTTATAACTCACAAACCACTCAATTTCTCACCAATCTTTCTTCTCTATAATTACTAGCATCACCTAATTACCCTACTATATCATTTTCTAGCACTAAAACTCAAAATCATATTTTCCCATAAACTAAACTTCATAATTTCTTACCTTACAAGCCTTATCTTTGCAAATGGACTCCGGAAATGAGTAGAGCACCTCCAAATTAGCTAAAACCCTCAAATTTTTGTGAAGAAATCAATGGAAAATGGCTAGGGTTTTGAGCCCTAAAGCTTGGCCGGGTGGGGTTTCTTTCTCTGGCCGAACTGAAGTGGGAGAGGGGGAAGAGAAGGGTAGGGAGAAAGAGATAAAAGGGAAAAATTTCCTATAAGCCCATATTTGACCAAAGGTTTATATATATACCCTTCTAATTAACTTTTCTAGGGTTTTTCTTGTAAAAATCACTCCATAATGTACTTAAATTCATCCCAACCATAAAGTAAAATTAGAAATGCATTTTTATGCATAGCTGTAATCAAAATCAATAGTGGCGAACAATAGCAATACATATAAATATGTATAAATACGAATATCGCAATATTTTTGAAAACTACTTTCAATTTCAAACTATAATTTAATAACTCGAAAATTTAAACCCCCTATCATCAACAAATGCCCCAGAAAAATTTCGGGTCAATTCGAATTCGTCTCCTCTGAGAAAACTCATCTCAAAACTCCTATATTTTCAATTTTTTTCGTTTACCTCAGAATATCAATTTAATCATTCTAATACTAATAAAATTAATTAATAGGGGTAAATATACTCAGAAACATATTTTAAAACAATTTAAAACAAATAATTAAGGAATTAAAAAAAAGACAGATGTTACACATATCGGTAAGCCATAAGCTTTGCGTTTGTGGATGGAATCCCCCAAGAAGGGTTAGAATGGCAGTTCCCACCCCTTGGGAGGTACGTATATAAAGATGTCTGTTTGAGCGCCGGGCTGACCCTCTCCGCCCTTACGGGGAATACTTTTTCTCCTTGTCTAGCTTGAGTTATCTGATAGTTCTCTCTCCTCGGGTTTGGCGAAGGATGTCCTTCCCCTACAGCTTTAAGCGACCTTCTCCAAGCCTATTATCCACTTACACCGATGTTGTAGTGAGGGCTTCGATGGGGGGAATCTCGTCGTCTGCGATCGTAGGAGATGCCCGAAGGTGTATCATCCGGCGTGTGTCAATCGGGATGAGTCCTTTCTTTTTCAAGCTACGAAGCAAAATCGCTTTTGTTAGTTTTCTCTATATGGAAGATGAAAAGAAAGTTCAGCCGTTCTTCAAGGAAAGATTCGATGTGACATAAGAAATATTGTCATAAGTCAGCCTCTTTCAAATATGAATCTATCTGATTCAGAAGGGAAGAACTTGGTGTCCGTTATAATCCCCCGTTCATCTGCTTCATTTGGTTTCCCCCTTTCCTGGTGAGAGAAAGCCAACCCCAGCTAGATGGAATATCCTACAATTATTCAGATGATTCTATTCTGCATTCTCCGTTCAATGTTTGAGTCTACTCTATAACTAAAGAAAGAAGGAAGCCCACAAAAGCACAAATGAGAGATATAGTCAACCGGGTGCTAGACCCCGATTGTCTTACCACTTCCTCTTCATAATAGATGGAGTAGCACTTGCCAACGGTTTCTTCCATCAGGGCTTTCTCCTTTCTACTTGGCTAGATCTCCTTTTCTTTCTAGTGGCCTTTCTGATCTATAACCAGGTAGGTCATTCCAAATATCATGCTTCACTCCCCCTTATGCTGGGCTCTCCCGTCTCTTTTCTCCTGGATCTGTTTATAGGCATTTCGTTTTTTTGGGGTCTGCGCTGCAAAGTAGGGTTAAGATCCGTGTTGCTTTGCTTTCAACGATGGAGGAAGTTGTACCTAAACATCAAAGCCCTTGCCTCCTTCGTAGATAACCTCGAATATCCTCAACTGGGTGGGAGTTCATGCTAAGACACCCCCCAGTCCTTTTTCCATTCAGCCTACTTCTTAGCTTTGTTCCGTCAGTCTAAGGCAAAGCTTAAGTAACAAAGAGTTCACCACTTAGTTATGAACTTCCAGACTAAAGAAAGACAGATCTTAATCGGTTCAGTCAAATCACTTCGTTTAGTCGATGCCTATGCCTCTGAACTAGGCTTACCAAATCCCTCTAGAGCCCAAACTTCCATTTCTCCTACTCGTTGTCCCGGTTTTACCTACTATTGGATTTGAACCAATGACTCTCGCCGTATGAAAGCGATACTCTAACCGCTGAGTCAAGTAGGTCAAGCTGAGTCAAGTCAGAGAAAATAGACTCCCCCCTCAGCTCACCCTAGCCCCGGGTACGTCGGACTTTCTTTGAGCTACTGGGGAGCTACTTTCTACCCTAGATCTTCTCATTGCATTCAAAGGAATGCTTAATCCATCCCTCTCAAATCGCCTAGAATTCGTGACAAAATGACTTTCTTCGCTTATCCAGTTTGCGTTCAGCACCATCTTGTCTTTCTTTGTGAAACTCTGAGACCTAAGGGGGTACATCCGCACTGGTTTGTGTCGCTACCCTCTGAATGATGATTTGGAATTGCCAACTGGAGTAGTAGGCAGAAGAGGGTCGGCGGTTGAGTTAGGCGCTTTCGCTTCTTCGGTTTCCGATTTTTCGTTCTGCCCCTGTAGCTTATCTTGATCCCACTTGCAACTACACTTTTGAGCGGATTGGGTTAGTGGTAAGTTCCCAGTCTATCCGCTGTTCATCGATAGACGGAGCTCTTGGCATTGCTTTGTTTTTCTCTCCTTTCCTATCAGCGAGTTCCGATCCTCTTTGTTATTCCCATCATCCGGTAACCACAGGATGCTTGCTGAAGTTTCCCGATAAGGGAAAACAAACAGATGTTGATTGACAAGGAAATAAAGAAAGTATTAGTTAAAAATGATTTACTAAAAAATAAATAGATTTTTCTAACACTGGTGCATTTGAGTTCATGGGCGAAAATTGAGTTATTTGGGTCCTGGAGGATTGACGGGGCGAACTGCTAGTCTTCGACCTCTTAACGAGCATCAAAGAAGTGGGTCGCCGATCAATCACCACACCACCTCTATCATACATACGACATTACACGACGCGAGAGTGCATGGTCATCTCAGAAATCTGGCATAATTCTCCATCTAAACCGGCAAGTCCTAACTGTTCCAACCCCCTCCTGAAAAGGTAAAAAGATAGAGAAATTCCTCAACCAAATAATTTAGTATGAGAGGCTCTTTCTGGGAACCCGTCTTTTTTTTCACAGTCGAGCTCCTCACGGACCTATGCCTTTTTAGCCAGGTTGAAGGGAGTCGTTAGATTGCTGGAGAAAGCAAAGTTATAGATGCGAATTGCATGTGTTAAGCAAAGTGCAAAAAACAACTTCTTGGCATTACTTCAGCTTAAAAAACTGGGGGACAGGACAAAAAAGATCAACGCTATATTGCCCCAACCATGAGAGCGTAGATTGATAGAACAATCATACGAGCCATGAACTCGCCTTTTACTAGCGGAGGTGCCACTCTCAGTCGTGTCAGTGTCATGAAACCCGTGGACTTAGAACCATAAGGCGAGTAACCGGGCCGGGACTCAAAAGAATTTGGCGAAGTGTTTGTTCCTGAACGACGGAAGTGGAAAGACTATCTATTACCAACTCTTCATAGAAGTCATACCTTAGGGAAGTAGTTCTATCTTAAACCTGAGTTCAGCCTTCTGCCAACAGATAGGCAAAAGAAGGGCCAATCAATGACCAATTGCAAGGCAAGAGCATAACTGCACACTCACACAACCTTTGCCGAGAGATAGGAGCATTCGATGGAACCGGTGAACTACACTTGCTTCTTGATAGATGTGTGGGACAAAGAGAGTGCTCGACCGGAACAACGTCAAACCATAGAACACAGCTCCTTTCGGTCGAACCCGCCGGAAAAGAAAGACGATCTTACCTGTGCAAAGAACCCCGGAGGTGACTGCAATGAGCAGAAATGTCACTCACCGGCCTAAACGACGAGCAAACACTCGAACGTAAGAGCAAGGGATCACCCAACGAATGTACGAGATCACACTTAATACGAATTGTACAAGAAGTTGGTGAGGTTCTGGTCGGGAGAAGCGGATTTTCCACCTGGGGCACCACAGCAATTAGAGTGGAATTGATCTCTCTTAGAAGTAGAAGTTTTCTTTTTTGAATCGAGATTGGGTATCCTTTCGAGGGATCACTCACTCCAGCCAGTTCGATATCAGGTTGGCAAGAAGATCGGGAGCTAGATCGAGACCAAATAAAGTCTCTCCTCTCAGCAACTTCTTTATTTTTCAAGGGCCTTCATTTCCACTTTCCGGACCTCTGAAAGAATCCCAAATCCTCTTCCTTCTGAGTTGGACAAAGAAAGTTCAACCTTTCACTCGTTTCACTCACCTTATTCAACTGTCTTGCATGGTATTTTGGGAGGACCTTTGAATATTGGAATTCCAATTCCAATTGCTAATTGAGCGAATTAAGCAATCAGGAATCAGCTTTTCTGATGGGGAAAACTACTTTTTGGCCCCTTGAACTAGATGCCAGCATGGTGCTTTTGCTCCCGCCTTCCTTCGGAATAAGAGATTTCGTCATTGCTGTAACATATCATTCATCTCTTTTTCAGCAAGACAATGCTCCGCACCTTACTGCTCAAAAATGAATCTGCACGCTGCTCACAAGGCTCTCCCTTTGGAAAAAATATATAAGATAAGAAGTAGCTCTAGGTTCACCTACCTCGGAGGCTAGCTAAACCTGGGAGCCTTCTCACAGTTCACCATTGACGACGAAGACGACGAGTGGAGTGTCAGATTAGTTTGGAAGAGTTCGACAAATTCTATGGGACTGGGGATCCAGAGCAGCACCTAAACCCTTTCGCCGCCGATCACTTCATCATCCGCATAGGGATACAAGTGCGAGCCCTCCTGCCCGGGAGCCTGCGGGCGAAATTCCCGCCAATGGCTGAGATGTTCAGTCGACTCCCCCCCCCCCTTAGTGGGGGTCCGGACCCCTACGAGTGAGCAGAAAAGGGAGGAGGAAAGAGGCCTCCCAACTCTATCCATTCATGGCAGCAAATGGTCGAGGCCTTTCTCATTTCCTTACTTCTTCGTTCTTTCGAATTCCTCGGCTTCAAAACCGTACGTGGAGCTTCGAGCCCTACGGCGATAGTAACAATCAGTAGGTACTTTCCAAAGTGATATTAGTGCTTTTATTAGGGGCAAGGCCTAATTAGTATAACCAACCTTCTGTTAGGACAGAAAAGCTTTATTGTTCCTTGGCCTACGGATTCTGTAACAAGAGCTCTCCTTCCTCCGTTCCTAGCGTGATTGGTGGAAAGCACTTTTCTATCAAAGTTCGGCGGCTTCTTTGTCTTAATCTAAGCCTCGGGCTTGACCAACCAATGCCAAACAGGAGGGCTAGGCTTGGCCCACCATTTCGGGAAGAGGGGTAGTCTTGTGCGTAAGCATAGCATTTCTGGTCGAACCACCGAACCGAGGGAACAAGCAACGGACGAGCGTGCTCACGCGCAACGGCTTTCGCGCTCCTTCCCTCGGTTAATTTCATCCCGTAAGTCAGACTTGGGCACCCATCTATTAGACATGGTATACATGGGGATAGCTTGAAGAAGAGACTTTAGTAGGACCCGAAAAGTTCCTTGCTATTGCGGTCGGTGCTCGTTTGCGCGCGTGCACCCCCCAAGGGAATTTAAGGAAACGATGCCTCTCGGGGCATCTCTCTCTTCTCATTAGGAACAAAAGCATCAAAGAATTTTGCTCAATAAAGCCCAAAGCTTCCAATCCGTCTTTTTGGATCGAGAATCCTCGGAATCGGCAACACAGACAAGAATCCCGGTGTTAAGTAGTCCGATAGCCAAGCAGAATAGTCCTATCATTCAAAGAAGTAAGCCGGTAAGCTAAGAATACTGGTGTCAGGTGGTAGTTCAGCCAAAGCCGTAGTGAAACCAGAATTAGTTGGTACTAGAAATGTTAGAAATAGTAAACGAAAAGAGTAATAAGAAGTGAAAAGGACAGAGACACCGATTCCCGATAGAGCTAGCAGCTAGAGGGATCGTCAAACCCTCCAACTCAAGATGTTTGGAGAAATGGTCGGAAATGCAGCCGGTCGGAGGCCCTCCTCCAGGCAGCCACCTTTTAGAATCTTCTTCGCGTACTCTCGGTCATTGAGTATGAAAGAAGCTAAGGGACCTCTCCGTGTTGTAAAACAGGCTTGTCTGCAAAGTGCTGGTATATTAGTTGCTTGCAAGGTCTACTCGATATGGATTAGCCGTGAATAAAACCTTTGAAAAAAATCTTTAAAAAAACTAGATCGAATCGGAAGACTAGACTACTTAGTCTACTTGTTGCTACCTAGCCTGCAGGGTTGCCACTTGCAATCCCAATCTCTCTATACCAGTATACCCCAGGATCTACTCTTCTTTCTCGACGAAGAAGGCAGGAGGTAAACTCCCCAACCCTATCTCAAAAACTTTCAAAGGTAACGGATTAATTAACTTAACCCGTTATTAGTAAGGACGGGTTAAGTAGAGAGATATTGACAGTCCATTGGGAGCCTACAGACCAACATACTGCCAATATCGCTGTCTCTAAACCGTTCTTGGGAATAACGGGTTAAGTTCCATAACCCGTCGTTCACAAGAACGGGTTAGGTAGAGAGTTATTGCCAGGACCCTATACAAGCTTTCAAATTATACTGCCAAAATCTACTTACTTAACCCGTTCTTATAAATAACGAGTTAAGGTTACCTAACCCGTTCTTGTGAATAACGGTTTAAGGCGTTTGAAATTTTGAGTTTTCTACAAATTTCTCTTCACTCTTTGCGAGAACTGTCTCCAGAACTGTGCAATGTGACATTAATATGCCCATAAATTGTTTATTATTTTTATTAATTTCCATTTATTCTCTCGTAACTAACCACTATAAATTTGTTACCATAATAAGTTTTGTGAAAGTAAAAAAATTAAATTACGAGATTTTTGTACCGAGGGTTAGGGTTAGGTTAAGGTAGGGTTAGTGTCGGGTTAGGGTTAGGGTTAGGTTAAGATAGGGTTATTAGTGAGTGTATGTTTTTTGTTTTGGTTAATTAGGTTCATATTTGTGGATCCCCACATCTATATTTGACTTTGTAACATGTGGAACCACATGTAAAACATGGCAAGTATCTTAATTTGTGGTACGAGTCGTTAACTTGTAGTACATTAACAGGCCGTTCTACATGTGGATGTGGGGATCTACATGTGGTTTTTCCCCCATATAGGCTACATGTGGGATCTACATGTGGTTTTTTCCCCATATAGACTACATGTGGAGATCTACATGTGGTTTTCCCCCCATACAGGCTACATGTGGGTTCTACATGTGGTTTTTCTCCTATATAGGCTACATGTGGGATTCTACATGTGGTTTTTCCCCATATAGACTACATGTGGGAATCTACATGTGGTTTTTTCCCTATATTATCGCAGACACTATTTAACATGGGATGCGGATCCCATGTACAGATCCAGTTCTTGATCGCCAATTAATCTCATCTGATGACGAGATGCGGATCACGTGATGTAGCCAATATATAGGCTACATGTTGGGATCTACATTTGGCTATGTACTTTAGGTTTTTCTAATATTGAACTTGTTCTACTATGAAGAGAAGCAGAAGTGAGAGTCTAACGCTACATTTACCCTAACCCTAACCCCTAACCCTAACCTACTAACCCTAGACTAACCCTAACCCTAACATACAACATTTTTTTTATTGTTTTTTAGGTTTTTTTATTGTTTTTTAGGTTTTTTTATTGTTTTTTAGATTATTATGTACAGATCCAGTTCTTGTTGGCCAATTAATCTCATCTGATGACGAGATGCGGATCACGTGACGCATCTGGTTAGGCTTTTCCATTAGGGATCTCAGCATGTGGGGATGTACATGTGTTCTATCAATGGCAAATTAGAATGAGGACCAGCAAGAAAGCCTAAAATGATTCTTATCAGTCCTTCCACAATAAGTGCATCCCTCATGTACCCACATTAGGGAATCTACATATGGTTTTTCCCATACATAGGCTACATGTGGGGATCTACATGTGGTTTTCACCCATATAGACTACATGTGGGAATCTACATGTGGTTTTTTTCCTATATAGGCTACATGTGAGATTCTACATGTGGTTTTTCCCCATATAGACTACATGTGGGAATCTACATGTGGTCTCCACAGAAGAAGTGGTGTTGTCATCTAAGCCAAGTGACCACCACAAGCCAGAAAAATTTGAACATACACCTAAGTGGGAAAAAGCACCAAGCTAAACAAGCATAACTCAGCACCCGCCTACTATTATCGCAGACACTATTTAATATGGGATGCGGATCCCATGTACAGATCCAGTTCTTGATCGCCAATTAATCTCATCTGATGACGAGATGCGGATCATGTGACGCATCTGGTTAGGCTTTTCCATTAGGGATCTCAGCATGTGGGGATGTACATGTGTTCTATCAATGGTAAATTAGAATGAGGACCAGCAAGAAAGCCTAAAATGATTCTTATCAGTCCTTCCACAATAAGTGCATCCCTCATGTACCCACATTAGGGAATCTACATATGGTTTTTCCCATACATAGGCTACATGTAGGGATCTACATATAGTTTTTCACCCATACAGACTACATGTGGGATCTACATGTGGTTTTTCCTCCATATAGGGTACATGTGGGATCTACATGTGGTTTTTCTCCCCATAACAAGCTAAACAAGTAGAACTCAATCTCAAAGCAGACACTTCGGTCAGTCAAAAGAGTGGAGACTCTACATTTGGGGACCTACATGTGGATGTAGCCAATATATAGGCTACATGTGGGGATCTACATTTGGTTATGTACTTTAGGTTTTTCCCATATTAAAGTGTCTGCTACGAAGAGAAAAAGAGTGGAGACTTCAACCCTAACCCTAACCCCTAACCCTAACCCTATTAACCCTAGACTAACTCTAACCCTAACCTACAACATTTTTTTTATTGTTTTTTATGAACCAAAATACAAATTAATTTGTGTTAATTTTAATATTCGTTTGATGATATCAATTTTATATTGGTTAGTTATGTGGCTAGGAATGGAATTAAAAAAAAATATTAAAAAAAAAGAACATACATCTGACTGTCTATTTTGTAGAGTTCAGAAGGCAATGTACGTAAAGAGTGGAGAGGCGTATGTGATTAATGATAGAACTTAAATATCTATAAAATCCACAGTGGAGAGGCGTATGGAATTATCTATCACCTCCCAGCTACAAATATTAACGTATTTAATATTTGTAGTTTATCATAAATTTTTTTTACATTCAGTGAACTATAAGTTATATTGACATACTTGTTTACACATTTTTTTTACATGCGATTTAATAATTACTTGTACAATTGATTTAGGTACACTTAACCCGTTACTGATGATCACGGGTACAAGTGCTTAAACCGTTTTCATCATTAACGGGTTAAGTTAAAGTATATTGGCAGAATTTCACAAATAGTTAAAGTACACTTAACCCGTTCTTGGCAACGACGGGTTAGGTGTAATTAACCCGTTGTTACCAAGAACGGGTTAACCAGGTGTAATTTATAGACACTGTACAAGTTGAGATGTGTATCAATTTGGTGGGGACAATTGTTGTTCTTGCTGCTCCTTTTTCGAATATTGTGTCATAACTTGGTTGACTAACAATATTTATCCTTATTGTCTTCTTCTTCTTTATGTTTAATCCCTCTTTGTCTTCTTCATTTTGCATTGATCTACAACCTATTGATGAGCAGCCTTCTCTACAATCTTCTATCTTATCATGCTCCCCTCCTTTTTTCTAGCCTATATGTGAGAGAGTTGAACTCATCCCGTAGAGAATGAGTCTCCTCTTCTTCTCTTCAAGAGAACTCAAGTGGAGTCTCCCCAATCTTCATAAATGTTCTCTTCTTCTCTTCTTCTCTTCAAGAGAACTCAAGTGGAGTCTCCCCAATCTTCATAAATGTTCTCTTCTTCTCTTCTTCTCTTCAAGACCAGGTGTAATCAATGTTCTCTTCTTCTCTTCAAGACCCCTCTTTTCAAGAAAATTGTAGAAGAAAATTGAGTTCAAGGATGGTCGCCTACAATTGTTCTTGTGTATGAAGATTGACAAGAGTAGAGAAGGGCTGCCGGCTCTGCCTTTTTTTTTTCCACAGTTTTTTTCTTAGTCTTCTATTTTTTTAGCTTTTAGATGTGTTTGCATAAGTAGCAATTGTCCGCCTTTCATACACATTCGTTCTCTATTGTTACACAGAATGTAAAAATTCTCTGCTTTCGTCGGACGGAGTAGCGGTGGGTGTCACGGTGTATTCATGGTACTTTTCGACTTCTTGGCATGCACACCTCACAATCGTGCAACAAATAGTACAATTATGAGGAGTGCGTGTCAAGAAGTCGTCAAGTACTTTGAATATACGGTTACACCCACTACTACTCTACCCGACGAAGCGGAGAATTTTTACATTCTGTATAACAATAGAGAACGAAATTGTATGCAGGGGGTACAACTGGCTACAATTGTTCTTGTCTATGAAGATGCAGGAGTAGAGAGACTTGTTTCAGTGTACAAGTGCATGCTCGGTTTCTCTCGAGGGGTAGGAAGGGCCGCTGGCTCTACCTTTTTTTTCCACAGTTTTTTTCTTAGTCTTCTATTTTTTTAGCTTTTATATGTGTTTGCATAAGTAGCAATTGTACGTCTTTCATACACATTCATTCTCTATTGTTACACAGAGTGTAAAAATTCTCGGCTTTCGTCGGACGGAGTAGTGGTGGGTGTCACGGTGTATTCATGGTACTTTTCGACTTCTTGGCATGCACACCTCACAATCGTGCAACAAATAGTACGAATATGAGGAGTGCGTGTCAAGAAGTCGTTAAGTACTTTGAATATACGGTTATACCCACTACTACTCTATCCGACGAAGCCGAGAATTTTTACCTCTGTGTAATAGTAGTGAAGGAAATTGTATGCAGGGGGTGCAACTGGCTACTTATGCATTCAAAAAAAGGCAGAATCAGCAGTCCTTCCTTCCAATTCGAGAAGAAAGGGAGCATGTACTTGTATACTAAATTAATTTCAATTTAAAAGTAGAGTATCAAAGGATGACTTTGTAATGTCAACTAGCATGCGGATCATGTACAATTTTCTATGTTTCTTCAAACAATATGTTATTGCCAGTTTGTAATGTTCCTTTATATGAATAAATTTTGTTTTGCAAATGGCTTGTTGTGAATGAATAGATTTGTATATGTATCAACAAAAGAATATATGTCCAACACCCGTGAAAGTTATTCGGCATATTTTTAAGCGGAGAATGCACAAATATGTATATGTATCAACAAAAGAAGATGTAGTCCACAGAGTTGAAAGCAATGTAAGGAATTCTTAACCTAACCCGTTATCCCCAACTGCGGTTTATGGGATATAAATCGTCGACGCCAATGACGGGTAAAGGCTAGAGATATTGGCCGAGCTTCATCCCCTACATGTGAAGTATTGGATCAAAGTACTGCCAATATCTATCTCCTTAACCCGTCATTCCCAATAACGGGTTAGGTTATATTAAACCGTCAACGTCAACAACGGTTTAGGTGGAGAGATATTGGCCGAACTAAAACCCCTATATGTGAAGTATTGGTTAAGGACTGCCAATATCTATCTCCTTAACCCGTTATTGGGGAAAACGTGTTAAGGTATCATAACCCGTTATCCCCAATGACGGGCTAAGGTATAAAATATCTGGCAGCATCTCTTCTTCTGAATACTGCATACATTTCACAATTTTCCACTATATACTTATATCCACCACAAAATACACAATCTCCAACACAAATAACAAATCTGTTCACATCGGCCGGCAGACAATTTTCGTTAACACAAAATTCACATACAGAACGAGTTCCCCAAATTGCACACATCTACCAATTTCACATTTTTCGACATAAAAAAGTATTAGCAACCCAAATGCCTGGTCAAATTCCATAGTAACATATTTTTGTTCACAAATACACAAAATAAACTGACATACAGACATTACATTATGATTAAATACATCGTTAATTTACTTGTACCAAACAAGCCTATGGCAATTATCCACACAAATATACAATCCAAAAGCAACACATTTTTCAACGCATTGCTTCTTTCCATTGGGCACGTTTTTCTTGTTTCATTCCGGACCTATACCAGAAAATTTAAAAAAAAACAAAGTTAACAATCGAGTCGAAATTAATAAATATCTGCACATTTAAATATAAAATTCAGTAATTATTCGGTGATTATTTTTGAAAGTTTGATATGACATACATATTAATAAATTTCTTAAAACCCCCTTAGCACGAACCTTCGCCTTCGTCATTATCACTCTCTACAGCGTTTGGAGCTTCTTCATTCCCTACCGATCCACTAAAAAAGGAAGAAGAATGAGTTAGTACCGACCAAATTAACATTTATTGAGTCAAATTAACAAATACAAAATCTCTGATATAATACCTTGCTACATTTTTTGGGCAATTCCGTGAATCGTGGCCTACGACACGAAGACATGTCCTGCAAAGTCTTGGCCTCTTCATTTTTTGACCTTCTCTTACCGACTTCAACTGTTTCCCTTTAGGCCTCCCCTTTGTGGTGCACTGTACAGGGTCACCTACATGTGCATGCGCATGTGCTTGTCCACCACTCTCAGGTTGTGCGCTACCTTCCTGTGATGTGCTGTTCACTGACTCAATCTTAGCAAAGCCTTCAATTCCCTTCAGCATGTGGTCGAGCATGTACTTGTATCCTCGCTCTGAAGAACAACCAAGATCGACCAAATGTCTTGAGTGCATACTCAGTTCACAATAACGCGAAGCAAAATTGTCGCCCATATTATTGGGAACCGGTATACTGCTTCTCCTCAGTTGATCCTTGGTCCATCGCCTACAAATATATTGATCGGGTAGTGCGGTGTGATCTGTGAACCGAATAACTGCAAGTAGATGTTTGCAGGGAATGCCTACGAAGTAGTACATGGAACAAGGGCATTTAGCAATTTTAGTGATTTTACAATAAGAAATCACCCTCCCCGGTTCTGAATTTCCACAAACTGTTACAGAATAAGCTGCACTATCCGGTGTATCCATACTCGCAATTAAACTCACATTAAGTAATAAGCTTTTGACAACTTCTTGTTGAAATTTGTAGAAAATCTTCAAAGTGTATGTCCCTGCCATTTGTGACTCCAATGCCCACTCGGTCTTCAATTTTGGCCGCTCCTCGCGATTACGATGTGTTTCTTTAAGTTCATCGTGTCTTTGTTTTACTAAGAGTCGGTCAATGATGATGGCAAATTCATGTAGTGAGTACTTTTTATGAGTATGGTGCTTCAAGGATGAATGTAGCGATTCGCTATGTTGGGTACTCAACATGCCCTCCAAAATGAGTCTCTTGCGTACACAGGGGCCCATTTTTTGCGGATCTCAAATTTTTCCTTCAACCATTTGTTATTTTCTAGTTTGTACTGAGAGATCAAATTTTTCCACTTCTGTTCGAATTCTGATTTAAATTCCGCCGTATAAATGATAGTCTTCAAAGCATCCCTGAACTCATCAACGTTATTCGATATTCGAACTTCATGCGGTAGCTTATCTAAAATATGCCAAATGCAATATCTATGTGATGTGATTGGGAAAACTTTGGAAATTGCAGAAGTTATCCCGCGATCCTCATCTGTCACGATGTTGATCGGATCACATGGCATTGCAGCACGCCACTTTTCAAAGAACCACTCAAATGAGGATGTCGTCTCATTGGGGATGAACCCACAACCTAGGAATATTGATTGCCAATGATGGTTGAATCCAACAAATGGTACGAACAACATCCCGTATCGGTTTGTGTTGTAGGTAGCGTCAAAGCAGAGAACATCCCCAAATACTTTGTAATTATTTATAGCGATACCGTCCACCCAGACACAATGTGTCAATCGCCCTTCGGGGTCACATTGGTAATCAAAATAGAATAGGGATCGGTCGCCTTTTTGGATTCAAAAAACTCAAGTAGCATTTGTCCGTCGTGTCCTTTTAAACCCTCCATCTCGTCTCTCCTGAGATTTCTTACATCGGTTTCGGTGAATCCAATTTTCTCATTACCTCCACTTGCACCTTCAAAGAATAGCATTTATTTGCATACAGGGACATTAGCTTCGGTAAGTTGACCAATTATATTTTTATCTGTCTTAGTCATTTCACGGTTTTGAGGTAGCAAGTGACGTCTACCGGGTGAAGTAAATTCGTGATTGTGTGCTTCATTTAACGAATAAAGAATCCACGAATTACTTTGTGAATTACTATGTGGGTTTAGTTTGACATGGACGAAAGCTTTGCAACCCGTTCTAGAAGTTGTACCTCGTCTAGTTTCATTATGGCTATTCGGTGACTCCCCGGCTTTATTACAAACATATGATTTATCCACTACATCGTTTCCCTTATATTTATTTCCACCCTTACGCATAGAGAATCCCGCACATTTGCAATATGATGAATAAAATTTTTCCGCATCCTCAAGGGTGGGAAATGTCATACCAATCTTCGGTCTTAGGTGCTCGTCAACATGAGGAAGATACTCACCAAGTTGTTGTGCACGAACAAATTTATCCCCGGCAACAGAACTTCCTTCGAAACTGTCCATACCTAAGAAACCGTGAAAAGGAGAATAGTTAGGGGTACTAAACCGTTGTATTTGGTATTTTTATAAGTGCGCAAGCCACCACAACTTGAAAAGGAGAAAAGTTTTGTATTTTTGGAGGTGGTTTGAAGTGTTTTATAATCGGCCCGCACTTAGAAAATTCTAATTCTAAAACTTATAATGCGAGGAAATGAAGCAAAACCGCACAAACGGCATCCGAAAATTATAAAACTTTCCGTCTAGGTGGAATTCACGTAGGGCAAGCCACCCGAACTTGTAGAAGGGAGTTTCGACTCACGGTTTGCGAGATATGACCGTATACCGCTTTATAAAAGTTTTTTTCAACCGAAAGCGATACGCGGCCGTATCTCTCGAATCGTGAGTCGAAACTCACTTCTACAAGTTTGGGTGGCTTCTCATAGGGGACACCAACCTAATCGGAAAGTTTCGTATTTTTTGGAGGTCGTTTGAAGGGTTTTCTAACCTACCCGCACTTAAAAAATTCTAAGTCTAAAACTTGTAGTGCGAGGAAGTTGAGAAAACTACGCAAACGGCACCCGAAAATTATAAATCTTTTCGACTAGGTCGGATTCACGTAGGGCAAGCCACCCGAACTTGTAGAAGCAAGTTTCGACTCACGGTTCGTGAGATACGGCCGTGTACCGGCTTTAGTTGTTTTTTTCCAACCAAAACTGATACGCGGCCATATCTCTCGGACCGTGAATCAAAATTCACTTCTACAACTTTGGGTCACTTCTCGTAGGTGACACTAACCAACTCGCACGGTTTCGTATTTTTTGGAGGTCGTTTGAAGGGTTTTTTAATCTACCCGCACTTAGAAAATTCTAAGTCTAAAACTTATAATGCGAGGAAGTTGAGAAAACCGCGCAGACGGCATCCGAAAATTTTAAAACTTTCCGACTTGGTCGGATTCACGTAGGGCAAGCCACCCGAACTTGTAGAAGCGAGTTTCGACTCACGGTTTGCGAGATACGGCCGTCTACCGCTTTACTTGGTTTTTCCCAACCGTAAGCGATACGCGGCCGTATCTCTCGAACCGTGAGTCGAAACTCACTTCTATAACTTGGTTTGGCTTCTCCTAGGGGACACCAACCAACTCGCAAAGTTTCGTATTTTTTGGAGGTCATTTGAAGAGTTTTCTAATCTACCCGCACTTAGAAAATTCTAAGTCTAAAACTTAAAATGCGAGGAGGTTGAGAAAACCACACAAACGGCATCCGAAAATTTTAAAACTTCCCGACTTGGTCGAATTCACGTAGGGCAAGCTACCCGAACTTGTAGAAGTGAGTTTCGACTCCCGGTTTGCGAGATACGACCGTATACCGCTTTGTAATGATTTTTTTCAAACGAAAGCGATACGCGGCCATATCTCTCGAACCGTGAGTCGAAACTCACTTCTACAAGTTGGGTTGGCTTCTCCTAGGGGACACCAACCAACTCACAAAGTTTCGTAATTTTTGGAGGTGATTTGAAGTGTTTTAAACTCTAAACGCAGTTACAAAATTCTAAGTCAAAAATTCACATGCAGGGAAGTTGAGCAAAACCGCACAAACGGCATCCGAAAATTATAAAACTTTCCGACTTGGTCGAATTCACGTAGGGCAAGCCACCCGAACTTGTAGAAGCGAGTTTCGAGTCACGGTTTGCGATATACGGCCGTGCACCGCTATACTTGGTTTTTTCCAACCGAAAGTGATACGCGGCCGTATCTCTCGAACCGTGATTCGAAACTCGCTTCTACAAGTTGGTGTAGCTTGTACTACGTGAGACGAACCTACTCGGAAAGTTTCGTATTTTTTTACGGTCGTTCGCAGGGTTTTCAACCATAACCGCACTGAAAATTCTAACTAATTTCCTATATACAATTCTAATTCTACAAGATACTAATGCAAGCAACATAATTCGGCAATTGAATATACTTGAGGTCAACCCGATTCTACATTTAAAATCTACTAACGCATTTAAATTTTTTCCCAATTTCTAAAAAAATTACTACACACAAATTCAACAAAAAAAATACAAATGTAGATTATTGGGTTAAAGAAATAGTGTATACCTTACGGAATAGGTCGAAATCAAGCCAAGTAATCGGTTTTGGAAGAGAACTAGGGTTCCGATTTCATATCGAAGAGGGGAAGAGAAGCTAGGGTTTCGATCGTCGGAGTTCGAGGGTTTCGATCTTCGGAGTTGGGAGAGAAGAGGGAGTTCGAAGGTTTCGATCTTCGGAGCTAGGGTTTTTTAGGGTTTTTTTTCCGTCGTTTGGGTTTGGGTTCGTCGAAGAAAGAAGAAGAGAGCGGAAGAAGACGAACTGTATGTCGACGAAAATGAAAAAGGATAGCCTTAACCCGTTCTTGGGAAGAACGGGTTAAGGCTATTTTTTTAATAAAATTTTGCCTTAACCCGTTCTTCGCAACGACGGGTTAAGGCAAGATCTGATCAAAAAAAATCTGGACCGTTGGATCTTTCATCGAAGTTCGCACGGGTCCGTGCGAACCGACCCGTTCCGGCCCGTTTGCAACCGAAGATCACTCATATATATATATATATATATATATATATATATATATATATATAAAGAGGAAAATGCTCCATTGAAAACGTAAATGTTGTGAAAACCCGTGAAACAACCCTAGGCCGCTGTTGGGAACATCGGCCTAGGTGGTTTTCCACGTTTTCCCAGATATTTGCATTTTCAACTGAGCATTTCCCATATATATATATATATATATATATATATATATATATATATATATATATATATATATATATATACACACACACTAAATTACACCAATATTAGAGGTTCGATACAACCCCATCTTACATCCAGTAAAAGACGAGAACATGAGAAAAATTAGAAAACAAAGATCCAGCAAGCTTAGGGGTGGCATTCGGGCCTAGCAGGCCAGGCCGGGTCGGAATCTGCGGGTTTTTACCCTGGCCGGACTGGGGGAATTGGCGGGCCGGGCCAAGCCGGTGAAATGCCGGCCCGGACCTGGCCCTTGGCCCCTGGCTCGGGGGCCGGCCAAGCTGGTGAAATGCCGGTCCGGACCTGGCCCTTGGCCCCTGGCTCGGGGGCCTGGCCAGGCCGATGCAGGCTGGGTCTCGGTATGGGCCGGGATGATTTTTTTTTCTTTTTTCTTTTTATTAAAATTTTTACAAAGAAAAAGAAGAAGGAAAATTGCTAGGAATTATCAAAAACATATAGATAAAGAGATATTCATAAATTAAATTATTTTTATAAATTACAAAGTTTAATATATAATCAAATAGATTAGTAACATTTCATACAAATTTTATCAACTTACAATATGCGGGGAACATTTGTATTTAGAGATTGAGATGACCTCTATTTAGATTGAAGAG
The DNA here is from genome assembly GCA_017893485.1 of Hemerocallis citrina. NCBI lineage: Eukaryota > Viridiplantae > Streptophyta > Magnoliopsida > Asparagales > Asphodelaceae > Hemerocallis > Hemerocallis citrina. Next base: position 1,443,632 of record JACEHZ010000390.1, read on the forward strand.
AATGCAGTGGACTATTGTCGTGCACTTCTACTTAATTTTAATATAGAATCTCATCCCACTAAATTTTCCAAATATTTAGGTTACATTATCCAAACTTCATTGTACTAGATGTTCATTCGTCACTACTTGTTGAGCTAATGTGTGCTTCATGTAAATCTTGGGTTCTCTCTTCCGCTCGCATCCAATCTTCGGCGCATACTAACATCTCCAAATTCTTTGATGTCAAGCGTTTCTATTCGGGCTCATAATTCTGCCACCAAGAGAAATAGAACTTTCCGATGCAACTGCTGACACCGGTATAGTTAGCAAATCTTTATAAAAAACCAATAGCTAAAACTTTATCAAAAATACCGAAATTATTACATGCTTCCATGATGTGTGTGACAATTATTTCACCCTTATGTTGGTACCTAACAAATCCGAACGAAATTATCCTCTTTTACAGTAGCCAATCGAAATCTATCCAAGGATATGTTACACACATCATTAGTAAGCCGTTCACTCCTACCCACCCATCCGATGTCAAAGAAACTCTAGTGCTCGGTGATGTTAGTGTTTGTAACACCCCAATTTTTTTTTTTTGACTCCAGAAGAAATTCTTTCAATTTCTATATCACTTTAAATATAAACTAAGATAGTTATGTATCAAATAAAATTTTGGCAGAATTTACCCTGAAATTTCTGCCCCGAAAAATAAAAGCTTACGGAATTCTGCTCAAAATTCCGTAGCTCACAACATATGCAATAATATCACGGGCTCCCCAGGCCAAAATGAGCAGAAACATACAGGCAATCAATATATATGCTCTGGGGGCCAAACTCATAATAGAATATCAGATATCAAATAAAAACCATAAATTTCTTCAAAAATGAGGTAAAATTTTTAGAAAAATCTTTGTAAAACATACCACAGAGCCCGGTACACCACAACGAGAGGGGTACGGGACAAGAACATACCATACTACCCCACACTATACTCATCATCGTCATCCAAGTATTTATACATCCAAAATACAATTTAAACCATAACCTTCACTATTTACATAACTAAAGTGATACATAAACTTTTTTTTTAAGTAAAAACTCCACTCTACGAAATCTATGCCTCACCTCTACACTGTTGAGGACCTGTAACAGCAGGAGTCTAGGGTAGTCCAGGGACTCCCTAACCCCCAAACACTAAGGGGTTAGCCATTACTGGTGTGAGTATAAATTATTAGTCTAATAAATAAATAAATTGTATAAAGAAAATAAATTGAACTTACAAACATCAAGATAAGAAGATTTAATGGAAATATGAACATAAAAACATCACCAATACGACTTTATATCAGCGTACTCTTCAAATCTGCATCCAACTGTATACATATCCGTAACTTCACACATTCCACTATGTGCATCACACTAACCTCACATATAACCTTATTTTACATTCGCATAATACTATATCACACATACACGCTTTCTTTATTTCTTATTCTCCTTTCCATATCCCAATTTGGGTGAGTTAACCACATAAATTATTATACACACAATCCTTAATATTTAATCTCATAGACTTTGCATCGTACTACTATATGTATACCACTCTTCCACTTTATACTCAAATACAAAACACTAACTTAATTCACGTATAACTCTGCTTACTCTTCATTTTTAATCGCATACCACATATATTCATCTTTCTCTAATTACCTTCACCGCACCAATTTCATTTCAGTTACAATATTCATATCTCATATTCTTTCATACTCATCTTCATTCATTTTCGTTTTCTTTCTCCTCTCATGTCACATCACATCACACTCATCAATCTTGCAACACACAAATACTTATTCCTATCATATTTATTCTCCTCACGTAACTTCACATTTATTCCATCATAAATTATTGTATTTTATCACACATAATTGTTCTACCGTAAATCTTTACATCCCTTAGCATTCAAGGCATTATGTCCATATGCGGTCAATCTCATATTACCACATCCAATCATTTTTTATAACACTTATCATAATATTTCGTAATACATCAACTTTCATTCTCATATTACAATTAACTTTATTTTCATTCTCATCAATTTATACTCTGCATCCCAAACATAGTTTGGGGTAATAATATATCGCACCCCGAAGCCGAATAGCTTGGGTAATAATCACTGCACCCCCAAGTAGATCTTGGGTAATAGATCATCACATCTTAAGCCAATAGCTCAATTATTAATTTACTTTACTTTTCTTTTCATCTTACAATTTACTTTACTCTTCAATTCCATTATACATTACCGATATTAAATTAACAACCCATGAGCTCACCCTGAGAATTATGTCAAGGCGGGTAGTTCCCACCATTTCCATAGAAATAGCAGGCAGGTAGTTCCCCGACATAATTCCAAGGTGCATCAACTCACCACACAATTTCTTCATTTCATCCTTATTAATTCACATTATTTACTACCTCAATCTCATCTTATTCTTTATTCTCATCTCATAATACACTTGCTTTCACCACTTTCTCATATTCATTTCATATCATACGATATCTTTACTTTCTCATTTTCATTTCATAACACAAGGTATTCTACCTTTCATTTTCCATCTCATACTACAATTCACATTAACTCTGATTCTTTTTAGATAATACACCGCACCCCAAACATAGTTTGGGTAATATACTCCGCACCCCAAAGCCGATAGCTTGGATAATAATTTACTTTTCATTCTCTTTATACTCTTTCGTTACTTTGTTATCTTTCCATTCATTTCACACAATCATTTTATTGTGTAGACCAGTAAGCCACAGTAACCCAAGTCTAACTTGGGCATCAAGTCTATCTCAGGTCTATCCTGAACTATCAACTCTCTCTCAGGTCTACCCTGAGGTATCAACTCTCTCTTCGGTCTATCCGGAGGTATCTGCACTCCCATGTCTATCCTGGGGTATCAACTCTCTCTCAGGTCTATCCTGAGGTATTAACTCACTCTCCGATCTATCCGGAGGTATCTGCTCTCCCAGGTCTATCCAGGGGTATCAACTCTCTCTCAGGTCTATCCTGAGGTATCTGCTCTCTCAGGTCTATCCTGGGGTATCAACTCTCTCAGGTCTATCCTGATGTATCAACTCTCTCTCCGGTCTATCCGGAGGTATCTGCTCTCCCAGGTCTATCCTGAGGTGTCAACTCTCTCTCAGGTCTATCCTGAGGTATCAACTCTCTCTCCGGTCTATCTGGAGATATCTGCTCTCCAGGTTTATCCTGGGGTATCAACTCTCTCTCCGATCTATCCGGAGGTATCTGCTTTCCCAGGTCTATCCAGGGATATCAACTCTCTCTCTGGTCTACCCTGAGGTATCAACTCTCTCTCCGGTCTATCCGGAGGTATCTACTCTCCCAGGTCTATCCTGGGATATCAACTCTCTCTCAGGTCTATCCTGAGGTATCAACTCTCTCTCCGATCTATCCAGAGGTATCTGCTCTCTCAGGTCTATCCTGGGGTATCAACTCTCTCTCCGATCTATTCGGAGGTATCTGCACTCCCAGGTCCATCCTGGGGTATCAACTCTCTCTCAGGTCTATCCTGAGGTATCAACTCTCTCTCTGGTCTATCCGGAGGTATCTGTTTTCCCAGGTCTATCCTGGGGTATCAACTCTCTCTCAGGTCTACCCTGAGGTATCAACTCTGGTCAACCGAAATTATTGCTATTAACATTATCTTTTCATATTATCATCACCTTTTATCATCGTAGCAACTCATCTTTTATTTGAACTTACTTAACACATAAACAATGATCACCATCTCACTTACCCTTTCAATGCATCACCTATAAGAAATATCACTATAATTAACATATAAATTCATCACATCATATTATTGCACATCACAACTGTACTGTATTATTTATTTTATCATTACCTCACATATCATGAGTAGGCCATACTATTTATTATCTCATTATCACATGTTTGCATACGCCCAGTAGATCAACACACCACAACACCATACATATATATATATATATATATATACACACAATACATTACCATCACACTGAATATTCAAAATCACATCAATTCACCATATACCGACATCCTTATATACATATAACTCATCCCCATATATATATATAACTAATCCATCATCTATAAATTTATAGCAATACACAAGAGACACGAGTATTTAATCGTCATATTGCACACCAACATCGAGCACTAATTCCCATATATACATACACCTTATTCCGTAATTCATACCAATCATTCAGATTATACTAAAATTTTCTTAAAACAACAGATACGTAAATACATTCATACTCACTTAATATCCCATGAAAACTCGAAGCATCACTCCTACATCCCGCACCCGAAGTCGCTAACATCTCCTATTATCAAATTTCAAAGCAATTAGGGCTCAAAACATCCAAACCAGCCACAACATCCAAACCAGCCACAGGAAATAATTACATTAATCCTAATGTCACTCAGGCGTTTTATTGAACGTCTGGGATGCACACGTGCATTGCACGTAATATTCGAACTGCTACAGGATTTTTATCCCCAAATAATTTCTAAAATCACCCCTAAATTATTCTAATGGCTCAACAGGGATTTCTACTATTATAAAAGAAATAATTCTCACATATATAATTCTCTTTTACAAACCCAAAATCCAAATTTATTAGCAACTTGTAAAATCTCCTATAATCTGCTAATTTCTCATCTCTACTATTCCCAATATCTCCTAATCTCCCTACCATAACAGTTCTACTCAATAGAAATTGAAATCACTTAGTTCTATACAAATAAAACAAAATAGGGTATACCTTCCCTTTGTTATTTCTCCAAATTGACTCCACCACGAGCTAGAGCACCCTTCAATTAGCACACCCCTCAATTTAATTTGAAAATCACGAAGAAACCAAGTGGATTTGGGCGGGGAAGAGAGAGGCCGAAAGTGGGTTTCTTTTCGGTGCTGGTTACGGTCGGGAAGAAAGAAAGAAGGGAAGAAGGAGGAAGAGGGGAGGGGGGTTTAAGAAATTTCTTTTCTTTTTTTAATAATATATATATATAAAGGAGTATTTATATATAAGCCCCCAAATCTCCAAAATATTTCAAATCAACCCCAACTTTATAATTTAATAATACAAACAATACCAAATACATTAAAATCATCTCATAATAATCCTCCAAACTATAAAATAAAAATAAACAATATCTCTTCACGTAAAATTTTAACTCGTAGCTCCAATATCTCAATAACTCCAATCTAACACAAATATAGACACCAATATCAATAATTAAAATAAAAATACTCCAAATAAAATTCTCCTCACTCCAGGAACATAAAAACGGGTGTTTTTGGTATTTTACAAATTCAAGGTGTTACAGTGTTGCTACTAAAAAATCCGTAGCCTCATTGTAAACTAATTTACAATCGCCCTTAACTATATTCCTAGCATTTTATTTTAATGGGGATTTAATACGGTTTGTGCAAAAGTCTCTGCATTCCTACTTTACCAAACGAATAAGGTAACTCATCTCTAATTACTAACTTAGTCAATTTTTCTACGAACGATATCGTGATCGTAGCTATGACTATCTACTTGACCGGTCTTATGGTGTATTTTTTGTTGTGAGATTGTCTTTACAAATTTCTGGTTGACATTTATTAAAGTGACGTTGAAGTGTACCGGTTTCCGGTCCTATTTTAAACTTATAGGGTATTTGATACTTTTTACAAATTTTTAGTCCTGCACTCTTATCATTTTGTAAAGGGACATAGTCAAAATATTTGTGTACTTCGGAAGTGTTCCCTCTTGTTTTATGGGATTGAGAAGGGTATTGTTCCGATGGTTGTGGTTCTATGTCTTTCACTTCTACTTGATCTGTGTGTGTTTCATGAAAATCGGGAATAGTATCATAATTCATAAAGTGTTTCTTCACTCTCTACATATGGAGTTGGAATGGAATGAATGTGACGACTACTAGTGGACTCTTGGCTACTATGTCTGCCGCGTGATTGATTAGATGTCATCTAAACTAGTGTATGTTAATAAAATTCTATTGTATGTTCTAAAACATAATTCTAGTGTATGTTTAAAAAATAAATTGTAGTGTATATTTTAGATTTTAATTCTACAAAACAATTAAAGTGTCACGTCCCGCTTCCCAAAAAAACACGAAATACGAGCGTGTAACAAAGCCCAGCGAATAATTTTCATCATTCATGAGCAGTAGAATCGACTCAGCATCATAACAAGAATATAACAAAATGTACACAACCACGCATGCATGAAAAAATTATTAATCAATAGAAAACAATTGAAACAAAATAATAATATTCCAAATAGTTTTCAAGTCTGGATCAGAATATAACACTCGAAAATATAAGCCTGTTACAAGATTCAAGTAGCAAAGAAATATATAACTCAAAGAACACAAAACATTTTAAAGGAAGTCTTCTCCAAGCGATGCCTAGAATATCTGCTCACCAATTCCAGCAGGCAATTCGTCTCCAAAGCCTGTATATAAATACAAAAAATAGGGGGAAAAATAGGGAAAAGAAGATAAACGCCCTTGGTGCAAGTTAGGACCGCAAATAGTAAAACAAGTACAAGAATATGGAAAAAGATTTGAAAACAAGAATGTAATAGGGATGCAACAAGTAGTGGGGATTCAAGAAACTAGCTAGCAAGAAGGACAACTCAAGTGACAAGATTGGGTAACAAATACTAGGAGTAGAACAAGTGGCTAGTGAACATGTAATGTGTGTCAAGCATCAAGTAACAATTATCACGTACAAGTGTCAAGTAACAAGTAACTAGTCTCAAGTAACAAGTCTCAAGTAACAAGTGTCAAGTACAAGTATCAAGTAGCAAGTGCCAAGTATTATGCTCAAGTATCAAGTCTCATGTATCATGTCATCAAGTATCAAGTAAGCATGTGTCATGTTCAATTATCATGTGTCAAGTCTTATAGTTATTACTATCTAGGTAGCACTTCATGTGTCATCCTTATATTATGTGGTTGCTACAGTCAATGCAATTTCGTTTAGGCCTAGTGGTGGATTTTATAGACGGTGTACTCAGGTCATGTAGAAAATACGAGCATGTGATTAAACCATGGGCTCTAGAGGTGGCCCCCGCAGGCTCTAGAGGTGGCCCCCATCACCCATGACGTGGCACTTAGTTCCATCTGATCGCAAATATATATCATGTAATCATATAATGGGCTCTAGAGGTAACCCCCGCAAGCTCTAGAGGTGGCTCCCATCAACCATGACGTGGCACTTAGTTCCATTTAACGTAAAATCATGGGAAACACGGGTCCCCTTCCGAGTACACTTACCTATATTGTCCACCACTATGGTCTTTCTCTTAAACCCCGACTTATTATTTATTATTATCAACAAGCAAGTATGAAAGTGTGTGAAACAAGTCAAGTAAACATAATCAAGAACATGGAACAAGTCTAGGCTAAGTAGGATTTGTGTTGGTTAAATATGGAAAATCAATTATACTGTTTCCGGCATAGAGAGGATGGTCGTGTATAATGTTTGTCGATTGAATAAACTGACGTACCCACGGTTTTGTGTGCAGGATAATGGCATGATAAAGATTAAAGGAGAACTGATGCTTAGAGATTATTCAAATGTTGTTGTACTTGTATATAAATGTTGTAAATTTACTTCCGTTGTAAAATGTAAAGTGTAAAGATTTCTTGTAACTCTAATGTAAAGTGAAAAGTTTTAAATTCCTTGTAAAATTGTACGAAAGAAGTGTAAAAATCATGTAGAATCTCGAATTCAACTGTATTTTGGAATTCGGGGTGTTACAGAGTGGTATCAGAGCCACGCTTCACACAAGTACAAATTTATAAGGAACGACATCCTAGAAGTGGACATTAGAGTGTGTGTTGAGTCTAGAGATTTAAATATAAGTTACTTACATTTGTGTTGCTCTATGATTTATGCTTCTTCATCCCTCTTTCTAAGATGGCTGATCACTTCGACCCTGCTGGAGACGACAATTGGCATATCAGTCATCGTGTATGGGAACTCGAGAAGAGGAAAAACATGACCGATGTACTGAAGGAAGAAGTTGAAGAACTACGGAGAGAGCTTCATGAAGCCAAGAGGAACCGTAGGAGTTAGACCGTTGTATCATCTAATGCTTTCATTTTGATGTCAAAAATGTTTTAAATTCGAATGTATAAAGTTTGAAATTCAATGAAATAGAAATGTTGACTTAAAAGTTCATGTTTCACACTTCGAATTTAATGGATCTTTTGCATTAGAATATGGCTGGAAGAAGAGCAAGAAATGGTGAAGGTCTGGACTTGGAAACAGAACTAGCGAGGGTCTATCAGACACTCAATGTCGTGGCCATGAATCAGAATCAGGGAAGGGTGCCTACGAATCCGGTACCCGAAGCAATCAAACTCGTGGAATCATTTAAACAGATGAAACCACCGGTGTTTGAAGGGAAGTCAGAACCTAACACGGCTGACAACTGGATCATGCAGGTAGAGACTATTTTCGAAGTTTTGGAAACCTCGGAGCGGCAGCCACGAAAGAAGACATGGAGCAGTTTCATGTTGTTCAGAATCGGATGAACAACTGGCAGACTGGTAAGAGGCCCGCAAATTCTGGGAATTTCAAGGGACAACCATCGGCACAAAGGTTCAAACCGACAGGGGCAAACGCTATCAGTGTGCTTGGAGGACCCGGGAATAATGTTGTGAGACATTCTGCGGTAAATTGCTACAACTGTGGTGAGACGGGATATTACAAATCTCAATGCCCCAAACCACAGAATGGTAATCGCAATGCACCAATGCAGCAGACTGGAAAGAGACCATACCAGCAAGGGCGAGTATTTGCCTTGACTGAAGCTGATGCCGATGAGGTAGATTATATCATCACTGGTACGAGGGCGGATGTTTAGAGGTTTTTGTTGTTTCTTTTTCCCGTTTATTTAGTGAACTGTTACGTAATGAGTGTGTATTATGTAACAGGAGAACTTTATTTGAATGGAATGAAAGCTGTTGTTTTGTTCGATACTGGATCCTCACATTCTTTTGTGTCTCCTAAATTTGTTAAAATGTTGGGAGTTGAACCGAAATTTTTTCCAGGCAAGATCTTAGCAGTAGCAACTCCATCAGGGGAGACTTTAACCACTGATCGGTACTATGCGGATTGCGAGATTGTGATTGGGAACAGAATCTTCGGGATTGATCTAATCGAGCTGACTATCTTGGGAGTCGATGTTATCATTGGCATTGATTGGATGTCGGAGTACAGTGCAAGCATCGAGTGCAAGACCAAGACGGTAACAGTGAAGGCTCCAGGTGGACCTGAAGTCACTTTCCAAGGGAAGAAGAAGTGTTCTAAGCTGGTGGTAGCTATCCGCAAGGAAGAGATTCCTATGGAAGTGCAAAGGATTCCTGTGGTTCGGGACTATCCGACTGTGTTCTTGGATGATTTGCCTGGGTTACCCCCACAACGTGATGTAGAGTTCAGCATCACTATTCAACCGGAAAGTGCACCCATTTCTAAGGCACCGTATAGAATGGCTCCTGTGGAACAGGATGAGGTGAAACGGCAGATTGAGGAACTGTTGGAGAAAGGCTTTATTCAACCTAGTGCGTCGTCTGGGGGAGCACCAGTACTTTTGGTAAAGAAGAAGGATGGATCGATGAGGATGTGTATCGATTACCGAGAGCTGAATAAGGTTACTGTTCAGAATAAGTATCCTATTCCCCGAATTGATGATTTGTTCGATCGTCTACAAGGAGCTGCTATTTTCTCCAAAATAGATCTTCGATCAGGATATCACCAAGTTCGAGTGAAAGCTGAAGATGTGCACAAAACTGCATTTAGAGCTCGACATGGGCATTACGAATTCTTAGTTATGTCATTTGGAGTGACGAATACACCCGCAATCTTCATGGACATGATGAACAGAGTTCTGAGGCCGTTCATTGATTCTTTCGTCATAGTATTTATCGACGATATTCTCGTGTACTCTAAGTCAGAAGATGAGCACACCGAGCATCTGGCAGCAGTTTTGAAGAAGCTGGAAGAGCAGGAGTTGTATGCCAAGCTATCCAAGTGTGATTTCTGGAAATCTGAAGTGGCATTCCTAGGTCACATTCTTTCTAAGGAGGGAGTGGCAACTGATCCTCAGAAGATAGAGGCAGTGAGAGATTGGGCAAGGCCTACTACAGTGAAGAAAGTCAGAAGTTTTCTTGGATTGACTGGATATTATAGGAGATTCATTCAAGGTTATGCTCAGTTAGCTGTACCGCTCACTAGTTTGACTAAGCAGAATGTGAACTTCAAGTGGACTAAGCAATGTGAGGCAAGCTTTCAGAAGTTGAAAGAGAAGCTGACTACTGCACCTATTTTGGCTTTGCCTAGAGCAGGGGTTGAGTATGATGTTTACAGCGATACTTCACATCGTGGGCTTGTTTGTGTCTTGATGCAAGAAGGAAGAGTGATCACTTATGGGTCTAGGCAACTACGACCACATGAGAAGAATTATCCGACACATGATCTGGAGTTGGCTGCGATTATCTTTGCCTTGAAGCAATGGAGATACTACGTGTACGGTGAGAAATTGAACATGTACACGGACCACAAGAGTTTGAAGTAAATATACCAGCAGAAGGATCTGAATTTGAAGCAACGGAGATGGTTGGAAGTGCTTGAGGACATGCGACCTGAGATCAAGTATCATCCTGGGAAAGCTAATGTTGTTGCTGATGCACTTAGTCGCAAGAGCAGTTTATCCAGTTTGATTACAACTCAGAAGCATCTGGTGGAAGAATTGGATCGAGCCGGTATAGAAGTTGTCTTGTAAGGATTGGGAGCATCTTTAGCTCAGTTGAGGCTTCAGCCTACATTGAATGGAAGGATTATTACAAGTCAGGAGGTTGATGCTGATATCTTGGAGATGAAGGAGCAGGTTAGTGCTGGCAGGTTGCCCGGTTTTCAAATCAGGGATGGAGTGCTGTGGTTCGGAGATAGACTGTGCGTTCCAAATCAGGCGGACCTGAAAGAGAGTATTCTTCAGGAGGCACATGCTAATCTTTTGTCGGTACATCCTGGGAGTACTAAGATGTACAGAAACATCAAACTGCATTTCTGGTGGTCAGGTTTGAAGCGGGATGTGGCTGAATTTGTAGCGAAGTGTGAGATTTGTCTGCAAGTCAAATCCGAGAATCAGAGACCCGGATGTCTATTACAGCCGTTACCTATTCCGGAATGGAAGTGGGATAACATCAGTATGGATTTCATCACAGGATTGCCCAAGAGTCCTAAAGGAAATGATGCGATTTGGGTTATAGTCGATCGAATAACCAAGTCTGCTCACTTTTTGGCGATGAAACTCACTGCTTCGATGGACAAGTTAGCTGAATTGTATGTTGGCGAGATCGTCAGGCTCCATGGTGTTCCGTCAACTATTGTGTCTGATCGAGATGTGCGGTTTACTTCACATTTCTGGAGGAGTTTTCAGACAGCATTGGGTACCAAGACGGATTTCAGCACTGTTTTTCATCCGCAAACCGATGGGCAGACCGAGAGAGTCAACCGTATTCTTGAGGATATGCTTCGGTGTTGTGTACTAGACTTTGGAGGCAGTTGAGAAAGGCATTTACCTTTGGTAGAGTTTGCCTACAACAACAGTTTTCAGACTAGCATCGGATGGTGCCGTACGAAGCTTTGTATGGCAGGAAGTGTAGAACGCCTGTTTGTTGGTTTAAAATTGGGGAGCGTCAGTTGTTTGGGCCTGAGCTTGTGCAGCAAACCTCAGAAAAGATTGATCTGATCAGGAAAAGGTTGGTGGAGGCCAAGAGCAGGCAGAAGAGCTATGCAGACAACCGGAGAAGGGACCTTGAGTTTGAGGAATGTGACTTCGTCTTTCTGAAAGTATCGCCCAGTAAAGGTATGATTCGATTTGGCAAAGGCGGGAAGTTAGCCCCAAGGTTTATAGGCCCGTATAAGATATTGAAAAGGATTGGAAAAACTGCTTACCGGCTTGAGTTACCGGAAAAGTTATCTCAGGTGCACAATGTCTTTCATGTGTCTATGCTAAGAGGTTATATTCTAGACCCAAGTCATCATTTGCCTGAAGTGCCGGAAGGTTTGCAATTGGATCTCAATTACATCGAGTCTCCTGTCGAGATTGTTGATCGTCGAGAGAAAGTCTTGAAGAATAAGACGATACCGATGGTCAAGGTAGTCTGGAGAAACCATCTGGTTGAAGAGGCTACTTGGGAGTCTGAGGAGAGGATGTTGAGGGATTATCCTAAGCTTTTTGCTTGATTTGTATTTTGTCTTTTTCTTTTGCTTGTTGTGAGTGTTTTGTTTCTTGCTCTTGACTATAGTTCCGGGGACGGAACTATTCTAAGGAGGGAGTGTTGTAATACCCTGATTTTCATTTATGAAAATTATTATTTTGTATTATTATTTTTGTACGTATTGTGCACGTGCAATTTTGCAATATAAGATTTTATAATTATTTTCATTGCATAGACAAATGAGTATATGTATATATATATGTCTTTTCTAACTGTTTTTATTAAAGCCCATTTTTCTTTAATAAACATAAGTTTCTTTTATAGCCCAATTTAATTTATTTTTTGTAAACTAATTTGGCCCATTAAATAAAGGCCCATGAGTTATTTTCTCTTTTAAATACAACTTGTAATGCAGACAATTTTTTTAGATTATTTTTATAAAGAATAAAATGTACAACTTTTAAAATGGGGGACTATTGAATGCACGTTCATTGCACGTACACGTGTAGTGTGCACTCCTTTTGGCCAGTTTTGAATGGGAGGGAAAGGAAAAGAGAAGTGGAGTTGTGGGAGGTAGTTTTTGTGATCATGGTTGGTTACTACAACTTCCCCTTAAATCCTAGCCTTTGGTCCTTAACTCCTAGATTAATCTTAGTCCTTTATTTGTCCCAAAATTTAGTATAAATAACCCCCCCCCCCCCCCCCCCCCCCGCCCTAGCCTAGTTATTCTTGCACTCTTCATTCTCCAAACCTATAGTAAGAAAATACAATTATTAGTAGTGAGTTATTAGTAGGAAGTGAGAATAAAAGATTGAGAGAGTGGGTTTTGTGTGTGCTTGCAACAAGGAGGCCGGCTACTAGGAGCTCTCGGGTTGCACTTGGAAGGCTCGGTTTGCATTCAAGGAGGAGGAGGAGGAGCGCTCGTTTGGCAAGCTCGAGAATGACTCTTTCGTTTAGGAGGTGTTGTGAATCTTTCTCTCCAAATAAGGTGGGTTGGTTTCTGTATTTCGAACTAGATACCATGTTAGGGGTGATTGAAATGATAATGCATGAAAGAAACTAATAAGAATACGCTTAATTGGAAAAAGGACTTTCTAGTTGACTAAATTGATTGCTTGATAGATTGCATGTTATCTTGTCATGAAACTTAAGTTGTATGCGAATCGTTTTGTAGTGATGGAATATATGAATTAGAATTATTGTTAATATCAAAACTAAGTACAAAATGCTAATAGATGAAATTGGTTGTTTTGTCAGTTTAGTTGGACTTTCGTGATATTGTTTAGAATGAATAAATTATAATATGTTTTGGGTTTATGAAAGAGGGAAAAACAAGGAATTGATGTAGGAAATTTTTATACCAAAGTTGTGTTCGAGAAATGTCAAATGAATTATGAAAAGAGTAGTACACAAATTTAAATTATATTTGGAGAATTGAAAAACCCCGCAGTACAGTCGACTGGCCATATGCAACGGTCGACTGCCCTGATCATTGATTCCGAGTTGAAAAATATCGCAGGACAGCCGACTTACTACATTTAACAGTCGACTTCCCTGACCTCCTTAATTTCGGAATTTTGCATTTTGCGAAACAGCCGACTGACCATATTCGACAGTCGACTTTCCCGAAGCTTCAAGTAAATCTGTCTTCTTTTGTGAGAAAATTCTCATGACGTGTGGCCTAGGATAGATGAGTACAACTTATGAAAATTTATTTGGAGTTATTGGACTAAAATAAAATGTATTTGAGGTGAAATTGTACTCGAAACTATTATTTTCTTATAATTATAATTTCGTAAAAATGTGGATTTTCATGAGGTGATTAATGTAAATGCTAAAAAGGAAAATTGAAAGAAAATATAATTGTGAAGTTTTATATGAGTTATTCTTGCTAAAGAATAGTGTGATAATGATGAGTTTGTGAATATTCATTTTGACTAGATATTTGTGATATGATTTCAAATGTGGAAATAAATGTTGGTTATGAAATGCATGATATATAATTGAACTCCATGTATGATTATTGACTCATGAAAAGATTAGAAATCATGTGATTGAAAAAGAGAAATGTTCTTGAGTATGACAACTCAGATTGTGAATTTGTGAATTGAAATTGAAAATTAGGGTGTAGCCAAAACTCATGCCGGCAAGTGAAAGGTGAAGAGATATGATAATTGAAATTGAAAAGACCAAGTTTGGGTCAATGTGAAATGAAAGAAATAAGACCGGTATTGGTGAGAGGGCTAACCCTAAGAGACTAATTTTGTTCATGATTTCATTAAATTAAGGATTAGTACATAGTGAAGAGGTGATGAAAGTGAGAGAAAAACAGAAGTATGAGGGCCTCGAGTCTACGATATGGGTGTGATTCATAGTTTGTCTTCACGATGCGTCGTGACATGACGTGGGCACTACTCTAGAATTATCGGGATCTTGGCGACGTTTGTGGGGTGTTTGGTGACTGCGAGAGGATCGTGTGCCATGAAGGAGGCTGAATTGTCTATAGATAGTCTTCACGATGCGTCGTGACATGACGTGGGAATCCCCTCCAGTGTTTCTGTACATGAGCTCATACTCATAGAACATCTAGGATACTTACCGTAGTTACAGTAGTAGATTAAGTCATGACGAGGGATTGAACCCTACAAGATGAAGAACGATTAAGAGGCTTGCCCTCGGAACTATGTAGTATGGGATGCATAGAATCCGGACAAGTGCGCATTAGTGTCATATAATATAAGTACCTGCATTAAGGACTAAGTGCACAATCACAACATGACATCAATAGAGTATTCCCCTTAGTTTGATATGTGAACAAGTTTGTGTTTGTTAAATATGGAAAATCAATTATACTGTTTCCCGCATAGAGAGGATGACCGTGTATAATGTTCGTCGGTTGAATAAACTGACGTACCCACAGTTTTGTATGCAGGATAATGGCATGATAAAGATTAAAGGAGAACTGATGCTTAGAGATTATTCAAATGTTGTTGTACTTGTATGTAAATGTTGTAAATTTGCTTCCGCTATAAAATGTAAAGTGTAAAGAGTTCTTGTAACTCTGATGTAAAGTGAAAAGTTTTAAATTCCTTGTAAAATTGTACGAAAGAAGTGTAAAGATCCTGTGGAATCTCGAATTCAGTTGTATTTTGGAATTCGGGGTGTTACAGGGCCACAGGTTATAGAAAGTTCTTTCACGAAAATCTAGATATTAGTTGAAACTTCAGGGCAGTCGACTGTTAAAACATGGACAGTCGGCTGTTCTGTGAGGATTTACAACTCGAAAATCAATGGTCTGGGTAGTCGACTGTCAAAGTGTAGTCGGTCGACTGATCCGCAAGGGTTTGAACTCGAAAACAAATAATCAGGACGGTCGACTGTTTCCATTTAACTGGTCGACTGTTCCGCAAAGATTTGAACTCGAAAAGAAATACTCAGAGCAGTCGACTGTTTCAATCTAATCGGTCGACTGTGCTACTAGGTTTTTTTTTCAAATTCCCAAAAATGTTTTTTAGTTCTTTTTCTCCTCTTTTTGAGTCAGAATTTTCAGAATGTAAATTATACAAAAATACAGTAAACCAGTATTTTTATAGCCATTATTTGCTTTATAAAAACATATATTGAGTCATATTTTGTGTTTTATGTCCATAATTTCGACATTGAGAACACTTTCCATTTCTACAAAATTTATAAATCTAGCTTCCCAAAATTCACTTTATGTCTCTATTTAATACTTTATCAACCTGTTACCATGATTAAAGCACTAGATCTTGTTCTCTACAATTGAATTGTTCTAATTCAAACAATTAATTCTACAAGATGCATTAGTCAATTTGTGTCTCATAAGTACAAATTCGTCTCACATAGCATAATTTATAGACATAAAGCATGATGATAAGATTGATTCTAGTACTTCAATTTCACATCTTTATTCATTAGCAATCATCTTAACGATCATGTATTTAAACTATTATTTTATCTCTAATCAACCAAACATGAAACAACAATTTATCAATTTCTTCTCAACTATTTTAGCAAACTTCCCTAGCATGGCATCTACATTTAAAAGTATTGAGAAACACCCACCTATAGTTGAAGAAACGAATGAAAACTCCTAGAATGCAAGAAAGTAGCCTTCTCCTCCTAGAATGGATTGCAAATTGTCTCCTCCTCCTTGTGCTTGCTAGGAACCCGAGCCTCCTCTTGTGCTCCTTGGATGATTGGCCGGCCTCTACTTGGTTGGAACACACACAAATGCACACTCACTACTACTTCTCAATCTTTTGCTCTCTTAGTCTTTTCTCTTAACAAATTGTTTAGTGGCTTCATGAGAAGAATAGCTAAAGGGTATTTATACATTTTTAGGTTGAGAATGGAAGGCTAAGATTCAATCAAGGAGTTATGGATTAATGACCAAGATGAATTGGGAAGTTGTAGTAACTTCCATGATCACATACCCACTCCCCTCAACTACACCCACTCTCCCACTCTTCTTGCTCAAAACCGGTCACTCTCTAGGGTGTGCATTGCACTCTCTAGTGTGTGCGCGTGCTCCCTAGTACCCCCCTATTATAAAGTTGTACAAATTTAATTAATCAATTGTCCACTAATTATGTCTACATCACACGTTGTGACAATTAAAAGATTAATTAAGTTTGTAGGCCTCAAAAATAGTGGTCTTAATTTAAGAAACAAGTTTAGCCTTTATAAAATAGGCTTTTTAGAAGAAAAAAAATAATGAGAAAGGAAGAAATAATTGTCCATGTTATAAAAGATAATTTTTATAAGAAAATATGCATACAAAATTTGTACATGCACAACATGTAAAAATTAACATTTCTCATTAAATAAAAATTCGGGATATTACACGGCCTTGACCTCGAGCCAGCCCCTGGCTTCAGGGTTGAACTTGACGCTCGGCTCAGCACAACATAGGTGATCAGGTGCACTCTTTGGCAAGACCCTTTTTTCCACAAAATTGGACTACTCCACGACAGGTGGTACATATCTCCCTCCAGGAGTGGGGGGCCTATGATGTGGTAAATAATCCAGCACACAGAGCCTTCTGAACCCCTCTAATTTTGCTCATTCCTGTTGATCATGCCTGCAGATCCAACAGGCCTTCCATTAGCTCAGGCCCACAGAGAAGCAGGTCAACCCGGCCCATTAAGGTTAGGGTACCCACTCTCCCTATAAATACCAGGCCCCTCCTTCTCTTTAGAGGTAATGAACTTTTCTCCACTTGAACCCTAGCTTTTATTTATCCCAGTGACTGACTAGATTGTCGGAGGGCTTGTCACTGGAATCTCTCCCGGTGTTTCAGCTTCTTGCCGGTGTCCCAGTCGGCCAGCCTCCAGCAACACCTCCTCTCTCCAGGGGATCTACACAAACGAGAATGATTCAAAATGTGTAATTTACATATGAATCGGGGATGCTGTCAAGTGAAATTATATTCATGTTGTCCATTAAGTACTGAAAGCCCATACACAAATGTGATACACGCTAATTATCTCCTTCCCAAACATATTTGTGACATTAGTGAGCATCACTGCTTACATACTAGTGTCCAATTGCTCATATTACGAAATTAATTAGTAGAAGAAAATCGTTTCCCAACCAAGAGAGTGTGAGACGGAGTCGTCGGTTGCTGTTGGGCCCAAAACTAGACCTGAATCCTACCCGACTCGAGCTTCATTAACGAATACCAAAACAAATTGCCCTGTACGTAGTTCCTTAGGGTCCGTTTGTTTTGATATTCAGAATAGAGTATTCAGAATACTCTATTCAGAATAGGCGTTTGTTTTAAGTGTTATTCAGAATTGATATTCAGAATACTCATACCCCGTATTTTCCAAAACACCTCCTTTCCAAAACACCTCCTTTACTCTCTTTATTATTATTATTATTATTATATATATTATTATTATTATTATATATTATTATTATTATTATTATTATTATTATTATTATTATTATTATTATTATTATTATTATTATTATTATTATTATTATTATTATTATTATTATTATTATTATTATTATTATTATTATTATTATATATATATATATATATATTATTATTATTATTATTATTATATATATTATTATATATATATATTATTATATATATTATTATTATTATTATTATATATATTATTATTATTATATATATTATTATTATTATTATATATATTATTATTATTATTATTATTATTATTATTATATATTATTATTATTATTATATATATTATTATTATTATTATATATATTATTATTATTATTATTATTATTATTATTATTATATATATATTATTATTATATATTATTATTATTATTATTATTATTATTATTATATATTATTATTATTATTATTATTATAATTATTATTATAATTATTATTATTATTATTATATATAATTATTATTATATATATTATATATTATTATTATATATAATTATTATTATATATATTATATATATTATATATTATTATTATATATAATTATTATTATATATATTATATATATTATATATATTATTATTATTATTATTTCAAATTGATATTCAAAATTGTCAGAAATATAACCGGACTAAAAATATAACCGAACAGCTTTTAAACACTCTTTTTCAGAAAAACAGCTTTCAGATAACAGTTTTCAGCTAGAAATATAACCGAACAGCTTTTAAACTCTCTTTTTCAGAAAAACAGCTTTCAGATAACAGTTTTCAGCTAGAAATATAACCGAACAGCTTTTAAACACTCTTTTTCAGAAAAAACAGCTTTCAGATAACAGTTTTCAGCTAGAAATATAACCGAACAGCTTTTAAACTCTCTTTTTCAGAAAAACAGCTTTCAGATAACAGTTTTCAGCTAGAAATATAACCGAACAGCTTTTAAACACTCTTTTTCAGAAAAAACAGCTTTCAGATAACAGTTTTCAGCTAGAAATATAACCGAACAGCTTTTAAACTCTCTTTTTCAGAAAAACAGCTATCAGATAACTGTTTTCAGCTAGAAATATAACCGAACAGCTTTTAAACACTCTTTTTCAGAAAAACAGCTTTCAGAATACAGTTTTCAGCTAGAAATATAACCGAACAACTTCTAAACTCTCTTTTTCAGATAAACAGCTTTCAGAATATCAATATTCAGAATACAATATAAACAAACAGCTTTTAAACTCATATTCAGAATAACTCTATTCAGAATACTCTATTCAGAATACTCAATTCAAAATACTCTATTCAAAATATCAAAACAAACGCACCCTAAATATTCTCAAATCAGCCCGCTCCTTCCAACTCCTATTCAAATCAAGAAACCCCAACAAACTCAAATTTTATTTTCAAAAATCTCAGAATCAATGTCTTCTCCTCCATCCTCGGCTGTCACGGTTCAGAAATCTTTGTATCACAAGTGATTGAAAGGAGTTGGAACAGGGCCAGCCCAAAGGTAAAGCAATCAAAGATAGGGCTTTAGGCCTCTCAAAAAAAATTATCTAAAGAATAAAGGCCTCCTCACATTCCAAAAAGTCCGAAATTGATTACAATAATATAATAATAAAGGCCTCCCCTCACATACCAAAAAGTCCGAAATTGATTACAATAATATAATAAATGATTTTGTATCTTAAAAAGCCCGAAAGATGACATTTAAATAAAAATATATTAATTTTAACAAAATATTATTATAAGTTTTTAAAAAGCTTCATTTTGGAGTTCGCTTTAGGCCTCAATATGTGCTGGGCCGGCTCTGGGTGCACGGGCTTGTCACCATAACAAGTGGGAAAGTGCTTGTGGAACTGGAATGATATATTCTTCTTTTCTATTGCTTGTTCTTTTTCTTGATCTTTATTGCTTGTATGTGATTTGATCCAATTAGTGTCCTATTAGGGCTTGCATTAATTTGTTATCTAAAACAGAGAGATGGTAGAATGATATGGAAGAAAAAACTTTAACCGATTATAACTCATTACTTTTTACAGTTATTAACAAAGAACGAACTTGGAATTTATGTATGTTCTTAATTGTGTTAAGTACGGTTATCTGAACAAATGAAAAGTTCAAGGAGGATTTCTTGATTTTGGCCATAAGATCAATGGGGTTTCTATTAGCGTTCACCCTTATTTTCAGGCTTTATACAGAAGAAAAAAATCCCACCGACGAGAAAAATTAATTTGTACAGTATAATACAGCAACCTTCTTTATGTATTCAGTCTCACAATTTGGATCAATTTTCAAGTTCACCCTTATTTTTAGGCTTTCTAGAGAGAAAAATAACTCTCGGTGACGTAAAGCATTAATTTATACAGGATAATACAGCCAACTTTTTTTCTGTAATCCGTTTCACAATTTCGACCACTTTCCGAGTTCATCCTTATTTTCAGGCTTTCTAGAAAGAAATAACTCTTATATACCAAAAACATTAATTTGTATAGGATAATGCAACAGCTATCTTTTTGTAATTTGTTTCCCAAGTTCAACCACTTTCAAGTTCACCCTTATTTTCAAGCTTTCTAGAGAGAAATTACTCTCACCGACGAGAAGCATTAATTTGTATAGGATAATACAAGTAACCTGTTTTACAACACTTTCAAATTTCACCCTTATTTTTAGGCTTTCTCCACAGAAAAATAACGCTTATGGATGAGAAGCATTAGTTTAGAGGGTAATACAACCAACCTTCTTTAATCTGTTTCACAACTTCGACCACTTTCCAAGTCCACCCTTATCTTCAGGCTTTCTAGAGAGAAATAACTCTCACCAACAAGAAGAATTAATTTGTACACAATAATACATCCAACCTTCTTTCTGTAATTCATTTCACAATTTCAACAACTTCCCAAGTCCACCCTTATTTTCAGGCTTTCTAAAGAGAAATAACTGTCGCTGAAGAGAAGCATTAATTTATGCAGGATAATACAGCCAACCTTCTTTCTGTAATCTGTTTTACAATTTCGACCAATTTCCAAGTCCAAAGCTTACCATCACCTAACCCTTCAATGCAGCTAGGGCTCCAAACGAATCGAGCTATTTGCAAGCTATTCGGCTCGAGCTCGATCAAAGCTCGGCTCAAACCGAGCTCGAGCTCAAAACTGAGCTCGTTTCGTAAATGAGCCGAGCTCGAGCTTGAGTTTTTTTTTTTTAAGGTTAAGCTCGCGAGCTATTCGGCTCGAATACAGTCAAAGCTCGGTCAATGCTCGGCTCGAACCGAGCTCGAGCCTGAAGGTATTCGGCTCGGCTCGGCTCGATTGTAGCCCTAAATGCAGTCATACCATTTTGGATAAGGAGTTTTTACATGGAACTATGGAAGTATTTGAAGAAAAATAAAATTATTTTATACTGGATAAGGAATTTTCAAATAAAGAGTTATAAACTATGTTTATTTTAGAAGTAGACCGATTAGCACATAAAATGCAAATATTTTTATATGGTAAATAGTAGCTATAATTGTTCGCTCAATGCATAATAATAATCATAAATACAAATTTTACTTTATATAAGATGATGTGACACTATTTCCAAGTCCATACATAATTTCCAATCTTCCGTGTATAATAGAAGATTCATTACCTTCAAGAGTTAAATTTGTGTAAATTAAAAACTTGCACAAATAACATTGCTCTTCTCTACGAGTATGACAAATAGTAACATGCTTTATGCATGCGCTCATATCCATGACTGTAATCCAATTGTCTAGCTAAATAGTAAAGACTTAAACAAAAAGATTAATCGATAATGGGCGTGATCAAATGGGCTTGATCAAATCGATAATGGGAGTATGTTTGTGCTCTTCAATAGTGCAATGACTATCAATTTGTCGGCCCACCATTCAGAATTGTTGGAGGGATCTGATGTCTGTACGGATCATATTGCTTCATATTTTATTTTCTGTTCATAGATTGTATGTTATGTTAATTTCTGATTAATAAAACATGATGGTTACATTTCACCTTTTTCTTAAAAAAAATAAAAAAACAAAAATAATAAAAATAATAAAAATAAAAAAATTTGGTTAGTCCGATTGAGATGGTTTGGAGCGGCCAATCTCAACTGTATCCAAAACATATCAAATCATATACCAAACCGACTAGTTCGAGTTGGCGAATCCATCGGTATCACTCGTGCCTCATGTACTAGACCAGAACACAAAATAGGAAAACCCTAGAAGAACCTAGAAGCAGCACGGGAGCAAGTTGCACTTTATTTGTGCCAGGTCATGCAGGCACAGCCTGCACCGAGCTCACGCCAGTAGTGACGCAATGTGAATGAATTCTTTGTGAGTCATGATGTACTAACGTCTCTGCATCAATTTGGCATGGTGTGGACCAATTTTGGGGCCGTTCACGTGTTGTTGCGTTAAGATTAGATTGTGCCTATTTTTGGGCTCATTCTCCCTCTCTTGCCTATAAATAGTAAAACCCTATTCAGTCTTTCCTAAACCATCCAATTGCATAAACAAATTAGCCATATTTCTTTCTAGATTATACATATCCATCTAGAGCTTTGCCAAAATAGGTAATGTTCTCCCTTGTTGGGCGGGTCTTGGAGTTCTAGTGTTTTCCAACGAAATAAGGTCTTCTTCAAACTCTCGCCTACAATGATCTTATTTCAATCCACAATTGATATGGCGCATTCGTCGAAATTATAAATCGTCTTATCTTATACCATGTGAAAGACCCTGCCGAAAGCAATAAGCCCATCCTGATTGAGAAACTCGTTCATCTATTGTGCGAGTGAAATTGGTCCAAATGGGAGGTACAAAACAAACTGGACCATGCATGGGACGAGTTCCGTATGGTTGACATAGAAAACCTCGATGATCAGAAGGTAATTGTTCCTGTGCCTATAAATTTAACTTGTTGGATTAAGACCCTTTTCCAAAAATTCTCATAGTGTTTAGCTTGTGAGTTAATAAAATCTTTTTTATGTTATGTAGATGAAAAACTGGGTTATTTGCAAGATCGAAACAAAAATTCATCAACTACCGGGGAGCCAAGGCGCAAGTAAGAGGAGACGATGAGGTAGAAGACTGAAGGAGCTCAAGAAAAACAGATCGAAAGCAAATACTTTTTGATTTCCATGATGTTGTGTATCATTGATATATTTTCCTCTATTCAAACAATTTAGCTAGATTATGAAAAATGCCCACTGCATATCTGCAGAATAAGTTGACTAGCTTGATGTCGATGAACAGAACGAACATCTTAAGCACTAGATAGTTTCATCCTTTTTTCTCTTATGTCGTATTTTGTAAAAAACCCTATCAAACCCTACCAATAGATCAAAACTCAGAAGTTGTCCTAAGAATTGACCGTTTAATATTTATATTGTAACATATTGTACTTAAGTTTAAATTATAGCTGAATGGAGCTATTTAAATCAAATCTATTATCCAAGCAAGCTGACACATGCCTTTGCTAGTTTAGTCAATAATAGTTAATTTGTTATCGGTTTCTGAAGAAAGGAGATAATTCCTCTTAGTTTATGCACCGATTTTAATTCTTACATATATATATATTGTTCATTTACGATTAAATTATCAGTTAGATTTCTTTCTAGTCTTCATTTAAACATTCTTTTTTTCATTTTTCTTTTGAAAGGTTATTAAACATTGAACTAAAACACAAACTGATACACAAAATGATACATACAATTTAGCTAGTTGATGCCAATTACATTTTCTCATTAGAGTAATGCTACATCCACTACCAATTTCACTACATTTCTCTTCACTACCTTAGGTGGCACACTCCAATAGGTAGGGGAAGATAGAGTAGGTGGCACTACAAAAGATACTCGATTTACCGGCGAATATTCCCCGGCGTTTTACTAGTAGCGCCGGGGTAGGGAGCGAATAGGAATGGGACGCCAGATGGGATGGTTATACACCGGCTGTCGCTTTAAACCTCCGGGCAATCCTCGTATTCACCGGCGTTTTATTTAAAAATGCCGGTGAAGTGTATTATTTACCGGCGTTCTAATAATAAACGCCGGTGAATATTTCGATACATTCACCGGCGTGTCTAATTGAAACGCCAGTGAATAAGCTGCGATAAATCCCGCGAACCCTAATCTTTCGCTCGCCATTTTTCCAAACCCATAAAAAGAAGGGGGGGCGCCTTCGTTTTCCCTCCTTCCTCGCTCTACTTCCAGCGCGTTTGCCTCCGCCGCTTCGTCCTCTTCGACAGCCTTCGACCTTTCGTCATTGTCCCTTCTTCCCTTCGTCATTTTCGATTTCCCTCCTCCCTCTCTCTATTTGAAGGTGAATTGGCGATCGGAAACCACCGTGTCGCCCCGCTCTCTCTCTATCTCCTCCCCCCCGCGCTCGTCGCCCCGCTCTCTATCTCTCTCTCTTTGGTATCATCACTTGATTTCCCTTATTTTTGAAACTTAGCATGTTTTTTCAGATAGATGCATCTTGATTTCCTTAACATGAATGGTTTAGTTGGGATGAAGAATTAATAGAAAAATATATGCTTAGGTACTGGAAATTTTCATGTTCTTTTACTGTTAAAGAAGCTGATTTCATGCATCTGATTGTCATCTTGGCATGTTTTTTTAACCAAAATGGGTTCACTGTGAACTGAGGATGTTATAGCTGTATGCCAAAATCCTCCGGATATGTACAACAATTGGGTTTTAGATTTAGTTGAGCTAAAGAATTAGTAGAGCAACATATATGCTCAGATAACGGAAATTTTCATTTTAAGATACTGTTAAAGTAACCTGTTTGCCCTCTTTGGCATGATTTTTTAACAAAAAATGGGTTCACTTCCAAACTAAGTATGCTGCTAGCATCCTCATCTTCTTTTACTGTTAATGAAGCTTATTTCATGCATCTGATTGTCATCTTGGCATGTTTTTTTGACCAAAATGGGTTCACTGTGAACTGAGGATGCTATAGGTACGTATGCCAAAATCCTCCGGATATGCACAACAATTGGGTTTTAGATTTAGTTGGGCTAAAGATTTAGTAGAGCAACATATATGCTCAGATAATGAAAATTTTCATTTTAAGATACTGTTAAAGTAACCTGATTGCCATCTTTGGCATGATTTTTTAACAAAAAATGGGTTCACTTCCAAACTAAGTATGCTGCTAGCATCCTCATTTTCTTTTACTGTTAATGAAGCTTATTTCATGCATCTGATTGTCTTCTTGGCATGTTTTTTTGACCAAAATGGGTTCACTGTGAACTGAGGATGTTATAGCTGTATGCCAAAATCCTCCGGATATGTACAACAATTGGGTTTTAGATTTAGTTGGGCTAAAGAATTAGTAGAGCAACATATATGCTCAGATAATGGAAATTTTTATTTTAAGATACTGTTAAAGTAACCTGTTTGCCATCTTTGGCATGATTTTTTAACCAAAAATGGGTTCACTTCCAAACTAAGTATGCTGCTAGCATCCTCATCTTCTTTTACTGTTAATGAAGCTTATTTCATGCATCTGATTGTCACCTTGGCATGTTTTTTTTACCAAAATGGGTTCACTGTGAACTGAGGATGCTATAGGTACGTATGCCAAAATCCTCCGGATATGTTCAACAATTGGGTTTTAGATTAAGTTGGGCTCAAGAATTAGTAGAGCAACATATATGCTCAGATAATGGAAATTTTCATTTTAAGATACTGTTAAAGTAACCTGTTTGCCATCTTTGGCATGATTTTTTAACCAAAAATGGGTCCACTTCCAAACTAAGTATGCTGCTAGCATCCTCATCTTCTTTTACTGTTAATGAAGCTTATTTCGTGCATCTGATTGTCATCTTGGCATGTTTTTTTGACCAAAATGGGTTCACTGTGAACTGAGGATGCTATAGGTACGTATGCCAAAATCCTCCGGATATGTACAACAATTGGGTTTTAGATTTAGTTGGGCTCAAGAATTAGTAGAGCAACATATATGCTCAGATAATGGAAATTTTTATTTTAAGATACTGTTAAAGTAACCTGATTGCCATCTTTGGCATGATTTTTTAACCAAAAATGGGTTCACTTCCAAACTAAGTATGCTGCTAGCATCCTCATCTTCTTGTACTGTTAATGAAGCTTATTTCGTGCATCTGATTGTCATCTTGGCATGTTTTTTTGACCAAAATGGGTTCACTGTGAACTGAGGATGCTATAGGTACGTATGCCAAAATTCTCTGGATATGTACAACAATTGGGTTTTAGATTTAGTTGGGCTCAAGAATTAGTAAAGCAACATATATGCTCAGATAATGGATATTTTCATTTTCAGATACTGTTAATGTAGCTGATTGCCATCTTTGGCATGATTTTTTAACAAAAAATGGGTTCACTTCCAAACTAAGTATGCTGCTAGCATCCTCATTTTCTTTTACTGTTAATGAAGCTTATTTCATGCATCTGATTATCTTCTTGGCATGTTTTTTTGACCAAAATGGGTTCACTGTGAACTGAGGATGCTATAGGTACGTATGCCAAAATCCTCCGGATATGTACAACAATTTAATACACCGGTTTAATTATCTTCCTATTTTCTACTGCTTGGTGTTATTTACATTAAACTATGCTTAGTGTCATTTGAACCAAACTATCATTGTAATTTAATTTGTTACAAATCTCATTTTTTTAATTTTTTTATAATTATGTTGGTTTGTTAATCCTACTAAAGTACAAATTTTATGATAGTTATTATAAACATGTTATTAATTAAATTTTCATCTCTAAGGAAGTAATTGAATCCTTAACAGGTACAACATGCCGAGGCGTAGAAAAAGGATAAATATAAATGATGGCAACGAGAGCCATGGGGATGAGCAGCCACTACATAATAGTGGCAGTCAAACAGATGAGGGTGAGGGTAGCACGCCGCCCACTGTCAAAAAACATCGTGGGCGAACTAAGATGACGAATATTTGGAGGCTTCAGAATGACGAAAGGATCGTGGTGGAGGTAAACGGTGTCGGGCAACCGGTTGGCGATAACGCCAGCAAATTTTCTTCCTTTATTGGGGTTATAGCAAGGAACCCCCGGATACTTCCTTTGTCATACGAGAGTTGGCCGAAGGTGCCAACTACGACAAAGGCCACTGCTATTACGACAATCAAGGTATTTCCCATCTAAAATAAATAATTGGTAGGCACAAATATATTATTGAAATATGTATTTTTAGTGATGAGTAATAAATTTTGCAGCAATACTTCTCGTTCGCCAACTCCCTTACGCCTTGGGTTGAAAAGTCACTCTCCAAAAAGTGGAGGGACTATAAGAGTGACCTGAAGGCGAAGTTTTTTGACAAAGACCTTTCAGAGACGGAGAATGCAACGAATGTGCCAGAAAATGTGGAGCCTTCAGATTGGCAATTCCTTGTGCACTACTGGAGTTCGGCGATCGGTCAGGTATTTACATTAAAGGCACAAAAATCTAATGAGTATGTGGTTGTATGGCTACTCTAATGAATTTTTCTGCTAACTTCATTGTGGCATGTACAGAAAAGGGCGGAGGTGGGTGTTGCCAGTCGGTCAGCAGCTAGTGTTGCACACCGCTGGTACACAGAGCTTTGCTCTGGTTCGGGAAGAATTGGTAGGCGCTATCGTATTGAACATTTTTTACTTACAGTTATTTGTTTATAACCATTTCATCTTACTAATTTATAGGATGAAGATTTGGGGGGTTCTACGGAGTTTGGCGACATTGACTTTTTTGATGCCACCCACAAATCGATGGATGGGACGTATGCGAGCCCTGAGGCAGTACGGATTCTGGTAATTTGTGAACTAATATCTAATAAGTATTTTGAAATCTCATCTGCTTTTAACTCTGATTGTTATGTCCTTTTACAGACTAACGCTCGGAGAATGTATGATGAAATCTCTTCCGCTTCAGATTCTGACCCTACGGCGGCACCCACAGATTGGCATACCCGGCAGAGAGTTGCCTTGACCGAGGTTAGGGAAAAGGAGAGGCATGGACGTGTCCGTGGTATGGGGCTAGGACCAACCCCCTCGCGGCTATTCGGACGGAGTGAATCTAGTTCAAGTGCCAATCGGGATGAGGAGATGACTTCATTAAAGGCACAAGTTGCACTCCTACAAGAACAAATGGCCCATTTAATAGGGCAGCAATCCCAAGTCCCACCCTCGGTAAGTCTTTAAATTGGTATTTTTAGAGAGATTATGGTCTTGAATGCATGAAAGACACGTACTAGTGTTTGTGAGTCTGCATTGTGGCTGTCGTCTATAAGCATTTCGTCTATGTTTCTTAAGTGGGCTGTGATTAGAAAGAAAGGGCTGGAGTGGAGATCTGGAAACCCAAATAGAGACATCTCGTTTATTATAATCTATACTTATTGTTGGACCAACCCCCTCTTGCTGTTATTGCTGATGTCTCTTTGTGTGCGTGTGTTGAAGAGAATGAAGGGATGAGAGAGAGTTGAGGAAAATGCCGCTATGTTAGCCTGGTGTATCCTCATTCTCTACCATCCCTCTTTCTGGCTCCATATATGGCTTCTATATTAAATTGGTTTCCTTCCACGATGACAGTCCGTAATACTACACTTGATATGAGCCCTGTAAATAGTTGCACCCTATTGCATACTCACAAACAACTAATACGTGTCGTTCATGCATTGTATGACCAACCCCACTTTGGCACATAACATGCTCAGATGATATTGTATGACCTGCAAATAAGGTTTGTTCAGCCGTGTTGTTGTACTGATTTGGAGGATTTTGGTATGCTAGCAGCATACTTAGTTTGGAAGTGAACCCATTTTTTGTTAAAAATTCATGCCAAAGATGGCAATCAGGTTCTCTAACAGTATCTGAGCATATATGTTGCTCTACTAATTCTTTAGCCCAACTAAATCTGAAACCCAATTGTTGTACATATCCGGAGGATTTTGGCATACGTACCTATAGCATCCTCAGTTCACAGTGAACCCATTTTGGTCAAAAAAACATGCCAAGATGACAACCAGATGCATGAGATAAGCTTCATTAATAGTAGAAGAAGATGAGGATGGCAATCATGCCAAAGATGGCAATCAAGTTACTTTAACAGTATCTTAAAATGAAAATTTCCATTATCTGAGCATATATGTTTCTTTAACAGTGACTGTGAACAATTGTTCTTAACTGGGCTGTGATTAGAAAGAGACGAGTTGGAGTGGAGATCTGGAAACCCATATAGAGACATCTTGTTCATAATAATTTATTATTATTGTTGTTCTTGTCGATCTTGCTGTTGTTGCTGATGTCTCTATGTGTTCGTGTGCTGAAGGGAAAGAAGGGATGAGAGAGAGATGGGGAAAATGCCGCTATGTTAGCCTGGTGTATCCTCATTCTCTACCATTCCTCTTTCTGGCTTCTATATTTGGTTTCCTTCCACGATGACAATTCCTTAAAACTACACTTGATATGAGCCCTATTCGTCATTTTCGATTTCCCTCCTCCCTCTCTCTATTTGGAGGTGAATCGGCGATCGGAAACCACCGTGTCACCCCGCTCTTGATCTATCTCCTCCCCCCCGCGCTCGTCGCCCCGCTCTCTCTCTCTCTCTCTCTCTCTCTTCGGTATCATCTCTTGATTTTCCTTATTTTTCAAACTTAGCATGTTTTTTCAGATAGATGCATCTTGATTTCCTTAACATGAATGGTTTAGTTGGGATGAAGAATTAATAGAAAAATATATGCTTAGAAACTGGAAATTTTCATGTTCTTTTACTGTTAAAGAAGCTGATTTCATGCATCTGATTGTCATCTTGGCATGTTTTTTTGACCAAATGGGTTCACTGTGAACTGAGGATGGTATAGCTGTATGCCAAAATCCTCCGGATATGTACAACAATTGGGTTTTAGATTTAGTTGGGCTAAAGAATTAGTAGAGCAACATATATGCTCAGATAATGGAAATTTTCATTTTAAGATACTGTTAAAGTAACCTGATTGCCATCTTTGGCATGATTTTTTAACCGAAAATGGGTTCACTTCCAAACTAAGTATGCTGCTAGCATCCTCATTTTCTTTCACTGTTAATGAAGCTTATTTCATGCATCTGATTGTCATCTTGGCATGTTTTTTTGACCAAAATGGGTTCACTGTGAACTGAGGATGGTATAGTTGTATGCCAAAATTCTCCGGATATGTACAACAATTGGGCTTTAGATTTAGTTGGGCTAAAGAATTAGTAGAGCAACATATATGCTCAGATAACGGAAATTTTCATTTTAAGATACTGTTAAAGTAACCTGTTTGCCCTCTTTGGCATGATTTTTTAACAAAAAATGGGTTCACTTCCAAACTAAGTATGCTGCTAGCATCCCCATCTTCTTTTACTGTTAATGAAGCTTATTTCATGCATCTGATTGTCATCTTGGCATGTTTTTTTGACCAAAATGGGTTCACTGTGAACTGAGGATGCTATAGGTACGTATGCCAAAATCTTCCGGATATGCACAACAATTGGGTTTTAGATTTAGTTGGGCTACAGAATTAGTAGAGCAACATATATGCTCAGATAATGGAAATTTTCATTTTAAGATACTTTTAAAGTAACCTGATTGCCATCTTTGGCATGATTTTTTAACAAAAAATGGGTTCACTTCCAAACTAAGTATGCTGCTAGCATCCTCATTTTCTTTCACTGTTAATGAAGCTTATTTCATGCATCTGATTGTCATCTTGGCATGTTTTTTTGACCAAAATGGGTTCACTGTGAACTGAGGATGGTATAGTTGTATGCCAAAATCCTCCGGATATGTACAACAATTGGGCTTTAGATTTAGTTGGGCTAAAGAATTAGTAGAGCAACATATATGCTCAGATAACGGAAATTTTCATTTTAAGATACTGTTAAAGTAACCTGTTTGCCCTCTTTGGCATGATTTTTTAACAAAAAATGGGTTCACTTCCAAACTAAGTATGCTGCTAGCATCCCCATCTTCTTTTACTGTTAATGAAGCTTATTTCATGCATCTGATTGTCATCTTGGCATATTTTTTTGACCAAAATGGGTTCACTGTGAACTGAGGATGCTATAGGTACGTATGCCAAAATCCTCCGGATATGCACAACAATTGGGTTTTAGATTTAGTTGGGCTAAAGAATTAGTAGAGCAACATATATGCTCAGATAATGGAAATTTTCATTTTAAGATACTTTTAAAGTAACCTGATTGCCATCTTTGGCATGATTTTTTAACAAAAAATGGGTTCACTTCCAAACTAAGTATGTTGCTAGCATCCTCATTTTCTTTCACTGTTAATGAAGCTTATTTCATGCATCTGATTGTCATCTTGGCATGTTTTTTTGACCAAAATGGGTTCACTGTGAACTGAGGATAGTATAGGTACGTATGCCAAAATCCTCCGGACATGTACAACAATTGGGTTTTAGATTTAGTTGGGCTCAAGAATTAGTAGAGCAACATATATGCTCAGATAATGGAAATTTTCATTTTAAGATACTTTTAAAGTAACCTGATTGCCATCTTTGGCATGATTTTTTAACAAAAAATGGGTTCACTTCCAAACTAAGTATGCTGCTAGCATCCTCATTTTCTTTCACTGTTAATGAAGCTTATTTCATGCATCTGATATCATCTTGGCATGTTTTTTTGACCAAAATGGGTTCACTGTGAACTGAGGATGGTATAGCTGTATGCCAAAATCCTCCGGATATGCACAACAATTGGGTTTTAGATTTAGTTGGGCTCAAGAATTACTAGAGCAACATATATGCTCAGATTATGGAAATTTTCATTTTAAGATACTGTTAAAGTAACCTGTTTGCCATCTTTGGCATGATTTTTTAACAAAAAATGGGTTCACTTCCAAACTAAGTATGCTGCTAGCATCCCCATCTTCTTTTACTGTTAATAAAGCTTATTTCATGCATCTGATTATCATCATGGCATGTTTTTTTGACCAAAATGGGTTCACTGTGAACTGAGGATGGTATAGCTGCATGCCAAAATCCTCCGGATATGTACAACAATTGGGTTTTAGATTTAGTTGGGCTAAAGAATTAGTAGAGCAACATATATGCTCAGATAACGGAAATTTTCATTTTGAGATACTGTTAAAGTAACCTGTTTGCCCTCTTTGGCATGATTTTTTAACAAAAAATGGGTTCACTTCCAAACTAAGTATGCTGCTAGCATCCCCATCTTCTTTTACTGTTAATGAAGCTTATTTCATGCATCTGATTGTCATCTTGGCATGTTTTTTTGACCAAAATGGGTTCGCTGTGAACTGATGATGCTATAGGTACGTATGCCAAAATCCTCCGGATATGCACAACAATTAGGTTTTAGATTTAGTTGGGCTCAAGAATTAGTAGAGCAACATATATGCTCAGATAATGGAAATTTTCATTTTAAGATACTGTTAAAGTAACCTGTTTGCCATCTTTGGCATGATTTTTTAACAAAAAATGGGTTCACTTCCAAACTAAGTATGTTGCTAGCATCCCCATCTTCTTTTACTGTTAATGAAGCTTATTTCATGCATCTGATTGTCATCTTGGCATGTTTTTTTACCAAAATGGGTTCACTGTGAACTGAGGATGGTATAGTTGTATGCCAAAATCCTCCGGATATGTACAACAATTGGGCTGAACAAACCTTGTGGGGGTTTCTTTTGGAGCCACAAACATCAATGATTTAGTTGGGATGAAGAATTAATAGATAAACATATATGCTTAGATGCCGCTATGTTATCA
The DNA here is from genome assembly GCA_017893485.1 of Hemerocallis citrina. Lineage (NCBI taxonomy): Eukaryota > Viridiplantae > Streptophyta > Magnoliopsida > Asparagales > Asphodelaceae > Hemerocallis > Hemerocallis citrina. The sequence goes on from JACEHZ010000390.1 coordinate 1,476,625, forward strand.
TTTTTCTTTTACTGTTAAAAAAGCTGAATTCACGCATCTGAAGATTTAAGATCCAGGATGGCAAATTTTGATTGGGCTGTGATTGGATTGTTTAGTGGCTGTTGTCTATGTTCTTAATTGGGCTGTGATTAGAACGAGAGGGCTCGAGTGGAGATCTAGAAACCCATATAGAGACATCTTGTTCATAATAATTTATTATTGTTGTTGTTCTTGTCGCTCTTGCTGTTGTTGTTGATGTCTCTTTGTGTTCGTGTGCTGAAGGAAAACAAGGGATGAGAGAAAGATGAGGAAAATGCCGCTATGTTAGCCTGGTGTATCCAAAGTCTCTACCATTCTTCTTTCTGTTTCCATTTCTGGCTTCTATATTTGCCTATTTGGTTTCCTTCCACGATGACAGTTTCCTAAAAATACACTTGATATGAGCTCTATCTTATTTTTCTTATTTTTCTTATATTTGGTTTCCGTCCACGATGACAGTTTCATGGATTGTCTGAACAATCCATGAAAGACATGCTTAGATACTGAATTTTCATTTGTTTTACTGTTTTAGATAGTGGATATTCCCAATCAGAGGAGAATATAAAGGTTTCAAGTTAGATACTGAATTTTCATTTGTTTTGTTATTTTAGATATATTTAAAAACAAAATTAAGTACTAGATTTTTAGCATTGCAATGTAATTATTTTACCCCTCTATATATCATTAACAATTCCATTTGCAATTGGCACTTTGATCTTATAATTCAAGATATAGTTAGATTGTTTTGCAAGTTCAAAAAATATGTATATTCTGTATTGTGGTCTACTGTTGAATTAAACTATTGTTTTTTTTCACAGAGCGGTCGCCCAGATGAAGGAAATTCTTATGATCAGAACTGAAGCTACTCGAGGGGTATCAATCCGTGGTCCTCCTTGCTGTTCTTATGTCCTCCTTGCTGTATGATTGTTGTTCTTATGTCCTCCTTGCTGTTATGTCAGACTGTTTTTTTTTATGAGAGTTATGTCAGACTGTTAATTTGGAATTTTTGAGATATTTGTCAGACTGGTTTGTTGAGATATTTGGGATGTTCGTCACTATATTAATTTTTTAATTATGACACTATTAATTTTGCGGTGAATTTGGTTGTGATTGGTTGTGATTATGACACTGTTAATTAGTTTGTTGAGATATTTGGGATATGACACGTGTGAAACTTTATTATTCTTGTGTTTGGTTGTGATTTGCGCATTAATATGCAACGAAATTGATTGAATCAGTTGTGAATTAGTTTACAGGTTTTGTAAATGAAACTGCGAATTGAAATCGAACGGAAAACCGGAGAATGGAAAACAAACGGGCATAGCTAGACCGGCGTTTTATAAAACGCCGGTCTATCTAATAAATTAGTTGCAGTGTGCGATATACCGGTGTTCCCACACACGCCGGTGTATGCCGCTAGCTGTAACGGCACCAAGAAACACCGGCGTTTTATAAAACGCCGGTGAACCTAACTACACCGGCGTTTTTTGTTCACGCCGGTGCTTGTAAGTAGGGAAAACCGGGCACTCATAAACGCACATACACCCCGCCGGTATACTTTCATTCTACACCGGCGTTTCTATAAACACCGGTGAATGGATAAATGCCAGCGGTTTATGACCGCCGGTGAATGTATATTGGGGGGTAAAAGAACGGCACTCAGAGACCCCCATACACCAGCGTTTTCTGGCCGCCGGTGTAGTTGTCACATTTACCGGCATCCACTAAAACCTCTGGTGTAGACCCCTTTCTTTCCGCGACGCTCACTTCGGCGGCATTTGGACCGGCGCTATTATAAACGCCGGTGAAGGTTTCACCGGCGTAAAAAAATGCCGGCAAAGACGTTAAAAAATGCCGGTAAATCAAGTATCTTTTGTAGTGTGGGGGAACTCTCCAATAGGAGTATGCCACCTAAGGTAGTGAAGAAAATGGTAGTGAAATTGGCAGTGGCTAAAGCATTACTCTTCTCATTAAGATCCGTACATCCTTATAGCTCATTTTAAAAAAGCAGAATTTTTTGCTATTTTGATTGAATAGGATAGGGCCAAAGGCTCCAACAATATATATATATATAGAGAGAGAGAGAGAGTCCCCTTTCGTTGTGCACTAGGCCGCTGTGTAAACTAGTGTGTACTCGGCCTTCCCGCCTTCGTATTGATGATCCAAACCGTTCATATTGATCTACACATCTAAATTAGTCCAAATACGTAAAATCAAATAATTAAAAATTCATTTGACCATCCATTTAAGTGTTACAAAATTAAATGGCTGAAAATTGTTGTTTTTTATAGTCACGTGATGGATGGGCAAATGAATTTTAAATGATTTGATTTGGCATAATTAGATTAATTTAGATGTGTACATCAATGTGAACGGTTCGAATCGTTAATACGAAGACGGGAAGACCGAATGCACACAGCGGCCTAGAGCACAACTGAATGGGACTCTCTCTCTCTCTCTCTCTCTCTCTCTCTCTCTCTCTCTCTCTCTCTATATATATATATATAGGAAAATACTCCATTGAAAACGTAAATGTTGTGAAAACCCATGAAACAACCCTAGGCCGCTGTTGGGAACAGCGGCCTAGGTGGTTTTCCACGTTTTTCCAGATATTTGCGTTTTCAACTGACCATTTCCCATATATATATATATATATATATATATATATATATAAACACTAAATTACACCAATATTAGAGGTTCAATACAACCCCATCTTACATCTAGTAAAAGACGAGAACATGAGAAAAATTAGAAAACGAAGATCCAGCATGCTTAGGGGTGGCATTCGGGCCTAGCAGGCCGGGCCGGGTCGGAATCTGCGGGTTTTTACCCTGGCCGGGATGGGGGAATTGGCGGGTCGGGCCAAGCCGGTGAAATGCCGGCCCGGACCTGGCCCTTGGCCCCTGGCTCGGGGGCCGGCCAAGCTAGTGAAATGCCGGTCCGGACCTGGCCCTTGGCCCCTGGCTTGGGGGCCTGGCCAGGCCGGTGCGGGCTAGGTCTCGGTACGGGCCGAGATGATTTTTTTTTCTTTTTTCTTTTTATTAAAATTTTTACAAAGAAAAAGAAGAAGGAAAATTGCTAGGAATTATCAAAAACATATAAATAAAGAGATATTCATAAATTAAATTGTTTTTATAAATTACAAAGTTTTATATATAATCAAATAGATTAGTAACATTTCATACAAATTTTATCAACTTACAATTTGCGGGGAACATTTGTATTTAGAGATTGAGATGACCTCTATTTAGATTGAAGAGAATGCAGTGGACTATTGTCGTGCACTTCTACTTAATCTTAATATAGAATCTCATCCCACTAAATTTTCCAAATATTTAGGTTACATTATCCAAACTTCATTGTACTAGATGTTCATTCGTCACTACTTGTTGAGCAATTGGATGCTTCATGTAAATCTTGGGTTCTCTCTTCCGCTCGCATCCAATCTTCGGCGCATACTAACATCTCCAAATTCTTTGATGTCAAGCGATTCTATTCGGGCTCATAATTCTGCCACCAAGAGAAATAGAACTTTCCGATGCAACGGCTGACACCGGTATAGTTCGCAAATCTTTATAAAAAACCAATAGCAAAAACTTTATCAAAAATACCGAAATTATTAAATGCTTCCATGATGTGTGTGACAATTATTTCACCCTTATGTGGGTACCTAACAAATCCGAATGAAATTATCCTCTTTTACAGTAGCCAATCGAAATCTATCCAAGGATATGTTACACACATCATTGGTAAGTTGTTCACTCCTACCCACCCATCCGATGTCAAAGAAACTCTAGTGCTCAGTGATGTTAGTGTTTGTAACACCCCAATTTATTTTTTTTTGACTCCAGAAGCAATTCTTTCAATTTCTATATCACTTTAAATATAAACTAAGATAGTTATATATCAAATAAAGTTTTGGCAGAATTTACCCTGAAATTTCTGCCCCGAAAAATAAAAGCTTACGAAATTCTGCTCAAAATTCCATAGCTCACAACATATGCAATAATATCACGGGCTCCCCATGCCAAAATGAGCAGAAATATACAGGCAATCAATATATATGCTCTGGGGGCCAAACTCATAATAGAATATCAGATATCAAATAAAAACCATAAATTTCTTTGAAAATGAGGTAAAATTTTTAGAAAAATCTTTGTAAAACATACCACAGAGCCCGATACACCACAACGAGATGGGTACGGGACGAGAACATACCATACTACCCCACACTATACTCATCATCATCATCCAAGTATTTATACATCCAAAATACAATTTAAACCATACCCTTCACTATTTACATAACTAAAGTGATACATAAACTTTTTTTTAAAAGTAAAAACTCCACTCTACGAAATCTACGCCTCACCTCTGCACTGTTGAGGACCTGTAACAGCAGGAGTCTAGGGTAGTCCAGGGACTCCCTAACCCCCAAACACTAAGGGGTTAGCCATTACTGGTGTGAGTATAAATTATTAGTCTAATAAATAAATAAATTGTATAAAGAAAACAAATTGAACTTACAAACTTCAAGATAAGAAGATTTAATGGAAATATGAACATAAAAACATCACCAATACGACTTTATATCAGCGTACTCTTCAAATCTGCATCCAACTGTATACATATCCGTAACTTCACACATTCCACTATGTGCATCACACTAACCTCACATATAACCTTATTTTACATTTGCATAATACTATATCACACATACACGCTTTCTTTATTTCTTATTCTCCTTTCCATATCCCAATTTGGGTGAGTTAACCACATAAATTATTATACACGCAATCCTTAATATTTAATCTCATAGACTTTGCATCGTACTACTATATGTATACCACTCTTCCACTTTATACTCAAATACAAAACACTAACTTAATTCACGTATAACTCTGCTTACTCTTCATTTTTAATCGCATACCACATATATTCATCTTTCTCTAATTACCTTCACCGCACCAATTTCAATTCAGTTACAATATTCATATCTCATATTCTTTCATACTCATCTTCATTCATTTTCGTTTTCTTTCTCCTTCTCATGTCACATCACATCACACTCATCAATCTTGCAACACACGGATACTTATTCCTATCATATTTATTCTCCCTACGTAACTTCACATTTATTCCATCATAAATTATTGTATTTTATCACACATAATTGTTCTACCGTAAATCTTTACATCCCTTAGCATTCAAGGCATTATGTCCATATGCGGTCAATCACATATTACCACATCCAATCATTTTTTATAACACTTATCATAATATTTCGTAATACATTAATTTTCATTCTCATATTACAATTAACTTTATTTTCATTCTCATCAATTTATACTCTGCATCCCAAACATAGTTTGGGGTAATAATATATCGCACCCCGAAGCCGAATAGCTTGGGTAATAATCACTGCACCCCCAAGTAGATCTTGGATAATAGATCATCACATCTTAAGCCAATAGCTCAGTTATTAATTTACTTTACTTTTCTTTTCATCATACAATTTACTTTACTCTTCAATTCCATTATACATTACCGATATTAAATTAACAACCCACTAGCTCACCCTGAGAATTATGTCAAGGCGGGTAGTTCCCACCATTTCCATAGAAATAGCAGGCAGGTAGTTCCCCGACACAATTCCAAGGTGCATCAACTCACCACACAATTTCTTCATTTCATCCTTATTAATTCACATTATTTACTACCTCAATCTCATCTTATTCGTTATTCTCATCTCATAATACACTTGCTTTCTCCACTTTCTCATATTCATTTCATATCATACGATATCTTTACTTTCTCATTTTCATTTCATAACACAAGGTATTCTACCTTTCATTTTCCATCTCATAATACAATTCACATTAACTCTGATTCTTTTTAGATAATACACCGCACCCCAAACATAGTTTGGGTAATATACTCCGCACCCCAAACCCGATAGCTTGGATAATAATTTACTTTTCATTCTCTTTATACTCTTTCGTTACTTTGTTATCTTTCCATTCATTTCACACAATCATTTTATTGTGTAGACCAGTAAGCCACAGTATCCCAAGTCTTACTTGGGCATCAAGTCTATCTCAGGTCTATCATGAACTATCAACTCTCTCTCAGGTCTACCCTGAGGTATCAACTCTCTCTCCGGTCTATCCGGAGGTATCTGCTCTCTCAGGTCTATCCTGGGATATCAACTCTCTCTCAGGTCTATCCTGAGGTATCAACTCACTCTCCGATCTATCCGGATGTATCTACTCTCCCAGGTCTATCCTGGGGTATCAACTCTCTCTCAGGTCTATCCTGAGGTATCTGCTCTCTCAGGTCTATCATGGGGTATCAACTCTCTCAGGTCTATCCTGAGGTATCAACTCTCTCTCCAGTCTATCCGGAGGTATCTGCTCTCCCAGGTCTATCCTGAGGTATCAACTCTCTCTCAGGTCTATCCTGAGGTATCAACTCTCTCTCCAGTCTATCCGGAGATATCTGCTCTCCCAGGTCTATCCTGGGGTATCAACTCTCTCTCTCTGATCTATCCGGATGTATCTGTTTTTCCAGGTCTATCCTGGGATATCAACTCTCTCTCAGGTCTACCCTGAGGTATCAACTCTCTCTCCGGTCTATCCGGAGGTATCTGCTCTCCCAGGTCTATCCTGGGATATCAACTCTCTCTCAGGTCTATCTTGAGGTATCAACTCTCTCTCCGGTCTATCAGGAGGTATCTGCTCTCTCAGGTCTATCTTGGGGTATCAACTCTCTCTCCGATCTATCCGGAGGTATCTGCACTCCCAGGTCTATCCTGGGGTATCAACTCTCTCTCAGGTTTACCCTGAGGTATCAACTCTCTCTCTCTGGTCTATCCGAAGGTATCTGCTTTCCCAGGTCTATCCTGGGGTATCAACTCTCTCTCAGGTCTACCCTGAGGTATCAACTCAGGTCAACCGAAATTATTGCTATTAACATTATCTTTTCATATTATCATCACGTTTTATCATCATAGCAACTCATATTTTATTTGAACTTACTTAACACATAAACAATGATCACCATCTCACTTACCCTTTCAATGCATCACCTATAAGAAATATCACTGTAATTAACATATAAAATCATCACATCATATTATTGCACATCACCTGTACTGTATTATTTATTTTATCATTACCTCACATATCATGAGTATACCATACTATTTATTATCTCATTATCACATGTTTGCATACGCCCAGTAGATCAACACACCACAACACCATATATATATATATATATATATACACACACACACACACACACACACACACACACACACACACACACACACACACACACAAAATACATTACCATCACACTGAATATTCAAAATCACATCAATTCACCATATACCGACATCCTTATATACATATAACTCATCCCCATATATATATATAACTAATCCATCATCTATAAATTTATAGCAATACACAAGAGACACGAGTATTTAATCGTCATATTGCACACCAATATCGAGCACTAATTCCCATATATACATACACCTTATTCCGTAATTCATACCAATCATTCAGATTATACTAAAATTTTCTTTAAACAACAAATACGTAAATACATTTATACTCACTTAATAGCCCGTGAAAACTCGAAGCATCACTCCTCCATCCCGCACCCGAAGTCGCTAACATCTCCTATTATCAAATTTCAAAGCAATTAGGGCTCAAAACATCCAAACCAGCCACAACATCCAAACCAGCCACAGGAAATAATTACACTAATCCTAATGTCACTCAGGCGTTTTATTGAACGTCTGGGATGCACACGTGCATTGCACGTAATATTCGAACTGCTACAGGATTTTTATCCCCAAATAATTTCTAAAATCACCCCTAAATTATTCTAATGGCTCAACAGGGATTTCTACTATTATAAAAGAAATAATTTTCATATATATAATTCTCTTTTACAAACCCAAAATCCAAATTTATTAGCAACTTATAAAATCTCCCATAATCTGCTAATTTCTCATCTCTACTATTCCCAATATCTCCTAATCTCCCTACCATAACAGTTCTACTCAATAGAAATTGAAATCACTTAATTCTATACAAATAAAACAAAATAGGGTATACCTTTCCTTTGTTATTTCTCCAAATTGACTCCACCACGAGCTAGAGCACCCTTCAATTACCACACCCCTCAATTTAATTTGAAAATCACCAAGAAACCAAGTGGATTTGGGCGGGGAAGAGAGAGACCGAAAGTGGGTTTCTTTTCGGTGCTGGTTACGGTCGGGAGGAAAGAAAGAAGGGAAGAAGGAGGAAGAGGGGAGGGGAGTTTAAGAAATTTCTTTTCTTTTTTTAATAATATATATATATATATATATATATATATATATATATATATATATATAAAGGAGTATTTATAAATAAGCCCCCAAATCTCCAAAATATTTCAAATCAACCCCAACTTTATAATTTAATAATACAAACAATACCAAATACATTAAAATCATCTCATAATAATCCTCCAAACTATAAAATAAAAATAAACAATATCTCTTCACGTAAAATTTTAACTCGTAGCTCCAATATCTCAATAACTCCAATCTAACACAAATATAGACACCAATATCAATAATTAAAATAAAAATACACCAAATAAAATTCTCCTCACTCCAGGAACATAAAAACGGGTGTTTTTGGTATTTTACAAATTCAAGGTGTTACAGTGTTGCTACTAAAAAATCCGTAGCCTCATTGTAAACTAATTTACAATCGCCCTTAACTATATTCCTAGCATTTATTTTTAATGGGGAATTAATATGGTTTGTGCAAAAGTCTCTGCATTCCTACTTTACCAAACGAATAAGGTAACTCATCTCTAATTACTAACTTAGTCAATTTTTCTACGAACGATATCGTGATCGTAGCTATGACTATCTACTTGACCGGTCTTAGGGTGTATTTTTTGTTGTGAGATTGTCTTTACAAATTTCTGGTTGACATTTATTAAAGTGACGTTGAAGTGTACCGGTTTCCGGTCCTATTTTAAACTTATAGGGTATTTGATACTTTTTACAAATTTTTAGTCCTACACTCTTATCATTTTGTAAAGGGACATAGTCAAAATATATGTGTACTTCGGAAGTGTTCCCTCTTGTTTTATGGGATTGAGAAGGGTATTGTTCCGATGGTTGTGGTTCTATGTCTTCCACTTCTACTTGATCTGTGTGTGTTTCATGAAAATCAGGAATAGTATCATAATTCATAAAGTGTTTCTTCACTCTCTACATATGGAGTTGGAATGGAATGAATGTGACGACTACTAGTGGACTCTTGGCTACTATGTCTGCCGCGTGATCGGTTAGATGTCATCTAAACTAGTGTATGTTAATAAAATTCTATTGTATGTTCTAAAACATAATTCTAGTCTATGTTTAAAAAATAAATTGTAGTGTATATTTTAGATTTTAATTCTACAAAACAAGTAAAGTGTCATGTCCCGCTTCCCAAAAAAATACGAAATACGAGCGTGTAACAAAGCCCAGCGAATGATTTTCATCATTCATGAGCAGTAGAATCGACTTAGCATCATAACAAGAATATAACAAAATGTACACAACCACGCATGCATGAAAAATTTATTAATCAATAGAAAATAATTGAAACAAAATAATAATATCCCAAATAGTTTTCAAGTCTGGATCAAAATATAACACTCGGAAATATAAGCCTGTTACAAGATTCAAGTAGCAAAGAAATATATAACTCAAAGAACACAAAACATTTTAAAGCAAGTCTTCTCCAAGCGAAGCCTAGAATATCTGCTCACCAATTCCAGCAGACAATTCGTCTCCAAAGTCTGTATATAAATACAAAAAATAGGGGAAAAAATAGGGAAAACAAGATAAACGCCCTTGGTGCAAGTTAGGGCCACAAATAGTAAAACAAATACAAGAATATGGAAAAAGGTTTGAAATCAAGAATGTAATAGGGATGCAACAAGTAGTGGGGATTCAAGAAACTAGCAAGCCAGAAGGACAACTCAAGTGACAAGATTGGGAAACAAATACTAGGAGTAGAACAAGTGGCTAGTGAACATGTAATGTGTGTCAAGCATCAAGTAACAAGTATCACGTACAAGTGTCAAGTAACAAGTAACTAGTCTCAAGTAACAAGTCTCAAGTAACAAGTGTCAAGTACAAGTATCAAGTAGCAAGTGTCAAGTATTATGCTCAAGTATCAAGTCTCATGTATCATGTCATCAAGTATCAAGTAAGCATGTGTCATGTTCAATTATCATGTGTCAGGTCTTATAGTTATTACTATCTAGGTAGCACTTCATGTGTCATTCTTATATTACATGGTTGCAACAGTCAATGCAATTTCATTTAGGCCTAGTGGTGAATTTTATAGGGCAATGTACTCAGGTCATGTAGGAAATACGAGCATGTGATTAAACCATGGGCTCTAGAGGTGGCCACTGCAGGATCTAGAGGTGGCCCCCATCACCCTTGACGTGGTACTTAGTTCCATCTGATCGCAAATACATATCATGTAATCATATAATGGGCTCTAGAGGTAACCCTCGCAAGCTCTAGAGGTGGCTCCCGTCACCCATGACGTGGCACTTAGTTCCATTTAACGTAAAATCATGAAAAATACGGGTCCCCTTCCGAGTACACTTACCTATATTGTCCACTACTATAGTCTTTCTCTTAAACCCCGGCTTATTATTTATTATTATCATCAAGCAAGTATGAAAGTGTGTGAAACAAGTCAAGTAAACAAAATCAAGAACATGGAACAAGTCTAGGCTAAGTAAGATTTGTTTTTGTTAAATATGGAAAATCAATTATACTGTTTCCGGCATAGAGAGGATGGCCGTGTATAATGTTTGTCGATTGAATAAACTGACGTACCCACGGTTTTGTATGCAGGATAATGGTATGATAAAGATTAAAGGAGAACTGATGCTTAGAGATTATTCAAATGTTGTTGTACTTGTATATAAATGTTGTAAATTTACTTCCGCTGTAAAATGTAAAGTGTAAAGATTTCTTGTAACTCTAATGTAAAGTGAAAAGTTTTAAATTCCTTATAAAATTGTACGAAAGAAGTGTAAAGATCCTGTGGAATCTCGAATTCAGTTGTATTTTAGAATTCGGGGTGTTACAGAGCGGTATCAAAGCCACGCTTCACACAAGTACAAATTTATAAGGAACGACATCCTAGAAGTGGACATTAGAGTGTGTGTTGAGTCTAGAGATTTAAATGTAAGTTACTTACATTTGTGTTGCTCTATGATTTATGCTTCTTCCTCCCTCTTTCTAAGATGGCTGATCACTTCGACCCTGCTGGAGACGACAATTGGCATATCATAGAGGAAGAATATTATCCTAGACAAGGGGATTCCGAGGAAGAGTACTACCCAGGGCAAGTAGACTCCGACGGTGAGGAATGGCTTGAGTCCCGAGAGATCACTCCACCTCCGGACTTATCTGATGACTCTTCTGACGAAGAAGAAGAACCAGTTCTAAGTAGTCTTGTGATATCTCTTCAGAAGCAGGTAGAAACACTGCGGGAGAGAGTCGGACTATTGGAGGCTCAATTGGCAAAGCGCAAGAATGATTTCGCAGTTCTCAGTCATCGTGTATGGGAACTCGAGAAGAGGAAAAACATGACCGATGTACTGAAGGAAGAAGTTGAAGAACTACGGGGAGAGCTTCGTGAAGCCAAGAGGAACCGTAGGAGTTAGACCGTTGTATCATCTACTGCTTTCATTTTGATGTCAAAAATGTTTTAAATTCGAATGTATAAAGTTTGAAATTCAATGAAATAGAAATGTTGACTTAAAAGTTCATGTTTCACACTTCGAATTTAATGGATCTTTTGCATTAGAATATGGCTGGAAGAAGAGCAAGAAATGGTGAAGGTCTGGACTTGGAAATGGAACTAGCGAGGGTCTATCAGACACTCAATGTCGTGGCCATGAATCAGAATCAGGGAAGGGTGCCTGCAAATCCGGTACCCGAAGCAATCAAACTCATGGAATCATTTAAACGGATGAAACCACCGGTGTTTGAAGGGAAGTCAGAACCTGACACGGCTGACAACTGGATCATGCAGGTAGAGACTATTTTCGAAGTTTTGGAAACCCCGGAGTGCAGCAAGGTGAAGTTGGCGACTCTGCAATTCGAGAAGGATGCGGCTGTGTGGTGGCAGTCGATGAAGCGGACAATGGGAGGCTTGGTTCTTGGCTGTGAGGAATCTTTGGAGGAATTCTGCAGTCATTACTTTCCTTCAGACTTCCAGGAGAAAAAGGCCATGGAGTTTCTGTCGCTGCAACAAGGTGGCATGTCAGTTAGAGAGTATGAAACCAAATTTACTCAGCTCTCAAGGTACGCTTCCGAATTGGTGATGGATGAGGCGAAGAAGGCTCGTAAGTTTGAGCATGGATTGAGACCGAGTTTGAGATCCAGGATGATACCCCTCGGTATCTGGAGGTTTGACAAGCTGGTCAAACGAGCGGCAGTCGCGGAAGCAGACATGGAGCAGTTTCATGTTGTTCAGAATCGGAGGAACAACTGGAAGTCTGGTAAGAGGCCCGCAAATTTTGGGAATTTTAAGGGACAACCATCGGCACAAAGGTTCAGACCGACAGGGACAAACCCTATCAGTGTGCTTGGAGGACCCGGGAATAATGTTGTGAGACCTCCTGCGGTAAATTGCTACAACTGTGGTGAGACGGGATATTACAAATCTCAATGCCCCAAACCACGGAATGGTAATCGCAAAGCACCAATGCAACAGACTGGGAAGAGACCGTACCAGCAAGGGCGAGTATTTGCCTTGACTGAAGCTGATGCCAATGAGGTAGATTATGTCATCACTGGTACGAGGGCGGATGTTTAGAGGTTTATGTTGTTTCTTTTTCCCGTTTATTTAGTGAACTGTTACGTAATGAGTGTGTATTATGTAATAGGAGAACTTTATTTGAATGGAATGAAAGCTGTTGTTTTGTTCGATACTGGATCCTCTCATACTTTTGTGTCTCCTAAATTTGCTAAAATGTTGGGAGTTGAACCGAAGATTTTTCTAGGCAAGATCTTAGCAGTAGCTACTTCATCAGGGGAGACTTTAACCACTGATCGGTACTATGTGGATTGCGAGATTGTGATTGGGAACAGAATCTTCGGGATTGATCTAATCGAGCTGACTATCTTGGGAGTCGATGTTATCATTGGCATTGATTGGATGTCCGAGTATAGTGCAAGCATCAAGTGCAAGACCAAGACGGTAACAGTGAAGGCTCCAGGTGGACCTAAAGTCACTTTCCAAGGGAAGAAGAAGTGTTCTAGGCTGGTGGCAGCTATCTGCAAGAAAGAGATTCCTGTGGAAGTGCAAAGGATTCCTGTGGTTCGGGACTATCCGACTGTGTTCTTGGATGATTTGCATGGGTTACCCCACAACATGATGTAGAGTTCAGCATCACTATTCAACCAGGAAGTGCACCCATTTCTAAGGCACCGTATAGGATAACTCCTATGGAACAGGATGAGGTGAAACGGTAGATTGAGGAACTGTTGGAGAAAGGCTTTATTCAACCTAGTGCGTCGTCTTGAGGAGCACCAGTGCTTTTGATAAAGAAGAAGGATGGATCGATGAGGATGTGTATCGATTACCGAGAGCTGAATAAGGTCACTGTTAAGAATAATTATCCTATTCCCCGAATTGATGATTTGTTTGATCGTCTACAAGGAGCTGCTATTTTCTTCAAAATAGATCTTCGATCAGGATATCACCAAGTTCGAGTGAAAGCTGAAGATGTGCACAAAACTGTATTTAGAACTCGACATGGGCATTACGAATTCTTAGTTATGTCATTTGGAGTGACGAATGCACCCGCAATCTTCATGGACATGATGAACAGAGTTCTGAGGCCGTTCATTGATTCTTTCGTCGTAGTGTTTATCGACGATATTCTCGTTTACTCTAAGTCAGAAGAGGAGCACACCGAGCATCTGGCAGCAGTTTTGAAGAAGCTGGAAGAGCAGGAGTTGTATGCCAAGCTATCCAAGTGTGATTTCTGGAAATCTGAAGTAGCATTCCTAGGTCACATTCTTTCTAAGGAGGGAGTGGCAACTGATCCTCAGAAGATAGAGGCAGTGAGAGATTGGGCAAGGCCTACTACAGTGAAGGAAGTCAAAAGTTTTCTTGGATTGACTGGATATTATAGGAGATTCATTCAAGGTTATGCTCAGTTAGCCGTACCGCTCACTAGTTTGACTAAGAAGAATGTGGACTTCAAGTGGACTGAGCAATGTGAGGCAAGCTTTCAGGAGTTGAAAGAGAAGCTGACTACTGCACCTATTTTGGCTTTGTCTAGAGCTGGGGTTGAGTATGATGTTTACAGCGATGCTTCACATCGTGGGCTTGGTTGTGTCTTGATGCAAGAAGGAAGAGTGATCGCTTATGGGTCTAGGCAACTACGACCACATGAGAAGAATTATCCGACTCATGATCTAGAGTTGGCTGTGATTATCTTTGCCTTGAAGCAATGGAGACACTACGTGTACGGTGAGAAATTGAACATGTACACGGACCACAAGAGTTTGAAGTACATATACCAACAGAAGGATCTGAATTTGAGGCAACGGAGATGGTTGGAAGTGCTTGAGGACATGCGACCTGAGATCAAGTATCATCCTGGGAAAGCTAATGTTGTTGCTGATGCACTTAGTCGCTAGAGCAGTTTATCCAGTTTGATTACAACTCAGAAGCATCTGGTGGAAGAATTGGATCGAGTCGGTATAGAAGTTGTCTTGCAAGGATTGGGAGCATCTTTAGCTCAGTTGAGGCTTCAGCCTACATTGAATGGAAGGATTATTACAAGTCCGGAGGTTGATGCTGATATCTTTGAGATGAAGGAGCAGGTTAGTGCTGGCAGGTTACCCGGTTTTCAAATCAGGGATGGAGTGTTGTGGTTCGAAGATAGACTGTGCGTTCCAAATCAGGCGGACCTGAAAGAGAGTATTCTTCAGGAAGCACATGCTAATCTTTTGTCGGTACATCCTGGGAGTACTAAGATGTACAGAGACATCAAACTGCATTTCTGGTGGTCAGGTTTGAAGCAGGATGTGGCTAAATTTGTGGCGAAGTATGAGATTTGTCAGCAAGTCAAAGCCGAGAATCAGAGACCCGGAGGTCTATTACAGCCGTTACCTATTCCGGAATGGAAGTGGGATAACATCAGTACGGATTTCATCACAGGATTGCCTAAGAGTCCTAAAGGCAATGATGCGATTTGGGTTATAGTCAATCGACTAACCAAGTCCGCTCACTTTTTGACGATGAAACTCACTACTTTGATGGACAGGGTAGCTAAATTGTATGTTGGCGAGATTGCCAGGCTCCATGGTGTTCCGTCAACTATTGTGTCTGATCGAGATGTGCGGTTTACTTCGCATTTCTGGAAGAGTTTTCAGACAGCTTTTGTAATACCCTGATTTTTCAATTAATGAGAAATTATTTATTTTTGCACGTGTTGTGCACGTGCAATATTTTGTTGGATTATTTTATCATGATGTGTATGTTTAAATATAATTTTCTCAAATTATTTGAGTACAAAAAGCCTTCTTTTAAAGCCTTATTTGATTTAAATTAAAAAGCCTTTTCTTAAAAAGCCCAAAAGCATTTTATTTTATTTATTTTTATAAAATTATTTTTGGCCCAAAAAGAAAGCCCATGATTATTTTATTTTAATTAAACTTGTCATGTAGAAGACTTTTTCTAACAAAATTATTTTTTATACAATTTTAGAATGTACAAATTTGGCCTAGTTGCATGCACGTGCACTACACGTACACGTGCATTGCACATTTCTTATGCTAGGGCCGGGTAGCATTCTTTTGGAGGGAGAATTGAAATTTTGGGTGTGGAGAACATGGGGGTAGTTTCAAGGAGGTGGGTAGTTTTCCTAACTCCTAATTGAATCTAAGCCCTTCATTTTGCAACCACCAAGATAATCTTAGCCCTCCATTTCCCTCATTTTTTAGTATAAATACCCCCCCTCTCTCATGGCTAAATCTTCATATGCAAAGTGTAATTTCTAAAGCTATAGTAATATATTGTGTGAGATATAAAGATAAGAGAGTGTGTGTTCTTTGGTTGCTTGGAGCTTTCGGCCAAGAGGAGAGCATTCGGCTAGGGTAACTTTCGGCCAAGGAGAGGAAGCTTTCGGCTAGGGCTTGGGAGCTTGGAAGTGGTGCACTTTTGGCTAGGAGGAGGTGTTCTCACCTACTAGGACTTATTGCTTTTGTTTGTGTTCTCTCCAATTGAGGTGGGTAAAATATTTCATGTTTCTAATATAGGGTTCATGCTAGTATATTGATACATGGAAAATACTAATAAGAGACCACTTTAATTAAAAGTTAGTATGTGAATGGCTTAGAATGGTGTGGTAAATTGTGTATGTAAATTGTTGCATGAAATTATACCATATGAAGCACTTCCTATGATTATCTAGTTAATTGAACAATGATGCAATGTGACTAGCATGATGTGTGAAAGTCTTTTATTAATTACTTGCAAATTGTGTGGTTGAAACATGACAATTGATAAAGATATTGACATTATGGGAATTGAATAGAAAAGTATATTGAATGTTTGAATCCATGTGTAGAAGTGGCATGAATGAACCAAAGAATTGCTTGTTGTCATCATATTAGAAATGTACCAAGAATTAGAAATTGTTGAGTTTCACCTATTCATGTGCTATATGAATTCTTTTGCTAGTATGAGTATGGAAAAATCCAAGTTGTATGGTGTTGTGAATGTAGAATAATAACCAGTAATTTATCATGAAAAACTTTGGGATAAAAGAGGGATTAGAAGAACAATCGATTATTTTCAATGTCGAAAAATGAAAGATTTGCTAGTTTTAATTAAATTAATTAATTTGGGTGGAGAAAAATGTGTTTTTAGTACAAAAATTTATTTTACAATTACTGTTTTGAAGATGGAATAAAGAAGTTTAAATCTGGAATTTATCAGTAGTTTATTTGAAGGCAATATGAATCAATTGTTGAACATCGAGTTAATTTCAAAACAAACAGTGGGAATATGAGTTAAATGGATTTTAAGCCTACACTGTGACAACCTGAGCCAGTGGCTCAGGCGGTCGGAGGCGCTGTTCGGTTTCCCTGAGCGGTGTGGTTCGAATCCGGGTCTCACCAAATTTTTTCAGTACTGTGTGTATATATATATATCAGCGAGAAGATAGCACATATATCTAATGTGCCCTCTTCTAATCGCTAGCACCGGTTGGCCTGATGGCGGGTGCTCTGGCCTTCTTCTCTATTGTGCTGGGTTCGAATCCTTCCCCTAGCACTTAGGGAAAAATATTTTTTTTGGGAGTTTTTGATGTCCAAAAAATATGAGAAAAATATGGTAATTTTCATAAAAATACAAGGAATTTTATGGGATTGGTTTGGGGATTATTTGAAGAAAATATAATGTAGTTTGTGAACAAATGGTATAGGAAAGCTATGGTTCTAAAATATATACTTATGGAAATTTTCTCTTTATAAAGATGTATTGAAATGAATTTATTAGAAAGTATTTGACACAAAAGAGTTTGTGGTGTGACATGATATTATAAATTCTTACTTGAAGATATTGTGTAAAATATGAAGTACG
Organism: Hemerocallis citrina; assembly: GCA_017893485.1. NCBI lineage: Eukaryota > Viridiplantae > Streptophyta > Magnoliopsida > Asparagales > Asphodelaceae > Hemerocallis > Hemerocallis citrina. Next base: position 1,494,348 of record JACEHZ010000390.1, read on the forward strand.
AATGTATGTTTATAAGGTGCATGAGACCATTGTTTGATGATGGAGTTTAGAAACTTTGTTGATGAAATTGTTGGACTTGAATATGAATTTTGAGTTATAAGTACTCACCATGGATTTGTGAACCAATGAAATCATGATTAAGAAAGAATATGAAATTGTGACATGAAAGTGATTATGACTTAAAGATTGTGAAATGGAATTTGAAATAGAGTGGCTAAGTCTCCCCGGCATTGAGAAAGATGAATTGAATTGAAATTAGACCAAGGTTGGTCATGTTGAAACAAATGAATAAGTCCGGATGATGGAGAGGCTAACTCTAGTGATTATTTTGTTCATGATTTTTATATAAAACTAAGGATTAGTACATAGTGGAGATGTGATGAAAGTAGAAGAAAAACACGAGTATGAGGGCCAACGGATAGCGGTGTGAGAGCGATTCACAGGTTGCCTGCTTGATGCGTCAAGACAGTGCGTGGGCGCTACTCCGGAATTATCGTCCCGGTGGCGACGCTCGTGGGATGTTCGAGTGGCTATGGGTGGTGCCATTGTTCCATGGCGGAGGCTGAATTGTCCATAGGTTGCCTGCTCGATGCGTCGTGACAGTGCGTGGGATTCCCCTCCAGGCTGCCTGGACATGGGCTCATAGATCATAGGACATCTAAGACACTACCGTAGTTACAGTAGTAGTTAAGACATATCGGGGGATTGAACCCTATCAAGATGAAGAACGAATAAGGGCTTGCCCTCGGACCTATGTAGTATGGGATGCATAGAATCCGAACAAGTGTGCATTAGTGTCATGTAACATAATTAACTATATTAAGGACTAAGTGCACAATCACAACACGACATCAATAGGGTAGTCCCTTTAGTTTAAATGTGACAAGTTTGTGTTTGCTAAATATGAAATGTTAAGTTATACTATTTCCGGCAAGCGAGGACGGCCGTGTATAATGATCGTCGGTTGAATAAACTGACGTACCCACAGTTAACATGCAGGTAAATGTTATGCTAAAGATTAAAGAGGATTGGATGCTTAAAGATTATATCAAGCTGTTGTACTTGTATTTAAATTGTTGTATTTTACTTCCGCTGTGCATAAGAAAGATGTAATTATGATGTAATCTCTGATGTATGATGAAAAGTTTTAATTTCCCTGTAAAAGTGTACTAAGAAAGTGAAAAGATCCTGTAGAACATCTCGAATTCAGTGTATTTGGGATTCGGGGCGTTACAGAGTGGTATCAGAGCCACGCTTTCTACACTTTCACACTTGTACAAATTTATAGGGAACGACACCCTAGAAGTGGACATTAGAGTGTGTGTTTGAATCTAGAGATTTAAATGTAAGTGACTTACATTTGTGTTGCTCTAAGATTTATGCTTTCTTCTCTCTATTTCTAAGATGGCTGATCACTTCGACCCTGCTGGAGGCGACGACTGGCACATTATTGAGGAAGAGTACCATCCTGGACAGGCAGATTCCGAGGACGAGTACTACCCTGGACAAGCTGATTCTGATGACGAGGAGTACCCTGAATCCCGAGAGATCACCCCACCTCCGGATTCATCTGATGATTCTTCTTCCGACGAAGAGGAAGTACCAGTTCCCAGTGGTCTTGTGGCTTCTCTTCAGAGGCAAGTGGAAACCCTGAAGGAGAGAGTTGGATTATTGGAGGCGCAACTGGAGAAGCGGAAGGCCGACTATTCTGTTCTTAGCCATCGGATTTGGGAACTTGAGAAGAAAAAGAACCTAACTGATGTGCTGAAGGATGAGGTTGATGAACTGCGGGAAGAGCTTCGAGCAGCGAAGAGGACCCGTAGGAGTTAGAGTGTTGTGGCTTCTGTTTTCTTTCATTCTGATGTTTAGAGATGTTTTTAAATTCGAATGTATAAACTTTTGGAATTCAATGAAATGGAAGTTGGTTTAAATTCTTGTTTTATACTTCGAATTTGACGGATCTTTTTGCATCAGAATATGTCGAGAAGAGGGGCAAGGAATGGGGAAGGTTTGGATCTGGAGACTGAACTCGCTAGAGTTTACCAGACGTTGAATGCTGTGGCTCAGAACCAAGCTAGGGGGCCGGCAAATCCAGTGCCCGAGGCAATAAAGCTGGTGGAATCGTTCAAGAGAATGAAACCACCCGTGTTCGAGGGAAAGTCAGATCCAGATTCGGCTGACAACTGGATACGGCAAGTGGAGACCATCTTCGAGGTGTTGGAAACACCGGAGGGTAGCAAGGTCAAGTTGGCAACCTTGCAGCTGGAGAAGAAGGCGATGGAGTTCCTGTCGCTTCAGCAAGGCAGCATGTCAGTGAGAGCCTATGAGACCAAGTTCACTCAGCTCTCCAGGTATGCTCCAGAACTGGTGGCGGATGAGGCCAAGAAAGCTCGCAAGTTCGAGCATGGTCTGAGGCCTAGCTTGAGATCTCGTATGATACCCCTTGGTATCAGGAGGTTCGACAAGCTGGTCAAGAGGGCGGCAGCGACGGAGGCGGATATGGAGCAGTTCCATGTTGTTCAGAACAGGAGGAACAACTGGCAGTCTGGGAAGAGGCCTGCACATTCGGGGAGTTTCAGGGGGCAACCATCTGCACAGAGGTTCAAACCGACAGGGGCGAACGCTGTGAGTGTGGCTGGGAGGCCTGGAGACAATGTGGTGAGACCTTCTGCGGTGACTTGCTTTAACTGTGGGGAAGCGGGACACTACCGATCTCATTGTCCCAAACTTCAGCGCAGTAATAGCGGCGCACCAACGCAGCAGGCTGGGAAGAGGCCGTACCAATCAGGGCGAGTATTTGCCTTGACAGAAGCTGATGCTGAGGAGGCGGATCAGGTCATCTCTGGTACGAGGGCTGGTGTTTAGAGTCTTTGTCATTTCCTTTCCCTTTGTTTAGTGAGGCTGTTATGTAATGATGTATATTATGTAACAGGCGAACTCTATCTTAATGGAATTAAAGCTGTCGTATTGTTTGATACTGGATCCTCTCATACTTTTGTGTCTCCAAAGTTTGCTAAAGTGTTGGGAGTTGAACCGAAGATTTTCCCAGGCAAGATCTTATCAGTAGCTACTCCGTCAGGGGAAACTTTAACCACTGATCGGTATTATGCTGATTGCGAGATTGTGATTGGGGATAGAATCTTTGGCATTGATCTGATCGAACTGACTATCTTGGGAGTCGATGTTATCATTGGCATTGATTGGATGTCGGTGTACAGTGCGAGCATCGAGTGTAAGGCCAAGACGGTGACAGTGAAGGCTCCAGGTGGACCTGAAGTCGTGTTCCAAGGGAAGCAGAAATGTTCTAAGCTGGTGGCTACTATCCGCAAGGAAGAGACTCCTGTGGAAGTGCAAGGGATTCCTGTGGTTCGGGACTATCCGACTGTGTTCTTGGAAGATTTTCCTGGGTTACCTCCGCATCGTGATGTAGAGTTCAGCATCACTGTTCAACCGGGAAGTGCACCCATTTCTAAGGCACCTTATAGGATGGCTCCAGTGGAACAGGATGAGGTGAAACGGCAGATTGAGGAACTATTGGGAAAAGGCTTTATTCAACCTAGTGCGTCACCTTGGGGAGCACCAGTGCTTTTGGTAAAGAAGAAGGATGGATCGATGAGGATGTGCATCGATTACCGAGAGCTGAATAAGGTCACTGTTCAGAATAAGTACCCGATTCCTCGAATTGATGACTTGTTCGATCGTCTACAAGGAGCAGCTGTATTCTCCAAAATAGATCTTCGATCGGGTTACCACCAAGTTCGAGTGAAAGCTGAAGATGTGCATAAGACTGCATTTAGGACTCGGCATGGGCATTACGAATTCTTAGTTATGCCATTCGGAGTGACGAATGCACCTGCAATCTTCATGGACTTGATGAACAGAGTTCTGAGGCCGTTTATTGATTCTTTCGTCGTGGTGTTTATCGACGATATTCTCGTGTACTCCAAGTCTGAGGAGGAGCACACTGAGCATCTGGCAGCAGTGTTGCAGAAGTTGGAAGAGCAGCAATTGTATGCCAAGTTATCCAAGTGTGATTTCTGGAAATCTGAAGTGGCATTCCTGGGTCACATCCTTTCTAAGGAGGGAGTGGCAACTGATCCTCAGAAGATAGAGGCAGTGAGAGACTGGGCGAGGCCTACTACAGTGAAGGAAGTCAGAAGTTTCCTTGGGATGACTGGGTATTATCGGAGATTCATTCAAGGTTATGCTCAGATAGCTGTACCGCTTACAGGGCTGACCAAGAAGAATGTGAGCTTCAAGTGGACCGAGCAATGTGAGGCGAGTTTTCAGGAGTTGAAAGATAGACTGACTACTGCACCTATTTTGGCTTTGCCTAGAGCTGGTGTTGAGTATGACGTTTATAGCGATGCTTCACATCGGGGGCTTGGTTGTGTCTTAATGCAAGAAGGAAGAGTAATCGCTTATGGGTCTAGGCAACTACGACCACATGAGAAAAATTATCCGACTCATGATCTGGAGTTGGCTGCGATTATCTTTGCTTTGAAGCAATGGAGGCACTACGTGTACGGTGAGAAGCTGAATATGTACACGGATCACAAGAGCTTGAAGTATATATATCAGCAGAGGGATCTCAATCTGAGGCAGCGGAGATGGTTGGAAGTGCTCGAGGATATGCGACCTGAGATTAAGTATCATCCCGGAAAGGCTAATGTTGTTGCCGATGCACTTAGCCGCAAGAGCAGTTTGGCCTGTTTGATTACAACTCAGAGGCATCTGATTGAGGAGCTGGACCGAGCTGGGATTGAGGTTGTCTTGCAAGGATTGGGAGCATCTTTGGCTCAGTTGAGGCTTCAGCCTACTCTGAATGCCAGGATCATTGCAAGTCAGGGAGTTGATGCTGATATTCTGGAGATGAAGGAGCAGGTTGGTGCTGGCAGGTTGCCCGGTTTTCAGATCAGGGATGGAGTGCTGTGGTTCGGAGACAGGCTGTGCGTTCCAAATCAGGCGGACCTGAAAGAGAGTATTCTTCAGGAGGCACATGCTACTCTTTTGTCTGTACATCCTGGGAGTACTAAGATGTACAAGGACATCAAGCAGCATTTCTGGTGGTCAGGTTTGAAGCGGGATGTGGCTGAATTTGTCGCGAAGTGTGAGGTTTGTCAGCAAGTCAAAGCCGAAAATCAGAGACCCGGAGGTCTATTACAGCCGTTACCTATTCCGGAATGGAAGTGGGATAACATCAGTATGGATTTCATTACGGGATTGCCTAAGAGTCCTAAGGGCAATGATGCTATTTGGGTTATAGTCGATCGACTTACCAAGTCCGCTCACTTTTTGGCGATGAAACTCACTGCTTCGATGGACAGGTTGGCTGAGATGTATGTTGGTGAGATTGTCCGACTTCATGGCGTTCCTTCGACCATTGTGTCTGATCGAGATGCGCGGTTTACTTCGCATTTCTGGAGGAGTCTTCAGGCAGCTTTGGGTACCAAGACGGATTTCAGCACTGCTTTTCATCCGCAAACCGATGGGCAGACCGAGAGAGTCAATCGTATTCTTGAGGATATGCTTCGGTGTTGTATACTAGACTTTGGAGGCAGTTGGGAAAGGCATTTACCTTTGGTGGAATTTGCCTACAACAACAGTTTTCAGGCCAGTATTGGGATGGCGCCGTACGAAGCTTTGTATGGCAGGAAGTGCAGGACTCCTGTATGCTGGTATGAAGTAGGGGAGCGTCAGTTGTTTGGCCCTGAGCTTGTGCAACTGACTTCTGAGAAGATTGATCTGATCAGGAAAAGGTTGGTGGAAGCCCAGAGCAGGCAGAAAAGCTATGCAGACAACCGGAGAAGGGACCTTGAGTTTGAGGTTGGTGACTTCGTCTTTCTGAAGGTATCACCCAGCAAAGGTGTGGTTCGTTTTGGCAAAGGCGGGAAGTTAGCCCCGAGGTTTATAGGCCCGTATAAGATATTGAAAAGGATCGGGAAAACTGCTTACCGGCTTGAATTACCGGAAGAGTTGTCTCAGGTGCACAATGTCTTTCATGTGTCTATGCTGAGAGGTTATATTCCGGACCCGAGTCATCATTTGCCTGAAGTGCCGGAAGGTTTGCAGTTAGACCTGAATTACATCGAGTCTCCTGTTGAGATTGTTGACCGTAGGGAGAAAGTCTTGAGGAATAAGACGATACCGATGGTCAAGGTAGTCTGGAGAAACCACTTGGTTGAAGAGGCTACTTGGGAATCTGAGGAGAGGATGTTGAAGGACTATCCTGAGCTTTTTGCTTGATTGTATTTTTGTATCTTCTGTTTTGTTGTGTGTGTTGTATTTTTGTTTGTTTTCCTCGCTCTTGATTGTAGTTCCGGGGACGGAACTATTCTAAGGAGGGAGTGCTGTAATACCCTGATTTTTCAATTAATGAGAAATTATTTATTTTTGCACGTGTTGTGCACGTGCAATATTTTGTTGGATTATTTTATCATGATGTGTATGTTTAAATATAATTTTCTCAAATTATTTGAGTACAAAAAGCCTTCTTTTAAAGCCTTATTTGATTTAAATTAAAAAGCCTTTTCTTAAAAAGCCCAAAAGCATTTTATTTTATTTATTTTTATAAAATTATTTTTGGCCCAAAAAGAAAGCCCATGATTATTTTATTTTAATTAAACTTGTCATGTAGAAGACTTTTTCTAACAAAATTATTTTTTATACAATTTTAGAATGTACAAATTTGGCCTAGTTGCATGCACGTGCACTACACGTACACGTGCATTGCACATTTCTTATGCTAGGGCCGGGTAGCATTCTTTTGGAGGGAGAATTGAAATTTTGGGTGTGGAGAACATGGGGGTAGTTTCAAGGAGGTGGGTAGTTTTCCTAACTCCTAATTGAATCTAAGCCCTTCATTTTGCAACCACCAAGATAATCTTAGCCCTCCATTTCCCTCATTTTTTAGTATAAATACCCCCCCTCTCTCATGGCTAAATCTTCATATGCAAAGTGTAATTTCTAAAGCTATAGTAATATATTGTGTGAGATATAAAGATAAGAGAGTGTGTGTTCTTTGGTTGCTTGGAGCTTTCGGCCAAGAGGAGAGCATTCGGCTAGGGTAACTTTCGGCCAAGGAGAGGAAGCTTTCGGCTAGGGCTTGGGAGCTTGGAAGTGGTGCACTTTTGGCTAGGAGGAGGTGTTCTCACCTACTAGGACTTATTGCTTTTGTTTGTGTTCTCTCCAATTGAGGTGGGTAAAATATTTCATGTTTCTAATATAGGGTTCATGCTAGTATATTGATACATGGAAAATACTAATAAGAGACCACTTTAATTAAAAGTTAGTATGTGAATGGCTTAGAATGGTGTGGTAAATTGTGTATGTAAATTGTTGCATGAAATTATACCATATGAAGCACTTCCTATGATTATCTAGTTAATTGAACAATGATGCAATGTGACTAGCATGATGTGTGAAAGTCTTTTATTAATTACTTGCAAATTGTGTGGTTGAAACATGACAATTGATAAAGATATTGACATTATGGGAATTGAATAGAAAAGTATATTGAATGTTTGAATCCATGTGTAGAAGTGGCATGAATGAACCAAAGAATTGCTTGTTGTCATCATATTAGAAATGTACCAAGAATTAGAAATTGTTGAGTTTCACCTATTCATGTGCTATATGAATTCTTTTGCTAGTATGAGTATGGAAAAATCCAAGTTGTATGGTGTTGTGAATGTAGAATAATAACCAGTAATTTATCATGAAAAACTTTGGGATAAAAGAGGGATTAGAAGAACAATCGATTATTTTCAATGTCGAAAAATGAAAGATTTGCTAGTTTTAATTAAATTAATTAATTTGGGTGGAGAAAAATGTGTTTTTAGTACAAAAATTTATTTTACAATTACTGTTTTGAAGATGGAATAAAGAAGTTTAAATCTGGAATTTATCAGTAGTTTATTTGAAGGCAATATGAATCAATTGTTGAACATCGAGTTAATTTCAAAACAAACAGTGGGAATATGAGTTAAATGGATTTTAAGCCTACACTGTGACAACCTGAGCCAGTGGCTCAGGCGGTCGGAGGCGCTGTTCGGTTTCCCTGAGCGGTGTGGTTCGAATCCGGGTCTCACCAAATTTTTTCAGTACTGTGTGTATATATATATATCAGCGAGAAGATAGCACATATATCTAATGTGCCCTCTTCTAATCGCTAGCACCGGTTGGCCTGATGGCGGGTGCTCTGGCCTTCTTCTCTATTGTGCTGGGTTCGAATCCTTCCCCTAGCACTTAGGGAAAAATATTTTTTTTGGGAGTTTTTGATGTCCAAAAAATATGAGAAAAATATGGTAATTTTCATAAAAATACAAGGAATTTTATGGGATTGGTTTGGGGATTATTTGAAGAAAATATAATGTAGTTTGTGAACAAATGGTATAGGAAAGCTATGGTTCTAAAATATATACTTATGGAAATTTTCTCTTTATAAAGATGTATTGAAATGAATTTATTAGAAAGTATTTGACACAAAAGAGTTTGTGGTGTGACATGATATTATAAATTCTTACTTGAAGATATTGTGTAAAATATGAAGTACGAATGTATGTTTATAAGGTGCATGAGACCATTGTTTGATGATGGAGTTTAGAAACTTTGTTGATGAAATTGTTGGACTTGAATATGAATTTTGAGTTATAAGTACTCACCATGGATTTGTGAACCAATGAAATCATGATTAAGAAAGAATATGAAATTGTGACATGAAAGTGATTATGACTTAAAGATTGTGAAATGGAATTTGAAATAGAGTGGCTAAGTCTCCCCGGCATTGAGAAAGATGAATTGAATTGAAATTAGACCAAGGTTGGTCATGTTGAAACAAATGAATAAGTCCGGATGATGGAGAGGCTAACTCTAGTGATTATTTTGTTCATGATTTTTATATAAAACTAAGGATTAGTACATAGTGGAGATGTGATGAAAGTAGAAGAAAAACACGAGTATGAGGGCCAACGGATAGCGGTGTGAGAGCGATTCACAGGTTGCCTGCTTGATGCGTCAAGACAGTGCGTGGGCGCTACTCCGGAATTATCGTCCCGGTGGCGACGCTCGTGGGATGTTCGAGTGGCTATGGGTGGTGCCATTGTTCCATGGCGGAGGCTGAATTGTCCATAGGTTGCCTGCTCGATGCGTCGTGACAGTGCGTGGGATTCCCCTCCAGGCTGCCTGGACATGGGCTCATAGATCATAGGACATCTAAGACACTACCGTAGTTACAGTAGTAGTTAAGACATATCGGGGGATTGAACCCTATCAAGATGAAGAACGAATAAGGGCTTGCCCTCGGACCTATGTAGTATGGGATGCATAGAATCCGAACAAGTGTGCATTAGTGTCATGTAACATAATTAACTATATTAAGGACTAAGTGCACAATCACAACACGACATCAATAGGGTAGTCCCTTTAGTTTAAATGTGACAAGTTTGTGTTTGCTAAATATGAAATGTTAAGTTATACTATTTCCGGCAAGCGAGGACGGCCGTGTATAATGATCGTCGGTTGAATAAACTGACGTACCCACAGTTAACATGCAGGTAAATGTTATGCTAAAGATTAAAGAGGATTGGATGCTTAAAGATTATATCAAGCTGTTGTACTTGTATTTAAATTGTTGTATTTTACTTCCGCTGTGCATAAGAAAGATGTAATTATGATGTAATCTCTGATGTATGATGAAAAGTTTTAATTTCCCTGTAAAAGTGTACTAAGAAAGTGAAAAGATCCTGTAGAACATCTCGAATTCAGTGTATTTGGGATTCGGGGCGTTACAGCTTTGGGTACCAAGACAGATTTCAGCACTGCTTTTCATCTGCAAACGGATGGGCAGACCGAGAGAGTCAACCGTATTCTTGAGGATATGCTTCGGTATTGTGTACTAGACTTTGGAGGCAGTTGGAAAAGGCATTTACCTTTGGTAGAGTTTGTCTACAACAACAGTTTTCAGACTAGCATCAGGATGGTGCCGTACGAAGCTTTGTATGGCAGGAAGTGCAGAATGCCTGTTTGTTGGTTTAAAGTTGGGGAGCGTCAGTTGTTTGGGCCTGAGCATGTGCAGCAAATCTCTGAAAAGATTGATGTGATCAGGAAAAGGTTGGTGGAGGCTCAGAGCAGGCAGAAGAGCTATGCAGACAACCGGAGAAGGGACCTTGAGTTTGAGGAAGGTGACTTCGTCTTTCTGAAAGTATCGCCCAGTAAAGGTGTGATTTGATTTGGCAAAGGCGGGAAGTTAGCCCCGAGGTTTATAGGCCCGTATAAGATATTGAAAAGGATTGGGAAAACTACTTACCGGCTTGAGTTACCGGAAGAGTTATCTCAGGTGCACAATGTCTTTCATGTGTCTATGCTAAGAGGTTATATTCTAGACCCAAGTCATCATTTGCCTGAAGTACAGGAAGGTTTGTAATTGGATCTCAATTACATCGAGTCTCCTGTCGAGATTGTTGATCGTCGAAAGAAAGTCTTGAGGAATAAGACGATACCGATGGTCAAGGTAGTCTGGAGAAACCATCTGGTTGAAGAGGCTACTTGGGAGTCTGAGGAGAGGATGTTGAGGGATTATCCTAAGCTTTTTGCTTGATTTGTATTTTGTCTTTTTCTTTTGCTTGTTGTGAGTGTTTTGTTTCTCGCTCTTGACTGTAGTTCCGGGGACGGAACTATTCTAAGGAGAGAGTGTTGTAATACCCTGATTTTCATTTATGAAAATTATTATTTTGTATTAGTATTTTTGTACGTATTATGCACGTGCAATTTTGCAGTATAAGATTTTATAATTATTTTCATTGCATAGACAAATGAGTATATGTATATATATATGTCTTTTCTAACTGTTTTTATTAAAGCCCATTTTTCTTTAATAAACATAAGTTTCTTTTATAGCACAATTTAATTTATTTTTTGTAAACTAATTTGGCCCATTAAATAAAGGCCCATGAGTTATTTTCTCTTTTAAATACAACTTGTAATGTAGACAATTTTTTTAGATTATTTTTATAAAGAATAAAATGTACAACTTTTAAAATGGGGGACTATTGAATGCACGTGTATTGCACGTACACGTGTAGTGTGCACTCCTTTTGGCCAATTTTGAATGGGAGGGAAAGGAAAAGAGAAGTGGAGTTGTGGGAGATAGTTTTTGTGATCATGGTTGGTTACTACAACTTCCCCTTAGATCCTAGCCTTTGGTCCTTAACTCCTAGATTAATCTTAGCCCTTTATTTGTCCCAAAATTTAGTATAAATACCCTCCCCCCCCCCCCCCCCCAGCCTAGTTATTCTTGCACTCTTCATTCTCCAAACCTATAGTAAGAAAATTCAATTATTAGTAGTGAGTTATTAGTAGGAAGTGAGAATAAAAGATTGAGAGAGTGGGTTTTGTGTGTGCTTGCAACAAAGAGGCCGGCTACTAGGAGCTCTCGGGTTGCACTTGGAAGGCTCGGTTTGCATTAAAGGAGGAGGAGGAGGAGCGCTCATTTGGCAAGCTCGAGAAGGAATCTTTCATTTAGGAGGTGTTGTGAATCTTTCTCTCCAAATAAGGTGGGTTGGTTTTCTGTATTTCTAACTAGATACCATGTTAGGGGTGATTGAAATGATATGCATGAAAGAAACTAATAAGAATACGCTTAATTGGAAAAAGGACTTGCTAGTTGACTAAATTGATTGCTTGATAGATTGCATGTTATCTTGTCATGAAACTTAAGTTGTATGCGAATCGTTTTGTAGTGATGGAATATATGAATTAGAATTATTGTTAATATCAAAACTAAGTACAAAATGCTAATAGATGAAATTGGTTGTTTTGTCAGTTTAGTTGGACTTTCGTGATATTGTTTAGAATGAATAAATTATAATATGTTTTGGGTTTATGAAAGAGGGGAAAACAGGGAATTGATGTAGGAAATTTTTATACCAAAGTTGTGTTCGAGAAATGTCAAATGAATTATGAAAAGAGTAGTACACAAATTTAAATTATATTTGGAGAATTGAAAAACCCCGCAGTACAGTCGACTGGCCATATGCAACGGTCGACTGCCCTGATCGTTGATTCCGAGTTGAAAAATATCGCAGGACAGCCGACTTACTACATTTAATAGTCGACTTCCCTGACCTCCTTAATTTCAGAATTTCGCATTTTTGCGAAACAGCCGACTGACCATATTCGACAGTCGACTTTCCCGAAGCTTCAAGTAAATCTGCCTTCTTTTGTGAGAAAATTTCCATGACGTGTGGCCTAGGATAGATGAGTACAACTTATGAAAATTTATTTGGAGTTATTGGACTAAAATAAAATGTATTTGAGGTAAAATTGTACTCGAAACTATTATTTTCTTATAATAATAATTTCGTAAAAATGTGGATTTTCATGAGGTGATTAATGTAAATGCTAAAAAGGAAAATTGAAAGAAAATATAATTGTGAAGTTTTATATGAGTTATTCTTGCTAAAGAATTGTGTGATAATGATGAGTTTGTGAATATTCATTTTGACTAGATATTTGTGATATGATTTCAAATGTGGAAATAAATGTTGCTTATGAAATGCATGATGTATAATTGAACTTCATGTATGATTATTGACTCATGAAAAGATTAGAAATCATGTGATTGAAAAAGAGAAATGTTCTTGAGTATGACAACTCAGATTGTGAATTTGTGAATTGAAATTGAAAATTAGGGTGTAGCCAAAACTCACGCCGGCAAGTGAAAAGTGATGAGATATGATAATTGAAATTGAAAAGACCAAGTTTGGGTCAATGTGAAATGAAATAAATAAGACCGGTATTGGTGAGAGGGCTAACCCTAAGAGATTGATTTTGTTCATGACTTCATTAAATTAAGGATTAGTACATAGTGAAGAGGTGATGAAAGTGAGAGGAAAACACAAGTATGAGGGCCTCGAGTCTACGATATGGGTGTGATTCACAGTTTGTCTTCACGATGCGTCGTGACATGACGTGGGCACTACTCTAGAATTATCGGGATCTTGGCGACGTTTGTGGGGTGTTTGGTGACAGCGAGAGGATCGTGTGCCATGAAGGAGGCTGAATTCTCCATAGATAGTCTTCATGATGCGTCGTGACATGACGTGGGATTCCCCTCCAGTGTTTCTGTACATGAGCTCGTACTCATAGAAAATCTATGATACTTACCGTAGTTACAGTAGTAGATTAAGTCATGATGAGGGATTGAACCCTACAAGATGAAGAACGATTAAAAGGCTTGACCTCGGACCTATGTAGTATAGGGTGCATAGAATCCGAACAAGTGCGCATTAGTGTCATATAATATAAGTAACTGCATTAAGGACTAAGTGCACAATCACAACATGACATCAATAGGGTATTCCCCTTAGTTTGATATGTGAACAAGTTTGTGTTTGTTAAATATGGAAAATCAATTATACTGTTTCCGGCATAGAGAGGATGACCGTGTATAATGTTCGTCGGTTGAATAAACTGACGTACCCACAGTTTTGTATGCAGGATAATGGCATGATAAAGATTAAAGGAGAACTGATGCTTAGAGATTATTCAAATGTTATTGTACTTATATATAAATGTTGTAAATTTGCTTCCGCTATAAAATGTAAAGTGTAAAGATTTCTTGTAACTCTGATGTAAAGTGAAAAGTTTTAAATTTCCTGTAAAATTGTACGAAAGAAGTGTAAAGATCCTCTGGAATCTCGAATTCAGTTGTATTTTGGAATTCGGGGTGTTACAGGGCCACAGGTTATAGAAAGTTCTTTCACAAAAATCTAGATATTAGTTGAAACTTCAAGGCAGTCGACTGTTAAAATATGGACAGTCGGTTGTTCTGTGAGGATTTACAACTCGAAAATCAATGGTCTGGGTAGTCGACTGTCAAAGTGTAGTCGGTCGACTGATCCGCAAGGGTTTGAACTCGAAAACAAATAATCAGGACGGTCGACTGTTTCCATATAACTGGTCGACTGTTCCGCAAAGATTTGAACTCGAAAATAATTACTCAGAGCAGTCTACTATTTCAATCTAATCGGTCGACTGTGCTACTAGGTTTTTTTTCAAATTCCCAAAAATGTTTTTTAGTTCTTCTTCTCCTCTTTTTGAGTCAAAATTTCCAGAATGTAAATTATACGAAAATATAGTAAACCAGTATTTTTATAGTCATTATTTGCTTTATAAAAACATATATTGAGTCATATTTTGTGTTTTATGTCCATAATTTCGACATTGAGAACACTTTCCATTTCTACAAAATTTATAAATCTAGCTTCCCAAAATTCACTTTATGTCTCTATTTAATACTTTATCAACCTGTTACCATGATTAAAGCACTATATCTTGTTCTCTACAATTGAATTGTTCTAATTCAAATAATTAATTCTACAAGATGCATTAGTCAATTTGTGTCTCATAAGTACAAATTCGTCTCACATAGCATAATTTATGGACATAAAGCATGATGATAAGATTGATTCTAGCACTTCAATTTCACATCTTTATTCATTAGCAATCATCTTAACAATCATTCTTTAAACTATTATTTTATCTCTAATCAACCAAACATGAGACAACAATTTATCAATTTCTTCTCAACTATTTTAGCAAACATCCCTAGCATGGCATCTACATTTAAAAGTATTGAGAAACACCCACCTATAGTTGAAGAAACGAATGAAAACTCCTAGAATGCAAGAAAGTAGCCTTCTCCTCCTAGAATGGATTGCAAATTGTCTCCTCCTCCTTGTGCTTGCTAGGAACCCGAGCCTCCTCTTGTGCTCCTTGGATGATTGGCCGGCCACTACTTGGTTGGAACACACACAAATGCACACTCACTACTACTTCTCAATCTTTTACTCTCTTAGTCTTTTCTCTTAACAAATTGTTTAGTGGCTTCATGAGAAGAATAGCTAAAGGGTATTTATACATTTTTAGGTTGAGAATGGAAGGCTAAGATTCAATCAAGAAGTTATGGATTAAGGACCAAGATGAATTGGGAAGTTGTAGTAACTTCCATGATCACATACCCACTCCCCTCAACTACACCCACTCTCCCTCTCTTCTTGCTCAAAACCGGTCACTCTCTAGGGTGTGCATTGCACTCTCTAGTGTGTGCACGTGCTCCCTAGTACCCCCTATTATAAAGTTGTACAAATTTAATTAATCAATTGTCCACTAATTATGTCTACATCACACGTTGTGACAATTAAAAGATTAATTAAGTTTGTGGGCCTCAAAAATAGTGGGCTTAATTTAAGAAACAAGTTTAGCCTTTATAAAATAGGCTTTTTAGAAGAAGAAAAAAATTAATGAGAAAGAAAGAAATAATTGTCCATATTATAAAAGATAATTTTATAAGAAAATATGCATACAAAATTTGTACGTGCACAACATGTAAAAATTAACATTTCTCATTAAATAAAAATTCGAGATATTACACGGCCTTAACCTCGAGCCAGCCCCTGGCTTCAGGGCTGAACTTGACGCTCGGCTCGGCACAACATAGGTGATCAGGTGCACTCTTTGGCAAGACCCTTTTTTCCATAAAATTGGACTACTCCACGACAGGTGGTACATATCTCCCTCCAGGAGTGGGGGGCCTATGATGTGGTAAATAATCCAGCACACAGAGCCTTCTGATCCCCTCTAATTTTGCTCATTCCTGTTGATCATGCCTGCAGATCCAACAGGCCTTCCATTAGCTCAGGCCCACAGAGAAGCAGGTCAACCCGGCCCATTAAGGTTAGGGTACCCACTCTCCCTATAAATACCTGGCCCCTCCTTCTCTTTAGAGGTAATGAACTTTTCTCCACTTGAACCCTAGCTTTTATTTATCCCAGTGACTGACTAGATTATCGGAGGGCTTGTCGCCGGAATCTCTCCCGGTATTTCAGCTTCTTGCCGGTGTCCCAGTCGGCCAGCCTCCAGCAACACCTCCTCTCTCCAGGGGATCTACACAAACGAGAATGATTCAAAATGTGTAATTTACATATGAATCAGGGATGCTGTCAAGTGAAATTATATTCATGTTGTCCATTAAGTACTGAAGCCCATACACAAATGTGATACACGCTAATTATCTCCGTCCCAAACATATTTGTGACATTAGCGAGCATCACTGCTTACATACTAGTGTCCAATTGCTCATATTACGAAATTAATTAGTAGAAGAAAATCGTTTCCCAACCAAGAGAGTGTGAGAAGGAGTCGTGGGTTGCTGTTGGGCCCAAAACTGACCCGAATCCTACCCGACTCGAGCTTCATTAACGAATACCAAAACAAATTCCCCTGTACGTAGTTCCTAAATATTCTCAAATCGGCCCGCTCCTTCCAATTCCTATTCAAATCAAGAAACCCCAACAAACTCAAATTTTATTTTCAAAAATCTCAGAATCAATGTCTTCTCCTCCATCCTCGGCTGTCACGGTTCAGAAATCTTTGAATCACAGTCATTGAAAGGAGTTGGAACAGGGCCGGTCCAAAGGTAAAGCAATCAAAGATAGGGCTTTAGGACTCTAAAAAAAAATTATCTAAAGAATAAAAGCCTCCTCACATACCAAAAAGTCCGAAATTGATTACAATAATATAATAATAAAGACCTCCCCTCACATACCAAAAAGTCCGAAATTAATTACAATAATATAATAAATGATTTTGTATCTCAAAAAGCCCGAAAGATAATATTTAAATAAAAATATATCAATTTTAACAAAATATTATTATAAGTTTTTAAAAAACTTTATTTTGGAGTTCGCTTTAGGCCTCAATATGTGCTGGGCCGGCTCTGGGTGCACGGGCTTGTCACCATAACAAGTGGGAAAGTGCTTGTGGAACTGGAATGATATATTCTTCTTTTCTATTGCTTGTTCTTTTTCTTGATCTTCATTGCATGTATGTGATTTGATCCAATTAGTGTCCTATTAGGGCTTGCATTAATTTGTTATCTAAAACAGAGAGATGGTAGAATGATATGGAACAAAAAACTTTAACCGATTATAACTCATTACTTTTTACAGTTATTAACAAAGAACGAACTTGGAATTTATGTATGTTCTTAATTGTGTTAAGTACGGTTATCTGAACAAATGAAAAGTTCAAGGAGGATTTCTTGATTTTGGCCATAAGATCAATGGGGTTTCTATTAGCGTTCACCCTTATTTTCAGGCTTTATACAGAAGAAAAAAATCCCACCGACGAGAAAAATTAATTTGTACAGTATAATACAGCAACCTGTAGGATAATGGCTCGATTCTGGTTCAGATTGTTTTGGAGTATCTGCAGCAAATGAAAGTTACAGTATCAGTCGACTGATAGAAGGATCAGGCGACTGTCCAGAGAGTTTTCGAAGGCTAAAGATACAAGCAGCAGCAGAGGATCAGACGACTGATCGGTCGACTGCCAGAAGGATTGCCAGTCGACTGGTAAGTCGACCAGTCGACTGTCGACGGGATTTTGAACTAGATCAGGCCCAATTCGAAAAGGCCCAATAGTTTCCCTATAAATACACTTGTTAGGGTTTTGTAATCGGTGACGAAAATTAGAGATCCCTAATTCGGTTTTGCAGCCGTCATTATTTGTAAGGGTTTGTTTTCGCCCATTGGTGATAATTTGAAGAAGAAGAAACCCCAACCGCCCCGTGGATGTAGGCATGAATTTTGCCGAACCACATTAAATCTGTGCGTCCTTTTGTGTTGGTTTGTTTTTGTGTTTTCTCGCTGGTTCTCTCTTTGTTTCCGCATTAGTTGGTTTAATTGTTGATTAGTTTGTATCGCGCACAACAAGTGGTATCAGAGCTGTTGGTTCGACCTAGAGGGAGATGGCGGGTGATGCAGATGCAACCAAGGAAGTTGTGGGATCAAGTTCGTCAAGAACAACGATTCACAACGCAAAATTTGAAGTTGAAAAATTTGATGGGACAAACAATTTCGGGATGTGGCAATGTGAGGTTTTGGATGTTCTTGTTCAACAAGAACAAGATGTTGCTTTGGAAGTTGAAAAACCTAAGGATATGTCCGAAGCAGATTGGAAGAAGTTGAATCGAGTTGCGTGTGGAACTATTCGGCTCTTTATTGAGAAGGCTCAGAAGTATGATTTGATGAGGGATACCATTGCTGCGGTGTTGTGGAAGAAGCTCGAAGACAAATACATGAGGAAAAGTTTGGAGAATCGGCTGTATTTGAAGAAGAGACTTTTTCGCTTCACCTATACGGAAGGTATGTCTATGAATGCTCATGTTGAATCATTTAATAAATTGTTGGCTGATTTGTTAAATTTGGATGAGCAAATTAAGGATGAAGATAAAGCCCTAATTCTGTTAAATTCATTACCTGAAAGTTATGATCATTTAGCAACTACTTTATTATATGGAAAAGATACTGTGAAATATGAAGATGTTGCAAATGCTTTGTTGAATAATGAAACTAGGAGAAGGGATAAGATGGTTGATAGAGAAACTTCTGAAGCTTTGATTGTAAGGGGCAGGACTGAGACCAGATCTGAGTCCAAATCTGGGAAAAAGGGAAACAAATCTCGTTCCAAATCGAGAGGAGTTTCAAAGGACAGAAAAATACCGGCCAAAGATGAATGTGCTTTCTGTCATGAAAGGGGGCATTGGAAAAAGGATTGTCCAAAGCTACGAAATAAGGAAAATTCGACTGCAAATGTGACTGTTGATAATTTAGAAAGTGGCGAGGATTTTTCTTTTGCACTTGCTTCTAGTCCCTCACTTTATCAAGAAGTATGGTTTCTTGATACAGCAGCCTCCTATCATATGTCTTGGAAAAAGGAGTGGTTTACTTCTTTGGAATATATGGATGGTGGTGTAGTTTTGATGGGAAATGATGCACCTTGTAAGAAGGTAGGAATCGGGAAGATTGAATTGCTAATGCACGATGGTCTTATTAGGGAGCTTTCAGATGTGTGGTATGTTCCAGATTTGAAAAAGAATCTGATTTCACTAGGTGCTTTGGAGGCCAGTGGTTTGAAATTTGCTAGTGAAGGTGGCGTTCTGAAAGTGACTAGTGGATCACTTGTGGTGATGAAAGGGCAAAGGAAAAGGAACTTGTTTTTCTTGCAGGGAAAAACATATTTGGGTCAGGCTGCCAGTGTAACTGAAAGGCCTAAACAGGTTGTTCCCGACTCTACTAGGTTGTGGCATATGCGACTCGGGCATGCAGGAGAGAAGGCCTTGCAGGGGCTTGTGAAGCAAGGGTTGCTTAAGGATGCTAAATGGTGCAAGTTGGAATTTTGTGAACATTGTGTTTTGGGTAAGCAAACTAGGGTGAAATTTGGTACAGCTGTACATCAGACAAAGGGTATCCTCGATTATGTGCACACAGATGTTTGGGGCCCTACTCAGACACCTTCTATGAGTGGTAGACACTGGTTTGTTACTTTTGTGGATGATTACTCCAGACGAGTTTGGGTATATACCATGAAGCACAAAGATGAAGTTTTGACATTGTTCACAAGTTGGAAGAAGAAAGTTGAAAATCAGACTGGTAGGAAGATTAAGGTTCTGAGGTCAGATAATGGAGGGGAATACAAGAATGATCCATTTCTGAAGTTGTGTGAAGATGAAGGGATCCAGAGGCACTTCACAGTTAGGAAGACTCCACAGCAAAATGGGGTTGCAAAAAAGATGAACAGAACCTTACTTGAGAAGGTAAGATGTATGTTAGCACAGTCTGGGTTGAAGAAGACATTTTGGGCAGAAGCTGTTATATATGCAAGCCACATTGTCAACCGCTTACCATCAGCAGCACTTGAAGGCAAAACGCCTATTGAGGTATGGAGTGGTAAACCTGCTTCTGATTATAGTTTTTTGCATATATTTGGTTGTCCTGCTTATTTTCATGTAACTGAAACTAAACTTGATGCAAGAGCCAAGAAGGCTATATTTGTTGGTTTTAGTACTGGTGTCAAAGGTTACAGGTTGTGGTGTCCAGAACAGAAGAAGTTAGTAATCAGCAGAGATGTGACTTTTGATGAGACCAGCATGATTAGCTCGGGACAGTCGACTGGTGGTATATGTCAGTCGACTGGTGAGCAGCAGAAGAGTGGGACAGTTCTTCAACAGGTGAGTGGTAGAACCTCGGGACAGTCCACTGATGAACAGGAGCAGTCGACTGGTGGTCTAGAACAGCAGAAGAGTAGGAGCTCTGGTCAGTCGACTGTTGGCAATTATCAGTCGACTGATAGGAGAGTTCTCCAACAGGTGGAGTTAGAAAATTTGTCAGTTGAAAATCCTGTTCCTGTCCAAGATGAAGATGATGTGGTTGATACTGAGAATGATGAAGAAGTTCCTATCCAGCAGGAAGAATCAATTGCAGTAAGAAGGCAAAGAAGAGATATCAAACGACCGTCTCGTTTTACAGACACAGTTGCATTTGCTTTTCCCATTGTGGATGATGAAGTTCCCTCCAACTTCAAAGAAGCCACTAGAAGTTCAGAAAATGCAGATTGGAAAGTTGCTATGGATGAAGAGATGAACTCTCTTCATAAGAATAAGACTTGGGATCTAGTGCAACTACCAAAGGGGAAGAAAGCAATTGGTTGCAAGTGGGTGTATACGAAGAAAGAAGGTCCAAAAGGCAGTGTTCGATTCAAGGCAAGACTAGTTGCAAAGGGGTATGCTCAACAGGAAGGAATTGACTATAATGAAGTGTTCTCTCCAGTTGTGAAGCATCCTTCTATTCGGATTTTGTTGGCATTGGTAGCACAGTTTGACCTTGAGTTGACACAGATGGATGTGAAGACTGCGTTCTTACATGGGGATCTAGATGAAGAAATTTATATGTTGCAGCCAGATGGGTTCAAGACAGCTGGGAAGGAAAATTGTGTTTGCAGGTTGAAGAAGTCTCTCTATGGTTTGAAGCAATCTCCAAGGCAGTGGTATTTGAGGTTTGATCAGTTTATGAAGGTGCAGAGATATTCCAGAAGTGAGTTTGATCATTGTGTTTACTTCAGGAAGTTGCAGGATGGCTCTTTCATATATCTGTTATTATATGTGGATGACATGTTGATTGCCTCTAAGAATGCTAAGGAGATTCAAAATTTGAAGAATCAGTTGAGTTCTGAATTCGAGATGAAGGATCTTGGTGAAGCCAAGAAGATACTTGGGATGGAGATAGCTAGAGACAGGGCAAAGGGCACAGTGAGTTTGACACAGAAGCAATATCTTTTGAAGGTGCTGAAACGGTTTGGTATAGATGAGAAGACTAAACCAGTAAGTACACCCTTAGCCAGTCATTTCAGAATTAGTGCTTCTCAGTCTCCAAGTACAGATGAAGAGAGACAGTATATGGCAAATGTACCTTACACTAGTGTGGTTGGCAGTCTGATGTATGCCATGGTTTGTACTCGACCAGACATCTCTCAGACGGTGAGTATGGTTAGTCGATATATGCATGATCCAGGCAAAGAGCATTGGCAAGCAGCTAAATGGATTTTGAGGTACATAAGTGGCACCACAGATGTGGGTTTGAAATTTGAAAGGGATGACAATATTAGCAGGTTATTGGTTGGATATGTTGATTCAGACTATGCAGGTGATCTAGATAAGAGGCGGTCTACTACAGGCTATTTGTTTACTATGGCTAGGGCACCTATAAGTTGGAGGTCAAATTTGCAGTCCACTGTAGCGTTGTCTACTACTGAGGCTGAATACATGGCGGTTGCTGAGGCCATGAAGGAAGCCATTTGGATTCATGGACTTTTGAAGAGCTTGGGAATTCATCGGGAGAAGGTGGAGGTACACTGTGACAGTCAGAGTGCTATTCATTTAGCGAAGAACCAAGTTCATCATTCGAGGACCAAACATATTGATGTCCGTTATCATTTTGTGCGTGATTTGATAAAGGATGGTGATATTCATTTGGTGAAGATTGGGACAGCTGATAATCCTGCTGATATGTTAACCAAAGTTGTTGGAGCAGCCAAGTTCAAGCATTGCATGAACCTGGCTAATATTTTGCATGTTTGATGATTTGGAATGGGGGGTTGGAATGGTGCTTCGCTATTTGTTCGCCTAGTATGTGATATCATACTAAGGTGGAGTTTGGATTTGTTGTTACATTTGATGATGAGCATTTGGAGTATTTGTGGAGATTGCTTGGGCTACTTGGAAGATCTTGCCAAGGTGGAGATTGTTGGATACTTGGTGGAAGATCTCGCCAAGGTGGAGATTGTAGGATAATGGCTCGATTCTGGTTCAGATTGTTTTGGAGTATCTGCAGCAAATGAAAGTTACAGTATCAGTCGACTGATAGAAGGATCAGGCGACTGTCCAGAGAGTTTTCGAAGGCTAAAGATACAAGCAGCAGCAGAGGATCAGACGACTGATCGGTCGACTGCCAGAAGGATTGCCAGTCGACCAGTCGACTGTCGACGGGATTTTGAACTAGATCAGGCCCAATTCGAAAAGGCCCAATAGTTTCCCTATAAATACACTTGTTAGGGTTTTGTAATCGGTGACGAAAATTAGAGATCCCTAATTCGGTTTTGCAGCCGTCATTATTTGTAAGGGTTTGTTTTCGCCCATTGGTGATAATTTGAAGAAGAAGAAACCCCAACCGCCCCGTGGATGTAGGCATGAATTTTGCCGAACCACATTAAATCTGTGCGTCCTTTTGTGTTGGTTTGTTTTTGTGTTTTCTCGCTGGTTCTCTCTTTGTTTCCGCATTAGTTGGTTTAATTGTTGATTAGTTTGTATCGCGCACAACACAACCTTCTTTATATATTCTGTCTCACAATTTGGATCAATTTTCAAGTTCACCCTTATTTTTAGGCTTTCTAGAGAGAGAAATAACTCTCAGTGACGTAAAGCATTAATTTATACAGGATAATACAGCCAACTTTTTTTCTGTAATCCGTTTCACAATTTCGACCACTTTCCGAGTTCACCCTTAATTTCAGGGTTTCTAGAAAGAAATAACTCTTACATACCAAAAACATTAATTTGTATAGGATAATGCAACCAACTATCTTTTTGTAATTTGTTTCACAAGTTCAACCACTTTCAAGTTCACCCTTCTTTTCAAGCTTTCTAGAGAGAAGTAACTCTCACCGACGAGACGCATTAATTTGTATAGGATAATACAAGTAACCTGTTTTACAACACTTTCAAAGTTCACCCTTATTTTTAGGCTTTCTCTATAGAAAAATAACGCTTATGGATGAGAAGCATTAATTTAGAGGGTAATACAACCAACCTTCTTTAATCTGTTTCACAACTTCGACCACTTTCCAAGTCCACCCTTATCTTCAGGCTTTCTAGAGAGAAATAACTCTCACCAACAAGAAGAATTAATTTGTCCACAATAATACATCCAACCTTCTTTCTATAATTCATTTCACAATTTCAACAACTTTCCAAGTCCACCCTTATTTTCAGGCTTTCTAAAGAGAAATAACTGTCACTGAAAAGAAGCATTAATTTATGCAGGATAATACAGCCAACCTTCTTTCTGTAATCTGTTTTACAATTTCGACCAATTTCCAAGTCCAAAGCTTACCATCACCTAACCCTTCAATGTAGCTAGGGCTGCAAAAGAATCGAGCTATTCGCGAGCTATTCGGCTCGAACTCGGTCAAAGCTCGGCTCGAACCAAGCTCGAGCTCAAAACTGAGCTCATTTCGTAAACGAGCTGAGCTCGAGCTTGAGTTTTTTTTTAGGCTAAGCTCGCGAGCTATTCGGCTCAAATACACTCAAAGCTCGGCCAAAGCTCGGCTCGAACCGAGCTCGAGCTCAAAACTGAGCTCGTTTCGTAAACGAGCTGAGCTCGAGTCTGAATGTATTCTGCTCGGCCCGGTTCGGCTCGATTGCAGCCCTAAATGCAGCCATACCATTTTGGATAAGGAGTTTTTACATGGAACTATGGAAGTATTTGAAGAAAAATAAAATTATTTCATACAAGATAAGGAATTTTCAAATAAAGAGTTATAAACTATGTTTATTTTAGAAGTAGACCGATTACCACATAAAATGCAAATATTTTTATATGGTAAATAGTAGCTATAATTGTTAGCTGAATGCATAATAGTTACCATAAATACAAATTTTACTTTATAAGATCATGTGAGAAAATTTTCCCCGTACTATCCCACTTTTTGAAAATATTTAGCGCTCTGCCCCAACTTTCCAAAACAATTAGCGATATGTCCTTGTTTAGAACACGTCAGCAAGAAACATTATTGAAAAAAACAGCATAGATTATTTCGATGCCGTTCTTCCCAATAACGGTATCTGTTTGAAAAAAAAGTGTCATGCCGTTATTTGGAATAACGGCAGAGGTTGTTTTGTTTTTCGACAGCTTGTAGTCTCCACTTAGAGAAAAAATTGCAAGTGTGAAAACCTTATAACAGATGCCGTTATTTCAAATAACGGCATTCTCAATACTGATGCCATTATTTGGAATAACGGCATCAGTTATAAATTTTTTTTATAAAAAAGTAACTTATTATTCATCCTCTCTAACGAATAAGTTATTATATATATATATAACTGATGCCGTTATTTTTCAGTTATAATTTTTTTTTTTTTTAACTTTTTATTCATTCTCTCTGTTTCCAAACAACGGCAAGAGTTCATATTTATATATAACTGATGCCGTTATCTCCAAACGGCATCAGTCATTCGAATGCCGTTATTCAGGATAATGGCATTATTTATAAGTTTTTTTCATACTTAGAACTTTTTAAAGTTAGAATATTCACACTTGTAAGAGAAATATACCGATGTCGTTATTCCAAATAATGGCATGAAAAAAAATATAAAATAGATGTCGTTATTGGGAAGAACGGCATCGAAATAACCCATGCCGTTTTTCTCAATAACGTTTCTTGCTAACGTGTTCTAAATAAGGGCATATTGCTAATTATTTTGGGAAGTGGGACAGAGCGCTAAATATTTTCAAAAAGTGGGGCAATACGGCAAAATTTTCATGATGTGACACTATTTCCACGTCCATACATAATCTCCGATCTTCCTTGTATAATAGAAGATTCATCACCTTCAAGAGTTAAATTTGTGTAAATTAAAAACTTGCTCAAATAACATTGCTCTTTTCTAGAAATGTATGACAAATAGTAACATGCTTTATACATGCAAGATCTTTTATCTCATATCCATGACTGTAATCCAATTGTCTAGTTAAATAGTAAAGACTTAAACAAAAAGATTAATCGATAATGGGCGTGATCAAATGGGCGTGATCAAATCGATAATGGGAGTATGTTTGTGCTCTTCGATAGTGTGATGACTATCGATTTGTCGGCCCACCTTTCAGAATTGTTGGAGGAATCTGGTGTCCATGAATCATGTTGCTTCATATTTTATTTTCTGTTCGTAGATTGTATGTTTTGTTAATTTCCGATTAATAAAACATGATAGTCACATTCCACCTTTTTTCTAAATTAATAATAAAAATAATAAATAATAATAATAAATAAATAAATAAAATGGTTAGTCCGATTGAGATGGTTTGGAGCGTCCAATCTCAACTGTATCCAAAACATATCAAATCATATACCAAACCGACTAGTTCGAGTTGGCGAATCCATCGGTATCACTCGTGCCTCATGTACTAGACCAGAACACAAAATAGGAAAACCCTAGAAGAACCTAGAAGCAGCACGGGAGCAAGTTGCACTTTATTTGTGCCAGGTCATGCAGGCACAGCCTGCACCGAGCTCACGCCAGTAGTGACGCAATGTGATTGGATTCTTTGTGAGTCATGATGTACTAACGTCTCTGCATCAATTTGGCTTGGTGTGGACCAGTTTTGGGGCCGTTCACGTGTTGTTGCGTTAAGATTAGATTGTGCCTATTTTTGGGCTCATTCTCCCTCTCTTGCCTATAAATAGTAAAACCCTATTCAGTCTTTCCTAAACCATCCAATTGCATAAACTAATTAGCCATATTTCTTTCTAGATTATTCATATCCATCTAGAGCTTTGCCTCCTTCGCAACAATGCATTAGGAGTTTTGGGCGGGTCTTGGAGTTCTAGTGTCTTCCGACGATATAAGTTCTTCTTCAAACTCTCGCCTACAATGATCTTATTTCAATCCACAGTTGATATGGCGTATTCGTTGAAATTATAAATCGTCTTATCTTATACCATGTGAAAGACCCTGCCGAAAGCAATAAGCCCATCCTGATTGAGAAACTCGTTCATCTATTGTACGAGTGAAATTGGTCCAAATTGGAGGTACAAAACAAACTGGACCATGGGACGAGTTCCGTATAGTTGACATAGAAAACCTCGATGATCAGAAGGTAATTGTTCTTGTGCCTATAAATTTAACTTGTTGGATTAAGACCCTTTTCCAAAAATTCTCATAGTGTTTAGCTTGTGAGTTAATAAAATCTTTTTTATGTTATGTAGATGAAAAACTGGGTTATTTGCAAGTTCGAAACAAAAATTCATCAACTGCCGGGAAGCCAAGGCGCAAGTAAGAGGAGACGATGAGGTAGAAGACTGAAGGAGCTCAAGAAAAACAGATCGAAAGCGAATACTTTTTGATTTCCATGATGTTGTGTATCATTGATATATTTTCCTCTATTCAAACAATTTAGCTAGATTATGAAAAATACCCACTGCATGTCTGCAGAATAAGTTGACTAGCTTGATGTCGATGAACAGAACGAACATCTTAAGCACTAGATAGTTTCGTCCTTTTTCCTCTTATGTCGTATTTTGTAAAAAATCCTATCAAACCCTACCAATAGATCAAAACTCAGAAGTTGTCCTAAGAATTGACCGTTTAATATTTATATTGTAACATATTGTACCTAAGTTTAAATTATAGCTGAATGGAGCTATTTAAATCAAATCTGTTATCCAAGTAAGCTGATACATGCCTTTGCTAGTTTAGTCAATAATAGTTAATTTGTTATCGGTTTCTGAAGAAAGGAGATAATTCCTCTTAGTTTATGCACCGATTTTAATTCTTACATATATATTGTTCATTTACGATTAAATTATCAGTTAGATTTCTTTCTAGTCTTCATTTAAACATTCTTTTTTTCATTTTTCTTTTGAAAGGTTATTAAACATTGAACTAAAACACAAACTGATACACAAAATGATACATACAATCTAGCTAGTTGATGCCAATTACATTTTCCCATTAAGATCCGTACATCCTTATAGATCATTTTAAAAAGCAGAATTTTAAAATATTCGAGCATTTCTCTCTCGCCATATATGCCATATTTTTATTTTTATTTTGATTGAATAGGATGGGGCCAAAGGGTCCAACCATATATCTCTAATATTATAATAGGAGAGTTGGAGTTGTAATGTTATCAACAGACAAACCCGTGTGTTGTACGTGCAACTTCAACTCTCCCATTAATTATAAAAAAAACAAACAAATAAAAAAATCACCTATTTAAAACGTGCAACGCACGTGCAAAATAATTTGACAATATCTTTTTAACACTAAACATACATATATGTTGCACGTACAACTCAAATTTTACTTATAAACACGTGCATTGCACGCACAAATTGTAGCTTTTTCTTCAAAATATTTTTACCAATTATGTGCAACGCACGTCAAACTCCAAACTATTTTTTAACACATAAATCGCACGTGACAATTCTCCAACTCTTATCAAAACGTGCATCGCACATGAAAAATACTAGTATATATATAAAGAGAGACAGTCCTCTTTCGTTGTGCACTAGGCCGTCGTATGTACTCGGTCTTCCCGCCTTCGTATTGACGATCCGAACAGTTCATATTGATCTACACATCTAAATTAGTCCAAATACGTAAAAATAAATTATTTGAAATTCATTTGTCCATCCATTGAAGTGTTACAAAATTGAATGGCTCAAAATTGTTGTTTTTTATAATCACATGATGGATGAGCAAATGAATTTCAAATAATTTGATTTTACATAATTAGATTAATTTAAATGTGTACATCAATGTGAACGGTTCGAATCGTTAATACGAAGACGGGAAGGCCGAATGCACACAGCGACCTAGAGCACAACAGAATGGGACTCTCTCTCTCTCTCTCTCTCTCTCTCTCTCTCTATATATATATATATATATATATATATATATATGCTCCATTGAAAACGGGTCTAGTTTTCATGGGTTGGAAATTGAAAACGGGTTTAGTTTTCATGGGTTGGAAAACAGCGATCTGAGCCGTTGGATCGCTCTTGATCGTGATCAGCGGCTCAGATCGAGCCCGCCCATCACCCTTTTCACTTGATCAGCGGAGGGTTAATTTGGGAATTTCGTCCCAAATAACTCTTCGCCTCATTCGTTCTAAAAAAAATTATAGTATAGGCCGTTGTTGGGTACAATGGCCTAGGTTGAAACATAGGCCGTTGTTGGGAACAACGGCCTAGGTTGACACATAGGCCGTTGTTCATTGCTAAAAAAAATGAATGAACCTAGGTAGTTGTTGGGAAAAACGGCCTAGGTTGAAACATAGGCCGTTGTTGGGAACAACGGCCTAGGTTCATTCATTTTTTTAAAGCGAATGATGCGAAGAGTTATTTGGGACGAAATTTCCAAATTACCCCTCTGCTGATCAAGTGAAACGGGTGATGGGCGGGCTCAATCTGAGCTGCTGATCACGATCAAGAGCGATCCAACTGCTCAGATCGCTGTTTTCCAACCCATGAAAACTAGACTCATTTTCAATGGAGCATTTCTCATATATATATATATATATATAGTCCCCTTCGGTTTCACACTACTTTTGGTGAGCACTCATGAAATAAAGACCCTATGAAAAATCCGAACCGCTCATATTGTTGTATATACCTAAGATAGCCTAACAATAAAAAATCAAGTAATTTGAAGTTCATTTGCCCATCCATCATGCTGTTAGAATTTTCAGCCATACAATTTTGTGATGATGTAAATCATGGACAAATGAATTTCAAATAATTGATTTTCTATTGTTAGGCTATCTAAGGTATATAGAACAATATGAGCGGTTCAGATTTGTCATAGGTGCTCTATTTCGTGAGTGCTCACGGAGTGCTCACCAAAGTTGTGTGCAACCGAAGATTTCTCTCTCTCTCTCTCTCTCTCTATATATATATACAAGAAAATGCTCCATTGAAAACGCAAATATTGTAAAAACCCGTGAAAACAACCTAGGCCGTTGTTGGAAACAACGGCCTAGGTTATAATGCATTATAACCTAGGCCGTTGTTTCCAATGTTTCCAACAACGGCCTAGGTGATTTTCCACGTTTTCACCGACATTTGCGTTTTCAACTGAGCATTTCCCATATATATATATATATATATATATATATATATATATATATGGAAATGCTCCATTGAAAATGGGTTTGTTTTCACGGGTTGGAAAACACCAATCTGAACCATTGGATCACTTTTGATCGTGATCAGCGGCTCAGATCGCCTCCGCCCATCACCTAATATCACTTAAATGGCGGAGGGTTAGTTTGGAAATTTCGTTCCAAATAACTCTTCGCCTGATTCGCTCTGAAAAAATGAGTATAACCTAGGCCGTTGTTGGGAACAACGGCCTAGGTTATAAAAAATTGAATTATAGGCCGTTGTTTGGAACAACAGCCTTGTTCTAAATTTTTATAACCAAGGCCGTTGTTCCCAACAACGGGGAACAATAGGCTATAAAATTTTATAGAAATTTTATAGCCTAGGCCGAACAACGGCCTAGGTTATAAAAATTTAGAACAATGCCGTTGTTCCAAACAACGGCCTATAATTCAATTTTTTATAACCTAGGCCATTGTTCCCAACAACGACCTAGGTTATATCAATTTTTTTAGAATCTGTTCAGCGAAGAGTTATTTAGGACGAAATTTCCAAAATAACCTTCCGCTGATCAATTGAAACGGGTTATGGGGAGCTCGATCTGAGCCGCTGATCACGATCATGAGCGATCCAATGGCTCAGATTGGTGTTTACCAACCCGTGAAAACTAGACCCGTTTTCAATGGAGCATTTTCTATATATATATATATAAACACTAAATTACACCAATATTAGAGGTTCGATACAACCCCATCTTACATCCAGTAAAAGACGAAAACATGAGAAAAATTAGAAAACGAAGATCCAGCATGCTTAGGGGTGGCATTCGGGCCTAGCAGGCCTGGCCGAGTCGGAATCTGCAGGTTTTTACCCGGGTCGGGCTTTCGAGGGTCGGGCTAGGGGAATTGGCGGGGTGGGCCAAGCCGGTGAAATGTCTGCCCAGACCTGGCCCTTGGCCCCTGGCTCGGGGGCCGGCCAAGCCAGTGAAATGCCGGCCCGGACCTGGCCCTTGGCCCCTGGCTCGGGGGCCGGGCCAGGCCGGTGCAGGCTGGGTCTCGGTACAGGCCGGGATGAATTTTTTTTTTCTTTTTTCTTTTTATTAAAATTTTCACAAAGAAAAGGAAGAAGAAAAATTGTTAAGAATTATCAAAAACATATGATAGAGAGATATTCATAAATTAAATTGTTTTTATGAATTACAAAGTTTAATATACAATCAAATAGATTAGTAATATTTCATACAAATTTTATCAACTTACAATATGAGGAGAACATTTGTATTTAGAGATCGAGATGGCCTTTATTTAGATTGAAGAGAAAGCAGTGGACTATTGTCGTGCACTTCTACTTAACCTTAATATAGAATCTCATCCCTCTAAATTTCCAAATATTTAAGGTACATTATCCAAACTTCATTATACTAGATGTTCATTCGTCACTACTTGTTGAGCTATTGTGTGCTTCATGTAAATCTTGGGTCCTCTCTTCCGCTCTCATCCAATCTTCGGTGCATACTAACATCTCCAAATTCTTTGATGTCAAGTGATTCCTATTCGGGCTCATAATTATGCCACCAAGAGAAATAGAACCTTCCGATACAACGGTTGACACCGGTATAGTTAGCAAATCTTTACAAAAAACCAATAGCAAAAACTTTATCAAAAATACTGAAATTATTACATGCTTCCATGATGTGTGTGACAATTATTTCACTCTTATGTGGGTACCTAACAAATCCGAATGAAATTATCCTCTTTTATAGTAGCAAATCGAAATCTATCCGATGATATGTTACACACATCAATGGTACGTCGTTCACTCCTACCCACCCATCTGATGTCAAAGAAACTTTAGTGTTTAGTGATGTTAGTGTTGGTACTAAAAAATCCTTAGCCTCATTATAACTAAATTACAATCACCCTTAACTACATTCCTAGCATTTTTTTTATAATGGGGGTTCAATGCGATTTGTACAAAAGTTTCTACATTTCTACTTTCACCAAACGAATAAGGTAATTCATCTCTAATTACTAACCTAGTCAATTTCCCTACGAACGATATCGTGATCGTAGCTATGACTATCTACTTGACCGGTCTTAGGGTTTAGTTTTTGTTGTGAGATTGTCTTTACAAATTTCTGGTTGATATTTATTAAAGTGACGTTGAAGTGTACCGGTTTCCGGTTCTATTTTAAACTTATAGGGTGTTGGACACTTTTTACAAATTTTTAATCCTACACTCTTATCATTTTGTAAAGGGACATAGTCAAAATATTTGTGTACTTCGGAAGTGTTCCCTCTTGTTTTACAAGATTGAGAACGGCATTGTTCCGATGGTTGTGGTTTTATGTCTTCCACTTCTACTTGATCTGTGTGTGTTTCATGAAAATCGGGAATAGTATCATAATTCATAAGTGTTTCTTCACTCTAAACATATGGAGTTGGAATGGAATGAATGTGACGACTACTAGTGGACTCTTGGCTACTATGTCTACCGCGTGATCGGTTAGATGTCATCTAAACTAGTGTCTGTTAATAAAATTCTACTGTATGTTCTAAAAATTAATTCTTGTGTACGTTTAAAAAATAAATTGTAGTGTATATTTTAAATTTTAGTTCTACAAAACAAGTAAAGATAGATAAACTAGTGTATGCTATAGAAAATGATTCTACAAAATAAATAAAGTTAAATAAAATTCTATTATAAACTGTTGTATGTTAATAAAAAAATTCTAAACAAAAATAACAAATATTTCAATACAACAACAACAATTAAATGAATAAACTAGTGTATGTTTACCAAATTTTTTTAAAAAAATCCAAAAAAAAGAAGTATAACAAAACTCAATTTAATTAAGAGAAATAAATGAGAAGAAACAACAATGCTAATTCTAAAAAATACACAAATACAAAAATACCGTATGAATATAGAATGTAGATTGAAGAATGAAGATAGAGAAAGGTGAGAGTTTGTAGTGTTGTTGTTGATGTTGTTGATTATTGTTGGATGTTGTTGATGTTGATCCTTGCAAAAGAGTAGTAGAATGTTGTTGATTGTTGTTGATTTGTTGAGAGAGATGAGAGATAAAAGAGAGAGTTGAGTTAATTTGTGAAGAGAATTGAATGAAATGAGGTTATATATATAGAATATGCATTTTTTGAATTTCCCAAAATACCCCCCCCCCCCCCAAAAAAAACTAGCTAATATAGATCCGTTAGGTGTATTTTACTAACTACACAAACACAATATTTAAAAAAAAATTATGGGACAAAAAAAAAAC
Source organism: Hemerocallis citrina (assembly GCA_017893485.1). NCBI lineage: Eukaryota > Viridiplantae > Streptophyta > Magnoliopsida > Asparagales > Asphodelaceae > Hemerocallis > Hemerocallis citrina. The sequence goes on from JACEHZ010000390.1 coordinate 1,526,905, forward strand.
CAACGATCGGCCCGCGGGCCGGCTCGGGCCGGTTCAACCCGGTCCCGGGTCTGAGCTGGCCGGGCCAGTAGCGTGCCGAGCCAGAATCAGTTTTTTTGCGGGAAAAGGCAGACCAAACCGAACTGCCTAGGTTGGGCGGGTTGGCCCCGGTTCAGCCTGGGTTTGGGCGGACCGGGCCAGGTCGAGGACCGAGCGGGCCAGGCCGGGCCGGTTCCAGGCTAGCCCGGCCCTAATGCCACCCTTAAGCATGTTGCAGAGATGATGAATAGCAAAGAGCTGTTAGACAAACTAAACCACAGGAAGAGAAAATACTTCAGTAGCAACTGCAAACTTCGGCAAGAATAAGCACCCAGTAGCAGCACGAGAAAGACAGACAAGTCCTGAACTGCCGGAGCAACGCAAACAGCAACCAGAAAGACCTCAAAACTCAGATAACCAGTAGCAAGTACCAAGAACAAAGTCACCTACAGACAAAAAAAAACAAAACAGCAGAACAACAAGAAACAAAACAAAAGAACAACAATACCAGTATAGAAACAACAACAAAACTCACAAGAAAGGAGAAGGACAAGAAACAAAAATGGCTTCTCCTAAAAGCATCAGACACAACTAGAATCCGAAAGGTGGAGTCTCTGAACCGAAGAATGGAACTCATAAACTGAGGAAGAGAGTGAAGGATGCCATATTGTAGCTTGCAAAGTAATTTTTGCAAGAGATTAAGGCCTTGTCTTCTTGGGAAACTTCAACTGTAGACAATGAACTTCACCACTTAGGTTGATCTCTTCTCGGAGGTTTGCGAACCAATGGAATTCTGTATCGTTCTTTTATCACGTGAGCTTTCTCTCACTAGAATTATAGAGAGAGAAGCTCCCCAAAAAAACCCAAAAAAGAAACCCTAACCCTTGATCTTCTTGTAGCTCTTCAAATACCTTCTTCTCAAATCTGGTGTTCGACGTGGCGTCAATTCTGACCCGCAAGGCGGGATGGAGGGGGTTAACAGTTGGTGTCGTTGGGGGTTCGAGTTGGCGGCGGTCAGTAGGGGTTTGGTTGGCGCCGTTGGGGGGTTCGATCAGTAGCGGTCGTTAGTAGTCGATGGTGTAGCTGTTCGCAGGCTACTCTCGATGCTGTAGTAGGGGTCGACGCGGCATTGGTCCCAAGGGTGCAGCGGGGTCGGTTGGGTTTGGTTTGGCGGTGATGCAAGGTTGTCTAGAGGGTGGTTGGCGGTTGGCGCCATTTGGGTGTGGTTTGGCAGCCGTCAGTTGGGGTCGAGAGTGCAACGGGTTCGGTTTGGCGGCCGTCATTTGGGGCCGATAGGCCAAATGTGGGTGCAGCCATCATTTGGGGTCCACGTCGAAGTGGGGGGGCGCCAAGATTTGGCTTGGCATCGATGGTGCAGTGGCGATCAAGGTGTTGTGCATCGCATCTTCGGCGGGGTCGAAGATGTCGTGCGGGGAGTGAGCGTGGAGGCACCACTGCTCGTGGTTGGCCGATCCGTGTAAGGGGTTGTGCTGACTGGTGGCTAGCATGGAGGCAGGTCGGGGCGACCGACGCAGCGCGCAGTTGGGGTTCGTGTTGGTGACGCCGAGGCTTCCGACGAGAGAGCGGTCAGACGCCGATGTGGGATTGCGCACGGCGAATGTCGGGGGTGTTGGCGCTGCCGTAGAGGTATTTGGGGGAGAATGGTGAGAGAGTCGGGGGGAGAGGGGAATTCTGAGTTTCAATTTTGATTTTGTATTTCGAAATTGATTTTGAATTTTGGGGTTTGGGAGTTTTGTTGTTAGGGATTCGATTTTCGAATTCATGCTTGAAAGTCGTGTTGAAGTTGAGGAACCCCTAATATCCAAAAATTTCCCTTAATATCCAAATTATAACCGATTTACAATTATCAGCGAAGTGTATTCTAGTTGGGTTGCGCGATGAGTGCCATGCAATTTTATAGTTTGAGTTCTTTTTTGACCTAGTTTGGTCAAAGGGAGGGGTGCCTATGGTCTCTCTCATATCAGGGGGCTTGGAGGGGTCATGTGTGTTGTTTGCCTTCATCGCGAAGTGGCTGTCACGCCCCGCTTCTCAAAAATACGGAATACGAGTACATAACAAAAGCCCAGCGAATGACTAACGTCACCCATAAGCTGTTTAATCGGTTAACTCAACAATATAAACAGTACAGAATAATTGCGCAGACAATAATAATAATCTCATGAACAATTAATACTTGGAATTAAGCAATAAAAATGTCCAAATACAATAATAATAATCCAACGTCTGGAACAATAATAAAATTCGGAACATAAGCCCCAAACAATAATAATCTAATCCAAAAAATAAATATAAGTTCTCAATACATTAAGTCATTTAAAACGATAAGCAAATTAAAAGCAGCAATCTTCAAGATGTTTGTTTTCCAACTCCAGCAGGCAATTCTCCTTCATTACCTGTAAATATTTCATCTAAAAAGAGAAAAATAATTGTCCTTAGAGCAAGTCATGGACAGCAAGTAGAGAAAGCAGAGAACAATAGGATAACGGTAATACAATGAAACAATGGATCAATAGGAATCAATAACATGGCACGATACTAATAATCAATAGCACGGTAACTAATGCAACGGGGTAACGGTGAACTAATATTCGGTAACGGAAATCAACGGTTATTATCATTATCACTTAAACAATATTGGATACAAATAGGAACAATGATGAACAATATGCAATGTCGGTGATGTGTCAATCCTTATGTCTATTATTCACTTTAACTCCTAACTAATGCACGTACTACTGTGTCCCATGTGTGCCGTACCACAGGTTCGATGCATACAATCAATTTCGTTTAGACTATAGTGGTAGATTTTATAGTTCATGTACTGGGTATGATGCCGATAACGGTAATAACATGGGACATCATCCGAGTACAGTCCCCATATCGTCAACTACTCTAGTCAATTCCTTAAACCCCGGCTTGTTAATTATTTCATCAATGCGACAATACAATATGCAATTAATAGACAATTCGGTAAACAATAGTATCAACAAGGAAACAATAGGTTGATAACATGGATAGGACGATTATAATAGTGACAATAACTCATTGGGAACATGCAATGCAACATACATTCATTAAATCATGCAATAGTACAATATAGGAATTATTACTTCATTAAAAAGAGAGATCTAAAATTCTGGACAGCACGCGCAGTCTGTACAAAAGTGCAGTTTCCCGCTGACTCAAGAATCGAAAGTTGAATCCGTCAGAAAATCTGGAAACTAGACTTCCATACGGTTCCAACGCATACTTAAAGTTCACATTCTGACAACATTAGCTAGGTCAACACATATTTCTTTTCAGGTCTTATGCTCAGGCAGAAAGGTGACATCTTGTTATTTTAATTGTTGAATCCGCAAAAACTCGGTATTAAAATCAGTAAAAATATAATCTAGACTCCTAAACATGTTAAACATCAATCTGGAAATTTTCATAGCAAGATTCTATCATTTGATCAACTTTTTTACTATTCAAACATGAAGGGTACGAGAATCTGAAAATCTGGAATGAAAAAGATAAAACACAGCTGCAGTAAAACGGGCATAACTCTTGCTACACAACTCGGAACTCGAAATTTCTGGATTTTATTGACATCTAGACATTCGGAGCTACATTTCATATTCAGAAAATATTTTATTTTAAGGTCATTTACTGCTTCGAAAACAGCGATCAAGTTCAGGTCAGCAACATGTATAGTTCCTAGGGTATATTTCTTGGACATAAAATTAGTCAAACATGATGGGTTTCGATTCTATAGTCAACAATTCGTGTAACTAGCATCATATAGGTATCCAACATGATAAATAAGGATTAGAACACACACATATACAAATCCAACATCAATCAATCATCAACCGACATTCAACCTAACGAATGTCTCTACAATAAATTATTTGTGTTGTGACTTGTATGAATAACCCTATTAACAATTCTATATGCATTCATTAAAGATCCAAACTTTAGAGTCAAATTGGCACGATGTCAAGAATATTGGGGTTAGCTCGTGTAAACCCGCAATAAACCCAACGAAAAGAGATAACAAAGAGTAATACGATAACAAAAAGATCTACTTGCAAGAATTTTCAATAAAACTTGAATTTGAAACGAATAGCAATTCAAGTGGACGGTGACTTGCCTGTTAACCGGGGAAACGAATAGCAATAATAATGGAATGAGAATTCCGAAGCAACGAACTCACGAACCAACAACTCCAAAAATAGCACAACCAACAATTCCACAAGATAGCACGTATAAACTACGTGCAATAAAAGACCCAATACAATACAGTAGCACAAAGAGACTGCAGCAACACCAGCAAGAGAGAACGGCAGGGGCAAGGGGGCTGGCGGCGCGGCCAGGGACGGCGGCATCGCCGGCGAGGGGGCAGCGCCGACTGGCGTCGACCGGAACAGGGAGAAGAGTAAGAGAGATTCGGGGTTTGGAGTTCTGTGAATGTCGAGGAAGGAGAAGGGGGTCTTGGGTTCTGGGCGACGAGGTAGGGGACGACGTTGGTGGCGCACGACGGTGGAGTGCGTCGAAGGGGTCGCCGGAGGTGGGGGCCTCGTCGGGGAAGACGACGGGAAGGAGAGGAATTGGGTTTGGGTGCCATTAATGTCGAGGAGAGAGAAGAAGGGAGACGGAGGTGGAGTTCTGTGGTGGCTGGCCGTCGAAGAGGAGGTGGGCAGCGCTCAGGAGGGGCGATGGTGACGGGGGTCGCCGGAGTTGGCGCCGGAGAAGGGAACCAGTATGGGTTTGGCTGTTTGGGCGGGGAGAGAGAAAACAGGGAGGAGAGAGAATAGGCGGCTAGGTTTCGATTTGTGTGCAGAAATTAGGGTTTACGGTAGAGTTGTATTTATAGGGTACAATTAGGATTCAATTAGGAGATAGATCAAAATCAACACGGTTCAAATAAAAATACCCATAATTCAAATGAACAAAATCCACAATATAGATAACTCAATAAAAGACAAAGATAGTTCATGAACGAAAATTACAACCCAATTAGATAAATAAATAACACAATTGAAATAATAAGAATTTAAAATAAAATGGAACTCGCCAAGAAAATCAGATCGAGTATACAAATAAAATATTTCGATTGATAAATTTTTAATTAAAGCATTCAAGAAATAATAATTAGTAATTATAATCATAATGATAATAAAACCGTACAATAAAATAACATTCAGGTTTAACAACTTTATTAAAATACTCTAATAATAATATACATGATTTTGGCTGAAATACAATTAACCGATAAATTAAGATTTTAAAATACGCCCTACTCGAAATAATAATAATAGTATTTTCGATTGGAAAATATTTAAATAGAAAATCTCAAAACAAATTTGACACAAAATAAATTTATAAATGATTAAAATACTGAAAATATTCGGAAAATAAGTATTTACGGAAATGGGGGTTACGGTGGCGGTGAGAGTCAACAAGGGTTGAGCGAGGGGAAGATAACGAGGACTCAATCTGAACATGGAGTTATCAAATTGGCGGAGTGCCTCAGTGTCTCTCATATAGTACTTTATGTTGATGGTTGGGTCATTGCTTGGGGCGACGTAGGCGACCGTGCGATAGTTGGAGATGATAAACGGTGTACAAGCGAGGGACTGAATGAGAGAGTGAGCTCAAATTGGCACGAAAAATTGGTTCTGGCAAAGTCGGCCGATCAGTAGGATTAAATTTCGCTGTATTATTTGTTTGTTGGTTGGGGTGTATGAATTCCAGAATCCAGCCTGTTGTGATCTGAACTTCACAAGCCTTATGTTTGGTTGTATGTTTTGTTAAATTTTTTAATGAAACGCGGGTGGGGGGGCAAGGCCAACCTTTTATGATTAAAAAAAAAAACTTGCATAGTTTCCAGGTATGTGTAGAGTAGGAACAATTGAAAAAAGAGATGATCTAGATCCTCTGAGAAAGAGATGGACTTGTTTAAACACCGTGTTTGTGTATCAAGTCTTTCGTGCTACTTTCCTTGTAGAATAGCAAAACTTACTAGCTATTTCATTACCAGTTAGAGCATCTCCAACAACACTAGCTATTTTGGCTCGCTAGGATAGCTAAAATAGAGAACAATTGGATAATTTGGTTAGCGAAAAAAGTCCACAGTCCAACCATGCTAGCTATTTTGGCTAGCCATAAATATTTAAATTTCTATAATACTAAAAGGAAAACAAAGAACACTCCAGCAAAATAAGAACGAAAGAAGGAAAATGCCAACACACATCACCCACACAAAAACAAGCTGAAACTCTCACCAATACCTGAGGATGTCAGCACCAGAAACTGCACCATACAAAGTCAGCAATCCAACTTAAGAAACAAGCCAGCGGGGAAGTACATAAAACAAAATAGCCACAAGAAAATTAAACATCAAAGCACATGAAGTCTCAATATCTATACATAACAGCGTAAATGAACAAGAGAAATAGGTCCATAACATACAACAAAGTAAACCTGAAAAGCACAGTCAAAGCTGAAGAATATACAACCACCAACTTGCATAACGACACAATCTTCTTATGGCAGCAAATCTCATTTTCTCATGCACTGGCCCTCCCTGCCCATAACAAAATATCATGAAAAATAATCTTAGCAAGCACAAGAGCAACAACCAGGCAGTTACAAAGGAGTGACAAAGTGATCAATTATCTGAGGTATATCAGATCTAAAGCTTGCAACCAATGTTAGCTTGTTTCCAATGTTGGTTGTAGCTTCCAGTCTAGCCTTGTATACCATTTCCTTTCAAATGAGATGAAAATGAGGGGTAGGAAACTGAGGGAGAAGCAGCAGCACGGAAACTGCAGTTTCTGCTACCAAATTGGAGATAATCGAGTATCCCAACATTAATTTGGAACTAAATTTGCAGCAGACACACCACATAAACAATTCACATTCATGAATAGTAAGTACATTACTGCAAGAAAAAGTTTACTCCAATAGTTGAACTCCTTATCATCTCAAAATCTTTTCATATACACACTGAATTCATTAACAGAATATTATACAAAAATTTAGGTGAACTCCAATGAGTCATAAACATCAAATCTCATAGCATTAACAGTATCAATAATTAGCTGCATAAAATAACCACAAAAAAGCTAAATAAAACAAAAGGTGAAACTAAACACCACTTCAACCTTAACACATAAACAAAAACAGAAAATAACCAACAAGTGTAGTGCCACTTGCAAAAAATTAATAGCTTCATACCATCAAATTCACTCAAAAACATCAAATCTACAACAACTACTCCATAAAAGCTACAGTCCTTAAAATTTGCAGCAGACACACCACATAAACAATTCACATTCATGAATAGTAAGTACATTACTGCAAGAAAAAGTTTACTCTAATAGCTGAACTCCTTATCATCTCAAAATCTTTTCATATACACACTGAATTCATTAACAGAATATTATACAAAAATTTAGGTGAACTCCAATGAGTCATAAACATCAAATCTCATAGCATTAACAGTATCAATAATTAGCTGCATAAAATATCCACAAAAAAAACTAAATAAAATAAAAAGTGAAACTAAACACCACTTCAACCTTAACACATAAACAGAAAAAGAAAATAACCAACAAGTGTAGTGCCTCTTGCAAAAAAATAATAGTTTCAAACCATCAAATTCACTCATAAGTATCCAATCTGCAACAACTACTTCATAAAAGCCGCAGTCCTTAAAAGAACACCACTTTAACCAGAAATTCAATACAAATTATTCAAGCATTATGAAAATATCACTACTCCACACTAATTTAATATAAAATATGACCGCTGCATACAAATTTAATGCAAATGCAGGAAACTGAATTTTTTGGGTGAATCCAACTCTATAATGACCCCAAACAGAACTTTTAAAGAAAATCATTTGTTTGCACGTAGGAATATTAGCTTGTGAAAGTTGCTCTATTATTACTTTCTTGTAATTTGACATACTACGGTTTTGCGGCGAATATTTGTAGTGTGTATGATCATGGATGACGACAACCACTCTATATTGCATGAAGTAGTCTAAAGACATTTTCCAACTGTATAATGATTAACGAAATTTGGTACCGTTCAGAGAATAAAAAGTCAACAGAGATTTTGTACAATGTATGAATTGTGAACCCCAGGCAACGATGCAAGGGAAAGAAAAGCAAACAATATATAATGATAACTCTAGTCAATCGGGACTACAGAGTTGTATTTTGTAGGTTCATATACAAATTACAATTTGGTATCAGGAGAATTGGAGATATGCCCAAACTATGGAGGGGGAAAAATTCAAACTTAAAATGTTTGGTGTAAACGGCCATGGAACATCCAATTCTGGTTAATCTAGACAAAGGAATGAAAGCATAGAAATTATTCAAAGGGAGATAAGCAAGATTAACTGAACCAAAACCAAAACTAAACTGAACTAAATGTTCAGATCATAACAATTGCTAGTTTCATACATTCATATTACTATACTTTGGGATTTGATATAAATCAGTTCATCTATATAACATATTGCAGGCATCGACATATTCATATTGCAGTAAATTCATATTCATAGCTTATTATAACTATCTTACTCAGTACTGCAAATAACAAAGTCCAGCTCATTCTGATGGAGGTAAAGGCTTCACTATTCTTGTGTTTGTCTGTATCCAATCAATCTGTCAGCAGTCAAAACCGACATGTAGAAAAGTTGAAGGTTATGGGTCCATATGTAAACGTAGTGTTGCAAATGGGGTAGAAGAAAGAGTACTACAGCAAAGGAGATAGGAGACTTCAATTGGGAAGTTCATTTTCAACCGTTGTGTGCAGTTGCAAGTTAATTTGCAGATACTAGTTATGCCGAGTTCAGCACCAATACTGTCGTATTCAAAAAATTCATATCCAAACCACCCAAAAAAAAAAAAAAAATTTACCTGATGAAGAAGAACCCAATGAAGAAGAACCCAATGAACAAGAAGAACCCAATGAACAAGAAGGAGTAGCAATCTACCAAGAACAAATTGAAGAGATTGAAGAAATTGAAGAAAATCACTGTCGATTTAAACCAGCGGGAAAGAAATCTTACCGTTTGGAAATCCCTTGATCTCCCGCAGCAAGAGATGAAGGAGTTTGACAAGCGGGATCGAATCGTCAGATTTGGCAAGCAGATCGCGCGTGGAAATCAACTCGCCAGGATCGCGACTGATTTGGCGAGGCCGTTGGAGAAAATTTATTGGGATTTAATCGCTATTTTGGCTAATTGGGAGATTTGGCAAGGCCCGTTGGAGATGGTCTTAAGTAGAAACAGATTGAGCGTGCATTGATTCAGTTAACATCCCTGTTTCAAAAACATATTATTTTCAAAATTTCTATTCCATTAGCAGAATAACTATCCAAAACCAGACTCAAATCAAAGATTACGGATCAATTAAAAACAGTGAAAAAACTGCATGCACCGGTAAATCCTGGACAAGTATCAATCAAAGATTACGGATCAATGAAAAACAGTTGTCGACTATATTCGGAAGGAGAAATAGGAATTTACAATATATAGCTAACAGGAATTTACAATATATAGCTAACGAAATACCATCTTTTGTTCGTTCAAAAAAAAAATTGTATCGACCACTGTTCCTCTCCAACCCAAAATGGTATTTACAAAATATAGCTAACGAAATACAATTTTATTTGAACAGACGAAAGATGGTGTTTTGATTAGGGGTGTCAAAAAATACCATATTACCGTACCATACCGTACCATACCATTACCATACCAAACAATACCGAAACTTGGTAATACTGTACCAAATTTTCGGTATTGTACCATACCGATTTTTGATGGTATGGTACTGGTACAAAATTTTTATATCGTTGGTATACCGTACTGTACCGAATATATTTAATATATATTTAATCTAACTTTTATCTTAGTCTTTCTTTTTCATTTTCTTGATTTTCTACCCTAATTACTCGTCGTAGCCGTCTCTTGAGAGTTGAGTCCTCTTCCCTCTTCTCTTCCCGTCCTCTTCCCTCACCTCCTACCGCAACCCCAAGATCCCCAACCTCTACAGCTCCAATCCGCCCAATCCGCCTCCATCGATTCGAAACCCCCCTCTTCTACTCCAATCCGCCCTCCTCCACTGATTCGATAGTCGAAACCCCCCTCTACAGCCCCCTCGATTCGAAAGTCCAAAGTCGAAACCCATCCCCAACCTCTACAGTTCAAGCTTTTCTTGGTCGTAGATATCGAAGTTGAGTATGATTCCTGTTGTTTGTGTGATGGAGTGGATTTTGCATAGCAAGCATTATTCGAGAGAGGTGAGGATTGCAGTGGTGGTGGTGGTTGCGGGTATCGGTGTTTGTACGGTGACGGATGTGAAAGTTAATGCAAAGGGGTTTCTGTGCGCTTGAGTCGCGGTGTTTTCAACTTCCCTGCAACAAATCGTGAGTGAATTTTTTATTTAATTTTGGAATTCTTGGAGTGTTGACTGCTTGATATTATGCAAAAGGTGAGGTGCATTTTTTTTTCTTGAAGGTTCTCAATTGTTTATCTATTATCTTTTGCTTTCTTAAGTATGTTGTTTTATAAAGTTGCTTGGATTGTTTCGAATAATTAGAAAATAATCTAGTGGAGGCATTCATTTAGCGCTATTAGCATCACTAAGTCGTGTTGCTGTGAGTTAGTGACTTCGTAATTTCATTATAGATCATCGTGGCATCGAAGAATAAGTTGTTACTACCTTGATCGAAGGAATGGTTTTCAATATCTTAGCCGTGAATATTTACCTTGTGCAGAGACATGCCATAATTGTTTTTAATATACTCGTATTTACTCAATGTTTTTATGCATTTTGCAACAAGATTAGTGGGTTGATCTCTACGACTGTTGAATTGGAATCTGAGAAGCACTCGGTAACTATTTAGCAATATTGATAGTAGCAGAAAAGGGTACTTGAATTTGGAACAAATTTATCATAGCTAAATGGATTTGTTCGAAGTTAAAATTTATAGTTTTTTTTTTTTTAAAGTTTACCCCAAGGGCAGCAAGCAAGTATAGTTTAAATGTCATATTCAGGATTGGCCTCTATTGGAATACCATTACAAGTTGTCACAATGTATTAATGTAGAAACAAAATTGGTTAAGCTAAACTGTATGGTTAATTTGTATTGCAATTTAAGTCAATAGGGGAAAATGTAGAGAGACCAGTGTCAGTACAAAATCATGTAAACTTTACTAACTAAATGCAAATTAATTCAGTTCACATTTTATTGACTAATTACTTTGTTAGTAGAATAGACTCAACATTTTCCAATTGATTTCAAACTGTTGCTGTTTTCAAATATTATGGTACATTGTACTAAATTCAGCAAGCATAAAAGGAACTTTAGAACTTAAAATGATAACTAATCTATATATGATCCTCATCGATGTTTAGGCGTAGAAGGAAATACATTCCTCTGGGGCAAGGTAAATGATTAACTTTATCTTTAAGGAAACATGTTTTTTATTGATATCTGAGTATATTGTTGGACATATATAAAGCATATATCTATTTATTGTGCCAATCGGTCATGAGAAACAAAGTTTGAAATTGGTACATCCATATTTCTTGATATCCGGTACTACCATGGTACTACCATTACCATACCAATATTTCGGTATTACTGAACTCGGTAGTACCAAAATTTTGGCACGGTAATGGTAGAGAAATTTGTGTACCAAGTATTCCGGTACAGTAGACGGTAGAGTAATTTTTGTACGCTACGGTATACCACCCCTAGTTTTGATAGTTATATTTTGCAAATTCTCATTTCTCTTCCCAAATATAGTCGACCATTGTTCCTCTCCAACCCAAAATTTGGATATTCGGATTTTTTCAAATTTTGCAAAATTTGAAAATATAGCCAAGGACTACATATGCTTAACTGATTTCAAAGAGCATAGACGTAAATAACAACCACACATCATTCTGTAAAACAGTACTCAAAACAGTGGCATAATCTAAATAAACAAAAGATTCTCATAGCAATTTGACAATAATTAGAAAATCACGATTTAACAGAGGGCCAAAAATAAATAGAACAAAGCTTAAAAACTGGGGAAGCACTCTAGATTAGGGCAGTTTAACAGAACCAATTTTGACAAGAAATTTGAATATTGCTATCTTATGAACCAGGATGATGTACAGGTGAAATCACAATAATTAAGCTCCAGTTATAATTATCAAATATGGTTAAAGAGTGCCAATTCACTGCATTTCAACCCTGATAGCAATAAAATCAATGGCTTCTTAACGTTGGAGAACGTTTCAGTTTAACAGCCGGTGCTGCTCCGGTACCTACCAGCTAACCTCGCCACAATTTTATCATTTGTTTGCAACAAACACATTTTAGCTTTGAATTTTACTCTCAAACACTTTTGGGTATCAAGATTTCCGGACAATAACATGCCTTTCTCGCTTGTATTCCACTTCTTCCCTCTGATGCATAATCAGCAGAGCCCTCCTTATCTGGAACAAGTCACAAGAATACAGTGATTAACCTCGATAAGAAAAATAGCAAAAACAACTTGATATATAATGCAAGCAATTTCTTACTATGGATTCATTCATCCCCATTCTGGTGAGGTCATCAATTAGACGTCGCTCTGATATGTGACTTCCAATGCCCATTCGTCTCTTTATATGGGTTTCAGCTTGCTGTTCATGAAGTTGACAAAGCATTTAGCTCACTAAAAGTATACAGAAAGGACAAAGACAGTTCTTCTCAATTAGAATTCTATTTATATTAGTATTTTAGTATTAGTTAGCGATCCCGGCTCGGTGAGAACGCATTTAAACAATTTGATACATAATTGCAACTTATGATACTTTTTGGCGGAGGTCATGGTATACTAACCCTAGTTTGGACCTCCACCTCTACCAAAAATTACGTACAGCTATTTTGAGTGTCAATACAAACTAAGGAGAGAAAGAAAGAGTGTAGATAAGGAAAAATCATGGCCAGAATGGAGTTTAGATACCTCCAATTATCTCAACTTTGGAGGTGAGATAACCGGCAGTATCTCAACTCCAAAGAATCTCAAACACACAAAAGGTAGGCCAACCACTTAACCAGAGGTATCTTAGGAACCTTCACATGCCTCTGATACCTCTGCTCCCAAACAGACCATAAAAGAGAGGAGACGTGACTTAACCTTTATCTCATTTGCAATCTCGGGAGTCAAATTAAGATGCTCATTTATTCCGGATCTTGCAGCATCCAGTGTGGACACATTGAACAATCTAAATGCCTCTTCAACATGTTCTTGAGTAGCAACGAGGGTCCTAAATACAAATTTAGTGAAAGGAAATTAAAATTGTAGTCCAACTCCAAGCCGTAAAATAGCATAAATACAATTAGTATACCAAAAACTTGGGGATTATACTTCAAATATAAATTACTCACAGCCTCATCTTTGCAAGAGATTCGCTCAGCCTTATTATAGCTTCAAGCTGCCTCACTGTAATGGGTACTGCAGCTGACCTCCCCGTTTCATGAGCTTGCTGCCTCATTTTCTGCAGATAAAATTTGACATATGACATAAAATTACAATAGAAAAAAAAAATCAAAACTAAAAAGTGACAAAAACAGTAAGAATGCATACCTGTCTGATCTCTACATATTTATTTTGTAGCATTTCAGCAGCCTTTTCAGACAGCCTTGGCCGACAGCTACCCCGGCAATATTCGATGTACCTGAACAAAAAAGAATCCAAGGAATTTTATTGAGCACATACAGGACAATTATCAGGGTATAATTTGAACTGCATTAAGTACCTTTTGAGCTTCTATCAACAAAAAAAAGTACCTTTTGAGCCAGTTCTCTCCTTCCAAAGTGTCTGTATTCTTCCAGGCTGCAGCTCCGCTAGCATGAACTTTGATGATATGGCTAGCAATTCGCTGAATGCAAAAGGAAGGGGTTAGATTCCATGCAAATATTGTATGTTGAACTTAAAGGTCAGTAGGTCACTTAGAGCATCTGTAGTCGTTGGCTATTTTGGCCAAAATTTCCTAAATTTGGCCAAAAAAAGTACTGCAGTCGTTGGCCAAATACCCAAAATTTGGGTTTCGGATGAACAGTAGTCAGCTACACTTGGCAGACAAAATGGCAATTGCCAAAATAAAGCTAACGAAAGATAGATCATTCAAAATTCTCGGACGGAATCTCTCGTCGCTTCTTTTTTTTAAATATCTGTTGAACGGGAAATCAATAACATTTTTAAATTAAAAAATAATAATCGGACGGGTAATGATCTCGTCTGATCAATTTTAAAAAAAAAAATTGGATTTTCCCGTCCGTCCCCTTCAAAAAAACAGAAATCATTTCGGACGGGAGATTATCTCCCGTCCTTGCCATTTCTTTCCCATTTGAAGCCCAAAAATGGTATAGGAATAGACCTATAGAGATTGTATGGGTATATATTTGGTTATAATTAAGATGACATCAATAGTATTTAATTAAGATACTATTAAAAAGAATCCAAGGAATTAAGATTTAAATAAGGTTTAAGATTTATTAAAGATTTGATTAAGATTAAAATAGTATTTAATTAAGATTTGATTAGGAGTTAATTTTAAAAAATCTCAATTTCCCGTCCGTTGTTTTTTAAATTTTAAAAAATTGCAAAAATTAACAGGACGAAAAAACATCTTTCGCCCGAGATTTTTTTATAAAAAAGCCAAATTTTGGCTACAAACGACTGCAGCCCAAACCCAAATTTTCTATTTCCAAATGCCAAATACCCAAATTTGAGCATGGAACGATTACAGATGCTCTTATGGTGAGATGACCCAAACCCAGTAATTCGTAGGTTATAGAGTAACTAAAATTCCTTTAAAACTACCATTAGATATATATATATATAAAGGGTCCAATTCCTTAACAAATTGATTTTTAAAATAGCACTAAAGTTTTAATTTCCTTCTTTACTCAAAAGATGGCAAGATGTCATTTGGTTTCATTAATGAGAAATAGTGAAACAAGAGTTCAATACAACCCGATAAAACAATACATCCCAGCGATAAAATTCACCAAACCAAATGAGAAAGGAAACACCTGACGGCCTCACTAAAGTTCCAACTTATGTTTGACTCTCTTTCTTTTTCTGTTCTCTCTCCATTTCGGCTAGAATTGGAATTTGGCTTCTTGGATCATGGAGTTGTTACTCTCCATGTTGTTTTTACAATATGGATTGGGCCACATTGGGATCAAAAGACTTCACCAGAACTGAATGTCAACAATAATACAAAAATGCTACACCCACAACCTCTCTACAACCTTACGTGGCACAATAATATTAAAGGTTTCTACAACCTACTCTAGGATAATCTCCAATATTATTGTGCCACAAGGTTGTAGAAGAGGTTGTGGGTGTAGCATGATTGATAATAATATCTCTGCCTGTTTTGCTATGCCTATTAATTTACGCAGCAGAACCAGAAGAACTGGTTGAATACATACCTTATCTTGGTCATACATTCGGACATCTTTCACAATGAAGATCAGATCAAATCTAGATAGAATTGTGGTCTGCAAATCAATGTTATCCTGTGCAGTCTGAAAGAGAATTTTCCTTCAGCAACTAATACATTCATTTTGAAACAACAAACCAGAACCAGAAAAGACCGTTTAAATAAATAACAATATCTCTTAGCTCACATACCTTAAGATCATCATAGCGCCCAGATGGAGGGTTAGCAGCTGCAAGTACAGATGTTCTTGAATTGAGTACTGTAGTGATTCCAGCTTTAGCAATAGATATAGTCTGCTGCTCCATTGCTTCATGAATGGCAACTCTATACATAAAGGATAATGAGTTCCTCAAAAGATAAACCAAACATTACGCAAAAGAGATGGATGACAGGAAGATTATGTAAGCTATCTCAAATGATCAAATCACATATTACCTGTCCTCAGGCCTCATTTTATCAAATTCATCAATACAGACGACTCCGCCATCAGCTAAAACCATCGCCCCTCCTTCTAGATAAAATTCGCGCTGAAATTATTATAACAAGTGCCAATGTTATGATCATGAGTCTAAAGGTGAGACCAATAATAAGATATTTCAGAAACCTAACAATGCAATAATCATCACTTCATGGGCATCAGTTGCATAACAGAAACTTACTGAACTGTTGTCACGAATAACAGAAGCTGTAAGACCTGCAGCAGATGAACCTTTTCCGGAAGTATAGACCGCAATGGGAGCTGTCTTTTCCACAAACTTGAGGAACTTTAAAAGAAATGGAAATCGTCAGATATAAAACTAGACCTACTTCCAAAAAGCAAAAGTTATCACCATCTATGAAAAGGGCTAAATTATTATAATTTAAAAAATGAGAAGGGGCTACACAAATGGATTATAAGTCCCAAAATAGTTTTCTAAGATATTTTTAAAAAAATTCCTCAAGAAAAAAAGATAATATATCATTGCCCTCAAAATTAACCTGAGTATAGAGCATAATAAAATAGAAAAGGCAAAGACTCAACCAAGCAGAATTATGTGAAGAAGCAAGCATTTTTATAATGACATAGCTAAACATTTGTTTCAGAAACACAAGAACCCATATACGACACATGTCACACATCGATCTACCTTCTTTCAACAACAAAAGTGGGTCATAAGTTAGATGATAAACCTGCGTAATGGAGAATAAGTATGAAGCTAAAAAAGTGCCAGATAAATAATCAAAGTTAATTTTGGTTACAAATTTGAAATTTCTAGGAAATAACATTCGACTGTCTGGGAAACCTAATTACTTTTAACCAGTTGCTAGCTCCGAGTAAATCAAATATATATGTGGCATACTTGCAAAGTATCAGAAAAGGTACCAAGCACGAGTCTAACTTCAACCTAGGTATGATTGCACTCTACAGTCATTCACTTAGATTGCCAATTGTATTCTATGCATAAGTTGACAATTATAGTCCATGCATTAGATACGCTAAAGTAACACAACCACTGCAATCTACAAACAAACCTGTGATTTGGCAGTTGATGGATCACCTAGTAACAAAACATGGATATCTCCTCTTAATCGCACACCATCAGGTAATCTCTGTAAGTACAAAGATAGAAAGAACATAAATACTTATTAACATTTCATTAACCTCCTGTGAAATTAAGGTGATCATACCTTTTTTGATCCTCCAAATAACAAACATGCTATAGCTTTTTTTATATCAGCATGGCCATATATTGATGGACTAATCATGGAGCATATCTTATCATAAGCATCCGGACGTTGAGCAAATTCTTTAAATTCCATCTCCTACTTGTATAAACAAAATTGTCCATAAACAAACAGGATGTTGGATCAAAGTTGGGCTCAAAATTTTCACACAGTGAGGGAACTTACTTCATCTAGAGTGAAGGTGGAAGGACCACCAGAATTTGTTTCTCGGGTTTGTTCCAATCCTACAACTCTAATATATGGTTGTTTGACTCCTACAGCTCCTTTCTGCCTGCAAATAAGACCATTAGCAACATAAATCAGCAATTTGAACAGGTTCAGGGCTTTAACCGGAAAGTAAACTACAAATCTTTGTAAGGGACCTAAATCTCTAAAAGAAACAGCAACAAAGGCCGGGGACCAACGGATCTGGTTGGTGGGCGTCGAATCTTGCCGTGGATCAACTGATCTGATTGGTGGGTATCAGCTCCGGTCAGGGATCTCAACAGATGTGATAGGTGGGTCAATAAATATGGACAGGGTTTAAAGAATCGAGATTGTTTCTTGATGGGTTTTGTGATTTTGTCACATCTAAATGGCATCGTGGGATTTTGGTCGTGGTTTCTAGATCAAAGGTGTTGCTCGAAGGATCAGAATGGGCATCGATAGTGTTGTAAATAATTGCCTATAATCCTTGATTTCTTTCACAACTCTATATAAGAATCAAAATAAATTTAGAACGGAGTTACCGGCCTATGGGGAAGTCGCGCGTTACGCACTGCCCTAAGAGTTGATCCGCGGTCTTATGTGCAGACTCATCGCAGATGCTCCTAGTGGTAAAACCCCCGGTATCACCGGCGTCTCGCTGTCGCACACAACCTCGAGAGATTGACCCGAACTTAGCCTTGCCCAGAACGGAAGAGAAAAGCAGAGTGCCAGATTTGGCAGGGAAGAAGTGAAGAAGAGGAAGAGTTATGTGGTTGAACCACTTTCAGTCGTTTTAGGGAAGAGAAGATTAGAGTATATATGGGCTGATCCCACTTACAACGCAGATCTCCCAACCGATGTGGGACTAAAAACAAGGAAAGGAGGAGCTTGGTTTTGACCAAAAAGCCAACAATCCCCCCCCAAAACCAAGATCCGAAAAACAGAGATAACAAAAGAATAATGATGAAGAAGTTCTGGGCAAGAGTATACTATGCATAAATGAGATGGACTACAGCCTTGAATCTCACGTAGTGACTATTGTCTTTGTCTGAAGAAGTGCTTGATGGACTATGCCTTGAATCAGACTTCTTGATTCAGATTCAGAAAATAGCACACATAGTACGCTAGAGGTTCTTGGGTCTATCGGGTGGCGCTTTTGAATGGCCATGCGCACTTTTTCCATATTCATGAGAGTTGTCTGGGATCGCCCTGTCCCATAGTCGCGGCCTTCACGACCTCTCATATAGGTAAGTCCTCAAAGGGTTGGTGATCGGAGTCAACCCTACATAATAATGTTTGGACCTATTAAGAGTTTAGAACTCATCCTAACCAGATCACACAGGAACACTGTCACCATAGGGATGGGATATCATTGTACAACCTCGTACAGCCACCTGGGCATTAATTTATGAGAATTTAATCTCTGAGTCAGTGTTCCATAATAGTCACCGAAGTCCAGCTTGTTTCTACCCATTGAACCGGCTTCTTGGGATCTCCAGTCAGACTCGGTTGGGTTGCCACTGCTGGTGACTTACTTATGGGCTTAACCCCATCCCCCTCGATGATTCTAGGATCAACGTCCTAGACAGACCCTTTGTCAAGTGGTCTGCAAGGTTCTTTTCTGACTTTATATAGTCAAGAACCACATATTTGCCTAATAGGCTCTTGATTGACTTGAAGCGCAGCTGCAGGTGCCTGTTCATCTTAGCATTCATAGAATCATGCTTTAGTAGTTCTATAACAGATTTATTATCACAGTTTATGAAAATAGCAGGAACAGGAATATTATTTACAGGTACATGCATAATCAAATTTCTTAGCCATTCAGTTTCTGTACAAGCAGTGTCCAAAGCTATCATTTCAGAGTCCAGACTTTAAGAATATAACTTCCTTGAAAATAAGTAGCTCTTGGTCTTTCCTACTGGAAGATTAAATTAGTTAGGGCCTGGTCTTTCCTACTGGAAGATTAAATTAGTTAGGGCCTATTTGTTTGTTGTAGTTGTCCTTGCTAGACATGCAATCTCCAATAGATTAATATTCAAGTTGCTTATTATCGAATCAAACCGCAATGGCGCAATGAGAGCCACAATTAAAACTGACAAATGAAAAATTGATTGTGGCAAATACTTGAAAATTATTTTCCAATGCAACAGCTGGAAAATTTATTTTGAATTCTGAAATAAATTTATTACTTGAAAACTTAAATTTCTAGACAACAACTAATAAATTTAGCACTAGCTCCCTGTCGGTAAAATAATATTTCAACATAAAACCTGCAACAGTAAACAATCAGCTTAAAAAAAAAATCACCCCCTTGAGTAGAAACTTGTTTTCTGGAGTCTACGTTGATAAGAAAATTGAAATTAATTTTAAATCCCTACTTATAAGCTCAAATGGAAAATACGAATCTTTTCTTTTTGGCACAAAATGAAAATTTAATTCAAAATGCTATTTGACAAATCATCTATACAAATAACCGGCTCAGGCTCTCATGCGATTAAAACGCTTAAAAGAGAACTTAGTAGCCAAATATACAGGACTATTATCAATATAGCCGCCTCGGCCAATCTGAGACGTTAATACGATATAACTGAGTAGTATCCAAATATAGAAGAACAGGTCCACAAACATGGAAGGTAATGTCTGTTTAGGATCATATAAATACCAGAATATCAAATAGCAGTAAAATTCAATTAATATTTTGTAATTTTATATTTTTTAAAAACGAAACAAATATAAAATTTAACTAGATTTTCACTAAGCATTAGTATTAATTAACTAAAATTAAACTAGTCTTCAAACTCGATCTGAGTTTGGATCCGGTTTGTGCAAACATGGTTATTGATTTACTTATCCAAGGACTGTATTTGTATGCGTATCCCCAAGCAGAAAACAAATATAAATATGGTCAGTTGCGGAGCCCGAAATTATTTGTAAGGTGGGCACATAGTACATAGTAATTTCTAATCTCCCACTTACATACAAGTCAATGAACGAGAAGCACATTCTTTTACAACTCGTTTGTCCTTTATCAAACATTTTTTAATGTCAGTAAAAAAAAATGATTCCGCTATTGGTTTTTTTTTTTTTTTCCTACTCTCTCTGAAGCTTTAAAAAATATATATATATATGATTTTTCTTTTCGATAGATTAAAATGATTTTTGTTTGCTGATTTAAAAAAAAATGAATGCTGCAAAATCTTGAAAAAAAAAAAAAAAGAAAAAAAAAAAAAAAAAAAAAAATACTAAGCAGTGCATCAATATTTTAATAATCCGTAATCAACAGTTATAAATAAATCTAACTATAAAACTATCTTTTTATATACACACAATTAAAACTAATAGAATTGAATAAAATTAAATACTAGAAGCTTCATCTTTTCTAAATGCAAATTTTAATATTTGACATGTAGTGGTAAATGGTATAGGATCCCCCTCATAATTGTGTCTTCTTAATTTTGAAGAATGAGAGTAAATGTATAGTTAACTACATATAAGTGAAATAAAGGTGGGTAAGTGGAAGTGCAGAAGTAAGATAATCTAGCATAATAGCAGTAGTAATATATTTTCCATTCATAAGGTGGGCAATTTGACCACCTTCTGATATGAATGGACCTGCCCGTGAATATGGTAACACCCATATCTGCCTTGTAGCCTTGGGAAATCAAGTTAGTTAAGTAATTTGTCAAAAGATTATAGTAAATTTTTGTTGTTGCAGAAATCCGTGAATCATGATCTACCACATATGGAATAACTGACATCTTATGGAAGAAAATATGTGTGTAGCACGCATTGTACTACCTGTGAAATGCTTACTCTATAGTTTTATGTTTGCTATGGTATTAAGGAAAAGTAGACCTTAAAATTATAGTAACTAATGTGTGGTATAATGATAGAACAGTGTCAAAAGATTCTGTTGAATGTGTGTATGATGACAAAGTTGATACAATTAATATAAACTATGATAATAATATTTTAGAAACAATAAGTAACGGTGAGTTACAGAATGAAATTAGCAAAAGAAAAGGTGGTGTGCTAAAGATTTGAATATCAGAAGTTCAGGAGTATTAATTAATCAATTAATTATAGTTGCCAGTATCAACAGACTAATTATAACGAATATTAGTTTTTAGCAATATTTAAATTTAGGCTTAACCACAAACTAAGCTACTAGGTTATGAAGATTTTAGCTCCACTCCAAGCAAACTTCAACCTTCGTTTTGCACAGAACTCTATATGCAGAATCATGCTAACCAGTGGTGATTTGTTTTAAATTCATTGAAGGCGATAAACCCAATCACCATGAAAGGAAGGTCTAGACTTGTTTAGATTTTAAAGAATGGCTAATTAAATAGGATAAGGCATTCCTAGTGAAACCATATCATAAGGGAGCATGTCAACTATATCAATATTGTAGTACTTCATTAACAACTAAAATGATATGTCTACTATTTGAACATACCTGATTCCAAGCCTAAGCCATGACTTAAATAACTTTAATCAACTTTCTACAATGGTATTATACAGTGGGCTACCACATATTACTAGCTTGGCTAGCCAAAGCAATTTGGACTGCAAATATGGATTTCGAGACAGGATAAAGAACAGATAATTAATGAACTGGAAAAATAACAGTCGCAGAAAGCAACACAGAATTTAGGCTAATCACCGCAAACACGGCTAGAAAGGTGAATAACAATCGACAAATAGCTAGAATTCAATCAGCCAAATCAATATGTCTACTAGATACAATGAAAATGTTAAAAAATGTATTAGAAAAATGACATTCATATTCCGAAATCATTGAGGCATTTCTGCAAACACATAACAGGTACTGGGGGTTTGAGGACTAAAAACCCAAGTTGGAGGTAAAGGGTAGAATCATGTGATCGGAAAAATCTATAATGAATCCAGTTGCAGCAGTAATAACAACATCACCATCATTGCATTCCATCAAGAAGATGAGCTAATACTTTATTAAGAAACAAGAATTGCATAACCAAATGAAATTACCATAAACATGATCAACTCATTTAGACATTTCTACAAACACGTAATGGGTACTGGGATTTGATGATTACACATCGATCAAATCCCCAAAAAAAAAAAACACAAACCCATTTAGCAATCCAAATGAGAAAGAACAACTATGTATGTATCTATGCCATTAAGGGGAAAAAATAAGATGGCTAGCAAATCCAATTGCGAGATTGCTAATGGCAATTAGGTTAGAACGATTCAACTCTTAGATTGTTGTAAATAATTGCCTATAATCCTTGATTTCTTTCACAACTCTATATAAGAATCAAAATAAATTTAGAACGGAGTTACCGGCCTATGGGGAAGTCGCGCGTTACGCACTGCCCTAAGAGTTGATCCGCGGTCTTATGTGCAGACTCATCGCAGATGCTCCTAGTGGTAAAACCCCCGGTATCACCGGCGTCTCGCTGTCGCACACAACCTCGAGAGATTGACCCGAACTTAGCCTTGCCCAGAACGGAAGAGAAAAGCAGAGTGCCAGATTTGGCAGGGAAGAAGTGAAGAAGAGGAAGAGTTATGTGGTTGAACCACTTTCAGTCGTTTTAGGGAAGAGAAGATTAGAGTATATATGGGCTGATCCCACTTACAACGCAGATCTCCCAACCGATGTGGGACTAAAAACAAGGAAAGGAGGAGCTTGGTTTTGACCAAAAAGCCAACAGATAGCAGTCTCAGATTTGCTGATTGGTCATCCTCGTTGCACTTTGCTCATTTCAGTAATGTGGTGGTCAGTTTGGTCAATTGGTCTAATGAGTTCCCTAGATGGGTTCTCCTCTTGAGCTTCAAGTTCGTATGCAAATGAGAAATGAGAGCTTTTCAAGGTACGAATCAGTCTTTGATTGATGTTGATACAATCAAGTGGGATTGGAAACTATATTGGGTCAAATTGAACGATGTTGGTGCAGTCAAGGAGGGCATAGGTACTGCGTTGAGGTTATTTGATTGATGTTGATGCAGGCAAGGAGGCTGAGACCCCGAGTCGGGTCGATGTTGGTGTAGCCAAGTATGCTAGGGCATAAAATTGGACCTAATCGGTCGATGTTGGTGAAGGAAAGGAGGGATTAGGTACAAAATTGAGGCAAACTAATCAATGTTAGCACAATCAACAAAGGCTAGGACATTATGTCAGGCAGAATCATAGAATGTGAAGTATTTGTCAAGCTTGGTTGGGTCATTAGATGATTTTCTTAGTTGTTTGTGTACGATCAAAGGAGATTCAATTTTCATGCTTTTAAGGGGTCAAAGCTTGTGAGATTGTATCTTTTTTTTTAATCGTTAACGGTGGGTACAAAGCCCCTCTGCGTTCCATTAATAAGATTTTAACAAAACATACAACCAAAATATGAGGAATGATGTTTCCTATATCCCAATATGGGTCATGAAACTCATTCCCCGCAAAAAAGAGAACCCACCCCATTCAATAGAGTTCTCGGTCCAAAATACCAAAGTACAATTAGTATTACAATCCAAGGCTTAGTCCTTGTATAATAAAGCTTGTGAGATTGTATCGAAACTCATTTGTTTCCATTTTCTTAGGGTTTTTTTTTGTTAAGTACTCATTAATGGAATGTCGGGTGTTTATGACCTCACAGTTTTACCTAAAAGAAAAAGGGACTTATTTTCAATTGGCTTAGATATCATAATCAAGGTTTGGACATTCTATTCTTATGAAGAACAGATAAAAATTCGGGCAATCTCATTTTCTTAAAATTTAATTCACATGAAAAAGACACCTATAAAGACTGTATTTAAAGAAGAAACATACAAACACAAAATCATAATCCAGATAAATTCATAGTTCAAAACCATCTTACGATGCAGAAGCTTGGAAAACACTATATATCCCTATAACCGTCAGCCTTGTGCCTGGAACAATTGTTTGAACCAAGTGGCGATCCACCGACAAAAGCACATTCCGAGGTAACTCTCCAGTTGGAACATCCTTCAAAATAAATCACCAATATCAGTTCTCTTCTCTTCAAAACCGACAAATGACCATTTCTTTTCACGGTAAAAAAGGGAGTAATTACACTAACCTCTGGATTTTCCTGCAACTTAAGAGTCTGGAGATCAACATACTTGCTCTTATCAGGAACCACAATCCAAGGATCCAATGGGCATGCCTCTTCCCCAGGCTACACAAACAAAAACCACCAACAGCCCCAAAATTACTAAAACCAATCAAGAAATCAAATTAGGGAAAATTCATATTTTTAAACTCAAAGATCAAACCTGTGCAACATGATCACAAGATCTCGGGACAATTGCACCACCAAGCCCAGGCCGGCAAGCTACCGTCTTTATACTCTTACAATTCTTGCACATCAAATTCACATATGTCGCCTTCGCCTTCACCCTCGAAGCAGCAATAGTGATCCCAGCGATCTTCACAAGCTTCGACATATCCTCTGCCTAGAAACCCCAAATCCAAATCAACCCCAAACCAAACCACACACAAAACAGAAAAAGCCTAATTCATCAGAAAATGCCCCAATATTCACTTAGGCTATTTTCTAACAAATTAGCCCCAAAGAATCAAAACTTACCCCAATCGACCGCATCGAGACGGAACTCTCCTTCGACGAAAGAAAGATCTGAACATCCCCCGTATCCGGCTCCTCCATTTCCCCCGTCTCATTTTCAACCTTCGATCTCAAACTCGCAAGCACCTCAGCAGCTGCGGTTTCAAACTGAACACCAAGAAATGACAACAAAACCCAAAACCATTGATTAATTTTACTAGTAAATACCCCAAAGTATACATCTTTATACTTTAAGATACCCTGATCCGCCCAAAAGCAGTAAACTTTACGGTATTTCCGAATATATTATCCCTAAATTCCCCCCAAAAACCCTAAAATTTGAGGATTTTTCGAAAACCCTAATATTGGGGCATTTTTCAAAAACACTAAAGATTGGATTTTTACCAGGGGCAAGTGATCGGCGGGGAGTTTTCGGAGCTTATCGGAGAGGTCGGCGTCGAAGGCGTCGACGTCCTCGATGGCGACGGTGAGGTGGTGGGGGTTGTGGACGAGGGATTCGCGGTAGGGAAAGGCGGAGTTGGGAGTGGAGAAGGCGCGGATGAATTCCTTGAATTTGCGGAGGGCGGAGTGGCGGGTGAGGTTGCCGGAGTCGGGATCGCCGGCGCCGCGGGGGAACTGGGCTTGATCGCTGTAGAACACGGCTCCTTCGTCCCAACCCGACATTGTTGAAGCTTTCTCTCTCTTCGATCTACTTTCTCCCTCTTCGATTTCTTGATTTGTGATGGGAGTGAGGATTGGAGGGAGATATCGCGGGAGAAGGGGGTTTGGCGGGAAGGAGATGGAGCTTTGGCGGGAAAGGGAATGAATTTTTTACCAAAATGAACCACTTTTGGAAAGTATTTACTAAACTAACCCACTTTCGAAAGTATTTACCAAAACGACCCACTCGCTGTTAAAACTTCGTCGTTATCTCCCAGCGTATAGTTATGTGTTTTTTCCACAGTTCGAAGAAAAATTGAAAAACATACCAAGTTAAGACTCGCTATATAGCATCCTAGATTTTCAAATCCTATTTAAATTGAAATCTGTTTGATTTTACGTGTTGTGCACGTGCAAATTTATGCATGTGTTTCTCTAAAAATATTTCATAAATTAGTTGTCTTATTTCTTCTCTTTTTAATTTAGAAAACTTAATTTGATCATAGACTTATTTGTCTTTGTAGCCCACATTAATTAATTAATGCATTCATTCATTTGAACCCATGGTTAGTTAGCCCATTAGTGAGCTCATTTAATTTAATTACTTTTTTAAATAACCTAACTTGTAGTGTTGACTCATTCTTTGAACAAATAATTTAATTAATATGAACAACTTGTGAAATGAGGGACACTAGGTGGCCGTGCTTGCACTAGTGTGCAATGCACACCCTTTGAAGTAGGCCGGATAATGCTAGAGAGGAGAGGGAGAGTGGATGAGGTGGAAAGTGGTTACTTTCATCATGGGAAGTTATTTCAGCTCCCTAGTTTATCTAAGCTCTTGATCCTTAACCATTTGATCTAATCTTAGCCCTCTATTCCCACTAAAATTTTGTATAAATAACCCCCCCCCCCCCCCCTCTCCTACAATAGTTATCCTTGCACCTAGAATTGAAAAAGAAAGAAAGAAAAGAAATACCCCCCTCTCCTACAATAGTTATCCTTGCACCTAGAATTGAAAAAGAAAGAAAGAAAAGAAATACAAGTTAATGAGACGAAAGATTAAGGAGTTTGTGAGATTAAAAGATTGAGTGCAAAATTGTGTGTTCCCTCACCTAGAAGATTGGCCGGCCATTGCCAAGGAGCAAGAAGAAGGAGTTCCATCAACAACAAGCTAGAGAGGAGAAGCAACTTGGTGGCTCAAACTAGGAGGAGAATGCTCTTTTGTTCATTCTAGGAAATTCCCTATGACCTTTTATGTGTTTCTCTCTATTTGAGGTAGGTGACTTTCTTAGACTTCTAATTAGAATACCATACTAGGCTTTGTTTGATAAGATTAAAAAGAAATGATTGAACTAGCTATGTGGTGTGAAAATGAGACATTGTGATAATTGTGATAATGCATGTTAAAAAGAACGTTAATTAATTGTGAAGTTTTGATTGTTAGTTTAAAATCTACCATACTATCATGCTTTATTTGGTTGTTATATGCTAAATTAAAAGTTATGCTTGTATGTGAAATAATTGAAATAAGAATTATGGAATTATGATATTGATTATTGGTTTGATAAAAAGCATGAAAAAAGAGTTTTTATTACTGAAATAAATGTGTAATGTCCATGAAAAATATTATAATTTATTTAAGAAAATTTTAGAGGCAGTTTGTAGCAAGAATATCTTGTTTTCCCCTAAAATTGAAATTAAGTAGTAGAATGCAAGTAGAGAGCAAAAAAAATTGTGTTTTTATATCAAAAATGAAATTTTATTTCACTGAAATGCTGTGATAAGATGAAAATTAAATTCTGGAGTGTTTGAATAAATTTGGAGAAGAAGAGAACACAAAGATATTCATTTTTGTAGAAAATCGAAATAACAAAGAACTGAGTTTTGACCATTAAAACTTCACTTATTATTGATCAGGTCACTTAGACCATTTGGTCGATGACTGTGTTGGGCGCTTACTGTAGCTGTAGGTCGACCTCAGTGGTCGTGAGTTCGAAACTTGGGCTCTCTGCCTTTTGTTCCTCATTTTTTCAATAAAATCCGAATACCGATGCTTAATTTAAGTTAATTAAACCCCCTATTTTCAACTCTGTGGTGCCTTAGCTGTTATGGCTTTCGGTGGCTGTTGGTTTCTCTCGGGTCGTGGGTTCGACTCAGGGTCTTGGCACTTTAAAACATATTTTTTCGGTTTTGGGCATTTAAATTGATATTTTGGGGTATTTTAAATCCAAAAAAATATTATAATTAATCTAAAATTATGTGGAGCCTGCGAAAAATAATTGTATATTATTTGACTAATATAGATGTGAATTAGAAGTGAAAATTTGAGTAGAATTGCATAAAGGGATAATCATAAAATATGAAAAGTGATTTAATTTTCATGAGAAATTTATCAAGTTGTAAAAGATAAATTTTTGAATGAAGGGAAATCTAAGTATTTTGATTATGGCCTTTTATGCATTTAATTGTTTGAATTTGTGTGAACTTTAAAGAATGATGAAAAGTATAATTTTTGTGATTTGAATTAGGTAAAGGAAATGAACAATTGTATGTGAATCTAATGGATTATTGAAATAGAACTTTGTACATGAAATGCATGGATTGAAATTGAACCTTATGTATGAAATTTGATTCCAAAAAAAAATAGAAATCATGTTGATTATGAAAGAGAAGTTATGAGTATGAAAACTCAAATTTTATGATTATGAAGTGAAATGGAGAACTAGAGTGTAGTTAAGCCTTATACCGGCATTTGAAAGAATTATTGTTGAAATAAAATTGAAAATGAAAAGACCAAGTTTGGGTCATGTTGTATAAATGATTAAGACACATATAGTGGGAATGCTAACTCTAGGAGATTGATTTTTATTCATGATTCAAATAAATGTAAGAATTAGATACATAGTGAATATGTGATAAAAGTAAAAAAAAAAACATGAGTATGAAGGCCATTGGATTGGCGGTGTGAGAGTATTCACAGGATGTTCCATGATGAGTCATGAGTAGGACGTGGATACTGCTCCAGAGTACCGTCCCGGTGGCGACGCTTATGGGGTGGTCTGGTGACTACGGGTGGTGTTATGTCTATGGTAGGAGGTGAAATCATCATAGGATGCCTACATGGTGAGTCATGTGATAGTGCGTTGGGATTCTCTCCAGGGCGCCTAGACATGGGCTTGTAACTCATAGAACACCTAGGATACTTACCGTAGTTACAGTAGTAGATTAAGTCATAGCGAGGGATTGAACCCTACAAGATGAAGAACGGTTAAGGGCTTGACCTCGAACCTATGTAGTATGGGCTGCATAAACTCTGAACAAGTGCGCATTAGTGTCACATAATATAAATAGCTGCATTAAGGACCAAGCGCACAATCACAACATGACATCAATAGGATAGTCCTTGTAGCTATGTTTTGTGACAAGTTTGTATTTTTCCAAGTAAGAGAAAGTTGATGTATTATATCCTAGTGTCGGTTGAATGAACGGACGTGCCCACAGTTTCCATGCAGGATAAAGTGAGTGACAAGATTAAAGTATGCATGCTGCTTAAAGAATAATTTCAAGTGTTGTACATTTTATTCATGTAAATTGTTGTAAATTGCTTTCACTGTATAAGTGTAAATGTAAATGTAACTATGATGTAAAGTAAAGTTTTCAATTCCTTGTAAAATTGTACGAAGTGAAGTGTAAAGATCCTGTGGAACTTTGAATTCGGTTGTATTTGGAATTCGGGGTGTTACGCGCTATCTCAGATAACGAGTGTGTTTGTACAACTCGCTAACTGAGATAGCGAGTGTATTGTCTTGAAGAAAAATAGCAAATTTATACTCACTATCTCAGATAGTGTGCGCTTTTGTATCGTACTCGCAAACAGAGATAGCGAGTGTAGATTGGGGATGAAGTTAAAAATCATTGGGATTAGAGTCGCTGTCTTTGCTAGCGAGTGTGTTTATACTACACTCGCTAACTGAGATAGCGAATGTCGAATGGAAAAAAAAATTAAAGACTCGCTATCTCAAATCTCTCTCACTCCATCGAAAGATACACTCTCTCTTCGATGATGGATTTAGGGTTTTGAGAGTGGGAGTACAAAGGGTTTGTGAGTGGTGAATTTGATCTCAATAGATTTTGGGCGGATTTTGTTGGTGAAATAACAAATTTTGGAGGGTAGAGTTTGTTTATTTTGGGTTTCTTTCGAAGTTAGAGAGAATAGAAAAAGAGAAGTGAGGGAGAGCGAAACAGCAAGTCTTTAAAAATTTCTCAATCGACACTCGCTATCTCAGTTTGCGAGTATAGTACAAAAGCACTCACTGACTGAGATAGTGAGTGTCGGTTGAGAAATTTTTCTTCAGGACCTTACACTTGCCATCCCAGTTAGCGAGCGTAATACAAACACACTCGTTATCTGAGGTAGCGAGAGTCGATTGGAGATTTTTCTATATAACCGTATAGGTAAAAGTAAGATATGCGGTGAAGCCAGAGCTGGCGTGCCTATATTTACAGGGAAAATACAAATTTGGGGCCCCTAACGGGGCGTTTGGTACAATGGTTTTTTTTGGCTCACATAAATCATAAATCCGGTTCGAGGTGGCGAGAGTGTAACTCCCCTGCCCCGGGCTCGGACAATTTATACAATTTAGAATACAAATTATTTATAGTATAGTACAACTGCCCACCACATACTGCCTTTCAAAAGGTAGTTAACCGAATTGGTGACTCTTGATCATATGCATTATTATTTATTAATATTATATTCTAGCAATCTTCCGATATGGGACTAATTTACTCACCTTTTCCACTGTCTCTTCCCGATGTGACGTTAGCACGCCAACCCCGTACTCCCACGTCATCACACAAAGAAGCAACAGCTTCCACTACTCCTCTGGCAGTGGGCCCCGCGAATGCCACATCACCCCGTAGTGACGTCATCCCACAAGCACACAGCACGTTGTGCTGCTGTGTACTCCTCTTACCGTGGGCCCCCCAAACCACCATTCATTTACACTATATTTACCATCTATGCCATCATGCATTATTTTGTATACAAACAACCACTATCTCTACATATTTATATATATTATACTATTATATAGTTATTTCAAATTACAGGGTGTTACAGAAAGGGAGTTGCGATGTTGGGTCACGAGGAGGGCGACGAGGCTTCGACGGATGGGACTCGGTGGTTCGGATGAGAGGACGGTGAGGGGGCTCAGCCACAGGCGGTGCCAGATGAGGAGGCAAGCGGCTGCGGAAGGACAGAGCTTTGGGTGAAGGGAAGTCGTGGTGGTGTTCGGGGCGACGAGGAATGATGGCGGCTTCGGAGTTTGGGTTGCTCGATGGAAGGGACGATGGTGCTGGGGTTGGACGAGAGGGCGGCGAGGTCCAGAGGTGACGACGAGGGCAGTGGGTCGACGTGAGCGACGTCACGATGAGTGGCTTCGCGGTGCTGTCGACGAGGAGGGAGGAGAGGCGAGGAGTTTTTGGGGGCATACTTGTATTTTCAAGGAATTAACATTTTTCCAAGTACTTGGGAATCTAAAAATCTTCCCCTTCTCCCCGGAAATTTTTTGTGGAAATTGTGGCAAAAAAATTCATAGAAATCTTTAAAGATTCAATCGAAATTCTACAGAACACACAAGACTCCAATTTCTTCAAAAACAATGAAATAAGATATCTATGTACAAATATTTGTACGCCAAGAAAATTTCAAAATTCATCAATTAAAAATAGCGAAATATTTAGATTTAATTTTAGTACTGAACACCGGGTCTTCTTAAATTATTAGTAGAGATCAGATGCCTACTTTTTTACTGAAATTACTTTTCCACCGTTAGAGCTAAAGGTGTACATTTATGCACTGTTTGGTTGGAGGAAAATGGAGGGGAGCGGAGGGGAGGGGAGGGGAGGGGAGGGAAGGGGTTTTTTAATACTTTTCTTGTTTGGTTCATTTTTTAGGAGGGGAGGGAAGGGGAGGGGAGGGAAATGGGGGGGGGGGGGGGTGCAACACCCCTCCTGAGCCAATTTTGGCTTCCCTCCAAAAGTGGGGGGATTCGGAGGGAAGAGAAAGTAGGGCTAATTTTTTAAAGTAACTGGACCAAATTGCCCTTTAAATCTAAATCCTAATATAAGAGTCATTACCAAGTTAGAGTAAATTAAACGAAACGTTCTGCTTATATTTGATGATCATCTGAAATCACTGATGATCTATTCAATATCCAACAGGGTATTTTACACAGCATAGACACTGATACTAATGAACTGAGTTACCCAGTAAATAATATTAATGAACGATAGAATATTTTATCTGATCTTTCAGATGATCTTTATATCATTTGCTTGACTGATAATAATATTGATAATAATATTCTATCAGTGCATAGACACTGATCTTTTTGCATGGCTGTCGTGCTTGACTGATCTTGAAACTGCACTGAGCTAATGCTTGGCAGGGCAGGCAACCACGCCTAGCAATTGGCCTCACTTGGTTTTGCTAGCCTGCTAAATTGTCGTCAAGATTAATGAATGAATCTAAAACTATATAACACATGATTTTTATCTATATAATATATTCATCAGTGTAGAGAAAGATGGAACACAAGAACTTAGTTATCATAACTCGGAACAAACACTACACTGAACTATCAAAGCGGAAAATATGATGGAATAAGAAACAAAATGAAGAGGGGTTAAATCACCAAAAACTTTTTTCGTCCAGAACTTTTCCCCTGCTTGATGAAACACCTTCCAGCATTGACTAATCCATCAACGAGGGCTAGAAAAACATTACAAGTTGGAGAGTAACCAAATTGTAGTCAATGCAAACCACCTGAAATGAAGCCAAACATTACAGCTCAATCCACTAAATGAAAGTAATTTGATTAAAATTTGTTGTTTTCTTTTTCGTAATCATTGTTCTACTTTATATCATTGCTGTATGAATTTCTTATTGTATGCAAAAGGGTATAAAAGTAATTTTATTATAAAATCCATTCCCTCCCCTTGTGAACCAAACAAGAAGATAATTATTTTCCCTTCCCTTCCCTCCTTTGAACCAAACAGAGTTTTCATTAAATCTCTCCCCTCCCTTTCCCTCCCCTCCATTAAAATCCCTCTCCTCCCCTCCCCTCCTTTGAACCAAACAGACCCATATTTTATTAGAAGCCGAATCATCGATATAGAACCGATCCCAAAAATTAAAAGAGTAATGCTTCAGCCACTACCAATTTCACTACCATTCTCTTCACTACCTTAGGTGGCACACTCCTATTGGAGAGTATCCCACCTACTCTATCTTCCTCTACCTATTGGAGTGTGCCACCTAAGGTAGTGAAGAGAAAGGTAGTGAAATTGGTAGTGGCTCTAGCATTACTCAAATTAAAATAAATACCGATAAGGGGATATATTCAATTCAGTCCTCATCATCCGATCAAAACGCCAAAAGTAATCATGTGATTGGCGTGCATCCATGTCTACATTTGTCATTTTCACCCTTCCCTTATTATTAATTAATTAATTTAAGCAAACCTGTTCTCCTAAACGGCTAAACCAAATATTTACGATCTTGACCTTAACCAAACATTTTTATTTTATTCTTCTCTAATAATAATAATAATAATAATAATAATAAATCTCATAGAATCATCTAGGTTTCGTTTCTCCCCCCAATCTATCAACCATTTGGATCAGTCGATCAATCTAAATCGACTAGCTTTCGATATCTGTATCTAATGGCGTACGGAGATCGATTAACGGCCTTCGAGGATTCCGAGAAGGAGAGCGAGTATGGTTACGTTCGAAAGGTAACTGATTTTCTCCCCATCGCGATCCGCAATTTTTTTGGACAAGTATCAAATTTTGTTGGATTTGGATTAGGAGGTGATATGTGATTTGGTTGATGAGAGGTAAGACTGAGTGGATTTAATTATGTTTAGATGATAAAGTGCGATAGTAATATATGTTTGTCAAATTCATTGAGAAGATCTGAGTTGGATTTGAGCCTTTTGTCCTGATAACGAATAAGATCTGAAAGGAACCAATGTGAAAAATACGTGCAAAATGTTGTGCGCTCTCTTGGTTACTGTCATCGTATTGGCACTAATTTGTTTTATCGATTGACTGGCCATTGAGATCAGTTACTTTGCGGTGATCATCGTAGTTTGTGTCTCATCACATATTCTATGATTGAATTCGAAGAAGACTGACAGAACAATCAGAAGAGAACTAGTCCAAGAATTTGAAGTCCGAAATGATCTGATGGGAAGAGATATCCATCCTATGTCGAGAGGGACCAGTGATCTGGCAGTGACCCGATTTTTGTTCAATTTGTTCAAATTCTATGTATTTAAACCGAATTTTAACTCTCACAGTCAGCTGGTTAGTTTTATGATGTCAAATTGATAAGAACTGCTTCGTGAGATAGATAGTCAAGTGTACTTCTACCCTATCGGAGATAGATCCAATGACTGTTATCCCTTTACTAGTAAAGGGATAGTTTAATATACCTTGAAACTAGACAGTTAAAATCGGTTTTTGGAACCAATCGGTCTACGAGCGATTAGTGATTAATCGGAAAAAATTCGGGGATTAAATCGTTATATATATATATATATATATATATGAGCAATGCTCCATTGCAAACCACTGAAGCTTTTGTTGGGTAGGCTTAGTATAACCTAAGCCGTTGTTCCCAAAACCTAAGCCATTGTTGGGAACAACGGCTTCAGTGGTTTGCATACCCATTTGCACGGACCCGTTTGCAATGGAGCATTGCCCCATATATATATATATATATATATATATATATATATATATATATATATATATATAATTCAAAAAAGATATATACTCATTACGTAGCAACCCTAAATCCTAACATAAAATTATCATGAGATTATTAAATAGGAACATATAATTATAGAGAAAAAGAAAAGAGTACTTGGTTTGAGCTGAGTTTGTTTTCTGGATGTGGGTTGGGTTGGCTGGTCGGTTTCATCAAACAAAAATAGTCGGGGAGGAGCAGCGCGAACAGCAAGAGGAGAAGGTGCAGCATATGCTGGCTGGGTCAAGTATGCGATGGCACAGGGGGAGCGACGACAGGTCGAGTTTGGGTTTGCTCGAGATAGAAGAAGAGAACCAGGGTTTGGGTTTGCGTGAGGAAGAAGAAGAGAGTGGCGACATGTCAGGTTTGGGTTTGCACAAGACCAGAAGGGATTTGAATTGTGGATTTGGATTTGAGTTTGGGCCGGATTGAGCCCAAATAATCAAGCGAGCATGTAAATTAGAGGAGATTTAATCGGTTAATCGGCCGCTTAAAATTGGTCGATTAACCACTAATTGGCCGATTATACCCGATTAAATCGCTAACTATTGAAATATTATAAATAGCTAAAAAAGTAATCGCTTAGCCTCCGATTAGCGATTAATCGGGGATTAATCGGGCGTAATCGGGGATTTTAACTGCTTAGCCTTGAAAAGTGTATCCTTAATTTGGCCTCATTCTAATGCCACAGCATATTACAATTATTTGGCATGTTGCAATATCTCCCATGAAGTTAAAATTTGTTAAGCTTACAATCACTCAAGAGTAGGCTTAATTTGATTTAGCTCGAAGTCTAAACTAAGATTAGGTTGTTAAGGTGCTGACCTTTGTGCTCCTTTTACTGTTAGATAGGCCTTTGATCAAAGCAGTCAGGGCATATTTGGTTGGCATCACACTAATTGGCCCTGTGGTTCTTCAAAGCCAACAATTTACTTTTTAGACTTTCACTGGATTGCATAATAGATTTGTTATATAATTGCATGAGTTACCCAAAATAGAACATAGACGGATTTTTTTTTTTTGTTTTTTTGGAGCACCTTGATTATCGAGGATGAGTATCTTGGTTTTAGAATAAATAGTTTGGCTAAGTGCGCTATTGTTTTTTAATAACAAATAATATGGAGCGCCTTGATTAACAAATGGCAGCTACAATGTAAGCAAAAGCTGTTTCTTAGTAGTTAGTGGTCCATACTCGAGAGTATATTTCTTTGCTTGATGTTTGTCTTGTGCGACTGCACTCAACATGATTACAGTGGAAGTTATCTTTGTTTTTCTGTTTATCCAACCATGTGTGCAACATTTTAGATTTAAGCATTTCTTTTAAAGAATGTTTACTGATTATAAGTGATATGTCCTGTGTTTTAGGTGTCTGGGCCAGTTGTCGTGGCAGATGGAATGGGAGGTGCTGCCATGTATGAACTGGTCCGTGTTGGGCATGACAACCTCATTGGAGAGATCATTCGGCTGGAGGGAGATTCGGCAACTATTCAAGGTACTCAATTTTCATCAATGCATAATTTTAACTGCAAGTACTCACATTTTGTCCCTTGTTTATTGAATCAATGAATTCTTTAATTATTCTTCCATCGTGTTAACTATAAGGAATTTACTAAAAAAATGTCCGTTAAATTGGACTGCAGTGTATGAGGAAACAGCTGGACTGATGGTGAATGACCCAGTTTTGAGAACCCGAAAGGTATTCATGGAGGGTCTTTATTTTACGTGATTTTTGAGAATGTATCTTGGTAGGCTGTTCAGTAAGGTTCCTTTCTATTGCAGCCTCTTTCAGTGGAGTTAGGTCCAGGAATCTTGGGCAATATTTTTGATGGAATTCAGGTACGCTTAGAACCTTAATATACTAGCGATTGTTGTCAATTTTCAGCATCTTCTATGTGGTACAGCATACATTGTTAATGATATTTGTCTGCTATTTATGATTTATACACTTCGAGGGATACATTGAAAGAGTTCTTTATTTTGTTATTGTTCATTTGTTTAAAATTCACGATTTTTCTTCTTACTTGCTCCTTTATTCTTCTTCAATGCAGAGGCCTCTGAAAACTATTGCCATTAGATCTGGTGATGTCTACATCCCTCGTGGAGTTTCTGTACCAGCACTTGACAAAGATATTCTATGGGAATTTGAGCCCAAAAAATTTGGTAACTTAGCTTTGTTATACATTTATTGGTGTGAAATTTTCCCAAGAATTATAAGTCACTTGTGGGCATCTGGTATTTTTTAAAATTAATTTATCCATTTTTATTTGTTGCAGCTGTTGGGGATCATCTCACTGGTGGAGATTTATATGCTGTAAGTAGTTCAGGATTTGACCTATATCAGAATTTGTATGCTCCATGGTAAGACAGACATGGATCTCTTATGTAGTTGAATATTTCTCATGTTAATTCCTCTATTTTGCAGACCGTCTTTGAAAACACTTTGATGCAACATCGTGTTGCTCTCCCCCCTGGTTCCATGGGAAAAATTACTTATGTTGCCCCTGCTGGTCAATACAGTCTTAAGGTTAATTTGTAGCTACCTTTAGATCTTTACAACCTTCTTTTATTGTTTCCTTTCAGTTTAGATTCTATCTTACAATTTATGTGTAATTTGTGCAGGACACAGTACTTGAGCTGGAGTTTCAAGGTATCAAAAAACAGTATACTATGCTTCAGGTCCGTAGCTACTTCTAGAATTATGTTCAAATAAAATACTTGGCTACAACACTTGCTGTATCCTCACTTCATTTCTTACAGACTTGGCCTGTGCGTACTCCAAGACCTGTTTCAGCAAAACTTGCTGCTGATACACCTCTTTTGACTGGGCAGGTAAATAGTGTTCATGTGGCCTTGTCCTAGAATGAGCAAGCTTCTTTCTTTGGCATTAATTTGACTTTGAAATAATGTTATATCTATCTGTAATTTTAAAATTGTGATTCTCATCTTCAGCGTGTTCTTGATGCCCTTTTCCCCTCTGTGCTTGGAGGCACTTGTGCTATACCCGGAGCTTTTGGCTGTGGTAAAACTGTTATTAGTCAAGCACTTTCAAAGGTAGCTTTCAGTTTCTTTTTGAACTTTTTTTTCTTCTTGATACTTGAATAATAATTTATCGTGCTGTGTAAGTATACACCCTTATCCTTGTTACTCTTTCCAGTACTCTAATTCTGACACTGTGGTTTATGTGGGCTGTGGTGAAAGAGGAAACGAAATGGCAGAGGTCTGCGTTTTATATTATTGATCTCTATTACTTAATGACATCTTAAGTCTTAGAATCTTACTATATGATTTGCTTTATTTATATCAGGTGCTTATGGATTTCCCACAATTAACAATGACTCTACCTGACGGTCGTGAAGAATCTGTCATGAAGCGGACTACTCTTGTGGCGAATACTTCTAATATGCCTGTCGCTGCTAGGGAGGCCTCCATATATACAGGTGCCAATTTGATTTTACTGATTTCTGTAAATTCTGTAATGTCAAATAGTGAAGGGAAGAAGCTAAAAGATTTGTGTATGCGTGAGTAGACACACAAAGATAGTTGCCTATTCATATTGCATAATTGCATGGCATGCAACCTATTCATTAAAGCGCATGAGTATCTTGGTCTCATTACTTGAAGTACATCAAATGAGTTTTGCGTAAAATTTTATTGGTAATGATTCGTTTGCTTGCTCTCTGAACACAATTAATTTATTAAGTAAATTTTTATTGGTAATGTTATGCCTATAATTATTTAATTGGAACCTTACAAATCCATGTTGGTTACGGCATGCCCCAATATCACAACAATTGTAATGTTTCATAAATTCTCCATCCATTTGATTAATGAAAAGATAAATGTATGATGGTATGTAAAAATGGTTAGCTGACAAGCAGTGGCGGAGGGAGTGATGGGCCATGGGGAGCAGCCGCTCCCCCTGGATTTCGTCAGGTTCTTTAAAAAGCCCAGTGCATAAAAATTCTGCTCCCCTCCCTGGCCCAAGGCTCCAAGCCCATGCTCTTGAGTCCTCTCCTTCAGCTCGCACTTCCCCGCTCGACGCCTCCCCTTCTTTCTTTCATTGCTTCAAATTCTGAAACCCTAGCTCTCAGCCTCTCTCAGTCTCTCATTTCTTCTAACCTCCAGACCCTCCACCGAAACCCTAGGCTCCCTACCTCTCTCTTCTTTCTTTCTTTCTTTCTTTCCATGCTCCAATCTCCATCATCTACCGAACTGAAACCCTAGCTCGTAAATCATAATCCATCAAGCATCATCGAAGGCTCGAAGCCCAGGCCAAGCCCAATCCCCTCCCAAGTCGACGTTAGTTGTCGTCGTCACTCGTCGGATTCTCAGAATCTCAAAGGTCAGTGATTTTTTTTTGTGAGAATTTTTGTTGTGTTGTTTCAGGTGAGACTTCAATGATATCTTAGTTCTATGAGTTTAGATCAAGAAAAAAACAGTTTTGGAATTTGGCTTTAGTGATTGTAGACTATTGAAGGGTTTCCGGATAGTGGATTACTTGTCGTGAGTTTGTACGAATTGAATTGGTTGTGCAAGATTGATGGACTATTCGGATTTTCAGAAGTCTTAGATGGATGGGTAGAAAGTAGTGGATTACTTGTCATGAGTTTTGGAATTTCAGAAGTCTTATTCGGATCTCGAAGCCAAAGGGGAGGGAAGGGGTTTCTGAAACCCTGAGTGGTTATGCTGCTTACTGCAGCATATAATGTACTTAGAAAGTTTAGCTAACTTTCTAGTAAATGAAACACCTACAAATAAAAAGATAGGTGGAGATGGATACTTTATATTGTTGTTTTCTAACCATTCCATTTTTGGTAAATATGGAGTAGTTTTCAGTTAAAATGATAGGTTTTTATTTGACAAAGGAAATTACTATGACAAAGTTGGATGTGGGAAGAAGGATCACGTGTTTGACCCAAAAAGGCTAGGATAGAAGTTTGCTCTTGTTGTTTTAGAGAGAGCATGGATGAATGGAAAGTGTATATTATGCAATCAAAGTGTTTTAGAGAGAGCATGGATGATTGGTTATCTGTTCATGTGCAACATAGAGACGAAGGTATCAACAAACTATGATGTGTTTGATGTGGGAGCTAATCTGATGTTTTGCTACCTTATGATGTAGTTCTCCAGTTTGATTAAAAGGATGAAGATAAACCATCTATTTATAGTAAGTGCGTGCTTCACAACTAATCAACATCATCTAATATGAATTAATATCCTTTGATCAACAATTGAACTGAGTCAATATATAGACACTTCAATATATAGGTTCTAATGTGTAGCAACTAAATTAGATTTTTGTTTGATACTAATTTAATTTTTGAACAATATTCAAACAGTTATGGATAAATTTTTGAACCATATATAGGTTCGCTCCCGTCGGATGAAAATCCTGGCTCCGCCACTGCTGACAAGTTAAAGCTGGACACTAAGAGCTTGTTGGTTTGCCGCAACCAGTACCTGTTCTTGAATGGAAATGGGAGGAGATAACCTTCAACTTGTGATGGGTTTACCTAAATCAGAAATTAACAAGACTCTATGTTGATAAGATAGTTAGATTGCATGGTATTTCTGAGGAAATTATGACTGATAGAAATTCTCTCATAATTTTATCACTTTTTGCTTATAACTGATAGAAATATTACCACTTTTTCATTGTGATTTTATCTACTGAGGTTGCAGTATTATTAGATGCTAGTCTTATTTTGCTGCTACAGGCTACAGCAATAACCCACTGCAGATAATTTGTTCTTTTCTCATCCTCGCCAATGTTTTCTCTAGTTTTGTATGATTTCTTATTTTTGTTGTCCTTGACATCTGCAGGCATCACAATAGCTGAATACTTTAGAGACATGGGCTACAATGTGAGCATGATGGCTGATTCAACCTCCCGCTGGGCCGAAGCTCTTCGTGAGATATCAGGCCGTCTGGTACTTGGTTTATCTGATCTTCCACATTCTTCTATCACTTTTATATGAAGTTTAAATAGTGAAAGCTTTAGCAATGATGCTGATCTGTCATAGCAATCATTTTCAAATTCAATCATCTCCCTAGTCTGTTTTAATACATATAATTATGTAATGTCGGCTTAACAGGTAAGAGGTTTTTGAATCTTAATATTTTCAATTATTCAGAGCATCTGAAGTCGTTTAGACTCAAAATTCCTAGAAACCCAAAATTTTGAGTTGGGCTTGTAGTTGTTGAAACCCAAAATTTGAGTCAAACGGTGGATGATCTTTTTGTTTTTGAATCTCGGCCGTTGTAAAATTTTTTTTTGAGTCCAACACAATATTTAAAAAAAAATTGTACGCATAGGAATACATAATAGTTCCTATAGGTCCATTCAATCTCATCCCTTGATCAAATAATCAAACCAATCTAAACTTTATATGCATAAATAATCCTATAGGCTATATTCCATAGAAAAAAAAGGAAAAAATGGGGAAAAAAAACAGGAACGCAACAAGGTGACGGAACAAGGTGTTGCGTCTGATCTGGTTTTTGTTTTTTTTTATTTAAAATTTCATCCTTCAGTTTTTTTTAAAAAATCAGACGCAAAATGATCTTGCGTCCGAAACATTTAAAAAAAAATGATTGGATGCAAGATCATCTTGCGTCCGACCTTTTTTTTAAAAATAAATTTTAAAAATAAATTTTAATTCCTCGTATGCAAGATCATCTTGCGTCCAAGAATTTTTTTTTGGAATGGATGCAAGATGATCTTATGATTCCTATATTAGGAAAATTTCTCTATCGTCTCTCAGATATAGAATGCTACTGTTCCTTTTTTCCAAAATTTGGAAATATAGGGAACGACTGCAGTGGATCGTTCCCTATATTTTTCAAATTTTGGAAATATAGGGAACGGCTACAGATGCTCTCATTGAGAGGTAATTGTTATACTCCTGAGGTACTGCTTTTGTACTATTGAGAGAGAGAGTGTGGAGCCCATTAGCAATTAATGAAAAAGTGTGGTACATGGGCTCCACATTCTTGTGTCTAGTAGTACAAAGAAAAAAGTAGTTACTAAGCATTTGTTTTCATGGAAAATCTTCCATTCAGCACTCATTTCCGTGAGCACTCGCCCTTCTAGCCATCGCATAGATGATCCAAACTGTTCACATTGATCTAAACATCTACATTAGTCTAAATATGTAAAATCAAGTCATTTGAAATTCATTTGCTCATTCATTGAAGTGTTACAAAAATTGTATGGCTGAATATCGTTTTTTTTATAATGACATGATGGATGAGCAAATGAATTTCAAATGACTTGATTTTACATATTTCGACTAATTTAAACGTGTAGATCAATGTGAACGGTTTGGATCATCCATGCAATATCCGGAAGGGCGAGTGCTCACGAAAGTAGTGCTCAACTGAAGGGCCCCCTTGTTTTCATTATTAAAGTTTTTAAAGAAGTAGAAAATGATATTTTCCCTGTCCAAGCTATCATGAAAAATTTAACTAGTTAGTAGGAAGTAATGAACTCTGCATGTGAACAAACAAAAGTGGTATTGGTGTTCCTGTACTAATGAAAAAGCCCATAAAAGAATATCTTCTTAATCAATGTTTGTTTATTCCAATTTAGGTGTGTTATTCTTTAATCTACGACTATTGTATACTTTTCTTGCTTTAGTTTTCTAATATATGTATGTATGATCTCATAATTGAGTAAGTATAATAAAGCTTATATCAAATTCACATGACACTTCTTGATCAGTGGCTAACACTGTACTTTTCAGGCTGAAATGCCTGCAGACAGTGGATATCCTGCATATTTGGCTTCACGTTTGGCCTCCTTCTATGAACGTGCTGGTAAAGTGAAGTGTCTCGGTGGTCCGGACCGTACTGGAAGTGTCACAATTGTTGGTGCTGTGTCTCCTCCAGGAGGTGATTTTTCGGATCCAGTAACATCTGCAACTCTTGGTATTGTTCAGGTAGAAACTACACCCATCAGGTTTCCTTTTAACTAAAGTAAGTTGTTTATTTTTATTTATCTTATACAAATGTGTTTTATGTTTATTCAGGTGTTTTGGGGACTTGATAAAAAGCTTGCTCAGAGGAAGCATTTCCCTTCTGTGAATTGGCTTATATCTTATTCAAAGTACTCGAAGGTTTGTCCTGTCCTTGTCAATTTCATTAGAAAAACGCAACTTGTTTCTTCTACGAGAAAAGAATTCTTGGCCCATGATTTATTTAATGCAATCCATATCACATAACTGAATTTGATATTTATGTTGTGTGTGTGTGTGGGGTGGGGGGGGGGGGGGAATTACTAGGCATGACTTTAACTTAGAAGTATCTCAACTTAGCAAACCCCTAACAACATTTAGACTCATTTGCACATTCAAAAAAGAGATTCTACAACTGTAATTAGCTAGCAAAATCCTATGATAATCACAAATAATTTGAAATTATTTATTTCATAAAATAATGAAAATTTAATTGTTCATCGAAACACATCTGTATTTTGAGGTTGACATATATACAAAAACCATGATTTTATCTGAACATGTTCTGAATGCTTTCATACAAATATTATGAATTGTATGATTATCTTCAGAAATTGCTTAATTATTTCAGACACATTTAATATTTCGGTGCAAATAATTTTAGAATTTGTTATATAGGTAGAAAAATGTATGACTTTTTTAATGAAGAGAATCATGAATTAAATCAAAGAGTTATGAGTTTGTTTCCTTGGTCCCTATGCACCCAAAATTATTTGAATTTGATTTGTCCATATCCAGTTATGATAGAAACATGAAAGACCACCCAATTTTTCTTGAAAAAATATGATTATGTTGATTAACCTCAGACTGAATCTTGATATACCCCAGAACAATACATTTTTGTTACCATGAGATCTATTGTCTGCCTTTCTTGGGCCTAGCAGCTAATGCTTCCGAACATGGAAAGGATCAGAAAGATTCGTATTTAATGCATCCCTCTGGTCAAGATTTGTCGTCAAACCCTCCAACTCAAGATGTTTGGAGAAATGGTCGGAAATGCAGCCGGTCGGAGGAGGGGGTCAAGGACAAGGCGACTGGGATCAACTATGGCGCAGCAGCTAAGGATTGGGAATCAATGGATTCGGAAGCAGTGCCTCGACCTGATTGGAAAGATGTCAATTGGTTCGGAAAGTGGTAGAGTACCTGTTGTCGATCGCTTTAGGGCCTGTCCCTCGGTGGTGGTCAGTACTCCATCCTGTCGGGCAGCGAAGCATACACTTGTTCACTTATTATGACAGTTTACCAGGGCCTCTTTCCTCCTCCCTTTTCTGCTCACTCTTAGGGGTCCGGACCCCTACTAGAGGGGGTGGGGGGTGGGAGTCGACTGAACATCTCAGCCATTGGCACTTCTGTTCCAAGAGGTGGAGCTGAAATGGAGACGAAGCCCTAACTAGATTATTCTCTCCCCTAGGGTTGAGCTAACTTGACGATCAATTACATCCCACTATATTATTAAGTCTACCTTTGCAGGCTTTGCTGCACTAGGAGAATTGGATTTCTCTGTTACTGTTACAGATAGAATTGTCAAGACCACTTACTATCAGTAGTGCAAATTATGTTCATTTTCATGATTTGAAATTTATCAAATTTGCCACATTTAGTTTGAAAGCTATTGGAAATTTGAATTTTCCAATACAACTTGAATTGTTGCCATTCCTAATTCTAGAACTAATAAATTTGTGGCGAATGGTAAGTGTAAATACTTTAAAGAACAAGAACCTGGTAAAAAAAGTTTTGTTGGATCTACTCTCTGTTTATGTGTAAAATGAGTTAAAAGGAACCTGACTGAATAGTTTTTTCCCCTTTTAATGTAGGACATTTTGCAAATATTACTTGCTAATATTCCACGTATGGATACAAAATCTGTAGGTTGAATCTCTCAAATGGCTCTATTGCATTTTTTTTTCTATTAACCCTTAAAGATTGTAACGTCCAGAAAACTTGTTGGTTCCTTCATAAACTCTTTTGCATGAATAACTACTATTAATGATCCTAGTTTGAAAAATGCAAGAAGATTACATAATAAATGTGTTTTCTCTATTTAACCCTATTGAAGGCAAATTACTTGATAAGTAGCAATTTCATATCTAATTATAATACCTTAGTCCCTGTATAATTTAGTTATCCTTGAACCTCATCAATCATTAGGTGTAACAAAATTAGTCCTAAATCGTAGTTGGTGAATTGGTCTTTGTTGAACATGTCCAATTACTACCACTGCTTGGTTTTGCCCGCTAACCAGTGTTTCAGTGAGGAGAGAGCAGTGGGTGGTGACGTGGGTCCTGTGATTGCACCTGCGACGAGTGGTGATAACAGCAGAGATGCGTGGCGGGTCATTTATCTGTTTTCTTGATCTCCTCCTTCCGTTTGGATAG
Organism: Hemerocallis citrina; assembly: GCA_017893485.1. Lineage (NCBI taxonomy): Eukaryota > Viridiplantae > Streptophyta > Magnoliopsida > Asparagales > Asphodelaceae > Hemerocallis > Hemerocallis citrina. Next base: position 1,571,788 of record JACEHZ010000390.1, read on the forward strand.
TGTCTGGGCGCTCTATTGAGCCTACCATTTACATAAAACATTTTCACTAAATTATGATTTCGTGATGCATAATTATTTATGGCTGAATGTTAAAACTGTACAGCCTAGATTAGATCCTTCAAGAAATACTGAATTACTATGGTAGTAAAAATTTCACCCCTCAATGCACACTTTGGCTCTATTACTGACTACCTGACGTGCTTTCTTGGTATACAATATAATCTTTTCCTGTCCATCATGTGATTGATGTGACTTAATTAAATCTACTCATATTTTTTATTAGTTCCTTTCTGTTCATTATTAAATACGTGTATGAGATTTATTTTATTAGTTTGAGCCTAGCAATTCGGTATTTAATTGTATATTATTTGCTAGATCCATATGCCAAACATAAACATTATGTTCTTTTTACTATTGAAAAATGAAACGTAATTTTATACCTTGCAAGTTTACTTTCCGTTTTTAGTATACAATAGCTATCATTTGAGTAAATCTAACCAGTTTGTCCAGGCTAGTGCAAATTTCCTTTATAGTTTACAACTAACTTGCTCTTTGTTTTTTTCCCCGCCCCTTTGTAAAAGTGCTATTTGCTGAGTTCTTATTTCTACATCATTTCTCTTGTGACAGGCACTGGAAACTTTTTATGAGAAATTCGATACAGATTTTATTGACATCAGAACTCAGGCCCGAGAGGTGCTTCAGAGAGAAGATGACTTGAATGAAATTGTCCAGGTACAGTTCGTTTACATGAAATATTTGTGCTGGTTGATGTCGTTTGTGCTAATATTTATTTATTGTAATTAAAGATGAGGTAAATGAACTGTGTTGTAAAAACAAAAGAAAAAGTGGGTGGCTAAGGGACTATACCCTCAGGTTCCTGACGCATAGGAATTGTAGCTTTTATCTCAACTTCTAGGAGCTTCCTTTCATCTAATTTTCAAATTGTGTGTTCAATATAACCATGAGTTGGAACCTTAACAAAACAACATACAATTCTCATGGAACATTTCTCCTAAGTTAAGGGAGTTCTTGGTTGGCTGCAACCATGATTGCAGTGCAAGTGTAGTTGCAAAAATGGCCAGTTGTTTTAGAACTGGACCTTGCAACTGAAATCACAGCTTCAAATGCTCCTCCAGTTGTAGCTCCTGACTTTTGCTTTCAAACAAGACTAATCAAGTTGAAACTCTAACCCTCCAACCTTCAGCCAGCACCTTTAGTCAGCACCATATCTGGCCAGCACACCTCTACTTGTGACTGCAGTTGCTATAACAGTTGGGCAATAGTTATAATTTGTAGTTGCAAACTCTAAATTTCTCTATTTTCCTTCTTCTTTCAGTCGTAGGTTCGAATCCTACTTGGGGAGATTTGATGTTTTCTGAATTCGAATTTCGTTTTATAGCTTTTCTGACCTAGCGACCCCAACAAGCAACGAACTTGATTTCATTGGAATATTTCTTAGTCTTAGTTCGAGTTATTGTTCGTCCTTATTTCGTAGCTTTGTTGTCTTGCGCCTTCTCCTTTCGCTTTCTTTCTTGAAGACCATGGAAGTAATGAAAAGAGAAAAGATCACATAGCGTGCAATTGAAAGAAGGGCTTAAGACAAGATTGTGCTAAATCAACTATCGGATAGAACCTCCGTTCGGTTCACCGGTCAGTAAGCGAACTGAAAGATTGGGACAGAAATCTCCAAGGAAATAGAGTACTTGGAGTTTAAGATTAAGTCTGATGGCAGTTTAAATTATTTTCCAAAATTTATTCTGAGCTATGTAGTAGATAATATTTGTTATGTTCACAAAATATGGAAAATTTAAAGGCTACCATGTACAAATAATAACTTCGGATCATTTGTCATTATCGGAATGAAACCGGGCATACATTAAATAGGGACAAAATATCTTTGGTGCAAATACACGGACAAATCTGAGTTGCTTTTGCATGTTATTTTGTAATGTTTCGGTTTGCCAAAGATGTATCAGTCTTGTGCCTATCAATAATCTATATATGCAGCAGGCTTCATTTGCTATACACCCTTGGCTTTCTGCATCCATTTTCCCATTGTTGTTTACAAGAAAGAATTTATTTAAATGAACCTTTAAAGCTGAAAGTATCTGATATCACGTATCATAAGTTTTGATTTGGGTCTTCCCTTGATTGAACTTTGTTCAATAATACCCTTCTTTCTTTAATTGCAGCTTGTTGGTAAAGATGCTTTAGCAGAAACTGATAAAATTACCCTAGAGACTGCAAAGCTTCTAAGAGAGGATTATCTTGCTCAAAATGCATTCACGCCGTAAGTGCGAACATGTTTACTCTTGCATTTACCAAGCCACTTGTTTTCCTCATTGTATACTTTGTTATTCACCCTTTCTTATGTACCATTTGGTGGCTGCTACAGTTATGACAAATTCTGCCCATTCTACAAGTCTGTTTGGATGATGCGCAACATTATTCATTTTAACACATTGGCAAACCAGGTATATTCTCTTTCCTCAGTCTTAAACTACCTATTATCTGCTTTACTTGCTGAGTCTGATTTCCTGTTCTATTGCCATACCCGTCACTTTTAATTGCTTCATTTATTGAAATTGCTATCTTGGTTCTAATTTGCTTTGACTTTAGGGTCACTCTTGTTAAATCTAACCTTATTACTGCAATGGTCTGCAGGCTGTTGAGCGAGGAGCTGGTTCTGATGGCCAGAAGATAACCTACAGTGTTATCAAGCATCGGTTGGGTGACCTTTTCTACCGCCTAGTGTAAGTGAACAAGTCTTTTAATCTAAATCAGATTTTTTCCGAATTAGAGGGGATCTGAATGGTAAATAATGTTTTTATTTTTAAGTAGGCTAGATTGTAGGTTTTATAAAGTTCGTCATCAAAAGTTGTACATGTAGATTCATTTTCTTGTTTGTTGCAAATTACAGGTCCCAGAAATTTGAAGATCCTGCGGAAGGTGAGGATGCTCTGGTCGCAAAGTTCAAGAAACTATATGATGACCTCACTGCTGGATTCCGTAACCTAGAAGATGAAACAAGATAGATACTCCTAAGCGGTTATAGTCTTATAGAGTTATTGGGGAAGGTTTAATACTCTCCATTTCTATATCTATATTGCCTCGTAGTTGGTTTGATTACTCTTGAGAGCAGCTGGTTTCTTCTCATCCTTCTAAGCATTTGGATAGAAATCGTTTGCCTGTCCATGCCTCATAATTTTGCCCGTAGTTTTGGATTCCATATATCAGTTTTTATTCTGTTATTATTCTTATATTTTTCTTCTGGAATAATATTTGAGTAGCAGTATTTGTAATAAAATGGCATTGTTCTTCATAATTATGCAGAACTCTGTATTTATTTTTGATGTTCATTGTTTCAGACTCTTGTGGTACAACATTTTCCAATAAGCACAGATTCATGTCCTACTCTTTTACCATTTTCTCCCTTTTTCATTTTATTTCAAGGCTGGTCGTTTAAATCATGTATTGGGCTCAAATTCTTAAGCCTGAATCTGACTAAATGATGTAAACCAAGAGTATTCTGTAATGCCTGGAGACCTCAATAGCAAGCAAGGTATTCTGTGTTTTCATAATATTGCTTGTCGCCAAAAAGTTATCAAACCCACACCTGAATAGGATTCAGGCTGGAAGTGAATTGGTCACATGTTTTCGTTCTTTCCTGTTTATTGGAGATGATAATCAAATTAATGCATTTAACTTATAAGTACTGCTCAAAGGTGGATGTGCTATGCACCAGAGGTTAACCAGAAATTGTGATCGCATCAAAGTTGACTGGCAATGTTGATAAGAGTTCAAAATTCGGGTTAGGTTAGCTGTGTATCCACTTAATATCGATCAAGACCAACCTAGCATGACTTGCAAAACCTGAGCAATGTTAACAAAAATGTATATAGATCATTTAGTCTACAATATTTGACATTTGCGATGGACTCGATGTTATAAACCTGAACCATAAAAGATCCGACCTGCCTGATCATGGCACGTTATCCCCCGTCGTTTGTTAATAATGAACAGAAATGATATATAGCTCGATTGGGTTCCTTGGTGTGAAGGGCTGAAGGCAGTCATAATCCTGGTTGGTCGAAGCTGTTTAATACGTAAAAAAGATGCTTTTGTGTATCGCATTACAGATTTTTGACCTACTGACTTTTACTTGGCTTCACTTGCAGTAAGCTTATTAATCTAATGGTCGATTTCTCAGAAACTTGTCGGATACTTTGGTTCATTTCGATTAACTTGAAGAAAGAAATGAGGTAATTACTTCCTCTATATCTTTTATTTTTGGGTGTGTGGGTGTGTGGCAGAATCCTCTATATCTGTTGATTCACTGCTGTTATATGAGCTGACTTTGCCGTATTAATTTGTTGTCAGGTGTAGGAGAATGCCATTTTCTAAGGCATAAAGGTCGGACTTGTTCAGGTATTAAGATCTAACCTTTCTTAAGACCATAGTGTAACGAAAAAAAGAAAAAAAATTCAGGATAGAAAGCTCAATATACATTCAAAACCTAAACCCATGGGGAAAAAACAACAAAAAAACCTATGACATTCTTGACTAAAATTCAACTTCCCTTTTGTGCATCGTGCATATGCAATTTTGAATTACCAAGGAAGTAGAGTCCCTTCGAGAAATCGTCTCAGTGGGCGATGTAAAATCCAAACCGTCGGTACGTTATATGCTTTATTTCCTTTTCAATCTCAAATTCATGTAATGTCTTGTTCATAAATAATTGTACCTTATGTATGTTCCGTAGGTAACCTATCGTATGTTCGGTGCCCCTACAGTGAAAAATTCCAGATAAGTAAGATATCTGTTACTAATAAACATTTAACAAAAATAATATAACAAGTGCATAATAATACCTATAATGAATTTGCCATATTCCCTCCATGATTTGCTATAAATACTTTACTTCTGAGGCAAACTACGTAATCTAGTGCTGCTAAAATGGATGGTTTTTGTTTAATATGGTCGAGCTCACCAAAAGCTAGCTAAGCTCCACTTATTGTAGAGGTTCGGGAATTGCACTTCTAGAGGTTCTACAGCCTTTTCACCTCCAAATGGCACACCCCCAGCCCAGTAAATTTCCGTACTCTCTCGGGAGCTCCTAGTCCTTTAAGCATACTAATCGAAAAGTATGAGACATCAACAAAGTTGATTAGATACAAATATCTTCAACTAAGTTCATTGGACAAAAGACTGATGTTGTAGTTTAGCTGCGCCTGCATGCATATAGGTGGAACTCTCAATTTATTTGACAAAAAAAAGTTACAGCAAAAGTTACTTTCGTTGTGCATTAAATTTGGAATAGCTCTGAACTGTAGTATGAGCCTGGTTAGGATCTAGATATACTTAGCCTAAGCCAATTACACACCTGCATTGGAATTTAAAATAATACTTATTCCACAAGAACAAATATAGTGATAAGTTGGAGATTAAATGGTTTCTCTTGAAATTTTAACTTGTGTTATTCACAAATATTACTTATAACTGATCTTTTCTTTGTCTAGTCATCATGGCCGGCCCTCACCTTGAGGCAGGTGAGACAGCTGCCTCAGGCCCCCGAATTTTTGTAATTTTAGGGGCCCCAAATTTGTATTCTTCTTGTAAATATAAGCACGTATTTTGTGTGTAAGAAAATTATATTGCTATTAGGGACCCCCAAAAATAATTATTTGGGCATTTTGCCTCGGGCCCCCGGAACTCACGGCCGGCCCTGGATGAGCTAATTCTTGAAGCCTTCTAACGCATGAAAGACAATCAAATAGGGTGGACTTCCTGTTGTAGAGGGGCCAAATAGAAAGATCATTGGTGCATTAAGCATCCGAGATATCAGATTCTTGCTGCTCATGCCAAAACTTTTCTCCACATTCAGGTATAGTTCGAGCTCGATACATCTTACTGTTTGACTTACTGCGTACTAAGACCCCAAAAATGGCATTCAGTAATGAATGGTGCCTCAAATGCTTAATTTGAAATGCAGTAGTTAATTAATGAGGCACATGCAAAATGTATTTTTAAAGTCTAATAGTGATGCTGTTTATTTCTGAGGCACGTGTGGAAGCACCAGGTGTGAGTTCGAACTCAATTTGTATTGAAGGAGATTGCCGCTCGTCTGCCGACCTTCGGTTGACCTTCTGGGGCCTACGATGAGCTCGGAAAGGCGTTGAAGGTTGGGCTCGGATCGGAAGGGTCGGATCCGAGGTCTTGTGTACCTGCAGACGGTCCTGAAACACCGGGGTTTGTCCCGGTGGCGGACCCTCCGACGCTCTAGTCAGTCTCTGTGAGAGAGTAGCAATAACTAGGTATATTTAAGTGGCAAAAGATTGATTACCTCCAAAAGGTGGGTGAGGGTCTAGTATTTATAGAAAATCCCAACCGGGTTTGGTTCCGCTTGGGGGCCGGGTTTGGATCCGAAAGCCCATGGGCCTGACGTGGCAGAAGGCCCAGGGGGTTTAGGGCGGTTGCTGTGATACCAGGAGTGGTATAGGGCTGACGTGGCGAAACCCTTGGCGGTATTTGGAGCTGACGTGGCCCATCGTGAGTCCTCTGTGCCTCTGGGGGAATCGGAGGGCCTAGGCTGCGCCAGGTCATCCCTCCGCCCCGCCAGAGAGAGGGGACGGCATGAGGGACTGCTCCGGATCGGACTCCGGGGGATACTGAGGCTCGTCAGTACGAGGAAGCCGGCACTGTGGGGGCAAACACGAGGTTCGGCGCCGACCCTGAAGGGGTCCGGAGCCGAACCAGGTCGGTATTCTTGCTTTTCTGAGTAGGAATTGTATTGGGCCATGGATGGGCCTCAGGCCATTTTTACACTGTCACACAAGCCCCCCACTCCTGCAGGGGGTGCGGGAGCTAGCCGTGGAGGAGTGCTCATGGTTGTAGAAAATGGGATGGTGAGTGATTGGATCTTCGTGAGAAGAGTACCCTGGTGCCAGACCCGACCCCGAGCCGGTCGAGGGATTATGGGCCAACAAGGGGGGTGGCGAGCCGTTGGCCTTCCTGAGAAGACCACCCTGGTGCCAGACCTGACCTTGAGCTTGGCGAGGGATTACTGGAAGGCAAGGGCGATGGCGAGCCGTGAAGCCTTCCGGAGAAGACTCCCCTGGTGCCGGACCCAACCTCGAGCTGATCGAGGGATTATGGGCCAACAAGGGGGGTGGCGAGCCGTTGGCCTTCCTGAGAAGACCTCCCTGGTGCCAGACCTGACCTCGAGCTTGGCGAGGGATTACTGGAAGGCAAGGGCGATGGCGAGCCGTGAAGCCTTCCTGAGAAGACTCCCCTGGTGCCGGACCCGACCTCGAGCTGATAGAGGGATTTATGGGCCAACAAGGGGGGTGGCGAGCCGTTGGCCTTCCTGAGAAGACCTCCCTGGTGCCAGACCTGACCTCGAGCTTGGCGAGGGATTACTGGAAGGCAAGGGCGATGGCGAGCCGTGAAGCCTTCCTGAGAAGACTCCCCTGGTACTGGACCCGACCTCGAGCTGATCGAGGAATTATGGGCCAACAAGGGGGGTGGCGAGCCGTTGGCCTTCCTGAGAAGACCTCCCTGGTGCCAGACCTGACCTCGAGCTTGGCGAGGGATTACTGGAAGGCAAGGGCGATGGCGAGCCGTGAAGCCTTCCTGAGAAGACTCCCCTGGTACTGGACCCGGCCTCGAGCTGATCGAGGGATTATGGACCAACAAGGGGGGTGGCGAGCCGTGGGCCTTCCTGAGAAGACCTCCCTGGTGCCAGACCTGACCTCGAGCTTGGCGAGGGATTACTGGAAGGCAAGGGCGATGGCGAGCCGTGAAGCCTTCCTGAGAAGACTGCCCTGGTGCTAGACCCGACCCCGAGCTGGCCGAGGGATTTCGGGCTAATCAAGGGGGATGGCGACCGGTTGGCGCCCCAGAGTGACTGAGCGGGGATATCCCACCATTCATGTGGTGTATTGAAGGCTCTCCGAGAATGGTGTGATGGTCCAATTTCCTAGGGGCATTTAATGGCGCCGCCTAATAAATGTAGATGGTGCGTGGTTTTCCGTTGATTGACCTTCCCTGCGCCTCAACGGTTAGTCCCTGGGGGAGGTTATAAATACCTCCCCCCTCCATTGTAGGTATGATCAAAACAGGGGTGGCCCATTGGCTCTCAGAGGTGTCTGCTTCGGCGGACGCCTGTCTTTGGCTAATATTTTCGACCCTAGCAGCGTCGGAGAGGTGGTTACTCTGCCGCCCTGATCTTCTCTTGGATCTGATGGACCTTGATATGGTGGCCAGGTCTACGGGAGATCAGGGCGAGAGGGGGTGACGGCCGAAATCCGTGCTGTGGGAAGAGGAGCTTCGGTTTAGTGGTGGTTTTGCCGTCTGGATCCCTTTTCGGGTCAGACTGCCCTGTCATGGAGGTTTGGCCCGGGGGAGATCCAGACGAAAAGACGCACCCACCGTATACCGGCCTTGGGGCTGAAGGGCCTCGGATGGGGGGGCCACCTCCCGTCGGGGGTCGGTCAGTCCGTCTTGGTAGGGCTGTAGGCGATGGCGGTTTCTGTTCCACCCTCGAACAGTTCGGGGTTTCGGCTGCCGAGGCTGTAAGTCCCGGACTGCTCGAGGGTGAGAGGGGAACTGGTCGGACGCTGGAGCCCGGGGCGTCTGTCATATGACGGTGCCTTAAACTTAAAAGAAATGTTTTCTCCGTCGTGTATCCCACCCGACCCGACCCCAGAGTTAGGCCGTCAGTCTGGCGTCTGATGACGTCCCCCGCACAGGTTTCGAGAACGCGGCGCGATTTTCCAGGCGGCAGTTGTGCGTCAATCAGTGAACAGTAATCGCGGAAGTCGAGGAGCCGTTCTTCCCTTATATAAGTATTCCCCCTTTTTTCCCTTTCGCCCACTACAATCTTGCTGCTTCTTTCTTCAAAAAATCTCCCACCCCTTCAGCGATTGCTCTTGCAGTTTGCCGTACTCGGTTCGCCTTTCCGAAGCGGTCCCAGGTTAGTTTGGTAAGTTTGTTTTATCTTTAGGCACAGATGGATAGGGCTCAGTCCGGTTCGTCGGCGTCGTCGTCCAGGGGGGAAGTAAAGCCTGACTCTCCGTCGACGTCGTGGGAAGAGCCCGTGTTCGAGGAGGGATCGGTGCCCGTTGTGGGCCATACTGGCTTGGTTTCTTTGGAGGGCTCCGTAGGTGAGGGGGAAGCGATACACAAGTCGAGGGCGTCGCGTACTCGACGTCCCTTTGTGGTGGAGAGTAGTGGGTCGGAGGGAACCGGCGAGGGTTCGGACGGCATTCGCGTGCTGGAGCTGTCTTCCGATGAGGAGAGTGGCGAGGGCAATACAGTGAGGAGATCCACCGCTCAGGGTCGAGGACCGTCGGAGCGAGTTAAGAAGGAGAAGAGGGCCCCAGGAAAACCGGGGTCGAGGACCGGCGGTTCGAGCAAGGCGCCTGTTTTCCGTAATTTGATGACTGGCTCGCCCGTCCAGCCGAAGCATTTCCGTCAGTATCCCGACGATCTTTCTGACCAGGAGCTCTTCGGAGTGCAACCCTCTTCGCCGAGCCGGGGGAGGGTGATGATGGACGCGATCTCGACCGTTTTGGAGGGCGGGGATTTGGAGGTTCTGCAGCTGGCGTATCATATAGGGCCTGGTCACGAACTGCTGATGCCGAGCCCTACTCTGCGTCCCACCGATCCCTTATCAGCTTGGTACTGTGTCTTCCCGGTGGACGCTTTTATCTCTGGCCTGAGGTTGCCGGTCCACCCGTTCATTAGGGACGTGTTGAACTGGGCCTCCTTGGCGCCCATGCAGTACGGGCCGAACTCGTGGAAGCAGATCATCTGCTTTATGCTGATGTGCGAGGAGCAGCAAGTACCCCTGCGGTTGAACGTGTTCCGTGCAATGTTGATGGTCAATCCGTCGGCCGAGGGTGTATACTATATCTCTCCCCGGAGCGGGGGGAAGGTCGTTCGCCACCACCCCGATTCCATCAAGGGATGGAAGGAGAAGTATTTGGTGATCCGGAGTGAAGAGCCATGGGACATTCCTACTCGATGGAACCACTCCAAGCCGAGCCACCCACCGCCGAGGCAGGGGGATCTGTCGGCAGATGAATGGGGGTTTGTCGAGCGCCTCCGCCAGTCACCTAGCATTGATTGGACGGAGGTGACGGAGACCATTCTGGCGAGCGCTGGACTGAGCCCAGCTGTTATGCGTATGTAGTTGTTCCTTTCCTCTGGGTCCTTTCTTGCTTTCTTGCTCATTGCTCTTAATGGTTTTTTCTGCAGGTATGGATGAGGCATCGATCCAGGCAAGGCGGCTGGCCATGAAGAAGGAAAACGCCGAGAAGAAGAAGGCGGAGGCGGCGAAGAGGTCGAGGGAGCTGCCCCTTGTTATCTCGGAAGTTCAACTCGAGCCGAGGACCAAGAGGGGTCGCTCTGAGACGAGCAAGGGTGTGGCTTCTTCGAAGGGTCTGGGCCGAGCAGGGGCCTCTGTTCTCGACAAGGGGAAAGGTCCCTGGGTCGAGGCCGAGGAAGAGGATCCGGTGGTGGAGCTGTTGCGGCAGCGGTGGGCTCCTGACTGGTCGGTTCTGATGGGGGACCGCCTGACAGAGGAGGCCTAAGCCGTCGAAGTGGTGGAAAAGCTGGCGACCCCTTGCGATCGCAAGGCGATGGAGGGCGAGCCCGTAGAGGCGGCGTTCGCCCGCCTGGCACAGGCCACTGTGCAGGTAAGTCTGTCGACTCTGTCCCTCTTTGTTGATTTACGTGCCGAGGTCTCATCTTTGTCTGTCGTTGGTTGTAGGCCTGTATACAGGGGGCCAACATCAAGAACCTGTACGAGGCGTCCCTGGCTCAAGAGCGAGCTCGAGCGGAAAAGAGCGAGCTGGAGATGAAGGAGATGCGAATCGAACTCGAGGGTTCGCATAAGAGAGAGCAGCAGCTGGAGCTCCAGCTCAAGGCCAAGGATGTGGAGTGGGAGAAGAAGATGGCCTCCCTGAAGACGAAGTTTACCAAGGAGGCGGAGGAGGTGTTGCGCAAGGGCCAGCAGATGGTGATCGCGGCCCAGGACAAGAGCTATGAGAGGGCCCTCAGCCACGTGAGGCACTTCTTCCCGGCCCTCGATCTGTCCAATTTTGAGTATGATATGGAGATCGAGGGGACGTCGAAGACTCCGGGTGAAGCAGGGCCCGCCGTCGACCCCTCGGCCGACGCTCCCGTGGATCCGTCCGTCGGCGCGGAGGTGGGTCTATGAGTTGTGTAATTTTCGTCTTTCTTTTTCTCTCCCTCGATTGTGTTTGCCTCCCGCGGACTGGCCACCGCATTTTTTGTAAGAAACATTTGGATTTATAGTGGCAAGAAAAGTTTTTTGACCGGCCGGTTGGTTTGACCTCGGACATTTCTGAATCTTCTTGAGAATGTGTGTTGAGTTGGTTGGTTATCTTGTAGGTCGCGGCTATCCTTCCTGAAGGAGACTCCCGTAGTTTCTATGTGGCACGACTCCGGAGTAAGGTTAAGGTCCTGGAAGCCGCGCTGGCTCGCCACCGAAGGGGGGCTCGGGACACTGATGAAGCTTGTAACTTTTATCGGAATAAGTTCGCCGTCTTGAGTGCGGAGGCGCGCCGATTGAGAAGAGTGATGTGGGATCGGGAGCTCGGCGGGACGGACATTAGACGAGCCGGGCTAAGTACCTTGGAGCCGAGGTCTCCCCTGGGGGGCTACCTCGCGACGTCTTTGTGGAGGAGGAGACGGAGATGCCTCGTTACAAGGCGATGCTGGGAGCCTCGTTCTCTTCATCCTTGGGTCGACTGGCGGAGGGGGTTCCCTCTGCGTTGCTGTTGTTGCAGTGGGCGCGACCGGATGACGCCCAGAGTTCGGTGGCTGGACCGTCGATTGGGGCTGAGGCTAAGGAATATCACAGCGAGGGGGGGGGCCCCTAGTTGCTTGGTCGAAGTACTCTTTGTCCCTCGTTGGGCCCGGGGGGGGCCCTGATCTACCTGATTTGAGAAGAGTGGAGTGGTCTTGTAACGGTCTTTGTTTTTTCTTTCGTTTTATTTTTTCTCTTTGGAACGAAGAATAAAGGGGTATGAAAGAGGAATCCTTTTCCCTCCTTGCTCCGGCCAGCGATGCGGTACGAAATGTCGGAGGCAAGGTCTGGCTCCATCGTTCCGCGAGGGATCGAAGTGGGGCCTTAGGAAGGACCTTCGGTCCGGACTCGTATTGAGATTATCGAGACATTTGGGGTTCGGATAAAAAGGCATATTTTTAGTATAAGGTAGGGAGGGTCGCTAAGGCAGCCCTTTACAAACGAGGGTTTACACCAAAAACAAAAGATTTACATATAGCCGGGCCATAGTCTACGCTCGTCCGGCGTCGAGGGGGAACACGCCTCCACCGACGGTGGTCATGTAGCATGATCGCGCTGCTTCTTGACTGCCTCGGACGATGCCGACTCCTTGAGGGGTGGGGAACTTGAGCTTCAGATGGTAAGCCGAAGGCACCGCCTGTAGGGAGCATAGTCCAGGCCGGCCAAGTATGGCGTTGTAGGCCGCCTTGACGTTGACCATCATGAAGTCCATGGATTCGGTCCTCTTGACAGGAGTCGACCCGGCGGTAACGTCGAGGGTAACAATCCCTTCTATTACGACAGGGACGCCTGAGAACCCGTGCAGGGTGTATCCAGCTGGCTTGAGTTTTCCTCGGGGTAACCTGAGATTTTCGAAGGCTTCGAGAAAAAGAATATTCACCGAGCTACCGTTGTCGACGAGGATCCTGCGGACCTCACAATTAGCCATGTGGAGGTTGATGACGAGAGCATCGCAGTGGGGCAAGCGAACACCTTCAAGGTCTTCCCCTGAGAAGGAGACCGGCCTTGATTGTAGTTTGGGCGAGGGGTTGTCTTTGACAGCGTTCACCTCTCGAAGGAAGGCTTTTTTGGAAGTGTTTGATCCGCCTCCCATCGGCCCTCCGTGGACACAGTGCAAGATGAAAGGGATATCCGCGGCTCCCTCGGAGTCGGGGTCCCGATCCTGGGACTGGTTTGGAGCAGGGTTCGGAGGCGATTGCCTCCGGTTCCTAGCGTCTCGCCGATCCCGTGGGCCTTCTCGGGTAAACTCTCGGAGGTATCCTCTGGAAATGAGTTCTTCAATTTCGTCTTTCAGGGCTCGGCATTGGTCGGTTTCGTGCCCGTGATCTCTGTGGAAGCGACAGTAAAAGCGCTGGTCTCGATTCTTGTTGTTATTAGATCGGGGGGGTAGTCGGATAATGCCCTTGTCTTCGATTTCCAAGAGGATGGCGGAGATGTTATGCGTCAGGGGAGTGTACCCCTCGAAGCGGGGGACTGGCGGGACCTTCTTTATGGCCCCCGGGTCCCTTGGAGCTTTCTTCGGTGGTTCGCCTTCCTCGGTCTTCCGCTTTCCTTTCCCGGTGGCATCCCTGGCATCTTCGGGGTTGAGGGCCTCTTCTGCCCTAATGTATTTCTCGACCCTATTAAGGAGGTCGGGGAAGTCGATGGGGGGTCTCTTGGCCAGAGAGGCCTTCAGCTGTCCGGGGCGGACGTTGTGCCGGAATGCCGCTGAAGCGACGCCTGGGTCGAGGGAGGAGACCGACCTTGCCTCAGCGGTAAATCTCCGGACGAACATTCTGAGTGATTCCCCCTCTATCTGTTTGAGCCCAAGTAATGAGGCGCTGGTCCTTTCGGCCTTCCGGCTAGTGACAAAATGGGCAAGAAAATTGCCCTCGAGTTGGTCGAAGGAGTAAATGGAGCCGGGGGCGAGTTTCGAGAACCACTCGCGAGCAGGACCCCGAAGGGTGGCGGGGAAGGCTCGGCAGAGCAGGATATCCGAGGCGCTGTGAATCATCATGAGGGTTTTGAAACCCTCCATGTGATCAGCAGGATCTCCCTCGCCGTCGTAGGTCTCGAATTGAGGGGGCCGGAAATTCCGGGGTATTTCCGCTAGGAGGATGGGGGCGGAGAAGGGTGGACGGACAGGTCTGTACCCCTGAGCCATTCTTTGGTCGCCGTCCCTTATGTGATCGAGGCGGTCCTCCATTTCTTGTAGGCGTCTTAGGAGTACGTCATCGTCTCCCGGCTGGATCGTTGAAGGGCGGGACGCGCTGGCTTCGGCGTCCGACCCCGTTTGCGAATGGAGGGTTTCTTCCCTGGGGGCCCGTCGGAGGGCTCCCAGCATTTCTTTTCGGAAGTCTTGGAATTCCTTATGAGTGACGGGGGCTCTTTCGGCCCGGTTTGGTTGGTCCGAGGGTTGTCTTCCGACTCGGCTGAGCGCGGGTCTGCGTACCTCGGACGGTGGCCTCGGGCGGTTCGGGGCCGGGTTGGAAGCGGCCCTTCTCCTGCTGCGGGTAATCTTGCGGTTGAGGATTATTCCCCGGAGGTCGGGCTGGGCTGGCCGGCCGACGCTCCCTTGGGACTCCCGAGAGGGAGCCTTGTGTTTCGACGGGCGTGGCCTGGCTTTATTGGTGGGTGGGGGCGAGTCCCGTTGGTTGACGGAGGAAGCAGCCCCCTTGCCTTTGGTTGCCATGAGGATTCGGCTGTCGATGGCCTTTGAGGGTCTGGGTCGGATCGGCTTCTGGAGCAGCTGTTTCCCACAGACGGCGCCAACCTGATGCTGTTTATTTCTGAGGCACGTGTGGAAGCACCAGGTGTGAGTTCGAACTCAATTTGTATTGAAGGAGATTGCTGCTCGTCTGCCGACCTTCGGTTGACCTTCTGGGGCCTACGATGAGCTCGGAAAGGCGTTGAAGGTTGGGCTCGGATCGGAAGGGTCGGATCCGAGGTCTTGTGTACCTGCAGACGGTCCTGAAACACCGGGGTTTGTCCCGGTGGCGGACCCTCCGACGCTCTAGTCAGTCTCTGTGAGAGAGTAGCAATAACTAGGTATATTTAAGTGGCAAAAGATTGATTACCTCCAAAAGGTGGGTGAGGGTCTAGTATTTATAGAAAATCCCAACCGGGTTTGGTTCCGCTTGGGGGCCGGGTTTGGATCCGAAAGCCCATGGGCCTGACGTGGCAGAAGGCCCAGGGGGTTTAGGGCGGTTGCTGTGATACCAGGAGTGGTATAGGGCTGACGTGGCGAAACCCTTGGCGGTATTTGGAGCTGACGTGGCCCATCGTGAGTCCTCTGTGCCTCTGGGGGAATCGGAGGGCCTAGGCTGCGCCAGGTCATCCCTCCGCCCCGCCAGAGAGAGGGGACGGCATGAGGGACTGCTCCGGATCGGACTCCGGGGGATACTGAGGCTCGTCAGTACGAGGAAGCCGGCACTGTGGGGGCAAACACGAGGTTCGGCGCCGACCCTGAAGGGGTCCGGAGCCGAACCAGGTCGGTATTCTTGCTTTTCTGAGTAGGAATTGTATTGGGCCTTGGATGGGCCTCAGGCCATTTTTACACTGTCACAAATAGTTACTCGTCTATACTTATATATAACATATAACATATAAGAAGTTAAATTGAAGTATGCATAATAAGGCGAGAAGAAGCCCAACAGGAGAATTAGGTATCTGTTTCAAAGTCGATGGTAGTTTTTTTTCAAATAGTAGATGTCACGGAATATCTTAAAGGTAGAAAAATATTTGGAAAATGATAATGCTATTCTGACTACAATTTGTGCACTATTTGATCTCACTGTGTATCTGCAACAATCTCTCTTAGATTTCGTGATCCTGAGATTGTGTTACTTCGGGATGTGCAAAAAGGTATTCATTGAAGCAGTATTTTTATTTTCTATATTTTTTGGGAACAAGACCATCGCTACACGTACACACTGTGCAAACACTCACATTCCATAATTGGGGAATTGTGCAAGGGGAGGTTCGAACCCCGACCTCTTAAGAAGCGAAGGGCTTACCAGGAGTCTACTAGGGTTGCCATTGAAGCAGTATTATTTTATTTTATTTTATTTTATTATTATTAGAGTCAAAAGACTCCGGCCTAAATAAATTAATAAAAGAAAAGTATTGTTATAGACAAACAAATATTTCTTACAGAATAAATTAAAAGGTACTAATGACACTTTGATTTAGCATAAATCTGCTTACATACTCAGTTTTTTCCTTTCTAATTAAGAGTTCTTTTACTAACTAGATGCTCTTCAGTAAGATGAAAATTTGACAGATGGATTGGAACATCCCATACTTGTACAGTAGAACTAGAGAGAAGTACAGATTTATACTATATTGGCAAAAAAGTTCATCTCGATTCTTACAGGTTATTGTTTTGCATTAGGCATCCAACTGTGATGGATTTCATCAAGACTAAAGAAGAATCACTGACCACCCCAGAATTAAGGGATTCATCAGTGTCATCATTCGTAACTCCGCCATTGCCTGTCCCGAGCCATAAACCGGGTAAGGAGGACGGTTGCATTAGGTAGTTGACAATCAGTACAAAATTTTGTCAAATTCTATGAATATGAATCCTAATCAGTGTCATCATTCGGGACATGTGAACCAGATGCATGCATGCCTTGGAAGCGTGATCAACAGCGTGTCATCGGAAGGTGTTCATTTCGGATTTATGTAGTGGAGGGTGATGAATGTGAAGTTGTCGGCGTACGTTACTCTTAGGGATGTCATCTCTTGCTTCATCTGTGACTATGAGCCACCTGATTACTTCGATGAGTACCTTGAGAAGGATGAGCCGAACCAGTGACTTATTACGAGTTCTTTTTAAATCTTGTTAGGTGGAAACAATCTGAAAGTAGAAATGCTACATACATATAACTTCAACTGGTATATGATGACTGTAATTATCTGAGCTAAAGTGTGTGCATATCTGTACTGTGTTGCGAATGTCAATAAAATAAACCAACCTTTTTTTCTTGTGGATTATGTGTTTTTTTCTTCATATTCACACATTTTGAATTAGCATGCACTATTAAATAAACCATCTTTAATAATTTTTCCGAATACCTTATGCCTTAATGAGTTAATGGGGGCATTTGGTATGCAAAGTGGAGGATTCCCGTGAATCTCACATTTTGGAGAATCTTTTATTATTGTGTTTGGTATAAAGCTATATTTCTAAAAATCATCCACTAATTCTGTCAGAAAGATAATAATCCACTACCGTGTTTGAACTTTTATCGTATATACAATGGTGGTCGAACAAAGAACAAAGCGTGAAAGAAAAAGGGAAGAGGGTGGCTGCTATAGCAGTGGATGATTCTCTTCACTTGTTTATTTAAATTAAAAACTTTTCAAACTACAGGACGGGAACCCACAATAACACGATATATTAATTTGACAATTATAAATTCATTAGGCCATGTTTAAGAACAAATTTAAGATTGATAACTTAGCATGTACGCTAACTTTAATTGATATGAGTTTATCTTCAACTTAAAGTTATCTTTGAAGTCAAGAAAAATAAAATAAGAGTGGCTGATAACTATATTTTTCTCACCGTTTGATGTGAATAAAATGGATATAGTTATCTTAATTCTAAAATGAGTTTGGAACATGCCATCATATGTTTATAATAAATAGCATCGAAAAAAGATAATGTCCTCAACATAAATTCAATGTCAAGTGCCTAAGCCATACGGTCCATACAAACAAACTGTACTAAGCCAAGAACTAACACAAACAAACAAACTGTACTAATAAAACAAGATTGTTGAACTCCTCTAGCATTCTCCTCATCGTGAAGAGATTGAGGCTCAAGATCAGTAACCGTAGTCCACAAAAAATTCTGAACCACTCCTCGATATGCAGTCAGCACAAACATTACCTTTCACATTGATATGATGCATGACCAATAATAATATCACTCATCAACTGCCTAAACCAAATCTAGATGCAACAGTGCTGAGCAAAGGAAATGGTGATCGGCTCGGGAGCTACACCTGCCGACCCTACCTATCCCTGAACTCCACTTCCCTCCTCCCGCATCTTCTCCCTGTTGTTTTTCTTCTTCTTCTTCTTCATACCCCTTCCTACCTTTCTCCTAGATTCCAACATCCTATTCCCTTCGAGGGTCGTGCTTGCCGATGGAGTTGTCGGAGCTCGAGATGAGTGGCCGCGGGCCCAACGAGAGGGTCCGCCAGGCACACCTGTAGACAGCCCCCATAACCACCGCTGCCACCATTCCCCCACCACACCACATGCCGTCAACCCACCACCACCACCACCTTCACATTCTCAACCCTCTCTGCCTCCCCCCCTATTACCTCCCCTACCTATGCCACAACCCACCCTTCTGTCCACCCCACACACCCCACAGAGATGATCAACCCCCTCGATGAGGCTGGCCGGAGGCTCAGACGGTCTCGTTCCCCCACGCGTGCACACCATAGTGCGCATCAACAGCGGATTGGGCGAGCGCATAGTCATCATCGCCACGCAGCGCCACCCCACAGTGAACGGTCCCACAGGGGGGGGGGGGGTTACTACAGGCTCTTTCGAGCGTAACAGAGACCCTCCCGGAGGCCATTATCACTCCTACGAGGAGAGGGGGGATCAGAGGCAACAGGCACTATGAGCGACATCAGAGACTCCCAAACTTTCAGCAGAAACACCAATCATCCCATCACCACTCCTCACACAGAGATCACCCACCGCCACATTACTCCACCACAACCACGACCTCCATTTTCAACCACAAACCACATCGCCCAACACACTCCCTCCGCTATCCTCCTCCTCCGAAATGGGAGACTAAAATCCGGTCTGACCAGGTTCACCAACCCCCTCCCTTACCTCACAACCCCCATTCTCCGGCTCTCAACCATCCCCAGTCATCTCCACAGCCAGCTTGGGGGGTGCAGCCTCCACAAAAATCCATCGTTGAGCGGGCCCAAGAGGTGGGTCCACAAAACGAGGATAGAAGGGAGAATGTACCTGGGCTGACGGAGGAGATGATCGAGGAGGATTCATGGGTGGAAGTTCACAGTAAGGGAAAAAAGAAATTAAACAGTATCTCCCCCCCCCCCCACCTATTACAGAACTCAGAAAGAAGCAAAGGAAAGGAATACGCAAACCAGCACCGTGTTTCAACTGCAGCGACCTGGGGCACTATCGGCAGGACTGCACGAAGGAGGTGCAGTGTCTGAAGTGTATGAAATGGGGGCATATGTCATACGTGTGCACAAAGGTTACCTTGTCCAGCAATGACGATGAGCGACCAATAAGAAGAGGTAGGTCGCTAGATAAACCCACCCTCATACGACTAGCCAACAGCTTAGAGACGATCAGACTAGAAGAGAAGTGGTTATGCCAATGGTGTGCCATTGTTAAAGTGATAGCAGGGTGCCCATCGGAGAACCACCTTATCCAAGCTTTGAAAGCCAAATGGCCGATGGCAGCACATAGAGACTGGGTAGCCAAAAAGATGTGGCACGTACCTCCAATTCTTGGCATCTTTTCCTTCGCCGGAGAAGATGACGGAGGTGTCTGCTATGGGAGTAGTGGATTTTGGCCATTTCAAAGTGGAGTTCTTCTCTTGGTCACCAAGCTTCGGAGAAGAATTGCCTCAAGGGGAGCGTTTTTGGATTTGGATCCATAACGTGTCTTTGCATTTCTGAAAGAAAGAAGCGTTGCAAGAGATCATCTCCGAGTTTGGTACAATAGAAGACATAGACAGCAAGACGGTGCAGCGATCGGAGATCATCTCTACTAGAGTCTTGATCCGAAGCCCAGACATCACCCTCATGCCACACTTCGCAAAGGTCTTCTCTTTCGAGGAGTCGTACCTCATGAGATTCGTCCTCGATAAGCAAGCGGAGCCGGAGATGAAGGAGCTCCAGACTCTCTCACCCCCCTCTACACTCAGAGATGGGCGCTCCTACCGGCATGCGGTATCGCCGGAGTGGGACCTCACTTTGGATGGAGCCCACGAAATTGAGAAAGCACACCGTGAACTCATCAAAGCTGTAAAGGGGAAGGATGTGGGCCAGGGCCAGCCGCTCATCGGCGACAAAGGGAGAAGTTTCACCAAAGTACCCAACGGTCAAAACGACATGCACATGGGGGATCTGCAACCAGAGCCACAAATGGGAAGTGGTACAGACCCAGTACCATCCCTTGGAAACATAGCGATGCAGAAAGCTCAAAATGGAAGTCAAACCCTACAGGATAGGGATGAGACGCCTAGAGAGGAGGAGCAGGAAGAGGGAGAAAAAGCAAGAGCTGATAATAGAAAGATCCCTTTTTTGTTCAACGGGTTTAGCAAATCGCCTAAAAGGAAAAAGGTGATGTCTTTGGGCAAAGACAGTGAAAAGAGGAGAGTTTTTTTGCGGAAGAAGACGAATGGGGGAACCAAGGAGCAGGTTCCAATAGATGAAAGTGGGTTGTATGGGAAAAGCTAGAAGCTTGGGGACAAGAGCTACTGAGAGAAGATGCCAGTTTGGGGAAGAAGACGAGCAAGGACCTCGTCAAAGACCGCGTTCTTCCCCCAAATGAGAAGAACACAAACACAGTGGAAGAGGAAGCAGAAGACATAAATGGAGGGTTGGGAAGAGAGCACTATGTGAGCGTCTCTTCGTTTCCCACGCCCGCCCCTTCGATCGCAACGCCTACCGATGAGGAGTTGCCATGTGGCCCACTAGCGGTAACAGATGACAGAGAGGGGGTTATGGTGAGTCGCGAAGGAGAGGAAGGGTTAAATGGAGTCCATGCGTGCGTTAATGGACCCAAAGAGGGGCCCAAGTCACCTTTTATTATCTCTGGGCCAAAATAGGGGCCCATTGGGGCGGAGTTGCACAAAGAGCAACAGGTCATGAACAACAATCTCAGTAATTTGATTTCTGATAATATTGATACAGTGGTCTCTGGGGGCAGAAGCCACATCGATGAAGACAAGTGTGAGGACAGACTGAATCTCGAAGACGATTATGTTTACTCTGATGGAGAATATTTGGATTCTAAGGGGCTGGCAGAGGAGTCCCCGGGTATTTCTCCTGAGTTCGTTCCTTCCACTTTCCCTACTACGCAGACGTCTTGACCTGTGTCTAGTCAGGGTGATACAGGTTTTAGGGTTCAGAAAGTTGCTAAGAGGGCTATGGAGGAGTCCTTAGACAACTATTTGGAGATTGCGGCAGCCACTAAGTCTGTTAAGACTAGCGACGGAGGTACGCGTTCCTTCCTAGCTTCTATTTTTAATTTCATGACTGATTCTGAGATTTTTAATCTAGCCAAAACCTGTGGTCTGGCGATGAGTGATACTGATAGGAATGCCTTCCTCCTAAATAAGATTAGGGGGTGGGAGAGTGATAAGGCTAATATCATGTCGAACTCATCTGCCAAGGCGAGTGATGGTCCCACTTTATAGTATAGTTAATGGAGGCTATCTTCTGAAACATTAGGGGCCTGGGCAGGCGGGGCAAACGGGAAATGGTTAGAGACGTCATCGCTAAATCAAAAGTTGGCATTGTTGGGCTGCAGGAGACCAAACTGTCCCATATTGCTAGACTTAGTAGACTGGGAGGGGTATCATATTTTAGAATGGAAAATTTGCCCGTCAATTGGGGCCTCCGGGGGTATTGCAGTTGGGTTTAATCCTGTGCTGTTTTCATGCCTATACGAGATCCACGAGCAATACTCATTACCGGTACTTCTCCAACGTAAATCAGACCTGTAGACCAAGTCCGTTACGGTGGTTTATGGTCCGCATACTACTGCTACTAGGGGGTATTCTGGGATGAACTATGAGTGGTTCGCGAATGATGGCCGCACCCCTAGGTCGTGGGGGGAGATTTTAACATCACCAGGTTCGCCTCTGAACACAGGGGCAGAGGGGCTAGTGACTCTGATAGGAAATCTTTTAACGAAGTTATCACGGACCTGGAGCTGGTGGACATTCCCATTACTAATAGGCTCTACACCTGGTCTAACATGCAAGCGACGCCCATCCTAGCTAAGCTTGATAGGATCTTGGTATCTGCGGACTGGGAGGCCAAATTCCCTTTGATGTGGGCCAAGTCACTCCCCAAACCAACCTCGGATCATGTCCCTATTATTCTCTCTTCCGGAGAAGGGCACCCCAGAAAATCCCCCAAGTTTAGATTTGAGAAAGCGTGGTTGGAAATCCAAGGGTTCCACCACATGGTAAACGAGAATTGGTTCCGCCCCACTAGAGGGACTGAAGCAACCGCAATCTGGTGCGAAAAAATCAGAAGACTGCAGACCAAACTCAGGAAATGGAACCGGACCAGATTTGCACGGATCTAAAGAGAAAAAGATTCCCTCCTAGAAGGTATTGAGGAGCTGGAAAAGACGGAGGAAACTAGGATACTGTCACAGGAGGAGAGGAATAGGCTGCTTCAACTCCGAGAAGACATTCACCAGCTTTATAGACTTGAAGAACTCAAATGGCAACATCGATCCAGAATTTCGTGGCTTAAGGAAGGAGACGCGAATACTGCATTCTTTCACCATGTTGTCAATGCCCATCGTAGATCTAATCTCATCCATTCGATCCACTCGAAGTCTGAAGATATTCAAGGGGACGAGAATATCAGGGTAACATTTCAAACTCATTTCAAGCAGCTTTTTGGACAGAAGGCGACTTCACCAAGAATTCTGGCAAGACGAATCTGTCCCCATGCTTCAACACCTTGAAAATCCTTTTACGAAAAAGGAAATCCGGGAGATAGTATAGCAACTCTAAAAGGACAAAGTCCTAGGCCCAGATGGTTTCCCAGTCTTTTTCTACCAAGTGTTCTGGGAAGAAATCAAGGACGATCTATGTAACCTGTTCGCTGACCTATATGATCATAAGCTTAAACTAGGTAGACTTAATTTTTCTGAGGTGGTATTGATTCCCAAGAAAGAAGACCACTTGCGGGTGGGAGATTTCCGCCCTATTAGTCTCCTTAACTGCTCAGTTAAGATCATCACTAAGACCCTGGCTAATATGTTGGAAAAGGTGATGGACGGACTCATTAGTAACGAGCAAACAAGGTTTATTAAAGGGCGGTGTATTCAGAATAGTATGGCCATGGCCGAAGAAACTATATATCACTGTCACACATCAAATGCTAAGAGCTATCTCCAGAAATTGGACTTTGAGAAAGCATACGACTCGGTGGAATAGGAATGTCTCCTGGAAGCGGTGGCTGGTAGAGGATTTGGGGATAGATGGATCAGATAGATCCACACATGTCTCACCACCAGCAGAACTGCTATTATAGTGAATGGGGTTGCGGGCCAACCCTTTTCGTGTAAACGGGGCCTTAGGCAAGGAGACCCCCTCTCTCCCCTCCTCTTCACCATTGTGGCAGACATATTGCGGTCCATGATGGCTAACTGCAGTAGGGTCAGCTGGTTATCGCCAGTGGCAAGCAGTGTCAATCGCCAAGGTTGCTTTATCCTCCAATATGCAGACGATACTCTCCTTTTTGGAAATGACAACCTCGAGGTAATCACCGCGTTCAAAGGACTCAGGGTCAATTTCCACAAAAGTGCACTTATCCCCATCGCACTATCAACAAAGGACGCACAAGAGCATGCCACGATTCTCAACTGCGCCATCGAGAGTTTCCCCATTAAATACATGGGGTTACCATTGAGATTGGGGAAACTTAAGAAGGCGGACTGGTTACCAATCATTGATGTGTAGAAAACCGTCTGGCTGGTTGGAAAGGTAAAACTTTATCCTTGGGAGGAAGAGTCACGCTTATCAATGCAGTTCTCTCAAATTTTCCCGCCTATTATTTGTCATTTTTGAAATGCCATGTTGGGTTATCCAGAGAATTGACCGCACTCGTAAACAGTTTCTTTGGAAGGGGGCTAGCCCTGATAGAGGCGGTTATAACCTCATCAGATAGAAAAAAGTTTGCATGAAAAAAATTCACAGAGGATTAGGTATCATTGACCCGCAGGATATGAATCTGGCTCTCTTGGGGAAATGGTGGTGGAAAGTCTTCCACCATAATGGAGAAAGATGGCAGGATTTCTTTCAATCTTACCTGCATGGGAATGGGACGAGAAATCTAGGTTATAGGATAGGCCCACGCGTCTCCTGGTTCTGGAGAGGTATCGCTAAGGCCTACGATCCATTCATTAGCAGTGTGACGTCGTCTATTGGGAATGACAGACTCACCAGATTCTGGTGGGATAAGTAGTGTGGGTGGCACACACTTAGAGCCATGTTCCCTGATCTGTATGACCAGGCAACACATCCGCATTGTACGGTGGCCGCAGCCCGGATAAGAAATTCCTGGAAACCAGCCTTTAAACACCTCCTTGACCCGGGTTCCCAGAATATGCTTATGGAACTTCAGAACTATATCGTCAGCAACGGAATTATTTGCTCACAAGGCCCCGATAGGAAATCTTGGGGACTGAAAAAGAATGGTACATTCACTGTTCGCTCCCTTTACAACCGCTTGCACTTTAGGGGATGCAGCCCGAGTTGGTCGGGCGTGGTTTGGAAGGCGAAAACACCGCTGAAAGTTAAAGTGTTCCTCTGGCTGGTGCTAAATGATGCAGTATTGGCTAGAGAGAACCTTTCTAAATGCCAACCGAATTTGGACTGTGCCTGTGGGTTCTGCAATGCGGACCTGGAAACTATAGAACATATATTTCTAAAGTGCCCTAGGAGCAAAGCAGTCGTGGTAGAGGTACTTTGCACCCTGGGGACGAATGAGTATCCTTGTAAGTATGAGCACCTGTGGGTAGGACCAAAGTTTGCTAATGAGAGACGAACGTTGAAAGAAGCTTGGTTTATTGCTATCGCCGCTACGACCTGGGGACTTTGGCTAGACATGAATAATTTTTACTGCCGTGGGACATGTAATAGTATATCTAGTAATTTGACTCACATTATGCATCTTATCTCATGTTAGGAAAATGTTGCCGCAGCAGGTCCTAGGGGGAGGATAGCGAGCGTCTTCCAGATGGAGGAGTATGACGATGAGGAAGTCGAGTTGGGGCCGACGCTGGACTGAGGGAAGTGCCCTACCTGTCAGACTGGTGATTGATTGATTGATCCACACCACCCCATGGTTTTTTCGGGGGCATTTGTTGTTTCTGTTGTACTTTTGTTGGAGAGAGTTAGATACTTTGATGTAATTTGTAAAGCATATATGTACCTTCCTATTGTCCCACTCCCTCATGATGGGAGGATTTGTGTTCTTTTATGTATTGTAGGCTTCGTACTTGGCTTAGTACTCCGAGTTTGTTTTATTAACTCCTTATTAATGAAACAAGGTTGTTATAATTCACCTTTTCGTTAAAAAAAAAAACTGCCTAGACCAAATCTGCCGAAGCAAAAAATACCTAAATTACCCAGCCCGACCCTCAAGCCCTTCATATATGGGATTGGGCTTACAAATAGATAGAGAAACCGGGTCGGTGTTTGACATTGTTATAAGCCCACCCGGCCCATCCCTCCTCTCGTTATAAGTTATAACAGTAGGATTAGTAGGATTAAGTGGATAACTTCCTTATCTCTAATATTATAATGGGAGAAGGCCTTAGTGTCATTTGTCATTTTGTCATTCTACCAACATGTGCAACGCACGTACAGAACTAATATAAAGGAGATTTCCAGTTCAAATCCTCCCCATGTCAGAGTTTTTATTTTTATTTTTTGAAATTATTAAAACGTGCATTGCCCGTGTAAATTACTAGTCTAATATTATAATGGGAGAAGGCCTTAGTGTCATTTGTCAATCTACCAACCCGTGCATTGCACGTGCATAACTAATATGAAGGAGGTCTCAGATTTGATTCCTCACCACGTCAAATTTTTTACTTTGATTTTTTTTAATATATTAATTGTGCATTACACGTGTAAATTACTGTTTATCTATCTATCTATCAATAATATAATATATAATCTCTACTACTATAATGGGAAAATGCCTTAGTGTAATTTGTCCTTCTATCAACCCGTGCAACACGCGTGCCTGAATTTTTACTTTTAAAAATAAATATATGTATTTATTAAGCCGTGCAATGCACGTGTAAATTACTAGTAACTATTATAATGGAAGAGATCGAGTTGTAGATCTACATATTTACGTGCAATACACGTGTAACTCCAACTCTCTCATTAATATGTGCATCGCACGTGTATATTACTAGCTATATATAAATATACTATATATATTTTTTTTCTTACTCTCTAATCAAACCCAGTCTCGTCTCTTAATCAAACAATGGAAACCGGCGGCCACTCCCTTGCCTCGCCGTCGTCCTCCTCGGACTCCCAGAAGCGGCGCGTCTGCTACTTCTACGACCCCGAGGTTGGCAACTACTACTACGGGCAGGGCCATCCCATGAAGCCCCACCGCATCCGCATGACCCACTCCCTCCTCGACCACTACAACCTCCTCCCCCTCATGCACGTGTTCCGCCCCAACCCCGCACGTGACCGCGACCTTTGCCGATTCCACTCCGACGATTACGTCTCCTTCCTCCGATCCGTCACTCCCGACACCCAGAACGACCACGTGCGCTCCCTCAAGCGCTTCAACGTCTGCGAGGACTGTCCCGTCTTCGACGGCCTTTTCAGCTTCTGTCAGACGTACGCCGGAGCGTCGGTGGGGGCGGCGGTGAAGCTGAACAAGGGGGCGTATGATATCGCCATCAATTGGTCGGGGGGTTTGCATCATGCCAAGAAGTGCGAGGCGTCTGGGTTTTGCTATGTCAATGATATCGTTCTCGCGATTCTCGAGTTGTTGAAGAAGCATGAGGTTGATTCTTGATCTCTCAAGTCTCAATTTTGTTGTTGATTTTGTTATATCACAATTTTTTAATTATTTATAATGTGGTTAGTTTTAGATGAAATTGGACGATTGAGCAATCGAACTGAATATTGGTATAGTAGAAACTAGTTGTGAGTAGGTTTGGGAAGTTCTTGATGAGTTTTTGATGATCCATCAATTGAACGTAGCTTCTACTTTGATTTTGATAGATCGAACAATGCGGATAGTATTAGATGAAATTGAAACCAAATTGAAGATTAGTTCGTTGGATGATTGTAGAAACTAGTTGGGAATAAGTTTCGAGAATTTAATGATGAGTTTTGATGATCTATCAAGTGAAAGTGGTTTTTAATTTTCTTATGATGAAGATCGCATCTGATGATAAGTTTTTGTCTGTTTTGTTTTGTTTTGTTTTGGATCGGCCAATTTTGGTGTGAAAGTTGTTTGGGTACTCTTTATCTGTCGATTTATTTTGTGATAATGTGGGTGATCTAACTCAGTTTTAGTAAGTATGTTAGGAATATCTGACTTTTTGTAGATCTTTAAGTTTATCGTTTTATTTAGTTATTTATGAGTTGTGTTGGGCTATTTTAGGAAGTATCGAATAATCTCTAATATTATAATAGGAGAATAACTTAATGTGATTTGTAACTCTATCAACGCGTGTGATGCACGTACATAACTAATATGAATGAGGTTTCAGGTTTGAGTCCTCGCTACGTCAGAGTTTTTATTTAAAATACATATCTATATTAAGACGTGTATCACACGTGTAAATTACTAGTAATACATAATGTAGATACTCTCACATGAAATTGGATGATTGGCTAACTAAATTGCAAGCTAACTGGATGATGAGGTTTGATGATCCATCAAGTGAACATGTTTGTTATAATGAAGATCGTATCCAACGGTAAAGTTCTTAAATTTGGATGGTGGATCATCTAATTTTATGTGTGAGTATCTGCTTCGAAACTAGGCAATATTTGTGAAACATGGTTGATCGGGCTCATGTTAGTAAGCAACTAAAAAATAGAGGGCTGGAAGCAAGGTTCAAACTATCGGTATTGGGTTGTAAAATTTTTGGTATCGGGATCGGTATCGGCCAAATCGGCAGTATGAGATAGGTGGATCGGATTTCTGGTATAAGGTTTTGTCATAAATTTAAAAAAATAGTTTAGTTTTTTCTGTTATTAATTGTAAAAAATATATATTTTTAAAAAATAATTGATCTATTTAGCCTCTTTTTTTAAAATTGTGGATCAGTGGAATCGTTGGTCCGATCTGGCCGGTCGGGATCGGTTGATCTTTTTAACTATGGTTTGAAGTAATTATCAGTTAGCTTTCTCAGATTTGGGGTGAGGGTTTTTTGTTGTCTAGGATTTTAATGGTTAGGAATTCAAACCTGATTTAGAATGTTTTTTAGTGTAAAGTGTAGACAATGTTTTCTGCACTTGTAGGTGGGTATACACACACTTGGATATTATCAAGTTGTCTACTTATTCATGCACTCGATTTTATTTATTTCTTATAATGCGTACATGTATTCCATTGTGGTAAGAAATATTGGTGAAGATATTATTTGAGATAGCAAGATGCTAAGGGCTTCATGTTTTTATATAATTTTATTATATTTTATGGATTTACTAGAACATCTTACTATTTTCAGCGAAACACACAACAAATTACAGCTGGTATACATGCAAACATTCCCTCAATAGGATGTTCACTCTTTCTTGTCTCCATTTAGTACAGAATGTTTGAACATCTTTCAGTTGTCTCCTATTTATCTTGGTGTAAATTTCATTCATATTAAGGTCCAATTTTCATTCTGACTAATACATTTTTTTTGTATCTTCTGGCAGCGTGTTCTATATATTGACATTGATATCCACCATGGTGATGGTGTAGAAGAGGCCTTCTACACTTCAAACAGAGTAATGACTGTCTCATTCCATAAATATGGAGACTATTTCCCTGGAACTGGAGACATACTTGACACTGGATTTGGGAGAGGGGAATATTATGCTGTGAATGTCCCCTTGGATGATGGAATTGACGATGAGAGCTATCAATCGCTTTTCAAACCTGTAATTGCAAAAGTGATGGAAGTTTACCGCCCAGGTGCTGTTGTTCTTCAATGTGGCGCTGACTCTTTGTCTGGTGACCGGCTCGGCTGCTTTAATCTTTCTGTCAAAGGTCATGCCGAGTGTGTAAGGTATATGAGATCATTTAATGTGCCACTGTTGCTACTGGGAGGTGGTGGATATACAATTCGGAATGTTGCTAGATGCTGGTGCTATGAGGTAATCTAAAAAAAATACTAGAATTTAGTATGTGACACTATATTGTATTGCAGTTGCGTTTGTGGTTCTAAACTTCCTATTATATATGTACTAGTAGTTAACACGTGCGATGCACGTTTTAATCAATATATAGTTTTAAAGTAATATAATATAGCACGTGTTAATAAATACATATTTTTTAAAGTAATATAAAAAGTATAATGAGAGAGTTTGAGTTATACGTGTAATGCACGTAAATTGGTAGATTTAAATAAAGTGTATAATGGGAGAGTTTGAGTTGCACGTGCAATACACGTAAAGTGGTAGATTTACAAATAAAGTGGTATATTTACAAATGACACTAAGGGCTTCTCCCATTATAATATTAGAGATATAGGGAATCTTCCCTATATATATATATGTATATCTCTACTATTATAATGGGAGAAGGCCTTAGTGGTATTTGTCATTAATTTTTTTTTATTTTTTTTGTCATTTTGAAGCCAGGTGACCCATTTTGGTAAATATTTTCGAAAGTGGACCAGTTTGGTAAATATTTTCGGCAGTAGATCAGTTTGGAAATTATTTTCCTTTTTTTGTCCTTTTCCTTCTTCCCCGCGTGCACGTGCGAAAGTGGCCCAGTTTGGTACATATTTTCGTCAGTGGATCAGTTTGGGAATTATTTTCCTTTTTTTTTTGTCTTTTCCCTTCTTCCTCCACGTGCATCGCACGTGCATGATACTAGTATATATATATATATATATATATATATATATATATATATATATATATAAAGCTTGATCTTGAATAGGTAGTAACATGAACATTAATATTTTTTGCACCAAACTATTTGGTTATTTTAGAAGAGAACTGTAAGGTATTACAATAATGGTAGAAGAGAACTGTAAGGTATTACAATAATGGTTTATAGCACGAAGGAACTAAGCATAATTAACTTGTATGTTTCCCCTCAAATGAATCCAATATTTTACAAATTTTTTTCTATTACACTCCACAACTAATATTTATTAGGTTCCTCGATTAATAATATTGGTCAGAAGAGGACCTTTTGAGTAATTTTAAATTTTAAATTGACCCACGTATAGTCGGAAGATGAGCAATATATAGGGTAAGGAAATATTGTCCTGTAAAGTTACATTGTTATTATTATTATTATTTTAATATTTTAATTGAAAGGAATGTAGGCCAATTAATGTGTGTCCACTAACTTGAGGGGCCTATTTAAAATAATTTAATTGAAGAGGGACCTGATTGATGTAAACTTAACCCTAAATATAGAATTTTCCAAGAATATTAAAAGATTAAGTTTACCAACACGTAATGCCGATTAAGTTGGGAATTAAAACTAATAATTGGTTTGATGGATTTTTAAGATATGAAATAGTTTAGCAAGCCCAATTAAAATTCACGTCTACAATCAACAGTTATACTTAAATCATTCTTAGCATGTCAGATATGCAATAAAGATTTGTACTCTAATTAGTAGGTAGAAGCACACACTCTCAATATTTGTGGATGACAGATAAATTAAATAATATTCTAGAGATGATAGATAGTATCACAAATAAATGGAGGAGTGGAAAGAGGTTACCGAGTGCGAAGAAAGTTGCGCTGGTGTTCGGGGTGGCTGCAGTGGTGAGGCAGCGAGGAGGAGGGTGAGGCAGCGAGGAGGAGGCAACGTTGTGGGGCAGACGGTGGCAGGGAGGAGGAGGCAACGTTGTGGGGTAGGAGACGGCAACGGCAGCGGCGGCTGTAGACGGTGGCAGGGCGGCCGGGGAGGAGCCCGTCAGGAAGTCGACGGGAAGAGGAGGAGGGCAGCGGCCTGCGGTGGTGCTGGGGTCGATTTAGGATTAGGGTTTCAAACTTGAGGAGAGGGGTGGTTGGGGTGGAAGCGACGGAGGTGGTTGCGGGGTGAGGGAGGACGGTGACGGTTCGGGTGGTAAAGGCGACGGAGGGGTGAGGTCGGGATGGAGGAGAGAGGGGGCTTCAGTGTGCTGTGGTCGACGATGGTGGTTGCAGGGATGATGGGAGGTGGTGGTCGGGGTTTTGGTGGAGTCAAGAAGAAGGGGAAGTGGGTTCGATTGAGAACAAGGAGAGAGGAAGAAGAAGGAAAGAGAGGAGGGGAAATGGTGGCTGTGAAATTGAACGCTAGGGTTTGGGATTTGTATTGGATTTGGGTATAGTTTTAGAGTTTATTAGTTACTCTATATTTTTTCTCAATGTCTTACACACAAAAAAGACTGAAGAGCAAAACTCAATCACAATAAATTTTAGTCAATCAAAGCATTATTATTTCATTAATCTAAAGGCCTATATATAGGCTTAAAACAAATCTCAATACAAATCTTCAAAATATTCCAATGCAGAAAATGAAGGGTACAAATTGTAAAACTATATATATGGCTAAAATTGCCAGAAACAAATATGAATGCTGAAATAAAAATACTAGTCTAACAGAACAGCCATCCTAGACGTTGCATTCGCTGATAGAAGCACCTGAATCGTCTCGAACCGATGTCCTCATGACTGATACTGATAGATATTAACATAACATAATAGAAAATATCTGTAAATTAGAGGACTCATTTACAAACCCTCTATAACTTGGAGACTGCATGGTAAACCATATTCATGAGCTTTTTTCAAAACCCTAGTTACAAGCAGTTCGCATTTTTGTTCACTAATTAGAAATTAAGAATACAATTGATTGTGCTGAGTTTTTGGTTCTGTTTTGTACATGCGGTATTAATTTGATATATTTTCATTTGCAAACTTTGAAACAGACAGGAGTTGCTCTTGGTATGGAGGTGAATGACAAGGTGCCTGAACATGAATATTATGGGTATTTTGGTCCAGACTATAACATTCATGTTGCACCGAGTAACATGGAGAACAAGAATTCACGTCAGTCTTTAGAGAAAATAAGAGTTACTGTACTTGATAATATTTCAAAGCTCCAACATGCTCCTAGTGTCCAATTCCAAGAACGACAAGCTGATATGGACCTTGCAGTGGTAAGTTCTCTTTTTAATGTGCTCATGACAAGAAACTATTAAGCAAGCTTTCTGTTTTCTACTGATTCCTCATAACTAGTCTTTATAAAAATATTACATACATATTCTCTTTACTGTTCTATCATTTGCTTCGTTCTTCTTCCAACCTCTTCTCATTCTGAGAAGTTTGGAGAGTTTGATGCATGATAAATTGATAATTTAATTTTCCTTGCTGTTATCTCAGTACACTCCATGTCAATCCCATTCATTGTCCATTATTTTTCTTTTGTCGTTGTTTTAATTTATGATCCTTCTTAATATGTTTTGCGTCATGTGCTAGTTCAGTTTTGATGGTACAAAACTTTGATGCTGCTGTGGTTGTTTTTCTGGAAAATCTGAAATAAATTTTGTTTATGTCCAGGCTGATGAGGATGAAGAGGATACAGACGAAAGGACTGATCCTGATAATGAAATCGATGGTTTTAAGCATAGGAGTGATACAACAAGGTATTTCCTCAGTTCTTTCACCACGTTCATCCTTTTGGTCCTTTTATTTGTCTAATGTTGATACACGTTCACGTTGCAGCATCGCCCTTAACAATATTCAGAACAAAGAGGATGCTATGGAAATTGTAGAAACTGAATGGATGGGACAGGTAACCTATAGTTCTTGCTTTCTTCTGCACATAATGTGTCATTGTCATTTGTTCTCATTGCCTTCCAACTATAAGAAACCTCCCACTTGGGTTTAAGCATTCACTGGGTCGTTCTGATACTGATACCACCGGTTGAGTTCCTGGAATCAGATGATTTCTCCGTAGAATTAGCAGAACATTCCAAACATGCTCCTCGCCCCATAATTCTCTAAATGATTAACATGCTTGGCAATGAGCTAAGTTTACCCGAAGAGGAGTAGGTAGTCATTATTTTTATATCTCTCCCTCAGCTTGTATTATTGTATAATTTTTCAGGGATGTTCTGAAATCGTCGAAGAAGTTGCCAAAGTCGTGGAAGCCATTGCTATGGAGAATCCTCCAAGCTCTGAGGTGAGGCTATTAACAAGTACATGAAATGAGCTACATATGTTTCATTTTGTTGTCTCATCTAACTCAAATTTGTTGTATTTCCTGCAGGATTTTGGTCCAAATTCTATGTTTGTGGATGAGTCAAGCAGCTCAAGGATCAACAAAGAAGATGCAAATAAGATTTATAACGATAATCTCCATTGAGCTAGTTGAATCTGTAAATTGTCAAATTTTGATAATAGTTCCTTTAGTTAATTTTTTATTTTATTTTATTTTATTTTATCATTTTCTTTTATAAATGTTCTTCATTTACATTACTTATGATGACAATTGTTACATCTGGTGTAAACTACCTTCACATGAAATCATAGGAAGGAGAAGGAAGTTTCAGGGTTGGCTGTAAGATTCAGTCAGTACTAATTAATTGACTAGTGGACCAGTTAATGTTGTGTTTATAATTTGTAGCTGTAACTGTTGATTACAAGCAAACGGCTGAGCTTTTATTGATGTTGTGAAGTGCCAGTAAATTCAAGATTCCAACCTCTTGCAAGATTGGTCGAAGCTAGATAAACTTGGAACACCAGAAAGAGGATACTTAAATGATGCAGTTTTTTGGCACCGGCCAAACCAACATGTGGAAAGCTTGCTTCCTCCCCTCGGCAGCGAGGAATTATCAAGTGAAAGGCCAACTATAACTTTATTCATTGCTTACTAATTTGATTGATCTCCCTCTCATATTCATTAATAGAGCTGGCGGAATTAGCAGGTCTGATCGCTATCTTGTCTGTTTTTTTTTCTTTTTTATTCTCATTTTTTTCCTTTTTCTTGTGGAGAATAGGTTGTAACATGATGTTATACGTTGAAAATAACAAATGAAAAAGGTTGGAAGAGCAACTTTAATATTTTTCTTGCGTCAGATGTCCATGTTCCAATCTCCCTATAACTTTACTATCGCTAAATAGTTAAAATTGTGCCTGTGAAGACATTGGATATTGAATGTCTATCGCTAAATAGTTAAAATTGTGCTTTGTGAAGACATTGGATATTGAATGTGTACTCTCACAACTTTGACCATATGTTTATCTCTATTGGTTAGACTCATTAGAAATTGGTAACGTTTGTTATGTTTTGACTTTCCACAAACTGACCATAGACTGACCATAGACTTTCCATGAGATCTATCTTAAAAAGATGCCTCAAGCAGTTGGTCCCCTCTGATGATGAGAATTTTCAGTCTTGTACAACAATGTATTTGGAAACCAGAGAATACATCTTTCTAGAAGGTATGAGGACTACTCAGTTAAATGAAAGTATGAAGGCATTCTTTGACGAGTATTTGAATAAACACTGCAGTTTTGTAGAATTTTATACATTCCATGAGCTTGGCTTGTAGCATTTGAGATATAATGAATTCGTTAAGGATCGTGAGTCTAATTGTTGTGAACCGGAGATGAAGACTCATTTTCCCCTGGAGCAACAAATTGCTGAAGTTTATACATCTGACATATTTTCCGTGTTTCAGGAAGAACTATATTCCGAATGGAAAATGGAAAGGTGTATCCATTTTTATTGTGAAAAAAGATTGGAGATTCAAGGTCAGGGGAGGTTAGGTGTAATGAATCTACACAAGAGGGAAATTGCAGTTGTCTAATGTTTGAATCTGAAAAAATTCCTTGCAGGCTCATCTAGTCTGCTCTTAAAATACATTTTGTTGAGAACCTACCAAACTACTTCATTCCTCCAGTTTTTGTTATTAATAGTATCAAGCTTTGACTGGATAGCGATGATATCTCCAAGATTTTCTCGATGCTTGCAGATAGCATCAAAATTATCTAAGGCTTGGTCATTGTTACTAGAGGGAAACAAATCATCAAAAAGTATAGATGATGAGGTTAGAGATTGCATACCTAATGAAGAGGTTGCAGATGTTATTATTTATCCACCGGAGAAGTCAGGAACAAATGGGAATGGTACGAGAATTATTGAGGGCAATGAGAAAACAATCTTACATGCTAATGAATGTCAACGACTTTGTCATGGCTGTCGACAACCAGGAGTTAATCACGACAAACACAATTATCCAGCATCAAAAGGGTAAATATGTTATATGTCCCCCTTTAGATAATTTCTTGTACAGTCAGTTACATTTAGATCTCTAGCTTGTTTGTATGTATTAACTGTATGATTCTCCCTGTAATACACAACTGAGATTCTCTAGTATATACCTGTTAATTGAGACAGTTTGTTAGGTGTCTTTATGGAAGCAGGCTCATGAAAGTAAGAACTATTATGGTGAGCATTGCAGATATAACATAGTTAGAAATCATAAATGTTGATTCTAACAAACCATCTATTAGAGAAGGGATATGGGATTCTTTTCCTACTGGAGAATATGTTTGGACCTTTTTTCCTACTACCAGATTACCTTGTGATTCTTCTGTTTGATTTACTGTAATCACATTATTTTTCTTTAGTTCTATTCAAATATTTCTGTTTAAAGTTCTCAAGTAAACTTGAAAATTTTAGGCGGAATATTTCCAATGATACTGCTCTAAATATTTCCAATAGTAGGAAGTTTGTACGAAACGGTGTTGGAGATTGTGTTTTACCTTTATTTATCTATGTTGTTTTGTGATCTTGTGGATGTTCTTGAATTGTTGTAGAAGCTGCCAGAGTTATCATAACCATTGGTACAAGCAGGCATGCAATCCGAATTCTGGGTTTGTGGCGGTGAATTTAATACATGGTGTAAATTCTATTGAGCTTGAGAAGTGAGAACTAACTGGTGATGATGTATGATATAGTTGTGTAGTTCTTGATACGAGTGGGTGGTTTGTAGGTTCATTCATTTTGTGTTTTGAGCTCTATCCCCATTTTGAATTTTTGCTTCTCCCCTTAATAATTATACTAGTAATCTACTCATGCGATGCACGCCCTAATATTTTTATTTTTATTTTAAGGACTGATTGTTCAACAAAAAAAAAATTGTGAAAAAGTATATGTACACAATTAACTAAAGGAAAAAACCTTAAGATTAGAAATATTTATTAACCAAAACGGCAAAACCCTGTTTGATTTCCTGTCACATGCCTGTTAAATAGCTTGGAGCTCGAGACCTCTGGCAATACGTACATGCACATTGTGCTCATACTGTTATCTCGTTACATGAAATATATGACCCTCCTTATCCAATGGATGAAAACCTGAATGGCTTTCTGTGTCTATACAACCTGCCTCCATAGCATAATAATCTATAAAATAAAAACCATCAATTCTCCTTTATCTCCGGTAACATGTCTCTTCCATTTATCCCAACA
Organism: Hemerocallis citrina; assembly: GCA_017893485.1. Classification (NCBI taxonomy): domain Eukaryota; kingdom Viridiplantae; phylum Streptophyta; class Magnoliopsida; order Asparagales; family Asphodelaceae; genus Hemerocallis; species Hemerocallis citrina. Next base: position 1,608,063 of record JACEHZ010000390.1, read on the forward strand.
AAGCCACTCAACTCATTGTGCTATTCTATCAAACACCTCTATTGCACCGTATCCTGCTTCAAATTTACTCCGAGCATCCGTCTTCATTTTGCTAGTCATCATACCATTGTCTTCATTTTGCTAGTTGTCATACCATCTTCATTTTGCTAGTAGTCATTCTCACTTTCCTGGTTGTCATACCATTGTCAAATTAGCCTTCATAATAATGAATGAATTCATATAGAGTAAGCCAACAAAGTGGCATCATAAGGTAGCCAACACAATTGAAGACTCGCAGCAAAATGAAGGAATACAGGCATGTACCTCAAAAGAGCATTTAGAAAGCTAGAGTAAATAGTGATTGCAAGAAGATTGCATCTGTAAGGCAAATCATAAGCAACGTAAAGTTTAACACTCAAACAATAGTGTGAATTAATAGAGTCAAAATTGTGAGACGAACAAATTCAGTTGTTCTTGATCAGCTCAAACTGTGACGAGGTTTCAGTATTCCTCAAACATCATTCCCAGAGCGTAAACACTAAATAACCGTACAAGCTGTTCTCAAAATAAGAATATTAATAATAATTATGACAAAAAAACATATAAGTATATATATTCCGCTCTGCAGATGCACACTCAAACCTAATTATGATTCAATCTCCACTGCAAGAAAATCCTTATCGTAGCAGTAGACCATCCGAACCAGGTATGGCCAAGCATTCTGCAGAAATGCTTAAATATTTCTAGTCCGGTAACTCGCGATATAAACTTAACGAGATATGAAGACCTCATTTGTGTCAGAATCCAAGTTTGCTTTCCAGCTTAACCAGATGGAGATACAAAAGCCTACAGAGAGAAAGATCTCAAAGCAATAGTTTGCAGTTGAGCAGAAGCATGCATGTACCTGCTTCTGGAATATCTAAGACTGCCAAGTCCTGAAGAGACTGAATCAATCATCAAGGTAGTAGTAGGATCCTGCATTTTTCTGTTCCCTGTCTTTAGTAGAATCTAACTTGTTTATGCGAGGCCTGTAGTTGGTAGGATCTCGTCTAAAAGTAATGTCAAGTTGCTGCATCAAACCAATACCACAGCACGAGTTAGATAACATACATGAGTGATTTTCGGAGAAAACAACTTTATTAGATTGATTCCTCAAAGAGAAAGTAAACAAAGAAACTCGGGCCAACATGCATACAGGTTAGAATGAGCAAAAAGCATTAGCAGGTTTTAACATAACCAATGCCTTGCTAACCATATTACTTCAATAATCTATATAATAAAACACAAAGAAAGCTATCAAGTGGTTCTCCTTCAATCCCCCCAAAATCAAAGGCCCAGATCTAACCTCACAAAACACATTTTCCCTCCCAAAATTTCAAACTTCAAAACTCAAATTCAAACCCCCCCTCCACAAAAAACAACTCATTTATTTATTTATTTAATTATCTCTCTCTCTCTCTCTCTCTCTCTCTCTCTCTCTCTCTCTCATCCTCTCTATTTACTTTAGATTTTTAGATTTCATGTTTGTAAATTTTCAGATTTTTTATGTTTTTTTATTGCTCATGTTACATTGAAAATAACAAATATATCTTCAATAGTTAAATTTCATCATTTTCAACCCTCAAAGTTCTAAGAAGTTGAATTTTATACCCTCATTTATAATTATTTTTCAACATATACTAATGCAAATATGGACTTTTATTTACAACAAATTATTATCATACTATTCAAACTTGAGCTACATAATTGTTGTTTTACTGTTTACAAGGCTTTTTATATGCTGCATCGTTCCGAAGGCGTGCCGTAGGCACGTGCCCACGAGCAAATCTAGTTGACAAATAATATTAGAAGCACTAGACATATTCCCCCATTAAGGGTCAAAAAAGATGGGGACCAAGAGCAAGGTTCCAAAAGGTTAAAAAAGGTTCCAAATTTTAACAGATAGGGTGTACAAAAAAAAAGAATAATAAATACAGCTACACTTACCATATACCTAGAAAGCAGGGGGTTGGAAGAGGAAAACTAAATCAATATTTGCACGGACAATACAAGTCATTTTAGAAGGAGTTTAAGAAGAACTCACTGATTCTACAGGTGTTTGATCAGTTGAGAAGACAAAAAAAAATCTCTAGAGCCATGCTTTCTGAAGATAAGTTTCTACTTCCAAGTATACTTTTCACATTTAGTATTCATCTTATCATATTTTCTGTAAACACCTAACATCACGCAGCTAGACAACTAATAGAAATCTTATTATTAAAACTTCAAGAGGAATGTGCTCTTATACTGCTGCCCTTTTAGCATATAAATTGCAATGCTCAGTAATATGGAAGAACTAGTATCTAAAGTTTCGACACTTCCAACCAAGGAACTATCACAGAGCTTATTACTGAAATAAACATCTACAATTTAGCTTAAGATTAGTTCATAAGCCTGATGACCTGCCAATGATTCAGTAACCTATCATGCATCTAACAGATAAAACTAGATTTATTGCACATTATTATATTCTAAAACTTTAGCTAAAAGCCTTGCAGCATATGTTTCTGTCTCATTATTTTTTTCAATGCACCCTTAAGTTCAAAGCTCCCAATGTTGCAGAAATTTTGAATGATGTAATAGACATTAAAAAAATACATGTAATACACTATAACTATATAAACGCTAAAGGTCATCCAGTCTCAAGAGTCTCATATCTCCCTCTTCCTTCTGGAGTAATACATGGTGATTAATTCCGTGCACATGAATTACTTGAGCATGGTGTAACAAAGCCAATTGATAATAAAAATTACATAATTAAATACATAATGTTAGACCAACAAAAGAAGAGTAATAACCAAAATTAGTAATCCAGAAAGGTTGCACTTACAGATAGGAAGAGGTTCATTCCAGATACCAATGACTGAGGTGCATTTGCCGTACAGTCAATTGAGGGTTTCCCCTCATAGACAATAACCTTGTCAGCTAGGTATGTTGCCATAATGAAATCGTGCTCAACGACAAAGGCCGTTTTCTTTGCATGTAGGATGAATCTCTTTATTACTTTTGAGGCAACAATACGCTGCTCTGAGTCAAGGTAAGCACTTGGCTCATCAATGAGATAAATATCTGCAGGCTGCATATTTTTTTTCATTCCAGAAGTCATAACATGTCATTAACAATAATGAAGCAAATCACAATTTGTTGTCAAACTTCAGCGGAATTTTAGTATGAAAAACAGTTCGAACTGCTATAAATCAAAAATAAAACCATATCAACGTATGTTTCCGGGGATTCACCACACCTAAACCCAACATGTTCAGGCAGTTCCAGGTTTAATCCGGGTGGGAGGTTTTGAGGTTTGGTTGGGTTTAAGAAAATTATGTTACCAAATAGTTTGAAACTATGTAGCAAAGAAAAAGTACTATCAAACTACAATATAAATGGAGTCACGAGTTTAGGTGGATCATGTTTGAGCACAAGAAGATTTCAGGTGCAAGACACAAAATTCAAGTTGGGTTTGGGTCAAACCCGACCACATGACAAACCCAATGATGCGATCCAGAGCGTTCATCTCAAGGTTTCTGATTTCACTATAGATAGACACGATTTCATTATAGTGAATAGGATTTTGTATGTTTAGATTTGGTTCAGTATTTCAGTTAGTTTGCAAAGCATATGGCCCTTTTTATACTTGGCAGGCTTTACAGGCACTAAGCTGGTGCCCAAAGTCAAAACCCCACAATATTATTATTAACATCCTTTCCATTCAAGTATCACCCAAGATGAAAACTAATCACCTACATATATAATATAAAAGAAAAGGAATGAAAACATAATCTATCTCAGAAACGAATGAAACATTGCAGAAACAACTCAAGGTCATTAACCCGTCAGGCAGGTGATAAGGTAAAGGCATAGATTTGAGTAGTCTGAGGTTAAAGTTTTATAACCACTAAGAGCATCCACAGTCATGTGCTATTTATGCATAAAATGCATTTTATAGCAAACGACAAGTTGCAGTCGTCGTTTGCTATTTATGCATTTTATGCATAAAACACTAGAGTAGATTTATATACGGCACAAGATATAGCTATATGCATAATATACGAGACGAAACTTCATGTTGCGTCCGGCGATAAAAAATAATTTTTTAATTCGTCAGACGCAACATGAAGTTGCGTCCGACGACATTTAAAATAAAAAAATATTTAAATGAACAAATAAAAAAACTGGGCCTCCTTGGACGCATGTTGCGTCCGACGGAGGGCCCACTAATTTATTTATTTTTTTAATAACTAAAATAACGTTTTAAATTAATAAAAAATCTTAAAATTTCGTCCGACGCAACATCAAGTTTTGTCTGAATTTTTTTATTATTAAATTGGTATAAAATACCAATCGACGGCTACAGCGAATTGGCAAATGCTATATGCATTTTTTTAAACAATGACTGTGGATGCTCTAAGCAGGCCATTAGAATTATAAACCAATGTCGACAGATGGAAGAGGATGGGGGAGGGGGGGGGGGGGGGGGATGAGTGTTTTTTTACAAAAAAATCATACCTTTCCCAGACAGAGGCACAGGGCGACTCTTTGCAACTCTCCACCAGATAGATTTGCAACTTCTTGATCCATCAATTGCTCAATTTGCAATGGCTTCATAACATCAGATGTGAACTGAGGATGCATATATGAATCCCTAATCTTTTGATGCAGCAAGTTCCTCACAGTAGATGGAAATTTAGGGCTGATCTTTTGGGGCTTATATGAAACATTGAATTCCGGTATCTCAATATCTGTACCTTCAACCACATCAGGCTTCACCAATCCAGCCTGTTGCATAAACAATAACCCTTATTGTGTAAGTCGCTGTAAATATACCCAAGTGCAAGAAAAATTCTAAAATGTAGACAATATCAATGACATAGAATAAACAAAATCAATGACGAGGAATGGTCTGAATTGTATGTCTAATTATGAAATCATGTGTGCACTGGAACCCACACTCGATGGTTGGTGCTCTCATGATCTAGAAAATTATAAAACATGGTCTTGTAAAGCACGGTTAAGTGAGAGCAATTTCAAGTTTCAAATAAAGTCTTCAAGCTTAGTTTAGACAACAGATGGCCTGTAATCCTCAATTTAGTAAAAGTTGTTTGTAGTTTAGACAACAGACAGCCAGTAAGAGCCAGGATGAACTAAGGATATGCCTGTCATTACTGCAAATTACAAAATAACATCTAGTTCTTGTAAAGGTCTTATAACTATTTTATTGCGGAAAATTGCTGTACTGAGGAATCCACCAAAAGCTTCAGCTTAAATATATCTCAGGATTAATATTAAGTTAAAAGAGAACCAAATTTGAGTATGTCTCAACAAAAACCATACATGAGCCTTGTCCATACAAACAGAAAAACAAATTCCCTTGTAGTTTCGACTCCAGTATCAATTTGCATTTGCAACTAAATCTGATCCAATCTATCATTAGTTTATAATATAAATCATTAGGCAGGTAATAAAACATTCTTTTCACAACAGTAAATTGCTCATATCTTCTAACCTACTTGAATACATCTCTAGTCTCTAATATTATAATGGGAGAAAAAGAGTCGTCATTTGCAAATCTATCAACGCGTGTAACGCAAGTGCATAACTATTATAAAGGAGGTCTTAGGTTCAAGCCCATTTACTTTAAAAACACTATATTTATTAAGATGTGCATCGCACGTGTAAATTACTAGTGTTCTATAAAAATACAAAATTAACAGATTGTTTGGAAAAAAATAATGTTATTCATCATGTGCGAACTGTGAAGTACATGTTCAGTGTGCTAGTAAAACAAACATTCAAGAAAAGCAAATTAACGTACCAGCATTCGGATGAATGTTGTCTTCCCAGTACCATTCTCTCCCAACATTACAATAATCTGAGAATCAGTAAATTCACCTTCTAACACAGAAAGCTTGAAATTACCCTGAGTTCTACTCATAGTAGGATACTTATACCGCTGATATGACTGAATCTCCTCGGCACTTTCCTGAGTCTCAGCAACCTAGAAAAAACATGGGTTAAAAAATGGGCCATAATGAAACAAAATAAAGCATACACGGTTGCTCAGAGGTAGACCATACCTTAAATGTAAGTGAATCTTCTCGGAACCTTAGATTTTCAGTAGGTACAAAACCAGCCAAGAAAATGTTAATTCCCTCTCTAACTGAAAACGGCAAAGTAACAACTCCATATGCTCCGGGCTTTCCGTATAAGCAACATATAAAATCCGATAAGTAATCAAGCACACTAAGGTCATGCTCCACTACAATCACATAACTGCAAAATGAGAAATAAAAGAATATTACTAACTTCAGTTGCAAATTATCGACTAGATAAGAACAACAATTTCCAACATAGAGTTTAGAAAGACCTGTTAGGCCTGAGCAAGGATCGAATAACTCGTGCAGCTTTAAGTCTTTGTCTTACATCAAGATAACTTGACGGCTCATCAAACATATAAATTTCTGCATTCTGCACGGCAACCACAGCAATGGCAAACCTTTGCAACTCTCCACCGGACAAATCCCCAACATTCCGCTCACTAACCTGATTCAACTCAAGGTCAACACAGAGCTCAGCTTTCTTACCTCTCTCATCTTTTTGGTTGAGCACCTCCCCAACATTCCCTTGGACAGCTTTTGGAATGTGATCAACATACTGTGGCTTGATAATAGCCTATGAATTGCCAAATTAAGCACTCATTTTCAGCCAAAATAAAAATAAAGGAAAATTTTTCATGAATAGATAAACAATCTAGAGAAACTTTAAAGCACACACCCGCACCCCCAATCTTCTCATACGGATTGTTAAAGATATGTATGATTAAACTACGCAGAAATATGTTTTTTTTGTGTCTTTTTTTGTTTTTGTTTGTTTTTTTTTTTTTTTTTGCGCGCGCGGGGGGGGGGGGGGGGGGGGGGGGGGGGGATTCTATGGAGATATATGATGAAATTGTAGTAGTACTTACTGTGAAAATAATTAGAGTAAAAATGGTTACATTGAATTACCATTTCTATCTTCTATTTCAACAAAATAATTGGAAGGCAGATGATTTAGTGCCTATCACCATTTGCATACACTCTAAACATAAAGTCCTTTATCTCTTTGCTTATGAGGTATAATCCTGATGAGGTGCCATGATGAATTTTTCTTAATGATATAAATCACATGACAGACTAGAAAGAAAGAAAAAAAAATTACAAATACAATTAAAGAGAAAAGGGTTAAGGGCCTAAAATTTAGAGTAATTAAAAACTAGGAAGAGTACTGAGAATACATATATTATACAGTGTAACATAACTGTAAGAAAAGTGAGGGAAAGGTTGACGCTAATTGTCAATCAGTTGCATACAGGTCACTTATTCATCATGAATGAGATCAAAGAGAAGGGACTCAGGGAGTCAATAACACTAAATCTGTTCAACTGAATAATAACATATCGAAAACTATGCAACCATAGATCACCAATGCAGATCATGTAAATGGATGTACAGTTAATGTTTTATGGAGAGATTTTTTTAGTAACAACGAGACATGTCATATTGTCAGGAATTGAACAGTCGCCACAGTCAAAAGGATGGGAGAATAATACTTATGGTAGAACACAAAAATGAGTACAACCTTCAGAAATAACTGAGAGCTCTGATTTTATTTTTTATGTTTTTTTACCAAAGCTGTAACCAACACACTCACTCTCATTCCATAGTACAACATTGGTGCAAGCAGGTATAAACAGAGAACGCTTTAGTTGAGAGTTTGAAAACAAGTAACATAATAAGTCCTTAACTGTCAGGATGAACGCTAAGATATCATACAAATTACAAAGAGCACACAAGATAAAGATAGATTGTGGTTCATTCATATCAATACAGTTCCAAGTTGAAAATTGCAACCTAAGTTGCAATGAAAAAGTAACTTTGCTTTATTTTCCATTGGCAACACAAAAAAGTAAATGCATCTCAAGGTAACCTTTGGAACTGCCGAAAAACTCAGGACACAAGTCAAAGAAAAAGGATTTTTCACAGAAATGGATTCAGAAAATTTGGAAATTAGTATTTTTCCTAAATGTAACATATCAAGCAGGTTGTTTTAGATGAACTCAATGGTGATAAATTGCTTGTGTTGATTTTATATAGAGCAATGCTAACTGTACAGTCATTTTTCACTATTTAGGTACTACTACACTCATAGAGATACAAGAGATTGAGAGATAGAACCCACAAGCAATTATTAAAAATATTTTAGATGCGCTCCACCTACATTAGTGGGAGTACCAAATTAGTAAACAAAATGAACACTTCGCATTTTCCTTCTGCATAAGTACAGCCAGTTATGTTACTGAGTTTTCATAGTAAAGTTCCAAAATTGGAGAAGTGGTCAGACAGCCCAATCCGGATTTGGCATATGTTCAGTAAAAACATAAATTTGACTATTATTGCATCAGGATGTAGTGCTGTATGTTGAGAATTTCATATACTCCTTTTGGATATAGATCCAAACCAATGACCTGATAAGAGTTCACAAGCTACTTCCAGTTAACCTCTGCTAAAGATCAATCACCTTACCAAGGCAATTTAGGTAATGACTTGCATGTCGTGTGTTAATACCTAATCTGATATTGCAAAAGGTGATAATATGAAAAGAAAAACATCATAAGAAGGTAATTGACCACTATCTTCTATTAAAAGAATATAGAAGATATTCTTTAGAATCAAAATTTAACAATGGCATCTCAACCCAATCCTGAACCTGAATCTAAATATCTAAAGACTTAAAGTGTCTGAATTTATGAAATTTGGGACCCTACATTGCTTATGGGCTTGGTTTGCAAATGGATTCTCTCATCGATCTTATAGGATCAACCTGTTGTCACCCCTCTAAAACCAAATAGTTTCGAACATACCATTTATATGTATCATATGATGAAGCACAAATTACTGACATCAACCAAATATATATATTTAAAAAAGTATTAAATTTCAGAAATTGGCACGCTATTTATAAACCTTCAAATGGTCTTCTAATATACGCGTGAAATAATTCTGAAGCTCCGATCCACGAAAATATGTCAAAATCTCCTGCCAGTCGGGTGGGTTCTGCAATAAAATCAAAACTTGATACCTTTAGCACTACATACATATTAAGAACCAACATACATATAGAAGTCTGTAAGAGAAAGTACATTAAATCGTCCCAAGTTGGGTTTCAATTTTCCGGCCAAAACTTTAAGGGCAGTAGACTTTCCAATACCATTTGTTCCCACGAGTCCAAGCACTTGCCCAGGTCTCGGGACCGGCAACCTGTAAAATAAAGTTTGGGAATCCATCATTTAAGACAAAAATGTAATCTTTAAAATATTCTCCAATAGGATAGACAATGTATATGGCCACCTGTGCAACTTGAAGGTGTTTGGTCCATAACGGTGGGTCGTATCCTTATCCAAGTCCTTAGGTAGATTAATAATCTGAATTGCTTCAAATGGGCATTTCTGCAGTCATATTTTTATTTTAAAAAAGAGCTTAGATTTATACCACTAATGAATTTTCGGACCAACAAAATCGAGAAATTAAAAGCACACCTTCACACAAATACCACATCCAATACACAGCTCTTCAGAAACGAATGCTATTTTTGCAGCAGGTGTGACCTCAATACAAAGTTTTCCTGCCAAAATACAAAACCCAAATAATCAAATCACCAAATCTAAACCTAAATTGAATTAATTAACTAAACCAGTCGCTATCAACATCCATGATTTTCAATTTGCTCCAATTTCCAGAAACTAGTAGTAAACCCTAAACTATATTCAATAGTGATCAGCGAATTTCTCGGAAATTATAACGGAGAACAAGAATCGAACAAAAAGGAGCAATCTTGACCTGTTTTGACAACTGGGCAGCTCTTCTTGCACTCTTGTCGGCACTTTTTGGGCTTGCATCGATCGGAGCTGACGATGGCGATCCTCGTCAACCGATCTGCCATTGCTCCCCTACGAAATTATGGATCGAGAGAGAGAGAGAGATTAAACCCTATAATTTGGGGGAAATCTAGCAGCGAAGGATTAGGGTTTAACACGTGCAATGAACGTGCTAAAAATCTATTCGGTAAAGCTAAAGCGCGTGCACCCCACGCAGTCGGTTCGTGAGTCGGGTCGGATAGATGCACTAGCGGATCCGGTGAGATTTTCTCAGATCCATTCGGTATCCAAACCCGTTAAGAGCAACCACAGTCGTTTTGCGATATTTACCAAATTGCCATATTTTAAAAAAATGGACGTCTGCAGTTGTTTGCTATTTTGTAATATTTTTGCAAAATTACTACATCGCTTCTCAAATTTTAGAAACGAAATGAATATTCTCAAATTATAGGGGACAGAACTTGTTGTTTCGTCCTTATTTTTTTTTTAAATGGGATCAAACGAGACAAGTTATTTCATCTAACGATTTTTTTTTTAATGATCGAACGTACTGTCTCAAAAAATAAAATTTGAAAAAATCTCAAACGAGACATGTTGTCCCGTCTTAAGCAAAAAAACATGTTCCGTCCAACAATCTAGGAATTTGCCAAAAAAACATGTCCCGTCCAACAATCCAAGAATTTGAAGTGGGACGGGATGCCCCGAGCCCTGCTTGGCTACGCACGCGGAAAAACGGATACAAAACTCTAGTCATGCCCACCACAAACATCATCAAAAAGTGGGTTACCCCATAGGTAACCTTTATTATTTGTTTTTTCCTATATACACACTCTTTTTCCTCTCTCAGTCTTCGATATGGGATATTAATCCCACACCCAAACAAAACAAGTAAACAACAGCACCCACAACCTTCATGCATGCATTTTTGTCCTTTGTGTATTATCAGGCCATATCCTCATAATAATTCTATAGGCTCCTTGATTAAACCATTAATCCATAAGCCTTATTTAACTAACTATAGGCCAACAACCAACCATACTACTCATCTCATATTATATACACACACACACACAACCAACCATACTACTCATCTCATATTATACACACACACACACACACACACACACACACACACACACTATTATATATTTCTATATAATATTATATATATACCCGCTTAAGTACGAGGGTGTTACACGTCTGCTTAAAAAAAAATTAACAAAATTCCAGCAAAGCACCGTTGCAAGAGATTCACAAATTGCTATTTCTCATTTGTCATTTTGCCATATTTTTTAGCAAGCGATTGTGGATGCTCTAACGGACTAACGATACGCTTTCGGATCCAAACCCACTCGGTTATTGGGTTTAAATTTTGGGTTTTGGACAGTCTAATTATAATTCTTTTTCCTAAGAGCATCTGTAGTCGTTCAATGCTAATTTTGGGTGTTTGGCATATTAAAATATGAATTTGGATTTGTGTTGCAGTCGTTCAAACCCAAATTTGGGGTTTTCAAACTTTAAAATTGAAAACCGATAGATAATTTCGACAAAAAAAAATATTAGAAATCAGAAATTGAACGGACGATGTATGATTTATCGTTTGTTGAATTATTTTTTAATAATAAAAAAGTCTGGAAATTCCCGTCTTACGGGAACAAAAAAAATTAAAAATCGAACTCCGTTTGTCGAAAAAAAACTGGATAGGGAATCATCCCTCGTCCTATGCTTTGCGCCAAAAAAACTGAGACGATATTTATTTTTTGGGACGGGTAATCATTTGTCGTCCCAATGGATAATAAAATCGATTGGACGGAAAATAATCCCTGTCTGATCATTTTTTTTTAAAAAAAAGTCCGAGAAATGATTGCCGACCAATATTAAAATTTTATAAGATTAAAGGGAGAAATATGATATTTCGTCACGTTGAACGGACGAAAAATCATATTTCGTTGGTTATTTTTTTTGCAAAATCCTATATATTCTGTCAAATATAGCAGAGCACTGTTCATCTAAAATCCAAAATTTGGGTATATAGCCAACGACTGCATCAAAAATGTTCCCACTTTTTTAAAATTTTGAATAAATAGCCAACGGCTATATATGCTCAAACTGTTTGCCCAATTTTTAAAAAATTATATCACGTGCCTTCCTTCTTTTCCCTTTTTTTTTGTATGTCCCACATGGGTCGCCAATAACAACACACGTTTTCCAATTTTTTTGGACACCAACAAATGAGTGTATTTTCATGTGGTTGGTTTGAAATGTGATTTTATCGAAGCAATACCTCAGAAGAAGAAACCTGACAATTTTATTTTTATTATTATTGATGCGGTTTGTTTTTTAGGGTGGCTATACCAGGTGTGAGTTCTCTCAATTTGTAATTTTGCGAAAGCTTCGGTACTGGATGGTACGCCCGACCCTCATCTGAGGGAAAGGCTCGGGAGTAGGCGGAAGTGAGGTGGAGATCGGATGCTCGACTCGGATCTGGAGGCTCGGCTCGGCTCGGATCTAGAGGCTCGGATCCGGAAGTCTTGTGTACCTGCACTCGGCCTAGGAACACCGGGGTTGATCCCGGTGGCAGGCCCTCCGACGGTCTAGTCAGTCACTGAAGAGTAACAGTAACTAGGGTTTTTAGAGGGGAGAGGTTGATTACCTTTTGATGGGGTAGAGGGCCTGGTATTTATAGGCAGTGCCAACCGGTTCTGAACCCGTTTGGGGCCGGGTTTGGACTCGGTTGCCCGTGGGCCTGACGTAGCAGAAGCCCAGGAGGCTTAGGACTGACCTGGCAGACCTGATGATCGGGGGTGAACAGCTTTTGAGGGGATCTTGTTGCCCAGGAGGGGCCACGTCATCTGACCCATATTAGGAGCCCCCTACTCCTGGAGGGCTGGGTGATCCAGTCGTGTAGGAGTGATTTTTTGCTTCTGTAGGAAGAGCCGAGTGGTGTGTACGGCGAAGAACTGGGACGCCAAAGAACCTGTACAGGGTGTATCCGGCTGGCTTCAGCGCTTCTCGGGGGAGCTTGAGGTTCTCAAATGCTTCTAAAAAGAGGATGTTCACCGAGCACCCGTTGTCCACGAGGATTCGACGGACCTCGTAGTTCACCATGACGAGGCTGACGATGAGCGCATCGCAGTGTGGGAGCCGGACCTCCTCCAGGTAATCCCCTGAGAAATAAACAGGGAGTTGCTGCACCTAGAGGAAAGGGAGACCTCGGACGGCGTTTACCTCTTGGACGAACACCTTGCGAGAAATGTTGGATTCTCCTCCCATGAGCCCCCCATGGATGCAATAGAAGATGGCCTGACCTCCGGTCTGTTCAGGCTCGGGGTTCCGCTCGGGACGTGGTTCGGGTGTGCGAGGAGGAGGGGTAGGCCTCTGGTTCCTCATGTCTCTTTGGTCTCGGGCGTCTTCCTGTTTGAATACCCGGAGGTACCCTCGTTGGATGAGGGCCTCGATTTTGTCCTTCAGGGCGCGGCAGTAATCGGTGTCGTGCCCGTTGTTCCGGTGGAAGCGGTAGTAGAATCGCTGATCCCTTTTCTTGTTGTTGGTCAGTCAAGGGGGCATCTGGACGAGGTCCATGTCCTCGATTTCTAAGAGGATAGCCGACACGTTCTGTGTCAGTGGTGTGTACCTCTCGAAGTGTGAGACCGGAGGGACCCTCTTCGTGATGGTCCCGTCTTTTGGGACCTTCTTTGCTGGCTCCGCCTCGTCGGCCTTGCGCTTTCCCTTCCCTGGAACTTCTTTGGCATCCTCTGGATTTAGGGCCTCCTCGGTCCGGATGTACTTTTCGACCCGATTGAGAAGGTCAGGGAAATCGAGGGGAGGCTTCTTCACCAGGGATGCCTTCAGCTGGCCGTGCCGGACATTGTGCTAGAACGCTGCCGAGGCGACCCCAGCATCGAGAGAGGAGACCGACCTTGCCTCTCTGGTGAACCTTCGGCCGAACTGTCGGAGCGACTCCCCTTCCTTATGTCGGAGGCCCAGCAGGGACGCGCTCGTCTTTTCGGCTTTCCTGCTGGTTACAAAATGGGAGAGAAAGTTGCCCTCCATCTGGTCGAAGGAGTAGATGGAGCCGAGGGCGAGCTTAGAAAACCATTCCCGAGCCAGACCTCGGAGGGTGGCGGGGAAGGCACGGCACAGGAGGGGATCCGATACGCTGTGAATCATCATGAGGGTCTTGAAGCCCTCCATGTGATCAGCAGGATCACCCTTGCCGTCATAAGTCTCGATTTGGGGAGGATAGAAATTTTGGGGTATTTCTGCTTGTAAGATTGCAGTGGAGAAAGGAGACCGGGTCGGCTTATGAGCCGGGGCCATCCTCGAGCCGCCCGCACCGAAGTGGTCGAGGCAGTTCCCCATTCCTTGTAGGCGTCGCAGGACATCCTCGTCTTGCTCCGGCTGGCGAGTTAGGTCGGGGGACTCGCTGGCTTCGGCGTCCGACGGTGTGTGAGATCGGTGAAGTGTCTCGTTCACGGTGATCCCTAAGATGGCCTGTAGGATCTCATTTCGGAAGTCTTGGAACTCGCGACGGGTGACTGGAGCTTGTCTGGCCGTGCCGCGTTGGGGCGGCGGCCTTCGGTCGGCACGACTGAGCTCCGGCTCTCGTCCTTGGGATAAGTGCCTGGGATGGTTCGGGACCGAGTTGGAAGCGGTCCCTCCCCTCGTTCGGTTTGCTTGTTGGTTCTGGATCTGCCGACAGAGGTCGGTTGCGACCGAGCGATAGGCGCCCGGTCCGGGTCCGAGGTTGACCCTCGGATTGTTGGATCCATGAGTGTCGGCAGGGACATCCTTACGACGTGCAGAGGTGATAGCTCTCCTGGGCTTGGGTGCCATGTGAGCTCGGATTGATGGGATGTCGTTGATGGTTGGGTTCGGACTGATGTCCATAATGAGGGTTCCTACAGACGGTGCCAACCTGATGCGGTTTGTTTTTTGGGGTGGCTGCACCAGGTGTGAGTTCTCTCAATTTGTAATTTTGCGGAAGCTTCGGTACTGGATGGTACGCCCGACACTTAGCTGAGGGAACGGCTCGGGAGTAGGCGGGAGTGAGATGGAGGTCGGATGCTCGGCTCGGATCTGAAAGTCTCGTGTACCTGCACTCAGCCTAGGAACACCGGGGTTGATCCCGGTGGCAGGCCTTCCAACGGTTTAGTCAGTCACTGAAGAGTAACAATAATTAGGGTTTTTAGAGGGGAGATGTTGATTACCTTTTGAAGGGGTAGAGGGCCTAGTATTTATAGACAGTGTCAACCGGGTCTGGACCCGTTTGGGGTTGGGTCTGGACCCGGTTGCCCGTGGGCCTGACGTGACGGAAGCCCAGAAGGCTTAGGACTGACCTGGCAGACCTGATGATTGGAAAGGTGAACGGCTTTTGAGAGAATCCTGTGGCCCAGGAGGGACCACGTCATCTGACCCATATCTATTTTTTTGTTTTTTATAAAAAATTTGAACTTCATAGACGATGAGTCTATTTTGTCAGGTAGAGGTGGAATTCTCCACCCACAACTTTTTAGGTTGTGATATAGCTAAATTAATTCTGAGAATTGTTAGTTTGGTTTCAAGTTAAACGAGAGGGCCGCATGGGGTAGCAGATCTATGGAATGAGTGGAGGAAAAGTTGGCTTAATAAATGGGAAGATGAGCAAGTCTCAAACTTGAATGTGGTTACTACATTGTGAACCTTGTAGTTTGATAAGAATGCCTTCTGTTTTTCATCATATTTCTACTTCCATATTATGCTCTATTAGGTATGCCCGCAAGCACGTGCCTACGGTACGTCCTTGGTACGATGTTGCATATGAAAAAACCCAATAAAAAGTAAAATATATGTCTTCGTCAAGGGTTCGTGAATGATGATTTATATAAATGTTTATTTGCTGGTAGACCTTGATGTAATCTGAAGTAGGATTATAGAATAACGTGCATAATTCATTCTTTATTGCAGGTTTATATTGCAGGATTATTTGTCGGCAGTTCGGAATAAAAATTCAGTATTGTAAATCTACAACAGTATTGTGTGACTTCATCATAAGTAATTTCATATTTGATTTGGAGTATGACATAAGTAACAATCAATTTCCTAACGCAATTAATGCCTCAAACTGTATGAGTTAGTTTTCCCTTGTCATATTTTTATATAGTTAACAATGTATGAATTAAAAAAATAGGAAAATGAGAGTGAGAGAGAAAAAAAAAAAGTTTGTTGTGGTGTATATGTGAAATGAATACTCTCCCAAGGATTTTTTGTTAATAAGAGCTTTGTTTGGGAATTTCTTTGATGATAATGCGATATTGATTGCATTGCAAAACCTTTTGTTAAATGTGATGAAGCAAAATTTGAAAGACCTTTTGTTAACTGAGATATTTTACATTCTTATCATCAGTATTGTAACCCCTGATTTCTCAAAAATATATTTTTGTGTATTTTCTGTATTTAAAATTTTTGCAAATTATTTTTTCCGGTTTTCAAATTATTTTTGTCAAAATGTATTGTAGGATCTCCTACCAAAATCTGCTTTCGATCAACAATTTTATTTCAATTATTTTCCATGATTTATATTGTAATGCAAATCTTATTTTTGTTATTATTACTTTCATTTCAATTATTATTATTAATACTATTATTACTCTTTATCATTTTTTTAATTGTTTTTATTATTATTAGTAATATTTTTATAAAGTCCAAATTGTAAATTTTTATTATTTTATTATTTTATTTTACTCTTTAAACCCAAACCCATTTTATTCCTTATTGGATTTGGGTCCACTATCCTATAACCCCAAACCCAATTAACTTAAACCCTAAATTGAACCCATTTAATACCCTACTCTGTTTGCAAACCCATACACGTTATAATACCCAAACCCACCTAACTACCCAGTTATTAACCCACCTGTTAATAACCCATCACGTGTTCCCCTAACCCTAATTCCTGTCACCCTCTCTCTCCTATATAAAACCCATCATCTTCCCCTTCACAGTCGCCCCTTATCCTTCCTCCCGCTTTCTCTCTCACAACCCATCCCCCAACCTCTCCATGTGCCTCGCCCTGCTCCCGCTCCTTCCGCTCACCCTGTCCCTCACCTCGACGCCAGACCGCAGCTATCATCCTGTGCACCTTCGATGCTCTCCTCTTATCCCGACGCGACGCCAACCCCCTTGGCAGCGTGACCTCGCTGCGCTGCTCGACCCCAGCCCGTCCCCTACTCCTCCCTACAGTCGAACTCCACCCCACCGCGGCGTGCAACTTCCCTACCTCCATCTCCCTCGCCTCCTTCTGTTCCTAGCGGCAACAACACCACTATGCGTGCCCCTCTGGCCTCCGCCGAGGTTGCTGCAGACAGCCGCAACAACTGCAAGCGCCAGACCAGCCAACGCCGGCAGCCGTCCCCGTGCTGTTCTCCCCTACCGGCGACACCCTTCCTCTTTTCCTTCTCCTCTCCTGCAGCCTGCAGCCTGCACAGCCAGTGCACCTCTTGCTGTCCCCCATCCATCCCTCGCTCTCTCTTTCTGTGCGTGTTTGGGTTCGTTGTATTCGTGCGCTCACTTTTGTGTTCGTGAGTTGTCTCGTGTTTGGGTTTGTTGCGTTCTCGTTCGTGGTTCATAGGTTGTGCGATCATTGTGTTCGTTGTTGGTTGTGTTCGTGGGTTATGGTTCATTGAGTTTATTGGATCGCGTGCTCGTAGGGTTCGTCCGTTCGTTCTTGGAGTGCTTGGATTCGTAGTCGTGTTCGTGGGTTTTGCTCGCTTTTGGTTCGTGTGGTTCGTTTTGAGTTCGTTCGGTTCTGTTCGTGCCCCGGGAATTTGTTCCCGTTATTCTTGTTTGGAGTCATTCTCGTCTTTGGTTAAGGCAAGTAACTTGTACTCAATTTTTTGTATGAAACAGGTCATAAATACCGCTTATAGTGTAGTTGAGTTCTGGAGACAACTCGTGTGTGATGTATGTTTGATGAGTATTGTCTCTATGGTGCTATTGACCATAGTTGCCTCACGACACATATAACATGAATTAACATAGTTTTTGCCCATTCTTGATGTGATGTATATGTGAAACAATTATGAGAATATGAGAACTCGTGTGCATGTAAGATCCATGTGATATACTTGTTGTGGACATGTCGTATACCCTATTTCATGTTGTTTGGACATTTAGTGGACTCTAATTCATGTTTAGTTATGTTTCGATCAAGTTTCGTGTGATTCATGTTGGTTTTGTTCCTAAAGGAAATTCTGTATTTTGCCGATAATCTGTCTTGATAGGTAATTTAGACCATATTAAGGCCAGAATCTTAATTTCAGTATAAAACATGAGTTTTAGAGGAATTCGTCTTCTTTCCAACCCCTCTGACCTTGATCGATTTCGTTTCGTATGTGTGGGATATGACTGTTTTACTACAGAGGTGTATTTCATTTCCAGATTTCATTTCTTGATGATTTCGATGAGTAAACTAATTCTATACTAGTTCTAAACATATCATTTTGATCTGAAGTTTTGGTCAGTTTTTCTATACCTATTTAGGGATTACCCAGAATTTTGATGGATTTTATGGATGAGTTTCATATGTCGTTTCATGCTTATTTATAATGACTATACTTACTGGATTTTGCTCGCTATTCGGTAAAGATTTGTATTTTCACCCTAATTTCTTTTACTGTATGAAAAATATTTATGAAATATGAAAGTTGTCTTATCTTATCTATTTTCTTCTCCCTTTGGCGGATTTGGATTTTGTTTCACGGCTTGCGAGATATTACAGTTTTCGTACAGCAGTGTTGGGAATTCTAGATTTCCAAAACTACTGTTTCTTGAGGTTTTCTTATTTTTGTTGGCTAAACTAATTTTACTAGAAAAGTATGAAACTTTATATTCTGATACTAGACATATAGGGGGATACCCCAGAGTTTTTGTGGATTTATTTAATGAGTTTTCATATTGTTTTCCTGCTCTTGAATTCGATTTTATGATTTCTGACTGAACCTATTTTCTGGATTCAAATCAGCTTTGAACTATGTTTTTTGTGAATTACTATATGACTTATTTATACTCGCTGGATTCGTTTGGGAGTCTAATTTCTAGACGTTTCGACGGATTCAGATTTGCATGTTTGTAACAACGGAAATTTCTATTTTACTACAGTATGGTCTTGCTGTCCTGAACTAGAGATTTGGTTCTTTTATTCTTTTATGAGTTATCTTGCACCCGTACGTGTTTATCTTGCAACTTGAACTTGTTACATGATCATGACATGTTATTCTTGCTATGTTTTGCATACATACATGTTTATTTGACACTAATAATAAATAACCAATCTGGGGTTTAAAGGGAAAGATCTAATAGTGGATAATTCAGAAATGTGTACTCGGAATGAGATCTATTGATCCTACGTGATATTTAGAGCTTGATATCCGGTTATTTGGAGCTTGACACTTGATTACTTGCACTTGCACACTTGACACAAAGTTTGATATATTTTGGATATTTGGAGCTTGTTATTTGGTTATGTGGAGCTTGTTTGGAACTTATTTATCTGGTTACTTGGAGCTTGATACTTGATACTTGAGAGCTTGTCCCTGAGTACACTGCCCCCTATGGTCCACTATAAAATCTAAAGCAAAACTGTTTGTTGTAGCAACCATGTAAGGTCAGCTGCATGAAGTGCTACCTAGATAGTAATAACTACAGGACTTGATACACAACACGTGAACATGATCTTGAACTAGACTACATGATACATGACACTTGTTACTTGAACATGATACATGCTTACTTGATACTTGACTACATGACACATGAGACTTGTACTTGATACTTGACACATGTTACCTGTTTACCTACTTGCTCGACACTTGTTGCTTGTTTACATGATACTTGTTTACTTGTTCACCTTACCATGCTAGTTGTTTATTTCGATATCATGCTTATTCTATGCTGTTAGTTAGTTTTTCCATATACTTGTATCCGGCATTACAAGCGGTCTGTAACTTGCAATTGACGGGTATTTGTTTTCTCTCTTCCTCTTCCTTGCAATTGTTAAATTGCAGATTTTGAAGAACATGTTCTAGATGGTATTGGTGACATGAAGTATTAGTGCTGGATTTTATTATTATTATTTCTTGTAGCTTGCTTTGAACAGTTGTATTTTGATACTTGGATTTATTTGTATTTGGGCATTGTGACCCACGATTTTGATTCGTTCAGATCATGATTATTTGAGATTAATATATTCGGTTTCAAGTATTCTTGTTGATATTTTGGTTTATATGTGCATGTCGGTTGATTCTTTTGCTTCCGACTCTGATTATTCTTGTGAAATGTTGTAAAAAATCTCGAACAGCTTATGGATGATGAAAATCATTCGCTGGGCTTTTGTCGCGTATCCGTATTCCGTATTCTCTTTTGGGAAGCAGGGTGTGACAAGTATTTTCATCAGCATTGTTTACATTTGTACTAAACACAAATTCATTGTAGTTGTACTAAAATTGTAATTGTAAACTAGGACTCATTTGCAATATCTGGGTGAATAACTTTTATTTTGCAACTAAGTATCTATATAATAAAGTTGCAAAATGGAGGTCCACTTGCAATATTAAACATGCACTCATTTTCTTTACCAAAGAATTCATCATTTAGAGTACATTTTCCTACATTTTTGAAATAGTGTAAATGTAACTACAGTCGCAATTCAAAATGAGTACCAAACACATTCAAAACGAGTACCCAACTCCAGTTGCATCCTCAATAGCTAAAATGCATCAGTGTCACTTTTTTTCCCAACAACATCATATATATCTAGGTCTGGATTAAACCGTAATAATATATGACATTTTTCTAATGATTTTATCGGGATAGTGGCAAGTCTTGAAATCGCTTATACCAGCAACAAAGATATATGATATCAAAACCCAAAAACTACCTAATTATTAAAAGATTGTTCACGCAATAGCTTTCAGATGTTAAGAAAACTAATAAGAGGAAGGAATAGTAATTACCGGACTAAAGATTTTGCAATCAATGGTCATATTTAAGATTGAAAATTTCAAGATTATATATTTCTTATATTTTTTTAATACCATATTCAAGACTATATATTCACAGTACAAATTTTACACTTGCAAAATGTTACATATATGATCGACCACAAGTTCTGATTTATTTTTAAAAAATGATACTTAAGATTGTCACCATTCTCGATGGTCAATAAACCACATATTGTACATAAAACAGTCAATTACCTGTTCACCTGGTTGATATTGCCAGTCTGTTGTAAAAACTACTCCTTTTGTTGATTGATCATAATCCAAACATGTCTCAACCTGGAACATTTGGAAAAATAGCAAAGATTCAAACAAAAGCTTATCAGGAGACAGTATAAAGTAATTTCGGAAGCAGCTGAAAGAGAAAAAGACTTATTTTGTTAACAACATAAAAAAAACTTGAGAGAAAGAATCTCCATTTAGCCTATAAATACATAATAGTAGCTAAATCATCAGACATCACAACAATTAAAATTTGTACAATCTTAATCCACCATCAAACAACACCGATCTCAATCAATCCATGGAAAGAATCCAGATCAAAGTCTAACAGAACTTGGCAATTGACAGTAACAAACAAATCGAATCAAAGGCAAAGCCCTAGATTAAATAAAGAATAGAGAGATCGATCTGCTTACTATTCAGGATTCATGGCAGAAAAGCTAGGGATCGCATATCTGAAACCCTAAAGATATGGAGGAAAGGGAGAGAAAGCTGGACTTCTAAACGTGACGATTTGGGGGTTATGGAACTCTTCTCCTTGCACTTTTTGGGGAGAGAGAGCTGCTGTTTTTTTAGAGATAGAGAGTTCAGGGTTTTTTTTTTGGGGGGGGGGGGGGGGAGGGGGGGCTGTGACTTTTTTAGAGAGAGAGAGAGTTCAGAGGTTGGGGGGGGGGGGGGAGCTGTGTATTGTAGGGGGGAATTTGAAAATTTGAGTTTGGGGGGGGGGGGGGGGGGGGATTTGAGTTTTGAGGAAAAACTTTTTGGGAAAAAAATGTGTTTTGAAAAGGTGAATCATAACCATTTGATTTTGTTTGCATTGAAGGAGAGCCACTTGATAGTTTTCTTTGTGTTTTATTATATAGATGGATGCGACATTTTGACTTCGTATATTTTTTAGCAGGTGCTCTGGCAGTTAAGAAGTGCCTATAGGTGGAGGGTAATAAAGCAAAGAAACATGGGGAGTCAAATATCGATTCGATTGAGGGACTTAGCAAGAGATGAAGGACAATATGGTTTATGGAGGATGCACCTTGTTTTCGTCTCATCTTTAGTTTACTATTCTTCATTTCCTCCTTTACACTTTTCAACTTCTCGTGCCCTTTGTTGTTTGATTACAAGTAAAGTTTTGTAACTTACTATTGATTACCAATGTTTTTTTCTTATTTTCATTCCGTATACTAATATCAGTGTCCAACTTAGTATTCAGTATATACTAATGTAGGTGTTTCGTTAAATTGCCAATGAAACAAGGTGAACATGCTGGGGAGCTGTTTGGATAGCTAATTTTTTACTGTTAGAAAAGAAATTTAGAGGATTGTTCATGAGTTTGGATGGTTGGATTTGAATTCACATTGTATAGCGCAACCTGAAATATAAAAAACCCTAGGAACTGAGCCGAAGTGCATTGTAGCACTACTGTAGTACTATAGTAGCAATTTTTTAATTGTTTATCTCTCATATTTTTTACACTATCCAATAAAACAATTCGACATAATTATTGTGGTAGGGTAAAAATGGCCTGGGGGCCCAACCAGGGCCCAGTACAACTCTCACTCAAGAAAGGTAAAAATAGCAATCTAGTTCGGCTTCGAACCACTGCAGGGTCGGCGCCGAACCTCAAGTTCACCCCCACAGAACTGGCCTCCTCGTATCCGACGAGCCTCAGTGGTCCTCGGCCTCTGATCCGTGACAGCCCCACGGGCCGTCCCCCCTCTCTGGCGAAGCATGGGGATGACCTGGCACAGCCTAGGCCCTCCGATTCTCCCAGAAGCACAGAAGACCCACGATCAGCCATGTCAGCTCCAAATACCACCAAGGGTTTTGCCACGTCAGCCCTATACCGCTCCTGGTATTGCCACGTCTGCCCTAAACCCCCTGGGCCTTCTGCCACGTCAGGCCCATGGGCTTTCAGATCCAGACCCGGCCCCCAAGCGGAACCAAACCCGGTTGGGATTCTCTATAAATACTAGACCCTCACCCACCTTTTAAGGTGATCAATCTTTTACCACTTAAATTCACCTAGTTATTGCTACTCTCTCACAGAGACTGATTAGATCGTCGGAGGGTCCGCCACCGGGACAAACCCCGGTGTTTCAGGACCATCTGCAGGTACACAAGACCTCGGATCCGAACCCTCTGATCCGAGCCCAGATCTCCGCCTCATTCCGAGGTCGCCGCAGGTTCCGCCCGGTCAGCCGAGGGTCGTCGGACGAGCAGCTTTCTCCTTCAAATACAAATTGAGTCCGAACTCACACCTTGTGCATCCACACGTCTCCCAGAAATAAACCGCATCAATTATGTTTATTAAATTTAGTTATCTCTCATCTTTATCATATTTCACAATAAAACTACATGCAAGCAAATTACTTTTTAGCTACATCTAAACAAATTATTTTTTTAGAACTCATTTATACAATTTTTTTCTCTCTCTCTACAATAATCTTCATAATTTGGAATTATTTTACAACAAACCAAACACCTACCAACCAAGCACCTCCAAAAAAACAAGTTGGAGTCCACACAAATATGGACAAATGCAAAAAAAGACATTTTTGAAGTATAAATTTGTGATTCGAACTTTTGTTAGGGTATGTATGTTAAAATCCCCAAACTTAGTGCAAAATCAGGGAGGTTTATAAACTTTCTTACTAGCGTTGGTACGGCATCAAATCTATCGATTCTGCGGCGATGTCGTCATCGTACCCAAGCATGGGCGAATCCCACCGCCGCATCGCCGACTACATCTCCCGCTTCTCCGACGCCGTCTCCTCCCAAAACGCCACCGCCCTCTCCTCTCTCCTCTCCATCACCTCCAACACCCCCCTCCTCCTCTCCCTCTCCGACGCCCTCGCCGCCTCCCCCAACTCCGCCTCCCGCCTCCTCAACAATCACCACCTCGCAGACCTCCTCTCCCCCCTCCTTCTCTCCCTCCAATCCCTCCGCCTCCGCCGATTCGCCGACGCCTACAACTCCTTCGACAAATCCTCCAAGTAAATTTTTTTTTTGGAAAAAGTTATTTTTTGGTTATTGATTTTTTGATTTTTGAGGGTTTTTTTTTGGGGGGGGGGTGGGAAGTGCGTTTTTGCAGGAGTTTCGGAACTGGGAGACGGCGTGGGCGTTGGATGCTGTGTATGTGATGACGAAGGAGATTAGAGTGCTGGCGGAGATGGCGGATAGGGAGCTGGCGGCGGCGGGGAAGAGTCCGGAGAAGTTGAAGGGAGCGGGGTCGTTCTTGATGAAAGTGTTTGGGGCTCTGGCGGTAAGTTTGATATTATCTTTTTAGTGTTTTTTTTGTGAGGTTAATTGATGATTGGTGTGTTATTTTGGGAGCGAATTAAATTTGCGAGCCCCATTCAATTGAACTAAACCCTAATGCCAGCATTAGCTTTGATTTTCAATGCTCGAAAGGGAAGAAAGTTGTTGCTGCTGATTTTGGTGTGTGAGCAAACAGATGAATTTGTGGATTCTTTTAGGAAACAATAACGGCAAACCTGTTAACTTTCACCGGCGTTTGACTGGTTTTTTGCCGCTGCCGTTGATCTGCATAGAAGTTCGATACACCGGGATCCATCCCGGCAACAAAGCCTCCGACACTCTTGTTAGTAATCACGAAGATTATGAAAGAGTTTTATATGGAAAAAGATTGATTACCTTTTTTATGGTGGGGGAGAGGGATATTTATAGTCGCCTTTAGAGACAGTTCCGGTGTTTTTGGATAAGATGTAGACTTTAAATCGTTTTATGATAAGAGATTCGGTTTAAACCGTCTCTTAGCGATAATCATGAATTTGAATTACTTTTTAAATATCTGAATTAGTTTATAACGGGTTGCTACTCATACCCAATATGACATATCCGTTTTTTTGGGTTATTGGGTTTTGAAGGAAGACCCAATTTTCAATTTGGACCTGCTTATAAGTGAAATTATCGTTTTACCACTGAGAGCTTTAATATTCGTGCCCGATTTGGTTATAATTTTAGCCATATCAAAAGTAGCGTTTTTTGATTACATTTTAGTTAGCTTTTGCGTCTGCGTGGTTGATGGGCATGCTCAATGAGTGTGTGCGGTGTTGCGTAGTCAGTCAACATGCTCAATGAGTGTGTGCTTACTCATAATTTGTAATGGTTTGAAGGAGCACAAACATGGACAAGGTCATATAGCAGGTGCACAATGTAAAACATCACACAGACACAGAAACTATATACATTAGCTTCAAAATGTGGAAAATGCCCATGCTTCATTGATCTGACAATATATTTTGCCAAAGCCCGATACAAATCAAAGTTTTTTTTTTCCACACAGGTTCCCAAAAAATATGGAAATTCAATATTAGTCCCCCACAATTCACTAATTCCATTATTAGTTCCTTGATCAATTCCAAAAGTGATCAATTTGAGACCCAAGTGCAACATTACAAAAATTATAAACCATTGAACCAATCTTGGAGGAAAAACTTGAGAATGGTCTAGGACATAATAAGATTACAAAGGTAAAATGACTATTGTGTGATATTGAGACCCTTACATTAATTTATTTTTTTTTCTCTCGAAAAGGGGTTTATCAGACTTTGTTACAATTTAGACATGGATTGTCCACTTTTGGAGTTATCGAGAGACTAATATGGAATTACCAAATTGGGGGGGGGGGACTAATATGTAACTTCTATACTTGTTGGGGACCTGTGTGGCTAATCTTAAAATAGAAGTAAAGTTACTTCTAGTACGAATGTAATGTATAGTAATCTGAAGTGTCATATGTGTAGTAAATATCTTGCCTCTACTTCTACTTGTTTTTTTTCCTTTCAATATATGGTAATTTAACGTTTCGTGTTTGATTTTTTATTTGATTTATATGAGAAGGGCATGAATGCTTCTTACCTTTTAGTTTCGTATGTCTATTCGGATGTAAAACTGAGAGGGACGACAACATGGTATGTACTTATTTTGCCGAGACAATTAATTTCTATATTCCTAATTTTCTTAATGCAAAGGTAATTATAACTTATCAGAGACTTTTATTTGAATTCATCATTTATAATTTATTATTTCAAACAGGCTAAGATATTTAAAAGATTTGTTCATAGACAAGTGAAATACCATATTGCGATGCATATGATTTATCTTTTAACTAAAAAGTTCAAGTTTGTAAACATGATAAAACATCAGGTTTTCTCAAATTTTCTAATATTGAGAATAGGTGTTCGACTCCATGTGGCCCGCATATTTCTTCACTATGATATTAATGACAACCTTCATATTTCTACTACAGAAGGATCATCTATGGGTGCCGAATAAGATTTGGTCCAATTATTTAATTTATTTTATACTTAGAAGTTAATCATAATAGAGTTAAAATAAGAAGAGATGTGTTGAAAGACATTTACAAGCTGTGAAAGCTAAGTGATTCACCTCAGTGGCTATTAAACTTGATGTGAGCTTTGCGAAGTTTAGGAGTTGGGGGATTACATGCCCCACCTGGCTACAATGTAGCTCCAGTCTTGTTTTCTAAGCCATTTCTATTAACTTGTCTTTGTCTATGAAGCATGAGCTTCATTAAAGGATTTTATTAATAAATTATTTACGATTTATTGTTGCCCGACTTGACCTTGATTTTTCTTGATTAGTGCCAAATCGATGGCTAGGAATATCTCTGAGAATCCTAAAAGAGCGGGCTTCTTTGTTGCACTTGCTAGAACCGCAAACAGTAGTTGTCATATTCGAAATTCCCCTTGACAGGGGAAAAGGTCGATAATAAGGAAAAATGATGGATTTACATTATGAATTATTTTCATAATTAAGACAGATTTCAAGAATCAACATAACTCTGCGTACACTTCCTAGGGAGAACCACTACTACTTTGTTTAATGCATGTAGTTTTCTCTGCGCTGGCATGTTCATGATATGCAGCTAGGATATATTTAGTTCACTTGTTGTTGTCACTCCTCCTTTTACGAAATATGTCGATATTTGTTTATTCCATATATGCTATACCCTTTTTTTTGATGAAATATGCTATACCCTTTGATTATTTTTTTCTTTGACACTATAAGTTTAGTAACAAATTGAAATATTTTCCTTCATGGCGGAACTTACATTTTGCAGGGCAAAGGGCCAAAACGTGTAGGAGCTTTGTATGTGACTTGCCAGTTATTTAAAGTATATTTCAAGGTAATTCCCAATCTGTATTTTAAGTTTATTGTAGTATGGTATTGATCATATAGTGTAATGCCTTAGCTTGCATATTGTGATGAATATAAACTTTATTGTAATGTTTTGCAGCTTGGTACTGTACATCTTTGTCGAAGTGTTATAAGAAGTATCGAAACTGCTCGAATCTTTGATTTTGAAGAGTTCCCCACTAGAGATAAGGTTAGAAGATATTTTCCTTTTGCTACAATTGTTGGTTGTTGTTGAAATTTACATTGTTTCATTTGCTTTCTTTTTCTTTATTGATATTTTTTTACAATCAATTCAACAACAGGTCACCTACATGTATTACACAGGGCGTCTGGAAGTTCTTAATGAAAATTTTCTCGCTGTAAGTATAGTTCTAGTCTTGAACTAACTCTTTTCTCTTTCACGCGATATGGGGTATTTTAACCAGTTTGCTTGTCAAGTTATCTGTATTTTTTCTGCTAAACCAGAACCATTGAGTAGAATATATACATTGGTAAAAATTGCTTTAGTTGATAACACTACATATTCAAAATTGAAAGATAGGCATGTCAGTGTTCACCACTTCCACCATCATCAGACTCTTTCATCAACAATGGGAGCAGTGGCTTTCCTTTAAAAAAAAAACAACGGGGTCAGTGGTTGTAGTCATCAAGAAAATTTTGAATTTTTAATGTTGGTAATCAACCTAACATCAAACCTCTAAACAGTTCTTAAATTTTTAGCCAAGGAAACCATTGGATGAAAGGGACTTGTTGATGGCAGTAGACAACCAGGAGGACTGTTTTGACGTAGAGATGACACAGCAAAGGTGATAATTTGAGGTGAAACCACATCTGCTTACTCTAGCAATCAAGGACAATGTTATTAACAAACACCAAACCCCATGGCATCCATGAATTGGAACTTGCGTTCCGAAACATCATACATTAGCAATTTGGAACGATAAAGTCAACAATCAAATCTTTGGTAAATCTTTCAGAGCAGTTTATTTGTACACTTTTGATTTGTTTTGCATTCATTTTGAAATAAAAGAAAATGTATTTCCTGTTAACAAGGCCGGAGAATTATATGATTTTAGTAGTTTTACTATTATGTTTTCGAATTTTTTCTAGAACTGTCTTTGCTTAGTTTGATTGTATTGAGGCTGAAATTTTTATGAATAAAATATTTTCAATGGTGGATTTCAATTAGTGGATAATTTGGTTCAAGATGAAATTCCCTTAAATGAGGGTTTATTAATAAATTGTTCGAATTGTGGGATGTTGATTCGTCTTAGTTATCATCTCCACTGCCCCATCTCTGCAGTAGAACAGTCGTCCCTTAGTCGCTTGTTACCATCAGTTTTGGCATTAGAGCCGACGGCTATATCTTTTGTTCTAGTTGAAGATAGCTGGCAGGTAGATTGTGTAATAATCCGAGCAAGGACTTCCTAGAGGATCAGCTATTCTACTACTACTTTGATCCAAACTTGTCTAACTATGGAATTTTGAATCCAATTATTCTGCAATATGTTACTTTTGATGCTTTGCTTTATGTGGCATTTCCGTCTCTTCCAGATGTTCTGAATTCTGATACTATTATAAGCTGTCACTCCTTCATGGAGGACTTCCTGGGTGGCCACCCATCCTTTACTACTCCTTTGACTTTCTTGGATGATATATTTAATTATGTTTCTCACTTAAAAGCTAGCTACATTTTTCATTAGCTCCATTGTAACCATCATGGATATGCTGACATGGACAGGATATGGCATTCTATATTGATGCATGGAAGTCTAAAATTGTACATAGAAGTAGGGTGTCTCGATATAGGATGCATGTCTTCGTTTTGACAACTCTTCCAAATAGAAATGTTCATACTTCATGGATTAGATACTTTGGAGTTTAACATGATGGAGAATATGGTTCATGTAATCGTGGAACGTAGGGATGCTTTTGGATGGATACAAATCGGATATTGGCTATACCAACATCCCTATTCGCATTCCAAAGACGGATTCAGATACAGATCTGGAAATGATTCAGACAAAAAATCATATTCGCACTCACAAATTTCGGATATGTATGCAAATCGGATACATTACGAATTCGGACATCAAATTAATATAATGTAAACAAATTGCAGAAAAAGAAAAAAATCTAACAGAATATGACAAAATTATAATTTAATATATTAATCACAAAGAAAATGAAGGGTAGTTTAAGTATTAAAGAAAAATTATAGATGATTGTAACTTGATATAGAATATGGGTATAAAAAGGGTGGATGATCATATTTAATTTGAGGGGGATATTAAAGAGTTTAAAGATTATATGAAAGTGTATATTATATATATAAGTTTTAAAGAAAAGTCGGAACTAAAAATGTAAAGGTCAACCAGGGTTCTATTCGAAAATTTCCCTTAGCTGTAATATTAGGGGAAAAATATTGAAAGGGCCTTCGAACCAGACTCATCGTGGTGGCAATTTAACAGGTCAACTAACTCTGTGCAGCTAAAGGTTTGATCTGATTGGACATAGATTTGTAAATATCTGAAATATTTGGATATTCGTAATCGATCCAATTTTTTTGGACGGATCCACATCCGTATCCAGATCCGAAAATTTGTTGGGTTTGCTATCGTATCTGTATCCGAATCTGAATGGATCTGGGTTTTTAATATCCGAATGCACTGTTTTTTGGGGGGGGGGGTGATTGGATCTGGATCGAATCGGATAAATACGTACCCAATAGCATCCCTAATGGATCGTCACTCTAAACAATGAGGGAGAAAATGAAACACAACAACCAAGTGTCCATCATCGATTATAAGCAGTCACATTTCCAACTGTTTTGGAGCTTTGCAATGTTGACCTTTTTTATCTCTGGAGAATTTGGTTCACCCTCATTAAGTGAGAGGTAATAGTGTTTTTTTTGTCTTTTTCTGTGCGCATTTGCTTGGACAACCCCTATCCCCCCCCCTTGGGGCAAATTAGCATCTAATCAGCCCCAGCCCCTTTCCAGTGGCATATTTATTGGTTTCAGTGTACTTAATCAATCCACCTCAAACAATTTCTTTTTGCCACGAGTAGTCTGTTACAAATGAACATATTTTCTTATTATTTATAGTTTTGTTTTGTCCATTCATTGCTGTCAACATTCGCATTTCACATTATCTGTTAATTACCCAACATTGTGACCCTAGAGTTAGCTAGTTGTTTTGTTGCCTGTAAAACTTTATGTATCTACTTCAGCTCTTCAATAGTATATTTGTGAATTGGGACTCTGGGTCATGTTGTACTCAATAAGAATTTGTCGTTACTGGTCCTGCCTTCATTCAATTGACGGCATCCTCAATCTCCTATCGATTTGAGAAGTTTTTGGCATTTTTGTTTGTCTTAAAGTCATATAGAAAGTACTAAAGCTTAAATCAAGAAGATAATAGGTTCTTGGGGAAGGCATGGTAGTGGTGAAATGCAACCCTACCGCTGGAAAGTGCAACTAAGATTGTTGTAGAAAGATCTGATTTCATATGATTGATAGAGGGACTAGATTTGCCCGTGGGCACGTGCCTATGGCACATCTACAACATACGAAAAGTCTTGTAAACAGTAAAACAACAATTATGTAGCTCAAATTTGAATAGCATGACAATAATTAGTTGTAAATAAAAGTCCATGTTTCCATTTGTATATGTTGAAAAATAATTATCAACGGGGGTGTAAAATCCAACTTCTTAGAACTTTGAGGGTGGAAAATGATGAAATTTAACTGTTGATGAGATATTTGCTAATTTCAATGTAACATGAGTAATAAAAAAGCATAAAAAATCTGAAAATTTACAAACCTGAAATTTGAAAATCTAAATTTCTAAGTAAATAGAGAGAGAATGTGAGAGAGAGAGGAAAAGAGAAAGACAAATATGAAAAAGTGGAGAGAAGAGAGAAGAGAGAAGAGAGAAGAGAGAGATAGTAATAAAGTAATGAGTTTTTTTAGTTTTGGGGGGGGGGGGGAGGGGGGAAAATTTGGTTTTGGGGAGAACTTTTTGGAGGAAAAATATGTTTTTGGAGGATGAAAATTTGGTTTCAATTGAAGGGGAGCCACTTATAGCTTTTCTTTGTGTTTATTATATAGATGGTATTATCTGGAAATACAACTGTGTCAAGTAGTGCATCTAGACAAAAAAAAACTCGTGATATTGGTCATAGATGTGTATTTGCTTGATTTCTTGTATGTTGTTGCTATTATTGTTGCCTAATAAAAAGAGAACCAGCCTAAGCCTATTTCAAATCCTTCACTGTTCCTTCTAACTTCCCAAAAGATAATTGTTATTCACTTGACCTAGCTGGTGTCACGTTTTACCAGTACTTCCTCGCTCCTTTGCTCTATTAGCCGATGCAAAGTCACATAGGAGGTGCATAGAGAGTCCTGAGTTTGAATTGTAATTAAGTTATTAAGTTTTTAAATTTACCTTTAGCCTCAAAATATGAAGTGAATGTTTATGAATAATAACCTTCAGATTTACTAGTCTCTTTCTCCTGCACGAGCAACCTGCCTGCCTGCTTTACCTCTCCCCTCTCTCTTCTATTACCATTGCTCCGCCTTTCAAACTGAACTTACCTAGATTGCTTTTCTTGTTCATCCTAAACCAAATTTTCCTGATCATTATTGTCTATACTCTCTCTCATCATGTTCAATGAGTTTATCCATAAGTTGTTTAAGACTGTTAGTCATGGAGGAGACTGATAGACGTGATAGTTGAAAAAGAAATATAGCAGGGTTGGCAATATCTTATATTGGCTGTCACACTGGCAGGAATAATATTGAGTTGTTTCCGCATTTGTTGTCTCGGAAACTGTGAGTGAAGAGAGTCATGTATAACTCCTCTGTCACTAGTAGGTGCAGGAGCTACCATTTTCCTGTCTTGCAGCTGTGCTCATTCAACCAAGATGCGAGCCTCCAAATTAAGTCTATAAGCGTGATCTACAAATAATATGATAAGTTCTGTTAAATTGAATTATGTCTCCTCCGGGGCAAAAGAATGATCCGAAAAGCCAAATGGATCACATGCCTATGATGATCGAGTGGCAGTCTATTTTTTTAATAACCTTATCCATGCGAAGATTGGTATGCACTGTAGGACACAATGCTTTGCTAGGAGAAACATCCAACTCTGATAACAGTCAATAGTGCCAAACCTGATATGGAGACCACACTTGATGCTTTATAATCTTTCCTATCAAAATTTTTTCCTTTTTAATTATTATTTTTACTACTGCCGGTTCTTTTATATGTAGATGAGGATCCAATACATGAGTTGCATATATATATTTGAAAACACGCACGTTCACACGCGCGCGCACACGCGTATTCTTGTTTCGATGTTGGAAAATTGCTTTGTCTTTGTTTATATGTCATAGTTCATATTTTTCATATTTGGAGATGTTCTCTGGGTAGCTACTTGCAAAGAACCATATACATAAGCAAACATAAACCAAACACAAATATGATAAAATCTTTCCTTCTGTTTGGCATATTCACAAGCTACTGTTTTAAATTTTGAAGGTTCTTTTAATTCTGTGTTTATTCATGTATTATTCATTTGCCAGTTGTTATTGAATCTACAACTATGTTAGGCAATTATCCAGTCACTATGCATAACTTTTCCTTATCCATACAGACAATTAATATG
Source organism: Hemerocallis citrina (assembly GCA_017893485.1). Classification (NCBI taxonomy): domain Eukaryota; kingdom Viridiplantae; phylum Streptophyta; class Magnoliopsida; order Asparagales; family Asphodelaceae; genus Hemerocallis; species Hemerocallis citrina. The sequence goes on from JACEHZ010000390.1 coordinate 1,641,098, forward strand.
TATATTCTCCTTGCCACATGCTATGTATTCATTTCATTCTGCATTACTTTATAAACCAAGTTGTTGAAGTATGACTCCTTTTTCCTTTCATGATAGGACAGGCTGATCAAAAGCTTATGTATGCTCTACAGCATTGCAATCCTCAGTACGAAGCCAATATAAGGTAACTTGTGCATAAATTTGATTTCAAATTGTTTTTAAGATTCTTACATGCCTTTTTTGTGTAAATGGGTGGTGTATTCTTACTAGCATTATTTCTCTTACATCGGGTTATTTGATTAGAGTATTTTAACTCCTGGATTTTCTTATATTATGAATGTTTCAATTTAAGTAACTTCTGCCGCATATTGACGGAAAAATCATGTCTGAATGTAGCAGTTATACCAATGTAATGTAATAGTGTACTGGTGCAGGATGATTCTGAAGTATCTCATTCCTGTGAAGCTTTCAATTGGTATATTGCCCAAAATGCAGCTTCTCAACAAGTACAATCTTACTGAGGTAAGAATAGCTAATTTCACTGTTCCTTGATATATTTGTGCTTATTAGAAAACCTTGTAAGCTTGAAGTGATTTCTCGTTTAATTGCAAAGTTCAAAATATGCTCTTTGATTCGAGCACAGGTCAGTGAAAACAGTCAACCATCTAGATCCAAATCACATCTAAAGATTCTTAGGTCTTCCATCATGTAATTTGGTATTAAGAATTCTATCTAATGGCTGGGTGATTAGCTTTCAATGTGTTGATCAAGGGATCCTGTTTGGTTGCTCTTTTTTTTTGTTTTTTATTAGCATTGAGATGTAGCAAGTTCAAAACTTCCACCATTCACAATACTGGGATAATTTAACTATAATCAGATCAGAGGAGACATGGAAGTACCCCCACCTTATATAACAAAAAACGCTTAGGGAAATAATGATTCTGTTTTACCTCATTGGGGCAACCAAAATTATGTACTGAGATGTTATTGAACTAAAGAATGCTTTAGTTCTTAAAACAAAATTTCACAGTATGCAGATATCGTAAAAGCACTGGTAAGGGGTGATGTCCGACTTCTTAGAAGAGCACTTCATGAGCATGAAGATCAGTAAGTATCCTTGCTATCCGTTCTTCCAAGATTTGTAAGTTGATTTGATTTTATCTATTCTGAACTTTGGAAGTCATCAGGTTCTTAAGATCTGGCGTGTACCTTGTGCTTGAGAAGCTTGAGTTGCAAGTTTATCAAAGATTGGTTAAAAAAATGTAAGTTATTGACGTCGCATTAAATCAGAACACAATGGATGGAAGTTGTGATTTTTTTTTTCCTCTCTATTCAGATATATCATTCAGAAGCAGAAGGATCCCAACAAAGCACATCAAATTAAGTTGGAACTTATAGTCAAAGCTTTGAGATGGCTCGAAGTGGACATGGATGTTGATGAGGTGCTCATTTTTTGTTTCTTTTCCCTTTTCTGTAAGTGTATCGACATAAATTTTCGTCTAGGTTCATGTTAAAATTTGAATGGTCATTTTGTTTTTAGGTGGAGTGCATGATGGCAATTTTGATATTTAAGAACCTTATGAAAGGCTACTTTGCTCATAAAAACAAAGTCGTCGTCCTCAGCAAACAGGACGCTTTCCCCAAATTGAAAGGCAAGCCTGTCGATCCATAGGTGATACCAGATTTTTTATGTGCATGAATGCGACACTGGATGGGTTTTAAGTATTGTAACCAAAAGGCGTGGATAGAGTTCCATGGCTGATTGCCCAGAGCCACATGCCTTGAGTACTTTGCAGAAATGTGTTGTAAGAGCAAGATTTACAAGGTGTAACATTAATACAAGGTGAATTGATATGATGAAACCAAAATCCCAAGTTAATCTGAGTCTGCATATACTACATATGGCTGGTTGACACTTAGTAAACTACCAATCCTATCAGTTTTTCCTCGGCAGAGTTCTACAAAGAACTTGCAAAGCTTCTTTTGCACTATTATCACCATGTACTTCGATTATCATATTAGCGGGAAAAAAAACGTACTGCATTTTTCATATTAGCGAAAAAAATGTACTGCGGTTTCTTTGTTTCATATTAAGCTAGAATCATGTATGTCCGACTCTTTAAACCCTTATGGTATCATTAATCGGTTTTCTTAATTTATAATCCATTCTTGAAACTGTTCTCCACTTTCACGTACTTGGAACATCTGAAAATGTGGCACTTATTTTGGATTTATTTTTGCCATTCATGAGAATTACTTTAGCCTGGACCATGTGGGCATATATAATTTGCTTATTACAACTGGAGGGGAGCTAAAACTAGAACTGAAACAACAAAAAAAACTTGGTACGATTGCCAAAGATCGAGATGATGGGACTGAACATTCTACAACTCCATCGTAGCAGTGACTATTCAGGCCTTGATTTGAAAGAGAGATGATGAGAGATTGATTCTTCACATGAGAGAATGAGAAGGCTCTTTCTTTTATAGCAAAAGCTGGCATTTCAAAAAGAAATGTCATGTCATTCCTTGAGCTATTCATAGGTCTAGATTCGTGTCAAGATTTTATCCAAAAACTTTTCCAGTTGAAGATTGAAAAAGGTGAATTTTTTTAAACTAGCATTTTTGAAGGTCTTCCTTAATTCCTCCTCTTACCTTTACCTTCAGACCTTGATAAAGATGGCGATGATAAACAATGCAGCTATCAATCGACGGTTTTTTAAGATTCTACTACCTGGCTTCTGCACAAAATTAGTATCCTCTCTCCTCCTCAAATTTCATTCAAATATTTAACTGTACTGTTATTCTATTTCATTTATTGCACTAATTAATCAATTAATTCTACCTTACAGTCGATTCCAGGTGCTTTCACCAAAGCATACTGCAATAACCACAAAGGTAGCAGCAGAAGATACACTAAAAAGAGCACCCCCATGGTAAGATTTGGCACGCGAAGCTTTACAAGAAGAGGGAATCACTCTACATTGCAGGCCAAGGCTGGGAACAACTTGCAGCTGCAAATGGCCTGAGTGTGGGTCATGCTCTCTTGCTTCGTTATAGAGGCAACATGGTGTTCAGTTTTCGTGTTTTCGACTTGTCTACGTGCGAGAAGGACGACTACAACTACAAATCTGTCTCGCAAATGGACATGGGCCGAGATAAGGGAAAGAGATCTTCAGTCCCCGTCTGTAATGAGTTCAAAGTCGAGGATGATGAAGGGGACGGCAATGGGCCTCTTAGTATTGAGTCCAGTTCCAAGATGAACAACCGTCGTAATAACACCAACGGCGGCTACTTTGTGATCACCGTAAAGCCTTCTCACATAACTCAGAGTTCCACTGTGAGCCTCTCCTCTTTCCCTCACTCCTTATCATACAAAAGTAATTTAAGTGTAGTAGTGCTAGACCAAGTATAGTACAATTAACACTGCTTTCATCATACATATATAATAATGGAAGTACATTTATATATATATATATATATATATATATATATATATATATATATATATATATATATATATGATATAACTTGGAGACAATAGAATTACATGGGCAATCAATCCATATTTCTGTATTTGGTCTCTGAACCAATATGATGAATTTTTTTTTTTGTTTCTTTGACGATGTAATATACTAATGTATATGTGCAGTTCATTCGGGCTCGATATAAGGAATCCTGTGGGATCACAGACGATGACACGGAAATAAGTGTGAGGGATCCAATGGGCGAAATTTGGGAGCTTGGGCTTTATCGGCGCAGGGGAACTTCTGATTTGGCCATGACTCGGGGATGGTGTGCATTTGCTAAGGGAAACAAACTGAATGTAGGTGATAAGTGCATCTTTGAATTGGTGTCTTGTGGGCCGGAAGGGAAATTGTTTCAGGTCACGATTAATAACAGGTTATGTGAGTGAGACATTACCGGTTTGTTGGCTGTTAGTTCAATGTAGTGTTTGTAGTCTATGAGATCGACTAGTTGTTTTTCACTTTTTTGATCAGGAAGTATATATGTGACTAGTAAGTTGTTATTCTGGAATGTATTTTGTCCAAGGCTTGAAGCTTTATGAAGGCTTATGTTGTTATGAAGTTGCAATTTCCAAGTTCATTGTATTGTACTGTTACTAGTGTGTAAGCAGTTGGATATAACTGAGAAGGTCCTTTCCTTTTTTCATGTATTATCAGAATTGTTAATTAGAAGGAGAAAAGCTAGCCAACAAGGTTAACTGAAAGCAGTAGATAATTGAGTAGTAGTATTATTAAGCTAACTCATGCATTGGTTCAAAATCAGTGAATATATCTTGTTAAATCTCTCATTGCATAACCTCTGATCTGATTTGATATTATATTTCTTGGCTTGATAACTACGTTTGTTGGTTGTGTCACTTGTGTGCATGTTGTCAATTGATCAACTTTTAACACTATCAATACTTTAAAATTTAAAAAAAACATTTAACAGTCTTTTTAAAAAAAAATTGACATTTAACACTTCGTTGATCGGATCCAAAAAAATCTCTTCAATTTATTTTTGGGACCTCCTGCCACCATTTACACAAGAAAAAAGAAAAAAACAAAAACAAAATCCAATAAATGAATATGAACTCAAACTTTTGGATTACATGTATTTGTTTACACCGCTTAAGAAGTAGAAAAATTAGAGCATGAAAAACCCAAACAAGAACAGTTGTGTTTTTTTTTTTTTTTTTTGATAAAAGAGATGAAGTCTAAAGACTCCAGCCAAGATAAAATAAAAACGATCCAGAGTTCTTACAGACTCGATAAGAGCGGTGGTCACAAAACAGACCCCAAAATATCCTCAAACAGAGGATCAAAACACCACCAACTCAAACCAAAGTAACCTCCCAGACAGAGTAGAACAGCAGTTGCAGACAAAAGAGAAACAGAATAAAGCAAAGACATAACATAGCAACATAGTCATTAAACCAAGCCAGCCGACCCCGAACTAGACGACTCCTGATCCGCTTGAGCAGTCTGAATGTTATGAACAAGCAGAATCCCAGTGATCAACTCCTGGTGAAAAGTGGACATGCTAGAAATTGAGGCAAGAGTGTTGGAGACTAAAACATCCTCATCATCATGATCATCTTGAACTTGAGAGTCAACTGGAAAATCCTCTTCATCATCTTCAATCGGGATGGCAGTATTAGGGGATGCACCAGGAATAGTAGAAGGGCTCATCGCAGAATGAACAACAGAGGAAGCAGCATTGCTACCATCTGGAATGAAGGATTTGCAGGCATCCAACAAAATGTTCACCTCCGTCTTCATCTTCTTAGAAGGGAGAAGAATATCTGTTCAAGTAGAAACAAAATAACAAATGGAATCCAAAATCTTAACAATATCAACAGATTTCTTAATAAAAATACGATTATTACGCTCTAACCAAATAACCCCAATCATAGCCATCATCGATATATCCCAAAGAAGAAGTTTTTTCTTTCTAATCCTCTTCTTCCTCCAAATACCCCACCAAGCCTTAATAGACGGAGGGAAGCCTCTAAAACTAAAGGCCACTTTGAACATAATCCACACTTGCTTAACAAAAGGGCATCTCAGGAAAAGATGACAAGCTGATTCATCCCTAGAATCACAAAGAACACATTTTTGCCCCAAAGCTAAATGTCTCTTATTAAGATTATCAACAGTGAGAAGACGATTGTGAATAGTGAGCCAAACAAGAATTCTAACTTTAAGAGGAGCGACATTTTGCCAAATGAACTTATAGAAAGGACAAATCATACCCCCCGCATTCAAAAAATTATAAAAGGATTTAACAGTGAATAAACCAGAATTAGTCCATCTCCAAACATTCTTGTCATGAGGTTTCCAATCATAGTTACTAATTAGATGCAGAAGAGCGCTCAAATCATGAGATTGCTGAAGAGAAAGATTTCTACGAAACTCAATATTCCAAACTTTATCAAAACGATTGGTAGTATAAAGAGAGAAAACTGTAGCATTTGGTAAACAAGCAATATTGAAAAGAGAAGGAAATCTCGAGGACAGACTGCAATTACCTATATCCGTCCAAAAACGAACATTCTTACCATCACCACAGATCTTCCGAATACCACATTTAAAAGGAGCTGCTGCTTTGCAAATACCTTTCCAAAAAGAAGAACCCACAGAAGAAGGGATATAAGGAAAATCACTAAGATTTCTTCTACGAAAGTATTTCCTTTTAACAACTCTAATCCAGACTTTATCTTTTGAGATAAGGCAATTCCAAAGCCATTTACCAAGTAGGGCTAAATTTTGGTGGCGAAGGTTAATAACACCTAAGCCACCTTCAGACTTTTGTTTACATACTCTTGCCCAACTCATAAGACATTTTCCCTGATCAGAATTCAAAGATGAGCCAACCCAAAGGAACCTCCTACGAAGAAGATCTATCTTCTTAATAACCCATACAGGGACATAAAAGAAAGACATAAGGTATAGAGGAATACTAGAAATGATAGAAGTAATGAGGATGAGCCTACCAGCTCTAGATAGAGTTCTACCAGCCCAGCAATTAAGCCTCTTTTCAATTTTATCAATAACAGGAAACCAGTCTGATTTATGAAGCTTACCCACTCTAAGAGGAATTCCTAAATAATTAAGAGGAAATGATCCTTTAGGACAGTTAAAGAAGGCAGAAATTTCTACTTGTCTGTTGTCAACTTATCATCCCCTCCAATCCACATACAAGAGGATTTGGAAAAAATTAATTTTCATACCAGAGACACTTTCAAAACAGTAAAGAAGGAATTTAAGATTTCTAAGCATAACTCCATCACAAGAAGAAAAGAGAATAGTATCATCAGCGTATTGTAAATTAAGAATTCCTCTGAAAGAAGGAAAGCCACCAAGACCTTGAATAAAACCATTATTCCAAGCTTTATCCCAAACAAGAACAGTTGTTGGTACACCTAAAACACACCTCATATGACATAATTCTCAGGATATCCAAACCGGCCCTTGCTTATTTTCTTTATTCAGAGATGATGAGATGAATTATAACACAAGACAGTTTTGTTGAAGAAGAAGTAAAAAAATCGTGAATCATAATTGGACAAAAAGTATAGTTTGCATATGAAAGAAATCTAAGGTGAACACAAGCTATAATTCATATTTTAAATTAGTAAGGAGTAGTATGGACCAGACCTCAGACCTCAGACCTCAGACCTCACATGGGATACAAAATTGACAATGTATTTATTAATTAATTAAGACCTCATACCTCACATGGGATACAAAATTGACAATGTATTTATTAATTAATTAATTAATTAATTAGCTTTCATATCATTATCAAACCCATGTGGGGACTATAATTGAAAGAACAAATACGTAATGTCAATAGCTCTCTCTCCCCTGATGAATAATGACACCTGCTGATAACACAAACACAGCATGCACCCCACATGAGTGAATGACCCACATCACCCACCAACCTCTTGGATTTTGGAATTATTTGTTTCAGGCCATTTTCCATCAATTTCCTTATGTGTATTTTTTCCGATATGAAACAGTTAAACCGATACATGTAAAAGAGTAGTGCTATTTGGAGTACAGGAGGAGAGAAAGAGTCGATCGAGCTACCGGATATGAAAGTCATTCGGTCTCTGTTGTTTATTTGTCCAAGAGGGTTTTTTTTTTCTACTTGAAAACTTTTTTTTTTTTTGTGTGGTAGGGAGTCTAAAATGTCTTTTAGATTAATTAGAGTCAAGTGACTGTATTTTAAAAAAAATTACAAATAATAATAATAATAATATATATTCTTAAAATTTATAATCAAATAACGGTATCAGTTATAATTTTTTTTATAAAAAATTAACTTATTTAGAAAGAGGATGAATAATAAGTTAGTTTTTTATAAAAAAAATTAATAACTGATGCCGTTATTTCAAATGACGGCATCAATATTGAGAATGCTGTTATTTGAAATAACGGCATTTTTTATAAGGTTTTCATCCTTACAATTTTTTCTCTAAATAGATACAAACTATCGAAAAGCAAAATAATCTATGCCGTTACTCCAAATAACGGCATGATACTTTTTTAAAATATAGATGCTGTTATTGGAAAAAAAAAAGGCATGTAAATAACCTATGCCTTTTTTTTTTCAATAACGATTTTTGCTGACGTGTCTAAAACTATATCAGTTTGCTAATTGTTTTCGAAAGTGGATCAGAGCGTCAAATATTTTTAAAAAGTAGTTCAGTACGGCAAAATTTTCGGAAAGGGAGGCAGCACGCCACTTTGAGTTTTGAGTGACCATCAAACTACTTACGGAAAGAAGGAAGCTAAGGTAAATGATGTCTCTCTCTCTCTCTCTCTCTTTTTAACTCTCATTTCTACCTTAATTTGCAAGGCTCACGACTTTGCATCTGCATTGAAGTGAAGGAAGATTTTCTTTGTCAAAAAGGGTTAAGGGATTGATTGGTCGGTTAATTAAAATCAGGAAAAATCAATAAACTCCCACCGGTTTTGTATTTTTTTTATTAAGAAATTGCCTATCGTTATTTTTGGCATATAAATTTTCTACTTTGCTAACCTTTTTTTTTGGTTCTGTTAGTTCTGAATTGAGAAATAACGATTAATTTTGTTTTGATAAAAAAAAAAAAAATCTTCTCATTAATGAAGGTGGGAATTTATGTGCCAAAAAATAACGATGGAGTTTCTTGATTTATCCTCGTTACAATGCTATCCCAATATCAACTGTTATTTGGCCAAGTCTGCATGATTAAGCAAATAATGTAGGTACTTTTGGGAAATAGAAAGGTTGAAACTATAATAAATGAACATATTATAATCCTGATAATTATGAGTACAAGACAACTTCTATCCTGATTGGAATACTTGGAACATGCATGGGAATATATGTACAACAGAACAAGATTGAGAAACGGCAGGGATAACTAAAAGAGAGCACATGCACATGGTAGGGAGTTTGGGATAAGAGCATATCTATTATCTAGTCGTTAAAGTTAAATTTTGGATATTTGGCAAATAGCAAATAACAAAAATAGGTCTGATTTCTAGTCATTGTTTGTCAAAATTTAGCTTTTTCGATATCCAAACAGGACGGACGGTAAATAATTTTTGTCTGACTTTAAAACAAAACCTAAAAAAAAAACTTCAAAAATGATTTAAATCACATGAGATGGTGACGTTTCGACACATAAATTTTTTTCAAAAAGCAGCTTGATCCTAGGACGGTAAATAATGTGTCGTTTGAAAAGTTTTTTTTTTTTTTGAATGGAACAGACGGTAAATCATTTTCCATCCAACCGTTTAAATAATAATAATAATAAAAATAATTAAGGGACGGGGAACAATCTTACAATCCCTCGTCTGATGAGTACACGTGAAAAAAAAAAAAATCTCGGACGAAAAATAATCTTTCGTCCGTTTCCGATCGAACGGACGAAAGATTATATTTTGTTAACTATATTTTGGTAATTGTCATTTCGTCTGCCAAATATAGCCGACTACTGTAGCAGGGAAATTCATTTTTTAGGTATTTGGCCAACGACTACAGCGACCAAAAATTTGGGCAAAATGGCCAAAGACTACATATGCTCTAATATGGGAAAACAGCAGTCATATATTTTGGCTGCAATAGGATGAGATCGAAAAGGGAATTTGGATCCAACAAATTAAACACCCCCTTTGTGACCACCATGGTTTTTGTTTTGTTTTGTTTTGTTTTTTTTTTTCCGTAAATCTCACGAGTATTGTAACTGAACATGGTCTTGTCCGGAAAATTCAGATTAATTTTTCTAAAGCAAAATTTATACATTGTCTGCTACTATTACGTTTCATTAAAAAGGGAATAATCATAATTTTATCTGTGACTGGACTCTCCGGTATCCAGATCTCAGTTTCTACATTCCTCTGTGAGATACATGGAATGTGAGTCGACTACCCTTTCTTACAAGCAAAATTGTACTGGTTACTAGTTTGCTGTGCAACTTGTATTTCTAATCGATACCATGTAACTCCTACTTAAATGTTTTCATCTAAAGTCTATTAGTTTAGCAGGGATCAGTTAAGTTGCTTTTTACTTATTAATTACTAGTATTATACACGTGCGTTGCACGTGGGGAAAATGGGGAGGGGGAATGAAAATGACAAAAAAAAATTCTACCAACATGTGCGTTGCACGGATTGGTAGAATGACAAACATTTACAAATGACACTAAGGCCTTCTCCCATTATAATATTAGATTAGATTAGATGTTTTTACTATAAAAAAAAGTTGAAATTAGGGATGATAGGTGGGGTCGGTCGATCTGAGCCTCTAGGAGGCGGGCCTAGGCCCGGCCCGGCCAAGCTCTATGGTCCTCCTTGAGAGCCAGGCCGGTCTGAAGCTTTCTTATTTGTAATTTTATGAAGCCCGGGCTTTTCATCTGGCCTGCAAGTCCGGGGCTAAGCCCAAGTGAAAAACTCGGGTCTAAGCCAAAATTAAAATTATATGTTAATTTTTTATTTAGTCAAATAACTAACCCTTTTTTTTTATTATCTACTATTATCAAATAATTGGCTAAATTTGAAGAAAAAAACTTGAATTATTCTCTTTATGCAGAAAACCTCACTGAAAGTTTTGGCCGCTTAATCAAGTGGTCGATCGAACTAAACAAGTACGACATCAGCTACCAGCTCAGGATAGCCATAAAGGGGCAGGCCCTCGCCGAATTTATCACGGAGTGCACTATCTCCAAGACATCCGACACTCAAGAGGCAAATCCAATCTGGAAAGTTTATGTCAATGGCTCGTCTTGCGAAGTAGGAAGCAGCGTGAGCATCATCCTCAAAGGTCCCGACAACTTCATTCTCCAGTATTCCCTCTGCCTGAACTGTTCGGCCTCAAACAACGAGGCGGAGTACGAGGCTATGATCGCTGGACTCACTCTGGCGCACAAGGCGGGGACCCAACAAATCAGGGCCTTTAGCGACTTCCAGCTCGTGGTCAACCAGATCACTGGAGAGTATGAGGCTCATGACGCTCGGATGGTCAGATATTTGGCGGTAGACCAGCAACTCCTGGCAACCTTCGACTTCGCTTTGGTGGAACGAATCTCTAGGGAGCAAAATGCTCAGGCTGATTCCCTATCAAAACTGGCCTCGTCATCCTTCGAAGGGCTAGACAGCACCGTCCTAATCGAAGTTCTCCTTAGTCCTAGCATCGACCTCCCAGAAGTCTTCTCCTTAGTCCTAGCAGGGCTGTGCTACTAGGGAAGCGCGAGGGCGGCACTGAGGTGAAGACTGGAAGAGGATGAGGGGGAGAGGAAGACGAAGCGCCTGATGGGGAATAGGTGGCTGCATGGGATAATAGGGAGAGGAGAGGTATACAGAAAATATATATTGATTAGGGTTAGAGGCTGTTGGGCGGGGTTAAGTAAACGGGTTTGGGTAAATGTGTATGGCTGAAAGGGTTTTGGGAACAGTAAACGGGTTTGGGTCTTGGAGCAAATGGGTAAATGGTTAGGGTAGGTAAGCAGGTTTATATATAGAGTTTGGGTAATGGTAATGGGTTTGGGTAGTGGATATTGGGTCCATTAGGAAATTTGGGTTTTGGGTTATTAAAATCTATAGGGTTTAAAATCCAATAAAATAAATAATGGTTTAATTAAAAGATCCAATAGGAGAAAAAATAATTAGCATTATAGGGTTTTTAAAATAAACATACAAACATACATCAAATCAAATAATAAAATACAATTAAATAAGCATATTCGGACTTTACAAAATAATAATAATAATAATAATAATAATAATAATAATAATAATAATAATAATAATAATAATAATAATAATAATAATAATAATAATAATAATAATAATAATAATAATAATAAGATTTATATAACAAAATATACATTTATCAAAATAACTCAAACAACAACAACACATTTACATTTAAATTGTGTAAAAATACAAATAACCTATCAATTAGGAACAGAAACTAAAGTATGCCATTATTCGAACATAATATAGTTTTCGATTAGAAAATGCTTTAATAAAAGATTCGAAACAATTTTTAAAACACAGTGAATTTATAATTAGTCAAAATACAGGAAATATTTAGAAAATATGTATTTGGGAAAACAGGGCTTACAAATAGCTTTTGCAACAAGCTTGGGGGCTAGACGCTCGGAAGCAACCTCGAGCCATCTCCTAGCTTTCACTAAACTTCGGGGCTTGACACTCGTCACACTCGGCTGTAAGCCTCGGCATCCGAGCGCATGGGAGCTCGACGCTCGGTAGTGAACCCCGACATCCGAGCGCTTGGGCCCTTGACGCTCGGCTCCAGACCATCGGTCCCCGGCCCTCAACGCTTCTTTCCTTCATAGGATCTCCTCCGTCCTACCCCACTTACCACTCCAAGAAGCTACGAGTCATACTCTCCAGACACACCAGCTCCACTCTTCCGACGGGGACAGACTACTCCTCCACGGCTGGCTTACGCCGCCCTCCAGGAGTGGGGGGCTCCTGATATGGGGTAAGTGACGTGGCCCCATTTGGACCACCAGATCTCCTCAGACTTCACTCCCATGTGATCATCAAGTCAAACGAGTCAAACGGGCTTCAGCCCATTCAGGCCCACAGGCAAACGGGCCCGATCCGGTCCGTTAGGGTCCCAGACCCGTGTACCTCTACCTACAAATATCAGACCTCCTATTCACTTCTGAAGGTAATAAACCTTTTGCCACCTGAACCCTAGCTATTGTTGCTTTCTCAGTGACTGACTAGATCGTCGGAGGACCTGTCACCGAGACTTCTTCCGGTCTTTTTAGGCAGTTTGCAGGTACACAAAGCCGAGCCGAGCAACTTCGTCCAACACAGACAAGTTGATTCGAGTGGAGCGTCCGGCCTCTACCTCTCCCCTGCTACTCCCGAGCCGGTCCTATTCCCTAGGGTCTAATCGACGCCAGTACCACAGCTTTTTTTCCACAAATTGTTGCCCCCCCCCCCCCCCCCCCCCCCCCCCCCCCCCCCCCCCAAAAAAAAAAAAAAGAAAAAAAAAAGACAAACAACATCATCAACAGTAATTATTTGGGATTTGGCCAAAATTAAATTTGACAGCATCCCATGAGAGTCTGCCTGATGGAACATTGACCTAAGGATGGTCGGTTCACCAAGTACACATGTATTGGATACAAGGAGAATGGGCTATCATCATATTGCCATTCATACCGAGTACCAACATCTCTGCAGTATCCTTTTGACGCAAAGATTCCGGGCAAGAGATACTTTGGCATGTGCTTCTGAATATGATCTTGAAAAGACACTGCTAAAAGTAGCTTAGTTTATTGGATTTGGATACACTACATATAGTATAGTGTCGCATTGGAGGTGTTTTTTTTGCCTTTTGTTTTTTTGGAACAAAATATGGGATATAATTGCCCATTTTCGCTAATGAGAAATGAGGAATTAAGCCTAAAAAACAAGAGAAAAAAGATATACAAGCGACAGGAAATAACATCAAACCTCAAATATAAGTGAGAACGAGTCTAAAGCAAAACAAATCTAACAACAAAATATAAAGTCACGTCAAAAACCGTGGGGATAGATGGCTAAGACCAACTCCATCCCAGTGCTATTTGGGCGCAGGATGGAGCTCCAATCGATTCCAGCGACAAAAATGGTGTTTTTGGTGTTGGTGAACAGTGTTGCGCCAATTTTGGAGAGGCATTGTTCATCAACGCCATTTTTTTTTAATTGTACATTTTGAAAAAAAGTCTCGTGGTTTTTTATAATTGTAAGTTGTGGTTACAATTGTCTTAGTTATAGATTTGTGTTTTTACTAATTTTATTATTTTAACAATTTGTAAGTTATTTTGAAAGTGTCCTATATTTTAGTTGGTCTAATAGTTTTAGATTTGTCATTTTAGATCATTTGTTTTTTAGTAATATATTATTTTTTTCGTTTTATATAATAAAATATAATTTACTCACATGATATTTTATTTAATTTTTTGAATAATTATAAAACTTATCATTATATCATATGATCAGTACGTAATAAAAAATTGTATATGGTGAATTGATGAAATATATAAGAAATAAGGACTTTAGTAAAAAGTAATATAAAAAGTAGGTAGAAAAGAATATTCAAAGAATATTCTTTTTTGTGTAAGAAATATTGTTATGAGTTAGAGATGAAGTTACTGTTTAATGTGATTTTTACATTATTTTGATATAAAAGTTACACAAAAATAGTGTTGTGGGTTGGAGACGGCCTAAATCCCTTCTTCAACAGAAACTCCAATCGCAGAATTTGTTTCGCTCTCCTATATAAAGTGCATTGTTTTCGTGCACACATTCTTTGCCAACTGTTATGATATACATGTACAATATGAAGTCTCACATGGAACTCGACATGACCATGAGTTACATGGTTTAAATAGTTAACGGTAACGAGAGTTTTGTTGCATATGGAGCAAACCAGATTCGTATCGAGTAAACCCTACCTGTGTATAAATATCTCCTTAGCTTTGGTTTAGATCATTGGCTGTTAGATCGAAGAGGGCATCAATGAGAATCTGCTCCATTTAAAATGTTAGGTTTAGATCATTGATTGTCCGTGGAGGTTATCAATTGTATTCTGAATTCATTTCCTACTTTCGTATGTTAAAAGTTAGTGATTGTGAATTATGAGTAGAATTAGCAATTTCATATCTATGTCTAAACTTTCATATAAATTAAAAGATATCATTTCTAAATCTATAATGATGACAGTTGCTACTTGCCAAAACAAGGGATGACCACTGGTGGGTTCCCCTCAATGTCTCTAAAGGAGTTGAGTTTGAAAGCTTCTTTAGAAATCTCATCTCAAATATTTGCTAATGCAAAGATTCTTGTCAGCTGTATGAATTATCAAGACGAAATCCCCCACCATCTTTAGACATAAATATCGTTCAAGTGTCGAAGATCATTCGATCGGCACTCACCATCTTGTACATCATTATGTTCAAGTTTTGAGGATCGGTAGGCTCTCTGACCATCGATCAACCACCATGAGCTTCATCCCATACTTATTCAATTTGGACGACAACCGACCTGAACAAGGGAAGATAGGGGAGATAGTTGATTTCTTTAGGTTTTTGGCAACTTTTTTTAAAAATCTTTATTTGCAATTAATTCCTATGACTTGTTAGGAAAACTAGAGATAATTTTTAATTGAAGGTAGAGAAATGCAATGTAGCGGTTACGTATTTGTACCCCATAAAAAATAAATTTATTTGGATTGGAGATTATATATCTGTCATAACCTACAATTTATCTTAACTTTAAGGCACGAAAAATAGAGATAATGTACCTCCAAAATATAATCTAACAAAGTTTAGATAAGTATGGGTATACAAGCCATATTAGCTAACCTCCGTATCCAAACCCAAACTGAGCGAGAATGACTACACATATTTGATTTTTTACCCCAAACATATATTATCTCTAATCTCTAATATTATAATGGGAGAGTTGGGGTGTCATTTGTAGACAACATGTAATTTGTAGACATTCAAACATATAATCTCAACCATTCATTTTTAAGTGGGAGTTAAATTAACCATTTATTTACTTAATGTTGTTAGTTACCATAATGCTCTCAAAATTTAAATTTATTTACAACATAATTATTATGAAAAGTGTCACTTATATAAAATAAAAAATTGTGCCAGTAAGGGTAATTTGTAAAGAGTATGAGATGAGTAAAGGGAAGTCTCAGGTTCAAAGCCAGATTATGTCTTATTATTTACTCTATCAAAAAAAAAAATTTAGAATGTGCATCACACATGCAGATTACTAGTAATTATAGTAAAACCCACGTCTCACTAAAAGACAAGATTTTATAGAAAAATGATTATTTTTTAAAGATAAAATTTTGTCTTTTAGTAAAAAAACGTGTCCCACTATATTTATAACTAGATTTGCCTGTGGGCACGTTCCTACGACACGTTTTCGGAACGATACAGCACACGAAAAGCCTTCTAAACAGTAAAACAACAATTATGTAGCTCAAGTTTGAATAATATGACAATAATTAGTTGTAAATAAAATTCCATGTTTCCATTAGTATATGTTAAAAAATAATTATAAATGGGGCTGTAAAATCCAACTTCTTAGAACTTTGAGGGTGGAAAATGATGAAATTTAACTGTTGAAGATATATTTGCTATTTTCAATGTAATATGAGCAATAAAAAAACATAAAAATTCTGAACATTTACAAAACTGAAATCTGAAAATCTAAATTTCTTAATAAATAAAGAAAGAATGAGAGAGAAAGAGAGAAATATAAAAAAGTTAAGAGAGAAGAGAAGATAGTAAAAAAGTAATGAGTTTTAAATTTTTGGGGGGAAAATTTGATTTTGGGGAGAAAACTTTTTGAAGGAAAAATATGTCTTGGGAGAGTGAATCTGAACCGTTGATTTTGTTTCAATTGAAGGTGAACCACTTGATAGCTTTGTCTTGTGTTTTATTATATAGATTTACTAGATTTGCCCGTGGGCACGTGCCTACGGCACGTCTTCAGAACGATACAGCATATGAAAAGCATTGTAAACAATAAATCAACAATTATGTAGCTCAAGTTTGAATAGTATGACAATAATTAGTTGTAAATAAAAGTCCATATTTTCGCGCATATATATATATATATATAGAGAGAGAGAGAGAGAGAGAGAGAGAGAGAGAGAGAGAGAGAGAGAGAGAGAGTTAAATAAGTAAATGAGTTGTTTTTGAGGGGGGGGGGGGGGGTTGTTAGGTCAGATCTGAGCCTTTCATTTTGGGGGGATTGAAGGAGAGCCACTTGATAGCTTTCTTTGTATTTTATTATATAGATGTTGATAACGTACAAAGAAACCCACTTCTCACTAAAAGACAAGATTTATAATTTTTTATTACTTTTTTAAAATAAAACTTCAACTTTTAGTAAAAATGGTGCTTGGATTTTAGCGATTCACACCATCATTTGGATCATCTGGAAAGAAAGAAACAATAGGATTTTTCGTCATCAGCGCAAATCGAAGGCTGCTATTATCGATGAGTTTTTCTTCCTGTTTAATCTCTGGGCGTCCACCCCAGCTTTCAAAGACAATGCCGCTTCGGCGTCTAACAAACTATTGCAAGCTTTTAATTGCCTTAAAAATCTTCAAGCTTTATAGTTTATTATATTTTCTTACTATTGTTCACTCTGTCACTCTTTCTCATATTCTTCTTTTATTTGCTATTGTTGCTTTTTACAGGAATGAATCCGTGCTAGCCTCTGGCTCCCCTAGCCGCAGTTTTGCCTGGATTAGTTCCAGCTTCCTCAGTCTTTTTGTTCCCCTGGGAACTTTTGCCTTTTTACTGGGGTTGTTTTTGCCTCGGCTTTGCACGACTGTTTCGCTATACTTATGCTAATGTCTAAACTGGGTATAGTTTGGCTTTCATGGGTTCCTAATGCTCCCTTTTCTCTTTCTCATGCGGCTTTTCTCAGTGAATCTTGTTTAATTTTGTCATTGTCTAGTTTCTATTTGCTGTGTATTGTTATTAGTCTGTGCTTTACTCTTGCCTAGTGTATTCTCTACTGATTTCTGTTGGGTGTTATCCCCGAGCGTTTGTGCTCTACTGATTTGCTGTGCTCTACTAGTGTATGTCTAGTTTCTATCTGCTGTGTATGCTGTTCTGATTTTTGTTGAGTGCAAGTGCTGCAGTCGGTATTGCGCTTTTTTAGGCGTTTCATTCTCGTTGCCATTGTTTTGGGCGTTTGCTTCGGGTGTTATCCCCGAGCGTTTCTGGATTTTGAGGTTTGGTACTTGAACCCTCTTTACTGCTGGCTTGGCTGTTCTTTTTCTGCATGCTGCCGCGCTGCACCTGTGGGTGTTTCTTGAGCGCCCATTAGTGGGTCAGTTTTGCTGCTGTTTGGTCCTGTGTGAGGGTTTATAGCATCCATCCTTGCTTCTGTTTTTAGCGCTTCTTTTGCGGAGCCACCTGCATTTGATCCCCTCTGGAGCGCATTCCAGTCGGTCTGCCCTTCGGATTGCTGTGGCAAGCGTGGTTTGCTGGAGGCGGGCTTGGTGTATCGCTTTCGTACTCGGAGTTTCCCTTCAGCCCAGGTTTCTCAGGCGTGTTTTGTCTCTCACGCCGCTTTGGAAGTGTGGTGCGGTTTCGATCTTATTTGGGCGGGATGATTCTCTGATGTCTTCCTATTTCATATTTTGCTCTTTCTATTTCTCGAGTCGATTTTGTTTGTTGTATATAGTCCTTTCGCTCCGATTAGCTTGTTTTACTTCTGGTAAAACCCTTCACGTAATCTATTACTTATTTATTTAATCGTATGGCTGGAGTCTTATGACTCTATCCGGTTCATCAAAAAAAAAACTTTTAGTAAAAATGTATCTCACTATTTTTATAATGTATGTTTGATGGGTGGGTGGGTGGGTGGGTGGGTCGGTGTGTGTGTGTGTGGGGGGGGGGGGGGGGGGGGGGGGGCTTGTGTGTGTGTTAAAAATCCATGTATGTGTTGCATTTTGGTAACTATGTTTCAGTGGTTTCAAGGAATTGATAAATCTGGCTAGAGAAGCTGCAGTCCTTGGCTAAAATGCCAAATTTTTCAAAAAAAATGTGCTGTAGTCGTTGGCTATATACCCAAATTTTGGGTTTTAGGAGAATAGTACTCTGCTATATTTGGAAAAATATATAGGAATTTGGAAAAATAGCTGACGAAAGATTATCTTTCATCCGTTCAAATAGATGGAAGATCATCTTTTGTCGCTTAATTTTTTATTTATTTAAAATATCGAACGGGGATTCATTTCCCGTCCCAAATTAAAAAAAAAAAAAAAATCAATCACGACCAATCGATTAAAAGAAGGACGGGTCCAAGAGATTTGCTGCCAACTTGTAGAGAGAAAATTCCACATAAATATGCATATAGAATTATAATGCGTATAGATTAGGATTTAATTTTTTGACGAGTAAAAGGTAGGATTAGCCTACCTCAAAATATATATTACTAATAGAAAGTGTTTAAGCAGCTAATACAAAAATAGTCTGAGTGGAGGTTACAAAAGAAAAAGACCGAGTCACAGATGGGTCTAGGTTTGAGATAGCATGTAGTTGTGTCGTAGAGAGGGCAACGGACTACTGTCGTACTCCTCTACTAGACACAACACCATGATCTCATCCCCCTTCTCCATCCATTCAGCAGTGCTCGTCAAAGTCCTCCACCACAGATAGCCAAAAACAGAAATGTCAAGTTACATGAATGCGGGATAAAAAGTCAGTCCACAACATCAACAAAAGATCACAAAAGTCAGTCTAAATCTTCCAAAACACTCGTCGGTTAGGACGAACAACTCCCCACATCACTATCCAACCGATCTGCCCTAAAAAGTGCATGCTTTAACAAGACATCCTGTACTCCTGCATCCAATTCCTCCATCAGCTTAGCCTTCTTCCTCCCGCTGTCCATGCCATCTATCCAAGAACGAAAAGAGAAAATGGCATTAGTAATAATCTCTTTTGCTTGCACAGTCTTTGAAGTAAAAATGCGTTGATTTCTAGCAAGCCACAAATTCCAGCAAACAGAGATAGTTAGAAGATGCCAAGTGAGTCGGATATTTTGATTCCCAAAGCACCATGTCGTGAAACACTCATGCATATGATGTGGTAAATTACGGATACTAAGCAAATCAGTGAAGTGTTTCCAGGTTGCGGCAGCAATTGGGCATTCAAAAAATATATGGAAGGTCGATTCGACAGGACATGCACAAGCTGTGCATGTAGTGTCGCCCAACCATCCCTTAGAGTGAAGGAAATCCTTCGAGTTCAGCTTGTTCCAACTCAGCAGCCATATGAACACCTTGCATTTGAGGGGTGCAGGCGAGACCCAAGTTGCCAAGTAGTAAGGGGAACGAAGGCCAGCCATGATGAAGAAGTTATAAGCCGATTTGACTGTATAAGCAGAAGAAGTAGTCAGCCGCCAAGAGGGTTGGTCTGCAGAAGATGAGGGCTGGAAGTCCACGAGCAGCTCTAACAGGCGCCTTTTGTCCTCTCGCATAGGGTCAGTAAGAACACAATTAAGCCTCGGCTGCCAAGTCCATACACCATCTGACCAAGATCCCTGTGATATGATGTCAGCTTCAGAGTTCCATGCCGCTGCAGTGAGGGTCGGAAATAGGGAAGACACACTGGTTCCATGAATCCATTTTGATGTCCAAAAATTGATGAGAGTACCTCTACCAAGGCTCCATGTTATGTTGCAAAGAAATTGGTCTTTGAGCGGATAGATTCCCTTCCAGAAGTTAGAGGCAGTAGAAGGACATATGAATTGGTTTGGATTACTGCGTTGATAAAGGCTCAGGAGAGTTTGGCTTGGGAGGGAATCGGATGCCAACAAATTCCACCACCACTTCATAAGGAGAGCTTCATTAAAGACCTTTATGTCTAGAATCCCCAGTCCTCCTTGCATTTTCGGTTGACAGATACGTGCCCACTGCGCACTAGCAATGCCTCTGATATTTGCATCTGAGCCACACCAGAAGAATCTACTTCGGAGCTGATCAATTCTCCTAATGACCCAAGTGGGTAACTTAAAGAAGGAGGCATAATAAACCGGCAGAGCACTAAGCACAGAATTTATAAGAACCAACCTGCCCCCTCTAGAAAGCATTCTACCCTTCCACAATGATAATCGTCTCTGGATCTTTAGGAGTAGAGGTTGCCAGTATTTTTTGCTGAGCTTGTTAGAAGCGAGAGGCATACCAAGGTATTTAAGGGGCAACTTCTCCTCTTTGCATCCAAGAATAGTTGAGAAGGCTTTGAACTTCATTTTGGATCGTCCAAAATAAACTAAGGACGATTTATCAAAATTGATAGCAAGACCAGATATATTAGCAAATAAGTGCAGGGCTAATTTAAGGTTAATTACCTCTTCTTCATCACCTTTGCAGAAAAGTAATGTATCATCCGCAAACTGCAGCACAGACAGGTTGGCAAGTGCGCCTCTGACTGGCAGTGAGGAGAAAATTCCATTTCGGCGACCACAATTGAGCATTTGAGCTAGGACATCGACAACCAAGATAAAGAGCATAGGTGAAAGTGGATCACCCTGTTTCAAACCTCTCTTGGAGTTAATGTATCGGCCTCCTACACCATTAATTAGGATAGATGATTTTGCACTTGTCAATATCATACGAATCCATCTGCACCAGGACTGACCAAAACCTCTAGCTACAAGGAGCTGTAGAAGAAAATCCCAATTGACTGTATCGAAAGCCTTGGCAAAATCAATTTTAAAAAGAATAGTGTCGGAGTGTCGCCTACTGCATAAATTGATAGCTTCATGTGCAACAACAAAACAGTCTATCGTGGATTTACCTTTCAAGAAAGCACTTTGGGAAGAAGAGACAAGAGTGTGTAACATCGGGGCAAGCCGGTTTGCTAGTAGTTTAGTGAAAATCTTAATGGAGCAATTGAGCAGACTGATTGGTCTGAATTCAGAGACAGAGTTGGCTCCTTCACATTTGGGGATGAGGATGATGTTGCAATAGTTCAACCTAGATACATCACAGTCACCTCTCTGGATTGCCAGGAGCATACTAAATAAATCTTCTTTGATAGTATCCCAGAAAGTGTGATAGAAGCTCATAGAAAAGCCATCTGGCCTCGGGGCTTTATCATTGCTCATGCCAAATACAGCTGTCTTGATCTCATCTAAGGTGAAAGGTGCCTCCAACAGAGCAGGATCTTGTATCTTGTGGGGATAAAGTGAGTTCCAATCAATTTGAAAATCAGAGTCAGTTGTTGTTCCACAGATGGAAGAGAAGTGCTGCTCAAAAGCGGTTCTGATTTGGAGTGGATCCTTTACTTGAGAACCATCAATAGCTAAACTGTGGATGAAGTTTCTTCTTCTACGACCATTTGCAATGCAGTGGAAGAAACGCGTGTTTGCATCTCCTTCCTTTATCCATTGCACTCTTGAGCGCTGTCTCCAGTAGATCGCCTCAGCCTTGATAACCTCTTGGAGCTCCGCCTGTACAGACTTCATTTGCTCAAGAGCACTTGAAGAAGTCTCAGCCTCAATTTCCAGTTTGAGAAGTTTATCTTGCAAAGCCTTTTTTACTCGTGTAGAATTACCAAAGTTTTCATTTTTCCATGATTTGATCCTTCTTTTGAGGAGCAGCAGTTTAGTTGCAAAGAATTCAACCTGATTTCCCTTGCACCTGAAAGAATGCCACCATTCTCTAACAGCTGGTGTGAAGGATGGGTTGAGCAGCCAAGCTTTTTCAAATCTGAAATAGTTCACCCTTTTAGGGATAACCTGATCATCAAGAACAATTGGACAGTGATCGGAGGCTATTCTCGGGAGCGAATACTGAATGCAGTTTGGAAACAGGGCGTCCCACTCCGCGGAAATTAGTGCTCTGTCTAAACGAGCCATAGTCGGAGCTTCTCTTTGGTTCGTCCAAGTAAATTTCCTTCCTGAGAGGGGTAAATCAATCAACTCCAAGTCTTGAATGAAACTGCAAAAAACTTTCATGTCTCTGTTCGAGCCCCGGCCCTTGGACCTCTCTTCATCTGTCAAAGTAACATTAAAATCTCCGCATAACACCCAAGCATCTTTCAGGAGTCTCCTACGCTGTTTTATTTCAAAAAAACAGAGCTCACGATCATCAAGCTCAAAAGGTGCATATACAGTAGTGACTGACCATTCGTTGGCTGAGATCCTACATTTGAAAGAGGCAGACACTGAAAAAATATCTATCGCGGAGTAAGTGCAATCAAGAATCTGATCATTCCACCCCAATAGAATACCCCCGCAGCTTCCAATAGAATCTAATTGAATCCATTTTGTGATACTCATCCCCCCCACAGATGAGAGCTTTTGAGGTCATGAATTTTTGAGCTTTGTCTCTTGCAAACAAATAATAGCAGGTGCACAACTGTTGATGCCATCTTTGATAAATGAGCATTTGTTAGGGTTGCCCAGCCCTCGTACATTCCAACTTGCAATCCTCATTGGGAAAAAAACCACACAGTACCACACACACAAAATCAAAGCAAAAGAACAAGATTAGGATTTAATTAAGATTTAATTAAGTTTTAAGATTCAATTTGAATTAAATTAATTATTAAGTAAGATTAAATTAGTTGAAAAACCTTTCGAACGGGAAATGATTCCCCGTCTGTGAGCAAATTTATTTTATTTTATTTTTTAAATGCTAAAATGGGAAATCATTCATCGTCCAACACATATTTATTATTTTTTTGAAAAAATATGGGATGAGACATCATCTATCGTCCGTCGACAATCTTAAAATCAATACCCAAAATTTGGGTTCAAACACCTACAGCTCAAACCCAAATTTTCTATTTCTATATGTCAAATACCAAAATTTTAAGATTGAACGACTATAGATGCTCTAAGGCCGTAGTTTCAAAGTTAAAAAAAAACTAATACATGGCCCATGTAAATTACATCCGTTCAAAAAAGGCAATATAATATATCGTAGCAGTCTGTATGAGTAGATGCGGAAATTTAAGATTCTATTATACTTATCGGGGGAATAACGAATTTTTTCTGTACCGACCCACTTTTCAAAATATTGACCAATTTGCCCCCACTTTAAAAAATATTTACCCAACTAACCTAATTTGGACACGTCAACATTAACCGCTATTAGAAATAACGACATAGGTTATTTATATGCCATTGCTTTCAATAGCCGCTTCTATTAAACTTTTTTTTGCATGCCGCTATTTGGAGTAATAGTATAGTTAACTTATTTACAATCGTGTACTCTATCTGACTTGGAGAAAAAATGTAAGTGTGAATAATCCTATAGCTGATGCCGCTATCCCGAACAACGACATTCACATTACAGATGTCGTTGTTAGGGATAATGACATCAGTTATAATATTCATTGTTAGGGATAATGATGTTGTTGTTTGAAACAACGACAACAGTTCATTTTATTACTTATACTTGACTAATCTATTTCTGTAAAAATATATAGGAATTTGGAAAAATAGCTGACGAAAGATTATCTTTCATCCATTCAATCAAACGGAAGATCATCTTTCGTCGCTTAATTTTTTTTATTTAAAACATCGGACGAGGATTTATTTCCCTTCCCATTTTTTTTTTAAAAATCAATCACGTCCGATCGATTTTTTTTTAAAGAAAAGGACGGGAAATGATTTCCTATCCAAGCGATTTGCTGCCAACTTGTAGAGAGAAAATTCTATAGAAATATGACTATAAAATTATTATGTGTATAGAATAGGATTTGATTAAGATTTAATTAAGATTCAATTTGAATTAAATTAATTATTAAGTAAGATTAAATTAGTTGAAAAACCTTTCGAACGGGAAATGATTCCCCGTCTGTGAGCAAATTTATTTTATTTTATTTTTTAAATGCTAAAATGGGAAATCATTCATCGTCCAACACATATTTATTATTTTTTTGAAAAAATATGGGATGAGACATCATCTATCGTCCGTCGACAATCTTAAAATCAATACCCAAAATTTGGGTTTAAACGACTACAGTTCAAACCCAAAATTCCTATTTCTATATGCCAAATACCAAAATTTTGAAATTGAACGACTACAGATGCTCTAGCACCGTAGTTTCAAAGATAAAAAAAAACTAATACATGACCCATGTAAATTGCATCCAGTCAAAAAAGGCAATATACTGTAACAGTAGATGCGGAAATTTACGATTCTACTATATTTTTTTTGAAATAACCGATTCTACTATACTTATCGGGGGAATACCGATTTTTTCCATACTAACCCACTTTTTAAAAATATTAACCAATTTGCTCCCCCACTTTCAAAAATATTTACCCAACTGGCCCAGTTTGGACACGGTAACATTAATCGCTATTGGAAATAACAGCATAGGTTATTTATATGTCGTTGTTTTCAATAGCGGCATCTGTTGAACTTTTTTTTGCATTCCGCTATTTGGAGTAACAGTATCAGTTAACTTATTCCCAATCGTGTACTCTCTCTAACTTGGGAAAAAATACAAGTGTGAAAAATCTTGTAGCTGTTGTCACTATCCCGAACGAGGACATTCGCATTACAGATATCGTTTTTAGGGATAACGACATCAGCTATAATATTCATTGTTAGGGATAACTGATGTCGTTGTTCGAAACAACGATAACATTTCATTTTATTACTTATACTTGACTAATCTATTTATGTGAACTATTGTCGTTGTTTCTAAGAACGACAACAATTATCTCATGCTGTTATTTGGAATAAAGACTATGGAGGCAGAGAGTTTAATGAGTATTATAATTAATGTCGTTATCTCCAATAATGGTATCAGTAATGTGAATGCGGTTCTTGGGATAACGTCAACATTTATAAGTTATTTCAACACTTGGAATTTTTCAAAAGCCTCACACTTTTATAAGAAATATGATGATGTCGTTTTTCCAAACGTCATCCTAAAAAAAATTGAACTAATGTCGTTATTTGGAAGAACGACATGGAATTAACTTATGCCGTTTTTTCAAAGAACGTGTTATGCTGACGTGTTTACAACTGGATCAGTTGGGTAAATATTTTTGAAAGTGGGTAAGTTTGGTGAATATTTTCAAAAAGTGGGTCAGTACGGAAAAAAATCGGGAATAATACCCCCATAAAAAAGGAAAAACGAAAAAAAAAACTAGAAAAAGTCCACCTCGATCTAGATCTTAGAATTTTTTTCCCAAAATGACCAATCTTTTTGAACGTATTTACCAAACTGACCCATTTTTGAAACTAATTACCAAAATAACTCGCTTGCTGGCCCACTCAGATAGCGAGTTTAGTGAAAACATCATCGCTATCTGAGATAGTGAATGTATGGTGAGGTGTTTCTCAGTCACTTGAAGAAAAATTGAAGAAAATACTAAGTTTAGACTCGCTATCTCAGATAGCACGTGTAAATGTACCACACTTGCGTATGGTATTGTATGCTCTAAAAATAAACAATTTAACACCAATAAAACACACACATATAATTAAAGAAATCAACAATAATATGGACAAATATCTAATAATTATATTCATATTCTCAACATGCTAGTTCAAAGTTGAATTATATATCGATATTCATATTTAAATTATATCTTAAAGTAGCATTTCACTTTTAACTAAATATACATAAATAAATTTCAAATTTATCTATCAACTAATCATCCCACAGATCATGAGCTCCCAACATTACGTTCAATTTAACTCACATTCATAATTAACCCCAAATCAAATTGCAAAAGTATGAAGACTTATCGTACGATAGATGAGTGCTTTAGGAGGTAGAGAATGAGGATGCGATGAATGGCCCCGCTTCCGCCGCAGTTCTCTTTACCCTTCCCGAAATCAACAAAATTCGGAATCTTGGATTATGGGTTTAGGGTTTTGAGAGTGAGAGCAAAGAGGATTGTGAGTGATGAAGTGTATCTCGATAGATTTTGGACAGATTTTGTTAGGAAAATAACGGGCTAGGGTTTTTGGTTTCTTTCGGAGATGGGAGAGACGAGAGAGAATGGAAAGAGAGAAGTGAGAGAGATAGCGAAACAACGAGTATTTTAAAAACTCCCCAATCGACACTCGCTATCTCAGTTAGCGAGTGTGGTACAAACACACTTGTTATCTGAGATAGTGAGTATAAACTTGATATTTTTCTTCAAGACCATACACTCGCTATTTCAGTTAGAGAGTGTAATACAAACACACACGCTATCTGTGATAGCGAGTCTAAACATGGTATTTTCTTCAATTTTTCTACAAGTATGGAGATACATCTTACCGTACACTCGCTATCTCAGATAGCGATACTGTTTTCTCTAAGATAGCAAGTGAGTCGTTTTGGTGATTAGTTTCGAAAATGGGTCGTTTTGGCAAATACTTTCACAAAGTGGGTCATTTTGGAAAAAATTCAGATCTCACCCTCTTTTAAATACAAAACCGACTCTCCCCTTTCCTTTAGCGTTGCATGAGACTGAATCCACTCCAGTTCACATGTGCTCTCCACAAATGATCGTACCAAAATTCTTCTTTCCCTAACTGTAATTCTCGAAATTTGCTTTATTCCATCCGAATTCCGACAATGCCGCCGCCGCCGTCGAACCGAGCCGACGACACCAAGCAACGCACAAACCATTTGATGATAAAGCTCTCCGACCGCGACACAGAACCGATGGCCGCATCCGAACTGGAGTCGATGGCTAAATCCCTCCCTCTCGAATCCCTCCCCTCATTCATCTCCGCCATCTCCGACACTCGCGCCACCGACAAGACCCCCCTCCGCCGCCATTCCCTCCGCCTCCTTTCCGTCCTCTCCCTCTCCCACCCCCCTTCCTCCCTCCTCCCCCTCCTCCCCCGCATGCTCTCCTCCGCCCTCCGCCGCGTCCGTGACCCCGACTCCTCCGTCCGCTCCGCCCTCGTCGACTCCGTCCGCTCACTTGCCGCCTCCAATCCCCACTCCCTCTCATCCACTCTCCTCAAACCCCTCATCGACACTCTCTTGCACGAGCAAGATCAGCATTCTCAGATGACGTCCGCCCTTGCACTCGCCGCGGCGATCGATGCTGCTGCTGCGGCGGCGGAGGGTTTGGATCTGGATTTAGTTTATCAGTTACAGAAAATGCTGCCGAAGTTGGTGAAGTTGGTGAGGAGTAATGCGTTTAAGGCGAAGGCGGCGATGGTGACGCTGCTGGGGAGTGTGGCGGGCGCCGGGGGAGCGGGGACGGAAGGTTTGGCAGGGGTGTTGGTTCCGTGTTTGATGGAGTTTTTGGGGAGTGAGGACTGGGCAGCGAGGAAGGCTGCGGCTGAGGCGTTGGCGACGGTTGCGGTGAGTGAGAGGGAGAGTTTGGGGGGACTGAGGGATTCTTGCTTGTCGTCGTTCGAGGCGAAGAGATTCGATAAGGTATGGTATTTTACCAGATCTATATGTTGTTAAGTGTTTTCGGACCACATTGGTGAAAGATATATAATTTTCAATATCCCAAATTAATTTGGTCAAAAGTCTGGAACTGATCTTGTTGAGAATCCTTGCCAATTGCTCTACAAAATGTTGTTAGAATTAAGTATGTTTTTGTGATTGTAGGTGAAGATTGTTCGCGAGTCAATGAATCAGATGGTGGCGATGTGGAAGGATATACCGGTAGACGGAGATGACGAGGATGATTCTTCCAATGTATTGCAAACATCAAAGTCATTGCCGAGTTTACCTCTTAGTGGTAATGATTGATTGATTCCATGTTTTTTCTTTGTGTTTTCATTTGTTTGATTATAGAATTGATTTTACGTGAGACAGAGAGATCTGGTCAGTCAAGGAAGAAGAAGATTTCGGTGGTTAGTAGGTCGCCTCCGCCTACCGCGTCACCTGTTTTGACTACGAGGAAGAGAAATTCTCCAAAACTGCATCCACCTTCGTCGTCTCGGAAGTCGGATAATAGGAAGGGTTCTGATTGGAAAGTGGAGATTGCAGTTTCGCACGGTCCGACTCTGGGTGTTGTGTGTGAAGAAAAGGCTGTGAATAGTAAGGAGGCGAGTGTGAGATCTAAGTTAGAAGGGAGGAGATTGGTGTTTGAGAGAATTTCTGAGGAAAAGGTGAGTAATAAGAAGTCAGCGTCACGCGTGGTTCCGTTTGAGGAGTCTGGGAGCTCGGAAGTGATTAATGAAGTTGATAATGGTAATGATGGTGTTCGTGAGGATAACAAGGACAGTGATTTGTCTCTGATTCGAAGGCAGTTGTTGCAGATTGAGAACCAGCAGTCTAGCCTATTAGATCTTCTCCAGGTAACTTCCTCATTAACAGTACTAATGTACTCTATTAAATGCATTTAACTTGTGAAATCATCGGTAACTTGTAAGTAGTTTCTAAAATTACTGTTAATTGTCATGTGTATGAACATATTATTATATGTTGATTGTTTTTATTTAATGATTATTGTTGATTCGTGGAAGAAAAAGTACTTCAGGTAATAATCTAGTTGAACTGCCCACCTGAGATTTCATCATGAAAATGTTGAAATTTTTGTGCAACTATGGCTAGATTTCCTTTTCGTTAGGTACACCAAACTGCTAATCAATTGGTAGAAATCACTGTTCACATACTCAAACTTTGGATATGTTTTCTTCCTCAATTGAGGCTTATCTTACACAAAATGTTATAACTTACTATATTCTATCTGAATTAGGCACGTATCGGTGAGCATAAATTGGGTTTTATAATTAGAACAAATTGCTTGTGTTGTGGATTCTTGATTGTATGCACTCACTTCATTTCATAGAGAATAATGTAAATAAAAAAAATCCATGGAAGAAATGCATTTCGATTGATGCTTAATTAGAAAGAAATAAATTTCATACAAAAGGGGTATAAAGCAAAATGTTTACTAAGGGACTGTACAGTTTAATGTATCTAAATATATAGAAGGAAATTAACGAGGAAAGAGAGTACAGTTTTACATAAAGCAAGGATCACAAAAGGCGGCTTCATCTTGCTTTCAGTTTGCAGGTAGAGTCAAAGATATATCTAGATATCTTATTTGCAAAAATGATTTGGAGATATTAAAATCTATTACCATATACTAAGTGATATCAAGATACTATTTCAAGAACATGTTGACTATCGGAAATATTTTTTTATAAAATGGTTATTATTCGGTAAAGATTATTAGGTGGGATTTAATGAAAATAAGATAGTCCCTCCAGGCATAACATCATATGTCAAGCACAGGGAGCTAACCATCCACCAGCTAATGTTTTATTTCTGTTTGGTAATGCTATTTAACCATTGCGTTGGAATCTGGCTAGATTTTTCTTTGATAACCTTTGATTTTATTGTCTTCTAGCTCACCAGCACAGGGAGCTAACCATCCACCAGCTAATGTTTTATTTCTGTTTGATAATGCTATTTAACCATTGCATTGGAAGCTGGCATGATTTTTCTTTGATGAACTTTGATCTTATTATCTTCTGGCTCA
Source organism: Hemerocallis citrina (assembly GCA_017893485.1). Lineage (NCBI taxonomy): Eukaryota > Viridiplantae > Streptophyta > Magnoliopsida > Asparagales > Asphodelaceae > Hemerocallis > Hemerocallis citrina. The sequence goes on from JACEHZ010000390.1 coordinate 1,671,075, forward strand.
CCAGCACAGGGAGCTAACCATCCACCAGCTAATGTTTTACCCATTGCATTGGAATCTGGCATGATTTTTCTTTGATAACCTTTGATCCGAAAATCTTCTAGATCACGCTCTTTGAAACACTCTTAAAAGTATGCTTATTATTAACTTAGTTTTTGAAGTAATATCAATGTTGATAAATATTAATCATATTGTATAATGTCTGAGAATGCTAATGTTTGCCTAAGGGGTATGACTTTTCTTAACCATTGTTTATGGAACAATTCCTGTTAAACTATACTTTTAGTCCCTTAGAGCATGTGTGGTCGTTTTTAGTCGTTTGAAGTTAAAATTTGGGTATTTGGCTTTTAGAAATAGGAAATTTGTGTTAGAGCTATAGTCTTTGAACCCAAAATATGGGTTTTGATTTTGGGTTATTCCAATTGTATGGATGTTTTATTTAGTATATGTCTATTTACATTTGCCCAGTTCTGATTACTGGATTGATACTTATACTTTAACTAATCTGCTGTAGCTTTTGTAGGTTTTAAGTGTGCCTTTTCTGCTTTCATTGCAAAATATTTACATTTTTTACTACAAACCATTCACATGAACTGCTGTTAAATATTTTCTGTGCATGTTTGATCATTATATTGATAGCTAACAAAAGAGGAGCAATTACTCTTAGAAAGATCTCATCTGTGCGATTTACTGAATCAAAATTAATCAATTGAAATTGGAAGTCTTAAAAATTAGAAGCATGGATCTCTCTCCAACCTACCTTACCTCTTCTGCCTCCCAACCAACCAGCCAACCAGGACAATCACTACCAACTCAAAATCAAATCTAACTAATTAGGTGACTGACTATATTTTTATTTATTGTGGATAACAAATTTGTATGATCATTTTCGTATATCCTTCTTTGAGATCACCCAAAATTTTTTGTCAAACCTGATCGGAAAAATATTTGAACTTTCATACTCAAATTATATGCTAAGGTCCATATCCAAAAGATCTAAATAGGTAAAAATTCATTAACTAGAATATTGATATTCAAGTCACATGATGCTTTGACCTAGCAATAAGAGGAGATTTAGAAGAACATAAATGATATAAAACGTTCTGCTGTCTATATTTTAAACTTCTACTCTCTTTAGCAATGTCTACATACTGCCCAAATGAAGAAATGTTAACATTCTCTCCAAATACTCATCTTCGCATTATTATCTTTGATTATTTAAAGTCAGTCTGAAATCTAAACATACCTTTTGATTGCTAGTCCTTCGCTTCAACAGATAACTCAAGAATCAAGATAACCCTAACAGGTTACAAGCGGTCAATATTTCGAGAAACTAATTGGCCGCATGTACTAGCTTGCTAATGCTAGTAATAATGCTGTCATTTGCACCATCTTTTGGATTGTAACTCTTGAATTACTGTTGTGATGGATATTAGTAGTATCTGTTGTGATGGACATGAGTAGTGTAATAAGGCAATCCAGCATTCAGCTAAGAAATGCTGTCATTTTCCTGTTTTCATTTTTTTGGCTGACAAAACTATCTGCTCACCTTATCCGCCATCAGTCCATAGCCAAGTTTTAGATGTAATGATCATTTCTTGGGCTAATCAATGATTGCTCGATTTATTGGTTTTCTGCATCCAAGCTATTTCCTACATCCCTGATTTGATACTCTCTCTCTTACTATTATAGAGGTTCATGGGAAGCTCGCAGAACGGAATCCACTCTTTGGAGTCAAGAGTTCATGGCCTTGAAAGGACACTGGATGAGATCTCCCATGACTTAGCAGTATCAACTGGAAGGCTCTCAAATAGCGATCCTGCAGTAAAAACATGCTGCAGGATACCTGGTAGTGAGTTTCTTAGCCCTAAATTCTGGAGAAGAACCGAAGGTGGCAGGTACTCGTTGTCCAGCAACTCGACTTTGGGTGGCATGCGTCTATTGGCAGAGCAACAAACTGTTGAGTATTATAGGCCGAGTGATGGGGCCCAGAACAGCTTTGTGGTCAATCCATTAGCGGTGATTAACCCTCGGTCTAAAGAGAACATGGAGATCATGCAGAGTAAAATGATGAAAGGTGGGGTTCGTGAGACTGGAATCAAGCAGACACGAGATTGCTAGATTCCCAACAGTGTTCATATAAGCAAAGAAAATGAGGTTAGTTTAATTCTGTTTTTGTTCATAGCACTGCACTTGTGTTTTCAAATAGAGTTAGGCTACTAAAGCCAGCTATAGCGAGAATTAGACAGAAATTTTTAGTGTTTTCCAAAAAAAGAGTCTAAAGAAAACCCAGCCAACCTGATCGAAACACCTGTAGTTTTTGGTCATGGAATATTTACTTTCAAACCGGTTCAACCTGGTCCCATGCATACCGCCTTTTTTGAAATACCTGTCTCTTTTTCAACCGTTAACTGTATTTTCTTTTCTGATAATTCCAGAATGGCATATTTGAGATAGCATAAACTTTGCACTTGCAAAGTCAGCGCAGTTGTGCAGATATTGCTGGCTTTCTGATTCTCCATGTAGAGAGTGGGGATCTTTACTAAAGACTCCTCGGTCATGAATTCTTTTGAGACTCGGAGAGGGGCCCTATGGTAGCTTTTTTATAAGAAATATGTATTGACTCTGTAGCTTTGTTCTTGGTTTGTTTGGTTCATTTGTTCATTTCATCATCGGCTTGTTGATGCGGTTGCTGAGGCTTGGTATATGTCGGATCGCCTTCATATCAAATGCAATAGTTATACTGCAGTCTGCAGTTTGGTTCGTTTGGTTCATTTGTGCTTTTCATCATCGGCTTGTTGATGCGGTTGCTGAGGCTTGGTATATGTCGGATCGCCTTCATATCAAATGCAATAGTTATACTGCAGTCTGCAGTTTGGTTCGTTTGGTTCATTTGTGCTTTTCATCATCGGCTTGTTGATGCGGTTGCTGTGGCTTGTGGCTTGGTATATGTCGGATCGCCTTCATCATATCGAATGCAATAGTTATATAGTTATACTGCAGTCTGCAGTTTGTACATTATGAACTGCTGTTTGGGATCCACTTGCAAATGTGAAATTAGAGGCCTTCATCCAGATCTATATAAGATCTCACACACTCTTCTCTCTTAGTAAACAGTTAACTAAAATCTGTACGTTAACTCGGTCTTGTTTGTCAATTAAATTTTTGACTTTAATGACAAGGAAAAAGAAAAGACGTAATTTTGACTTTCCCCAAATCCAATAAATTCCAGTGGTAGTCAAAGATCATACTTTGTTGGTCTCGTTGTTACAGTCATTGTTTGAAACTACTTTTGGTAGACACATCTGCTTTTAGTACATGTCAGAGCATGCGTAAATTAGGAAATCCAATCAAGTAGTTCAGGCCCATGTTTCCTTTATTTATCCATTTGGGGAAAGATAACCTGAATCGAGATGTAAAACCCATTCCGTCAAAGATTTGCCAAACCCATTTCGTCCATATGAACTACTCCATTGTGGAAGATGGGCATGCTAATTATAGAGTAACTCTTATCCTTTGAGTGGCTTTCACTAGGAACTGACTGATAACTAAAGCTGTCCTAATTACAAGCCAATTAAAACATTCTTTTTCTATAAAAAAATCTATAATCTCCCGACTTGCTCCTGTTAGAATTTGGGGGGAAAAGTGAAGGATTCATTTGCTTGGAGTAATAATCTCTGACAAAAAAAATGAAGGAAATAGAATAAATCTTCAATGGGTTTGTCGATATTATGACATTTTTGGTAAAAATTCTGCAACTCTCCTTGTCTCTGATCTCTAATATTATAATGGGAGTAAGCCTTACTGTCGTTTGTAAATCTATCTACTCATGTGACGTACGTACATAATTAATATAAAAAAAATTTCAGGTTCGAGTCTTCGTTACGTCAGAGTTTTTTTTTTAAAATTTTTTTTTATTAAGGCGTTGCACGTGTAAATTACTAGTTCCAATTAATCTAAGAACTAACCATTATTGCTATATGTCTCAACCAAAGTCCAAAGGAAGGTTTAATTATTCTCTTCCTCAAAATACTCCACCATTACACATGGTACCGGGTTCACCGTGAATGTTTCGAGCTCTATTGCAAATGTACCAAAGAGGCAATATGACAATGGATAAATAAGTAATTAGTAGTTTCCTCATGAGAGTCACATAAGGTACACATTTTGACAATGAGCAAAATTCTCTTGTTCATATTTCTGCAGTCAGTAATTTGTTATTGACAACAAGTTAGACTAAAATCCTAACTTTAAAGAAGTAATATTTTGCCCGAGACATTTATAAAATGGTGAATTTACTCCACTATTATTATTAAAGGATTAACAGCGTTAGGTACCAACATTGGTCATCTCTAATTTGTCATTCTTACTCGAATCAAAAGTTGAATATAGTGAGAACAATGATCCAACTATATATAAATTCCCTTTAAAAGAATATGCCAGTCTCTCTTATTATCTATATAATCTATATAATAAAACACAAAGAAAGCTATCAAGTGGTTCTTCTTCAATTTCCTCAAAAATCAAAGGTCCAGATCTAGCCTCACAAAACATATTTTCCCCCCAAAAGTTCCCTCTAAAATTCAAATTCAAATCCCCACCCAAAACAACTCCTATATTTATTTATTTATTTATTTTTCTCTCTCTCTCCCTCCCTCTTCTATTCAAAAAAATTAAGAAAATAAATTTTTTAAAAATTTTTAAAAAATAAAAAATTTAAAAACTAAAAAAATTAAAATTTTAAAAGCTTTAAAAATAGTTCAAAAAAATCATATAATATGTTTTTTGCTGAACCCCAAAAGTTTCTCATATAATATGTTTGCTACTTCAATTAATTTGCTCGACCTCCAAAACTATTTTATATGATCAAATAAGGTGCACCGTTCCGAAAACGTGCCGTAGGCACGTATCAACGGGCAAACCTAGTATACATAATAAAACACAAAGAAAGCTATCAAGCGGCTCTCCTTCAACCGCCTCAAAATCAAAAGTCCAAATCTAACCTTACAAAACCCCAACACTTAAAATCCAATCTCCCCCCCCCCCCCCCCCCCCCCCCCCCCCCCCCCCCCCAAAAAAAAAAAAAAAAAAAAACTCATTTCTTTATTTAATTATTTCTCTCTCTCTCGCTCTCACTTTCTTTCTCTATTTACTCAGAAATTTAGATTTTCAGATTTCAGGTTTGTACATTTTCAGATTCTTTATGTTTTTTGTATTGTTCATCTTACATTGAAAATAACAAATATCTCTTCAATAGTTAAATTTCATCATTGTCCGCCCTTAAAGTTCTAAAAAGTTTGATTTTATACCCTCATTTATAATTATTTTTCAACATATACAAATGGAAACATGAACTTTTATTTACAACTAATTATTGTCATACTATTCAAACTTGAGCTACATAATTGTTATTTTACTGTTTACAAGGTTTTTCATATGCAGTATCATTCCGAAGACGTAGGCACGTGCCCACAGGCATATCTAGTTATGAATAAGAAACAAAGATGAAGCTATACCATTAGGATTTGTGATCAAGGCATGTAAAGAAGGAAATGACACCGAGAGTTCTATCCAATAATCAGTCCAAAATTTTACAGTATCACCATTCCTAAATTTCTTTTATAAACCACACTTAAAAAGGGTTATTGGGTGTGAATATGTGAGTAATTAAAGGATTCATAATTAAACAATATGACTGGGTATATTTTTAATTCGAGGTTCCAAAAGCTGATTGGAGAAAGTGTGGTAAAATATTACCCCCTGAATCCTGATACTGCACTCACAAAATAGATTACAGACTATTCCAAAAAAAAGAAAAAAAAAAAGATCATGCTTCTTTCAAAAAAACGAAAAAAGATTGCAGGCGGACACCTGTAAGAGCATCCACGACGGTGTTTCTTATTTTTTAGAAAATGACAGGTACAATAATAAAAAATAGGGCATTTGTCTATAGTAGTTGTTTGTTAAAATTTTGCTAAAATTTGAGAAAGACGAGACATGTTGTTTCATCCGGTTGTTTTTAATTTTTTTAAAATTTATTAATTAGTGATTAAATATTATAATAAGTTAATTAAATAAAATAAATAATATAATAATACCTAAAACCTAATTAATGACGCACTAAACCTAATTAAATCAAACTAAAAAATGCCACCTATGTGGGACGGGACATGTTGTCTCGTCCCAAGCAAAATTGCTTGAAGCAAAACAACATTTCTCGTTTCAGCATTTTTTTGATTTTTTTTCTTCAGAAGGTACATGTCGTACCGTCCGATCAATAAAAAAAAATTGTCAGACAAAACATGTTGTCTCGTCTGATCCTATTAAAAAATTGAAAAAAAATGGGAATGAAACATATTGTCTCGTCTCTTATAATATGAGAATCGCAAATTTGTTTCTGAAAAATGAGAAACGACTATAGCTATTTTGTCAAAAAATGACAAAATTGCAAACGACTGTAACACCTTGTTTGCTAAAAAATCAGAAATTGGCAAATATAGCAAACCCCGATCGTGGATACTCTAACAGGATGTATAATACCACGTACTTCAATTAATCCAAAAGAGTAATACTACATCCATTCATTGCTTGGAGTTTGACGACTAGTGTGTAATAATTTTGGTAGCGGAGGTAGGTAGCATTCCTCATCCGACAAATCAATCCAAGGGCACATCCGTAAATAACACCATTAACAGGGGCAAAATTGTACTAATTGCATCACATTGCTGCCAGTGTAGAGTCGTCCTCATCGTGACATCGTCTTCCAACTTTTTTCCCGAACTGACCCACTTTTCGAAACTAATTTTCAGAATAGATCACTTTCAAAACTAATTTCTGGGATAGACCAATCCTTATAGGCCACAGTACCGAACTACAGCCTCTTCGATCTCGATGCCGCAGTTCACAACTGCGGCCTAAATATATAACATACATATTCGGCTAATAGGCTTCGAGACTTGGAAAAAAATTTCATAAGTGTAAAATATGAAAAATACGAAGTCGCAGTTGGATACTACGGTCTCGATAAAACAGAGGCGGCAGTTCACAATTGTGGCCTCAGTTATATGCTAAAAAATGGGTCATACGAAGTATATAACTAAGACCGCAGTTGTGAATTGCGGTCTATATTATATCGAGACTACAGTATCCAACCGAGGCATCGTATTTTCACATTTTACGCTTAAGATTTTTTTTTCAAGTCTCGAAATTTATTAGCCAAAGATTAAGTTATGTACTTAGGCTGCAGTTGTGAACTGTGACCTATGATATATTGAAGCCGCAGTACCCGACTACGTTCCCGTATTTTTTACATTTTACATTTAAGAAATTTTTTTCCATTTCTCGGAACCAATTAGTCGAAGATACTATGGTCTATAAAGACGGCATATCTTCGGAATTAGTTTCGAAAGTGATATATTCTGAAAATTAATTTAACAAAGTGGGTCAGTTTGGGAAAAATATCGTCTCTCCTCACTGAATACAGTGTTAGTCAAAACTGAGAAATTGCAGTGATGTCATCACCGGTCCCCCAACGTCAGCTCTTCATCGGCGGCGAATGGAAGGAGCCCTTCCTCGGCAAACGCATCCCCATCATCAACCCCGCCACCGAAGCCACCATCGGTTATACTCTTCCCTTTCCCCCTTTCTTGATTCGACTTCGAAATTTCAAATCATCATCCATGACATGATCATCGTGTCTTCATACAGGTGACATCCCGGCGGCGACCAAGGAGGACGTGGATCTTGCCGTCGAGGCGGCGCGTAAGGCGCTCTACAGAAACAAGGGTAAAGATTGGGCACGTGCTCCGGGTGCCGTTCGAGCCAAGTATCTCCGCGCTATCGCTGCTAAGGTCCGATTTAGGGTTTCAGAATCTGAAATTTTTTGCTAGATTTCTTAGATCGATCATATGAATCACCGCCAATTTCTTATGAACACGTGCAGATCACGGAGAAGAAGAAGGTGTTTGCTGAGCTGGAGGTACTGGATTGTGGGAAGCCTCTGGATGAAGCAGCATGGGATATAGTATAATTGCGAACTTAATCTTTTTTTTTTGGGAATGAATTATGGTTTTTGTGCTCATGCGTGTTATTTTTTTTGCATTTTGATTCAGGATGATGTCGCTTCATGTTTTGAGTACTACGCGGAACTTGGAGAAGCGTTGGATAAGAGGCAGAGGACTCCAGTTGGTCTTCCAATGGAAACGTTCAAGTGCTATGTGCTTAGAGAGCCAATTGGAGTAGTCGGGTTGATTACGCCCTGGTATATAAACTTTTATGTGCTAATTGTGCTTACATATCTCGTACAAAGTTATTCTCGGATATTTAAGCCAGTGTCTTAATACATCTTAGGCGTTCTGGATGTTTAGGATTATAAGTTGTAGATACTTGCAACATGCATGTTAGTTCTTTACATTTATTATAGCTGTGGACCATTTGATTGAGTAGCATTTTGTAAAATGGATAAGCTGATTATTGATCATGAGCAATTACAATGAGGCAAAAATCTTCATATATAGGCAAAGTCTATGTACAACTTACACATTCACACATATACATCCATACCAAACGTACACCTAATATGTAACTCATTCAACACCCCTGTCAAACTCAAGGTCGACTAACCTTGAGGGATGAGGGACAAAGTGTTGGGATTTGTTGATCCAATACACGACATAATGGGTTTGAAGAACTTAACAAGAAGAAGCGTCGAAGTGGCAGCAAGCAGCACAACAGCAAAGGCAGCAAGCAGCTATCCAGGACCATGTGCATGTGCAGTCGCCTGCCAAGAAGTGGCAGTTGACCGTCAAGCTTTATGTTCGCTTGAAGGTTGAACGCAGTCAACCGTCCCTTTGTTGCACTCGACCACACGGCGCTGATGATCTACGGTTGAGATTTAATCATTTGTAATCTTATATATATGTATGATGTAGGATTATTAGGGTTAAGGAGTGATAACTCCAAGAGAGAGAGAGAGATCTAGCAGCCGTTCTTGAGAGAAGAAGATAAACCCTACACAATGGGGTGAGATCTAGAGTGATTGTAACATGTTTCTCTTTATTATTCTAGTAGAAATCGCAGGAGTGTCTCTGCACGGGAAAGTAGCAATTGCATTTGGTGAACCTGGAAAAATGTTGTGTTCTTGTGTGCTTGGTTGATTTGTTTGTTCTCGTTTCTTTGATTAGTTTATTTTGTGTGCATATTAGATTGAGTTATTACGCAATAAAACTCAACAAAGTGGTATTAAAGCACCAGGTTGGTTGCAGAAATGGAAAACAAAAGTAGAATCGAGAGGTTCGATGGAATAGAGTTCACAATGTGGAAGATCCAGATGATTGCATACTCATACCTCCGACAGAAAGATTTAGATGATCCGTTGTTTGGCATGAAGCCAGAAGGAGTCGAAGTAGATGCAGTTACATTGGCGGCTTGGAACTGTTATGAGAAGGTGCTTGGGCAAATTCAGATGTCGATGAGTAGGAAGATGCTATTCCACATTGAGAAAGTAAAGACCACAAAAGAGGCTATGGATATTTTGATAGATATGTTTGAGAAACCGTCCGCAACGAACCAGATCCTTCACTTAAAGAAGTTGGTGTCTTGGTGAACATGAAGTGCTCAGAGAGGATTTAAGTGGCGAAGCATGTGAACAATTTTTGTATGGTCTACAATCAGTGAGAATCGGCAGGGTTGAAGTTCGTGGAGCGAGCATATACATTGTTATTGCGATATAGTCTTTCCAACAGTTATGGTTCACTAGAGCAAACTATCACTGGTACTATGATTGATATGACTACTCTGAAGGATATTGTGAGCAACATCATGAATGAGGATGTTAGGAGAAAAAGAAATGAAGAATCTTATTCGTCATCTTCCAGCAACTCCGCGTTGACTTTTGAGAGGGAGGTCGAAAAGCAGGAATTACATGTCTAAGTGAAGGGCAGAAAATCACAAAGGGGCATGTTGGCACTGCCATAAGCCATGACACAGAAGGATCCAATGCAAAGACTACAAGTCACACGGAGCCAATATGGTAAACAACAAAACTCATTTAGATAATTTGTGTTTATTTGTTGGAGTTGATGTTATGCTAGATGATTGGTTCATAGACTCAGGTGGTTCTTATCATTGTACGCCTATGAGGGATGCTTTTGAGAATTACAGGACATGTAATTTCGGTTCAGTCACAGATGTAAATGGGCAAAGCTGCCCAGTTGTTGGAAAATGAACGATCGCAGTGAAAGCTCGCATTGGTGGGAAACTAGTCTTGCATAATGAGACATATTTCAGACTTGAAGAACTTGATCTCAATCAGTGAATTGGACAAAGAAGGGCTTGTGACAACATTTTGATTTGGAGAGTGGAAGATAACTACAGGTGCTAGGTTGGTGGCAAAAGGAAAATGTGTGGGCATGTTGTATCAACTCACAAAAGGTGATTCAGGTGATATCATTATCACGACATCAACCGGTAATTCTCCCTTAATTTTATGGCATGCCAGGTTGGGGTACCTAGGTGAGAAAGGTGCGAAACAAATTTGTTCTAGAAACATTTTGCCAGGGCTAAAGAAAGTTGAGATAGATTTTTGTAAGAATTGTGTCATAGGCAAACAAAAGACAATTAGCTTTCAGTTGGGTAGGCGTGAGAATAAGCTTGGTAAACTAGAGTTGGTTCATACAGATGTGTGGGGTCTGGCTCAGCAATTCTCTTATGGTGGTAAGAGATACTTCACCACATTCATTGATGATGCTACAAGGAAAGTTTGGGTTATGGCAATTTGTGAGAATTCCGAGGTATTTGAGACATTCGGGGCTTGGAAGATTAGAGTTGAGAACGAGACGGGGAGCAAGGTCAAAGCATTGAAATCTGACAATGGTGGTGACTACAAAACAGAGAATTTGTGGACTTTCTGGCACAAGAAGGTATCCAAAGAATATAGATAGTTCCTAGAACTCCACAGGAGAATGGAGTAGCTGAAAGAATGAACCGCACTATAATCGAAAGTGCGAGATGCATGGGACTTTATGTGGGTCCTCATGTCCATCTTTGGGCAGCTACAATGGATACAACAGTGTACTTAATCAATCATTCCCCGTCTAGTGCACTTGATGGAGGCATACCTCAAAAATTATGGTCAGGTAAACTTGTTAATTTTTCGCATTTGAAAGTTTATGGTTGTATTGCATATGCAGTAATTGACTTGGAAGGAAAACTGGATTCAAAATCCAGTTTGTGTTTTCATTGACTATGGCGGCGATGAGTATTGTTACAGACTTTGGGATTTTGGGAATAACAAAATCATTCACTGCAGGAATGTGGTATTCAATGAAGAACTATTGTACAAAGACAGACACAAGTCAGGGAACTAAAGCATGTTCATATTCAGATTCAGATTTAGATTCAGACCTAGACTCAGAAGCTAGTCCGAGTGGTGGGGCCCCTACAGTGCAGCATTAGCCATCATAGGAGGCTCAGGAGGAGCCTAATGAGAATGAGCAGGAGATCCAAGATGAGGTACAACTAGAGCCATTAGGGGATCCTGAACCAGTCGGTGAACCGTTACCTGTTTGAGAAGGTCAACACGAGAGATAAGGAAAATAGTGAAGTATGTTCTTTCAGCCAACATAATTCACAAGCATTTTTTGTACACAGATTCAAGCGAGCCAGAGACTCATGAAAAGGTTTTGAAAAATAGTGCTCGAATTCAGTGGGAGTCTGCCATGAAAGATGAGAGGAACTCCTTGACACAGAGTCAAACTTGGGAGTTGACCAAGTTAACTGCAGGGAAGCGTGCTCTTATGAACAAATGGATTTTCAGAATCAAGGATGAGGAGGCAAGATGAGACTTGTTGTTAAATGTTTTTTCTAAAGGGAAGGTATTGACTACAGTGAAATCTTTGCTCCAGTTATGAAGATGGCTTCAATCAGGATTTTGCTCAGCATAGTTGCAGTTAAAGATTTGCACTTAGAGCAGTTGGATATCAAAACAGCGTTCCTCTATGGTGATGTAGAAGAGGAGCAGTATATGAGGCAACCCACAGGTTTTGAAGTTAAAGGAAAAAAGACATGGTTTGTCGACTGAAGAAGAGTATATGGGCTCAAACAAGCACCATGACAATGGTAATTGAAGTTTGATTGTTTCATGCGAGAAAAGAGATTTGAGAGATGTGAATTAGATCATTGTGTCTATGTGTGCAGGTATGACGACAACGACACCGTAATTTTAGCTTTATATGTGGATGACATGTTAGCATGTTCATGTGTGAAGAAAATTAATGGGGTGAAACAGTTGCTAGCTTCTCTGTTTTCTATGAAGGATTTAGGTGAAGCAAGGGAAATTCTCAGCATGAAAAACAGTAGAGACAGGCAGGGTAAAAAGCTTTTGTTGTCACAAGCGGACTATGTAAAGAAAGTGTTGAAGCGATTCAATATGAATGGTGTAAGGCCAGTTACTTACCTCTGGGTGCACACTTCAAGTTGTTAATGAACTTGTGTCCTACATTAGAGGTAGATATGGAGGGAGGAGATAATTGCAGTCCGTTATGCCTCAGCCGTTGGTAGTCTCATGTATGCGATGGTGTGTATATGGTCAGATATCGCACATGCAGTGGGAGTTGTCAGTCGATACATGAGAAATTTAGGTATAAAGCATCAGTATGCAGTAAAGTGGATTATCATATATCTGGTAGGTACTTCAGATAATTCTCTATGTTTTGGGGGTGATTCTTTGCATATACATGGTTATATCAATGCGGACTTTTCCGGTGATCGTGATGGTTGTAAGAGTACTACAAGGTATGTGTTTACAGTTGAGGGTACATCTGTTCCTTGTGCTTCACAGTTACAGAAGGTTGTAGCACATTCAACTATAGAGTCAAGAGTATACGACACTTATAGAGTTTTCAAAGGACATGTGGTGGATTTTGGGACTCATGGATCAGTTGCATAGGAAGCACCCATAGGGGATCTATAGTGTGACAGTGAGAGTGCAGTATTCTTAGCAAAGAACTCGGCGTATCATGCTAGGACTCGACACATTCATATGAAGTGTCACTATATTAGGACGACAGTTGAAACGAAGTGGTCGAAGCTATCGAAGATTCTTGGCATAAGAATCTGGCGGACATGCTCACTAAGATAGTGGACAATAGAAAATATCAGTTTTTTAATTCTACTATCGGATTGTCTCCAAGTTAATTGTTGAGGAGACTCGTAGAGACACATGCCTTGAATATGCCAATAGAGAAATGAAGAACATGTTGGAGATCTCGTGTGTATGTCTCCAAGTGGGAGATTGTTGGGATTTGTGAATCCAATACACGACACAATGGGTTTGAATAACATAGCAAGAAGAAGCATTGAAGTGGTAGGAAGCAAGAGCAAGAAACACAACAACAAAGGCAACAAGCAGCTAGCCGGGACCATGTGCAATCGACCGACATGCATAACTCATTCCACAGAGCTGTGCAGTCGATTGCCAAGAAGTGGCAGTCGGCCGTCCCTTTGTTGCAGTCGACCATGCGGTGCTGATGATCTACGGTTGAGATCTAATCTTTTGTAATCCTATGCATATGTATGGTGTACGATTATTAGGGTTAAGGAGTGATAATTCCAAGAGAGAGATCTTGCAGCTGTTATCGAAAGAAGAAGATAAATCCTACACCTTGAAGGTGAGATCTAGAGTGATTGTAACATGTTGCTGTTTATTATTGTAGTAGAAATTGCAGGAGTGCTTTTGCACGGGAAAGTAACCATTATATTGGGCGAACCTCGAAAAATCTTGTGTATTCTTGTGTGCTTGGTTGATTTGTTTATTCTCGTTTCTTTGATTGGTTTCTTTTGTTTGCATCTCAGATTGAGTCATTCCGCAATTAAACTCAACCCAAAGTGGCCTCTAATCTCGCCATCAATGATGATGAGATGACAAGAAGATGTTCGATCTCGCCATTGATGAAGTGGAGTTTGGTTCATGAATTTCTTCAAACACGTAGTGTAGCCAAAAGGATAAGGAGAATTGACTTAGGAATTTCATCAAACACCCAGTGTCCTTAGAAATTGGAATTCAGATTTCAGGTTGGATTTGGAGGTATACTTGACCTGGTTTGAAGAAGACCACCAGCCCATGCAAGCAACACCATTAATGTCAACGGCTCGAGAAGTGGGCGGCGGAACCCTCTAAACACTATGTTAGGGATGTTAATGGCAGGTTAGGGATGTTAATGTCAGATTCTCAGTATGAGGAGAGGGATGTATCAGTTGTATAGCCTATATCTGCTGCTTAGAGTGTATCTGCTTTTTACGCATTATGCGCGTTCAAATGTAATTGTGAGCGGGTGAGTGAAGAAGGAATAAACTCGTGCAGATCACGTGCTGATCTGCTGTAACAAACTCACTGGCAGCTCTCGCCATTGTAATAGATCCTACTGCCTATATATAGCAGTGGTCCTTTGTAATAAAATCAAGCTTTCATTTGTCAAGAACTCCACTAAAAAATCTTCATCTTCAACCTCTAGTCTCCGCCATGGCCAAGAACAAGTAGTCCAGGCCCCTAGGTCCTGACAACGTGGTATCAAAGCCGACCGCCGCCGACGACAAACGCGACGTAGGGAGTCCGAGAGCGGTGGAATCAAGAGTGGGTTTGCTTGAAGGAGAGATTTCAGCGGTTAAGGCTCAGCTTGAGACCATAGTGGAACAACTGAAGGAGAGCCATTAATCAAACCCAAAATCCAACACCTGCAAATCCAATGCCAAACAGGGAGGTAACGAGTCCTAATTTCACTTTCAATTCTAGGATTCGTCAAGACCAAGGGGGTTTCAATCAAACACCGTTCAAGATCGAATTCCCATTGTTCCATGATGGTGATCCAACTGAGTGGATTTGTGGAGTGGAACAGTTTCTTGAATTCTACGAAGTCGAAGATCCTCAAAAGCTGAAACTAGCTTCATTGAATCTTAGAGGCAAGCCGGCTAGTGGTATAGGTTGCAATGTTGCATGTTAGATCCAAGAATCGTTCCAATACATGGCTTGCGTTTGTGGAGGAGCTGATTACAAGGTTCGGTCCTACTGTTTTCCAAGACTACGAGGGGACATTGTCGAAGTTGCAACAAAAGGGGGATCTTGAGGTTTATATTCAAGAATTCGATCGTTTATCCAATTTTTGTGGAGGATTGGACTGAAAAGCACTTCTTGAGCACTTTTATAAGTGGCTTGAGAGATGAGATATAGTGGGATGTGAAATCTCAAAGGCCCATGAGTGTAAGTGAAGCTGGCTAGTTGGCAAGGGGATATGAAGATAAAATAGCTTCTATGAAGAAGAGCTTTCGGCCCTCATTCACTCCTTGAACTCAATCCTCTATCCTTGTGAATAACACACAAATTGCAAAAATTCCAGAAGGAAAGTCTTTACCTCTAGGAGTGCCAAGACTGCTACATCCTCATGAGTTGAGAGAAAGAAAAGAGAAGGGTCTTTGTTTCAGCTGCGATGAAAAATACACCAAAGAACATAGGTGCAAGACTCAAAAATTCTATTTTCTTGAAATGTTTGATGATGATGTGTTGTCAACAGGCTGCAAATCATGTTGGAAATCAAGTTTCCCAACCTGAAATATCATTCTATGCTTTAGCAGGGTCTCAAGTGTATCCACAGACGATGAGGGTGAAAGGGAGAGTAAATGGTAGAGAGGTTCACTTTTTGATTGATACGGGATCAACTCATAACTACTTGGATCCTCATACTGCCATTATGGCAGGGTTGTTGATTAAGAACGATCCTAAGTTTTGGGTAACTGTAGCTCATGGGCAATCCATGTACAGTGAGGGAAAGGTGGATATGGTACAATTTGTAGTACAAGGAGTAGAACTGGAAGCTGAGGTGTTACTCTTACCACTTGGACCTGTGCAGATGGTTCTCGGTGCTCAATGGTTAAGAATTTTGGGACCAGTCACCATGGACTTCAGTCGAATGACTACGGACTTCAGATTATGTGGAGTACCCAAGAGGTTACATGCTTTGTCAAGCCTTCATGATACAATTGCAAAAACAGGAGGCAACGGTGGATGTCAATGAGCCTGTTTCTTTGATTTTCCAAGCTGAGAATGTCATTCAAGTGCAAGGTGACATCCAACAAGTTATTAACAAGTTCCCTGAGGTCTTTGTTGATCGCTCTTCATTACCTCCCCAAAGATCAATTGATCATCAAATTCCACTATTGCCAGGTATGAAACATGTTTGCATTCGTCCATATAAACACCCTTTTTATCATAAAAATGAGATTAAGAAGCAAATTAAGGAGATGTTGAGCTCTGGTTTGATTCGTACTAGTAATAGCCCTATGCTTCTCCTGTGATTCTTGTCAAGAATGCGGATGTAAGTTGCAGAATGTGTGTCGATTATCGAGAGCTTAATTCTCAGACAGTGAAGGCAAAGTTTCCTATTCCTATAATCGATGAGCTCCTCGATGAATTATATGGTGCAAAGTTCTTCTCTAAAATTGATTTGAAATCCGGTTACCACCAAACACGAGTACATGAAGATGATATACCTAAAACTGCCTTTCAAACCCATCAAGGCCACTACAAATTTGTGGTTATGCCGTTCGGTCTCACTAATGCGCCTACTACTTTTCAGTGTTTGATGAATGAGGATTTCAAGATTATCTCCGACGTTTTATTTTGGTCTTTTTCGATGATATCTTGATCTATAGCAAGACTTAGGAAGAGCATTTGCAGCATTTGACTCATATACTACAAGTCTTGAGTAAACATCAATTGATAGCCAAAGTCAGTAAGTGCAGCTTCGGGCAAACTTCAGTTGGTTTTCTAGGACATGTAATCAGTGACAAAGGAATTGCGGTTGATCCAAACAAAATTGCAGCAGTTAAAGATTGGCCGGAACCCTTTACAGTGAAAGAATTACGAGGTTTCTTGGGGCTCACTGGATATTACCGCAAGTTTGTGCGAAATTATGGCACTATTGCAATTTCTTAACACAACTCTTGAAGAAGAATTCTTTTCAGTGGAGTACTGCAGCTAGTGAGGCATTTAATCAATTTAAGCATGCTCTGCTTACAATATCTGTGCTTGAGTTACCAGATTTTTCGAAGGATTTTGTGCTTGAAACTGATGCTTCGCAGCATGGTATAGGTGTTGTGCCCATGCAGGATTTTCATCCTATTGCATATATGAGTAAGGGGCTCAAAGGCAAAACTCTCAGTTTATCCACATATGAGAAAGAAGTTTGGGCGATTCTCGAGGCTGTTAAGCAGTGGCGCTAGTATTTGCTTGGTAGGTCGTTTGTGATCAAAACAGACCAGAAAAGCATCAAGTATATATTGGAACAAAAAATTAATACGGAGATGCAGGAGCGACGGTTGTGGAAGCTCTTAAAATTTAATTTTACTGTCGAGTATAAAATGGGGAAAGATAACATAGGTGCAGATGCTTTGTCTCGGAGGATTTCTCAGGAAGGGGAACGTCATGAAATCACATTTATTGTACCTCGGTGGTTGGATGATGTTTAAGGCAATGGTTCTTTAAGATGATTATTTTGCTCAACTACAAGATAAGTTGGATAGGCATGAGATTTCTTCTGATCATTACAAGGTCCAAGGGGGAGTTTGGTATTATCGAGGGAGAATTTTGCTTAGCCCTTTTGCTCATATTAGGAAGCTCATTTTGTTAGACAATCATTCCTCTGCGCTAGGAGGCCATTCTGGTTTCCACAAGACCTTACACCGCATTTGGAGGTCCTTTATTTGGCATGGGATGAGTAAACATGTTAAGCAAATGGTGCGGGAATGTCTAATTTGTCAAAAGAACAAGTGTGAAACTGTAGCACCTGCGGGTTTGTTACAACCCTTGCCTGTACCTAACCAAGTGTGGGAAGATATATCGATGGACTTCATTGAGGGATTGCTAAAGTGCTGTGGCAAATCTGTGATTATGGTGGTGGTAGATCGGTTGTCTAAGTACGCCCATTTTATTAGTCTCGCACAACCTTTTACTGCTCAAGTTACTGCGCACATTTTTGTTGATCAGATTAGTCGTTTACATGGCATGCCTCGCAACATTGTGAGTGACCGAGATCCCATATTTGTTAGCAGTTTTTGACAAGAATTCTTTAAACTGCAGGGCAGTAAATTGATGCTTTCGACTGCGTACCATCCCCAGACCCATGGCCAGACGGAGATAGTAAACAAATCAGTGGAAATGTCTCTTCATTGCATGTGTGGGTTGAAGCAGAGGGACTGGGTTCAATGTCTAAGTTGGGCAGAATTCTAGTTCAATACTAATTGACATTCTACTACAGGCATTACCCCATTTCAAGCCCTTTATGGTCGACCACCTCCCACACCGCAGCATTATGTGTTGGGAACTGCGTCATGCTCTGACGTTGGGGATGTTTTGTTGCAGCGTGATGCAATTTTGCAATTGTTAAAAGACAATATATGCGCAACTCAGGAGAGAATGAAGCATTTCACAGACAAACATCGAACCGATAGGGTCTTTTTCTGTTGGGGATTTGGTATTACTTCGTCTGCAACCTTACAAGCAGTCCATTGTTCAAGGTGTTGTTCCTCGCAAGCTGTCCATAAGGTATTTTGGTCCTTATCATGTATTGGAGCGTATAGGGAAGGTGTCTTATCGCCTTGAATTACCAGCTTCAGCTACAATCCACCCTGTTTTCCATGTGTCCAAGCTTAAACGGTGTCATGGTTCTCATCTTCCTGTTATTTCAGAGAGTCTGCCATCTTTGTGGGATGAGGGTATCTCTACGCTTGAACCTGAGAAGATTTTGTAGCTGTAGTTTTTCAGTTTTTCAAGAAAGATAATCGTATGGGGGTGCAGTTGTTAGTCAAATGGAAGGATCATAGTGAGGACTAGCACTGTCACATTAATCCGATACCCAGACCCGATCCGGACCCGAACCGACCCGATCTATACAGGTCCGGGTCCGGGTCCGGGTCTGGGTCCGCTCAAAATAGAACCGACCTGGATCCGGACCCGTTAAAAAATACCTCCAAACATATAGAATTTGAATAATAGGGTTATAGGAATATGCATATAAAAGTAATTGTTGAAGATAGATGTGTAAATATAATACTAATTCATGTACTTAAGTGCAAAAATTGTTAGAATCATAGGGTACGGGTGCAAAAATACTTAAGTGCAAATAATTATTCTCTGCTACCGGACCCGACGGGTCATTTTTTTTAACTAGGACCCGGACCCGGTTCTTGCAAGTCCAGGTCCGGGTCCAATTTTTGGACCCGTGAGGTACCGGGTCCCGGGTCCTGGTAGTGGACCCGACCCGATAGGATCCGATACCAGCTCTAGTGAGGACCAAGCTACTTGGGTCGATGTGGATGACTTTTGCAGGAGTTTTTCCCGCTTCGAACTTGGGTCAAGTTCGATTTGAAGAGGGCGCGGGGGGGGGGGGGGATTGTTAGGGATGTTAATGTCAGGTTCTCAGTATGAGGAGAGAGATGTATCAGTTGTATAGCCTGTATCTGCTGCTGCTTAGAGCGTATCTGCTTTTTACGCATTATGCGCGTGCTTTTTCAATGTAATTGTGAGCGGGTGAGTGAAGAAGGAATAGACTCGTGCAGGTCACGTGCTGATCTGTTGTAACAAACTCACTGGCAGCTCCCGCCATTGTAGCGGATCCCACTGCCTATGAATAGCAGTGGTCAAATCAAGCTTTCATTTGTCAAGAACTCCACTTAAAAATCTTCATCTTCAACCTCTACTCTCTGCCATTGCCAAGAACAAGCAGTCAAGGCCCCTAGGTCCTGACACACTAGATCCCATTTTCTTTGATGGAGAAGAAGAAAGAAGATCAGAGAAGAAGATCAGGGAAGGAGGCAACAAGGAGGCAACAGCTGAACTCAATTTTGAGGTTGAAGAAGAGGGTAGCAACTAAACCCATCTCAGGTTGAAGAAGAGAGCAAAAACTGATGTGGAAGGAGCTTGGACCCACTCGAATAGCTGATGCCGAGTATTCGGAAGGTAGGATCTCACAGCTGAAGGAGGAGATAGGATTAGGGTTGTTTTAGGAACCCTAGGCTCTGATACCATGTCACATTTTGTAAAATGGATAAGATGATTATTGATCAAGAGCAATTACAATGAGGCAAAAGCCTTCATATATATAGGCAAAAATTATGTACAACTCACACGTACACACACACACACATGTATACATCCATACATACACTTAATGTATAACTCATTCAACAAATTTGAATAGATTGTAGAGGTATGCTTATGCCCAGGTTGAAATTTAAATTGGGCCCAAAATAAGACACAATCCGACTCTTCCTTTACTCATAGAAAAGCCAAGTGAATTTTACCGTTGTAGTCACATCCCTGTTCTTTGGAAATTTGCTTAGATAACTACTCAATTTGGGGTTTCTTTTATTCGGGTTATGCTGTACGCACTTCTGCTACTGAAGGTCTGGAATTTGTTAAGACATTCATTTATTCTCAGTCACCACTATCTATCTTCTTTGTCAAATCTATATTCCGAATTCAACTACCTTTTGGAAGCTGTTCTCTTTTATGAAATTGATTAGTAGTTAATTTGGTTAACAAGTCCTCTGAATCCTTCAAAATGTCCTTTCTCTTGTATACGATGCACCAGCATCTTGGTAAATATATGAAAATTTTAATCTCAATGCAGGAACTATCCTTTACTAATGGCTACATGGAAAGTTGCTCCTGCCTTAGCTGCTGGATGTACAGCTGTACTAAAGCCATCTGAACTCTCATCTATGTAGGACTTTTGATGCCAGCTTTCTTTGCTTCCTTTTAGTTGGACAATGAATTACCAAATTACTTTTTTTTTTAAAAATCAGGACCTGCTTAGAGCTTGCGGAAGTATGTAAAGAAGTGGGACTTCCTCCTGGTGTTCTAAACATCATCACAGGATTAGGTCCTGAAGCTGGTGGTCCTTTAGCATCTCATCCTCATGTGGACAAGGTTTTCTTTCTTAGCTGTTTTTAAAGTAATTTTTCATGTAAACTACTATATTATTTTGTACTTACCTAACTCTGTTTTTGTTATATTGTAGATTGCTTTCACTGGAAGTACAGAAACTGGTAGAAGGATCATGACTTCTGCTGCACCATTGGTCAAGGTTTGTTATAGTATATACCTCTGAAAACATTGTCTTGATTGATTGACAATATTCATTCTGCATTTGCTCCATGTTACTAGATCTGTAGATCCTTAGTCTATTTTATGGTTTCTACTTTCAACAACTGAGAACTAGCTTCAGTTGCATAATATATGTTATCTTGATGAATAGAAGAGTTGTCTTTATGCCCACATTGTTCTTGATATTAATTTTCCCCCCCTTATCTTATCAGCCTGTTTCTCTGGAGCTTGGTGGTAAAAGTCCGATTATTGTATTTGAAGATGTGGACATTGACAAAGGTCAGATCTTTCATTCTTATTGTATTTGTTGTTGTTTACCAGATGCCTTTTTTAGCATTAACACTCTACTATAAGAAATTACTTTATAGACATTAATTACTCTGTTTTCACTAAATCAGCCATTTCTTTATAGAATTTGTTGATCCGTTTTACTAGATTATATACAGAACTATAGCTCACTTTTATCTGAACAGTGTTTTTGTCCATATTGATAACTATAATCACCCATGATTGAGAGACCAGATTCTGAACCCAATTATGTGTTGTCTTCCAATTATTCAGCTGTTGAATGGGTTCTTTTTGGTTGCTTCTGGACAAATGGGCAGATATGTAGTGCAACTTCTCGTCTTATTCTGCATGTAAGTATGTTAGCAAGAAGATTCATATAGATTATTATGAACTTCAAATGTCACAAGAATGATCTTATACATATAATGTATATTCACTGTTTTCCTCAACAGTGTCTTTACATTCTTGCTTTAGAAAATTGCTTAGTATTTGCCTCCATGGGGTGGCATATTTTGCTTGCTAATTTCCTATATGTTTGATTCCATTATTAACTGGGGTGCAACTATCTGTACAATTAAGAAGAGATATAAGGGCTCAGTCGATCATTGGCTTAAGTTAACATGCACCACATTTGGCCCTGCTGTTTCACTGTAGACCTAATTTCTGGAAGTTTTGCAGTACACTTAAAACATTCTCTTTTTATTTGTCTCGTATGGTACTATGGTAGTGAGTCAGGAGGGCAGGATTTTTCTTATGGACCACGAATGGTCTCTTATTAGTTCAATTTTTTTGAACATATTATTACCGCCTAGTGAAACATGCTGCTCCCTTGGAATTAGGAAGAGATAGGGCTCCTGGATGTATGCTTTCTACTATCCACAGTTTTTAGTCATCTGTTTTCGTCCATTCCTCATATGTAAATTGGGGTACCTGCCTCTTCACTTGTGCATATATCCCCTTTGCTTATATGGTGAAAATTTTCAAATGGATAATATTAGTATGATTACTAGGTAGGGCCTGAGCTCGAGTCTTCAGTTATTTCCAATTCCTTTTTAAATTGTGGCTTGTCCCATCCATATATTTCAATTTCCAATTAAATCACATTCAGCAACCTCCTTATTGTAAAGTTGACATTTTTTTGTTCATTATTTGGTTGAATATGAACTAGTCAGATGCAGACCCGACCCACATCTTGTCTGAGTAACTGGGAAGATGGAATACTTGCATAATTATTTCTTTGCGGAGATGCTTTCCTGCTTCTGCATCTTCTTGAAATTATAACATGTTGAAACCTCAAGCCACATTCCCCATAGGTTGATTGATGCGTTTGAAATCGCCTCGCCACCATTAAAGAACTCAAGAAACAAGAAATTGATGATAGGAAGAAGAGAGAGTTAGGGTTTGAGGGAGAGACCGAGAACTCCAAGGAATCAAGAACGAAGAGAAGAACAACAGAGCTGAAATTGGGTTTATTTCCAATATCATAGCTCTTAACTGAGCTATCCCCTTTCTATTTATAGATTTCATTACACGTGCATATTATGTATATTACACTTTTACACTTAAGTCCCTATACTTCCATTATTTATATTTACTCTGATACACTCATACAATTCAGCTTCACTCTCTATTCGAGTGTGTATCAACTCCCCCCCCTTCCAATAAGACCTTGCCTCAAGGTCGAACAAGGAAAGCACTTGAACAAACAAAGGATGGGTATGTTAGGGACCATTGACTCGCATACATGCTGATGTTAGTCTTCATTCACTAATAGGTCTTCTCAAAATCTAGGAATCTCTCCTTTAAATCCTCATCATCAAATATTCCATTGAAGTTACTGTCCAAGCACAAAAAGTCATCAGGATTTATGTCTTCAACAAGATCTGAATAAGCATCTCTGAGCTCTTGCTGAAAGTCGAACTTATTGCCCTGTGAAGGCATCACTGGATCACTGAAGTACCTACTACAGTCAAAATTCATCATCCTGGGGCTTTTGACAAACAACAGGTTCGAACCTTCAGCAACTGTCTGATGTATCTCCATAGGATTCAGACCAACACCACAATTTATATCAACTTCCTGCTGAACTGAAGGTTGATGTCCATTACCCACTGGCATCAACATCTGCATATCTGCATCACCTGCATAAGGATCCATGATTCCTGTAAGATCTGTGATAAGAGTATCGGAGGAGACCTCACCCTGGTTCTACTTTCACAAGAACCTTTTCTATTTCAAAATTGTAGCTGTGAGAAGGAAGAAAAACAAAGATGACAAGATACTCCAGAATCACAACATCAAACAACTGTTTGCCTATAGGGGCATTTACATCCAACTCACGAAATGGGGACTTAAGCTCCTTTGGGGTTTTCCTAAGGAAGAACTTCAAATCATTTATTTATAATTTACTGTATACGCTCAGCTTATTTCCCAATGGCCTTGGGGCTAGATGTTTCTTGATTACAGAGTGCAAGTTGGAATGTTCATCTACACTAAGGTCAAGTAGCACAACATCTGTTGCATTAAATCTCCACTCAATTGTCCAAAAAAATGGATTTCTTCATACTGGAATTGATCATTTCTTCATAAAAACCATCAACAAATTGAATAACCCACCAAGTGATGACTGTAACAGCAGCATGAAACAACACCTCACATCCAGTCATTAGACCCAGCTCTGAAGAACAGCACAACGAGCTCCTTAGCTTCAGATACCAGCTTCTTCCTCCTGGATCAATGATGATGAACTTTGCAAGGAAAGAGAGCGTTGCAAAGATTAAGTGTCCACCAATTGAATTGATTTGTTCACCCTTATACAATCCCAGCCTCTTCTTTGGAACATCAGGGCCAAAGTCCGCCTCTAAGATGTCATCCATAGTCAATTCAGCATATTCTACTACAAGTGATTGAAGGTTTCCAGATTCAAGGGCCCTCCTTTTTGTGTATACCCTATCTCTTTGGTTGTTCAATACCTCATCAAATTCAAATAATTGCTTCCTGATATCAAAAAAGTAATTATCCACCTTCTTAGTGACGAAATTACAGGGCTCCTGATCTTTGTCACTGAAAGGTTTAGTCTTCCTCTCCATTTCAACAGTTTCTTTCATCAGTGAATGATTTGGTGATTTTTCTTGATGAAAAGATGAATGATTCAATGGCCCCCTATCACCAGCAAAGCTACTTTCAACACCAACTTTATTTTGAAACTCATGAGTTGTGGCTTCATCCTTCGATTGATCTTTTTCACTCTCAAAAGTAATTTCATCTTTATTTGCCACGACCATTTCCTCAGTAACTTTATGAGGAGTTTTATTTGCAAACTGATGCTTTTCAATGCCAAAAGCAACTCCATCGTTATGTGCAACATTGTCTCCTTCTCTTCATCACCCAAGTTTGATTGGCTTTGACTGTGAGCTTTGCACCATTGATTTCTCAAGGGCATATGATCGAACACTTGGTGCGCATTCTCCATTCTTCTTGGCTGATTGAACCCTCACCCATGAAGTTTGTTCTTTGATGATAGGGTTGAATGGGGAAACGTTAGGAAAAGAATTTCCCATGTTAAAATGCTCCATATTCTTCCCATTATCCATAAGATTCCCACTTCTTGAATAAGAATCCAAACGTGCTTCCATCGAACACTTATCAAGATTAGGGTTAGGAATCTGCATACCACTGAATTTGAATGGCGGAATCGACTCCGTTGGATCAAGAATCTCTTTGCTAGACTTCCTTGCCTCGATTAACCAG
This sequence comes from Hemerocallis citrina, assembly GCA_017893485.1. NCBI lineage: Eukaryota > Viridiplantae > Streptophyta > Magnoliopsida > Asparagales > Asphodelaceae > Hemerocallis > Hemerocallis citrina. The sequence goes on from JACEHZ010000390.1 coordinate 1,696,264, forward strand.
TCCACTTGATTCGACATTTGCTCTGATAGAGTTAAAATATCTTCACATGAGTCGAAAAATCCAGCTTGGGGAGTTGAACGTCGTTGATGGAATTCCCAATTGGAACAGAGAGCTCTGATACCAATTGATGCGTTTGAAATCACATCGCTGCCATTGAAGAACTCATGAAACAAGAAATTGAAGATATGAAGAAGAGAGTTAGGGTTTGAGAGAGAGACCCAGAACTCCAGGGAATCAAGAACGAAGGAGAAGAACAGAGGGGAAGAAGTTGGGTTTATTTCCAATATTAGACAGTTCTAAACTGAGCTATCCCCATTCTATTTATAGATTTCATTACACGTGCATTTTATGTACATTACACTTTTACACTTAAGTCCCTATACTCTGATACACACATACAATTCAGCTTTACTCTCTATTTGGGTGGGTATCATTGATAATATATTTTTTGATACTGGGTTGAATTGGAACAGTAGTGTTACAGGGTTGAATGATCTGGAAATTAATCAAGAGCAGAGTCCCAAAAGAAGAGTACTGTGGCCCAATCACTTGAAGGATTTCGTATTGGTGTGAGTTGTATGTGTTTTGAGTTTGAAAGAGAATAGAAGCGGGAGAAAGAAGGGACAGGGGTATGGAGGTGATTGATTGTAATTAGGAAATAAGTTCGTATAAATAAGAGATTAGAGTAAGAGAGATAGTTAGTTAAGACTTGTAACTAATTCTTCGCTTGTCTTCTTCTTGAATCTATTGTTCTTCCTTAATTCCCAACCCTAAATCTCTTGTAGCCCAAAATTTTCAATAAAGATCATGATTGCTATCGATTCTTGGATGATTCTTAGATGTATCTGTGTTTGAGATGAACGACTCATGTCAATTTGTGCTTTCACCGATTTGAGCTCTCTAATGGCAGACGACACGAGATTTGCGGTCGTTGATGATGCAGTTAGTGGGTTGAGAGAGAAGACAAAGCAACATGGAGAGCAGTTGCAGTCGTTGTCGGAATCAATGGTGGAGCAGAAGGAATTGATGTCGGAGCATAGGGTTCTCGGAATTGGTCCATAAATTGATGGTTCTTGACGGCAAGATCGATCAACAATTCAATAGGAGAGCAGCATTGGTAACCAAGGAATCGTAAATCAATGTAAGGAATTCACATTTCTCTGGTAATGAGACTCATGTTCAAAACCCTAGGTTGGATTTTCCTTTGATGGCACAAATTTGCCAGGGTGGTGGTTCAAAACCAATCCATTCTTTACATATCATAAGACTTGAGAGGAGAAGAAATTGACTATTGCATCATTCCATACGGATGGAAAAGCATCGGCTTGGTTTCAATACAAATATGTTAATGGGGAATTCTTGAATTGGGATATCTTTGTGCAAGAATTGGATACTATATTTGGGCTTTCAGCGTAGGTGGATTACGCAGGAATGTTGTTTAAATTGAACCAAATATCAACTTTGGCAGATTATATGGATCAATTTGAGATGTTAGTCAACAAAACAAAGGGATTAGCTAACAAATATGTGTTGAGTTGAGTTGTTATATCTCTAGGTTGAAGCCTGAGATTAAGAGGGATGTTTTGACTCAGAAACCTACAAATTTAGCCAATGCTAGTGGGTTATCAAAGTTACAGGAAGAGAAATATATCGAGGAGAGAGCACTGAAGGGAAAAAGTACTTACTATAAGCAGCCTTGGCATCTTCCTCCTAGTACTTTATCTCCACTGTTGCCAAGCCTTGCTCATACATCTCAAGCAAGCAACACCCAACATGGTACAACAGGGAGACCCTTTATTAAGAAAATTCCTCCTGAGGAGTTGGCAATTAGGAAAGAGAATGGGTTATGCGTTAGTTGTGATGAGAAGTATATACTTGGGCTTAAATGCAAGAAACAGTTCCATGATCATTGCTGATATTGAGGAAAGGGAGTTGTGTGAGAAAGTGGAGGTATATGAGCATACTGCTGATCAAATTCTTGAGATTTCTTGTCAAGCATTGGCTGGTCAGATGTCTCTTAGAACAATAAGAGTGCAGGGTCTATTAATGGACATGTTGTGCGGGTTTATGTTGATTCTGGCATTACACAACTTCATTCAAGAGAGATTAATACAGTATCTCAATTTACCAGTTCATCCATGTCGGCATTTCAAGGTAATTGTGGGTAATGAAGACTTTACTATGTGATGGTGTCATGCATGCGGAATACGAGCACGTAACATTGGCCCAGCGAATGACTAACGTCACCCATACGCTGTTTATCTGATTAACTCAACAATATAATCAATACAGAACAAATGCACAGACAATAATAATAATCTCATGAACAATAATACTTGAATTGAAGCAATATAAAATATTCAAGTACAATAATAATCCAACGTTTGGAAACAAATAACAATATTCGGGACATAAGTCCAAAACATTAATAATCTAATCCAAAAATAATAACAAGTCTTAATACATTAAGATTATTAAAACAATAAGCAATTAGAAAGCAGTAGTCTTCAGACTGTTTGTTCTCCAACTCCAGCAGGTAACTGTTCTCCAAAATCTACAATTTAATAAATTGCAGAAAGAGGAAAAGAAAACAAAACGTCTGTCAATGCAAGTTACGGGCTGCTTGTAGTGCAAGCACAAGTACATGGAAAAAAGGATAACTAATAACATGGAATAGGCATGATAACAAAATATAACAACTAGTATAACAAGATAAACAAGTGTAAGTAGCATGTAATAAGTGTCCAGTGAACAAGTATCATGTAATATTCGATATCAATAGGAACAATGATGAACAATATGCAATGTCGATGTTGTGTTAATCCTTAAGTCTATTATTCATTTTAATCCTAACTAATGCATGTACTACTGTGTCCCATGTGTTCCGTACCACAAGTTCGATGCATACAATCAATTTCGTTTGACTTAAGTGGAAGATTTTATAGATCATGTACACGGCACGATAACGGTATTTGCAGCATTGCTGCACACTGGTTGGCTCAATAAAAACAATACATGGCCAATTGGGCATACTGTGTCAGTAGTCCAACAATAAACTGATAACAATAACTTTTGCCAACACTATTTTGGGAAACAAGGCTCACACTATGGTGTACATTCACTATGTCATCAACTACTCCAGTCAATCCCTTAAATCCTGGCTTATTAATTATTTTATTAATGCAACAATACATAAGCAGTCTAGAGACATGAGATGAACGATAATAACAATAGGAAAACAATAGGATGATAACATGGAATATGTTGTACTAGATATCCAAGCAATATGGTATAGGGTATTTTACAAGTATTCGACAAGTATAACACGAATAACACATCAAACACAGATATCTCAAGATAGCATGAACATATACATCAAAAGTGGTCAACCCTAGGTTAATTCATGTCATATATGTCGTGAGGCAACTATGGTCAAATCATCACAATAGAGACAATATCAACAAGGGGTAATCACACACGAATTGTCTCTAGAACCCAACTACACTACAAGCGGTATTTTATACTTGTATATGCAAAGAAATTTAATACAAGTTACTTGCCTTATAAACGGTGAGAACGAATACCAATAATAACGGGATAAGAATCCCGAAGCAACGAACTCACGAACACGAACTAACAATTTAACACGTACAATACAATCCCAAAGCAATAACGGCAAGAGTACACAGCAACAAGAGCTCAGCCAATCACAATAAGAGAGAGACTTCGGCAGCAATAGCACCAGGGCCAAGGGGCGGCGGCACTGGCGACCGGGGTAGGCGGCGTCGCGGCGGAGGAGGAAGGATCGGGATTGGGCTAATGGGGAAGATGTCGAGGGTGGGGTTTTTTGATCTGTTGCTGTCGATCGGAAGAGGAGGCTTAGGGGGGGTGCCGGTGCGTGTCAGGGGGCGCGACGGAGGATGGCGATGGGGCTGCGGGGGTTGCCGGAGAACAGGGGAAGGCTGGGGAAGATGGGTTTGGCTGGAGGGAATTTGGGCGGGAAAACGGGGAGAGAGAGAGAATGGCGAGGAGAGAGAGAGTAGGCATCTAGGGTTTTGATTTGTGTGCAAATATTAGGGTTTGCATTAGAGTTGTATTTATAGGATACAATTTGGGTACTGGGTTAGTGGTTTAGGGTCCAATAAAGTGGATTTGGGTCGAGAACAAATGAAATTGGGTTTTAGGGTTCAATAAGAGGTAGATCAAAATCAATAGGATTCTAATAAAAGATACCCACAATAAAAAAAAGAAAATAGGAATGAAATTGGGTTTTAGGGTTCAATAGATCAAAATCAATAGGATTCTAATAAAAGATACCCACAATAAAAAAAAGAAAATAGAATTATCAAGAAAATAATTCATCAAGAAGATCAAAGAGTTTCATGAACAAGAATTTAAATCCAAATAAATAAATAAATAATACAAATGAATTGAATATAAACTGGGCTTGAAAATAAGTTGGAATTCGCCAAGAAAACTAGGTCTAGTACAATAACAAAATAATTCAATAGATGAATTTTAATTAAATAATCAAGAAACGACAATTAATTATTATAATAATAAAATCAAACAATAAAATAATATCCGAGTTTAATAATTTACTAAAATGACCCTATATATATATATATATATATATAATTTGGACTCAAATACAAATAGTTGATCAATAAGATCTAGAAATTAAGATCAAAAGACATCGTTATTCGAAATGAATAAATTTCCGATTAGAAAAACACTTTAATATGAAATTCAAAATGATTTTAACAAATAATTAATTTATAATATCGAAATATAGAAAATATTCAGAAAATACGTATTTACGGGAATGGGGGTTACAGATGGAAGTGTGTATCAGTTCCTATTATGCTGCCGGAGTACTCTTTCTTCTTTGATTTTTATATCAATTTTTTCTGTACTGACCCACTTTTTGAAAATATTGAACGATCTGACCCACTTTCGAAAATATTTACCCAACTGACCCTGTTTTGGACACGTCAGCATAGCACGTTCTTGAAAACGACGTAGGTTAAAACCATGCCGTTCTTCCAAAAAGCGGCATCATTTTAATTTTTTTTAGCATGTCGCTGTTTGGAATGATGGCATCAGTACATTTCTTATACAAGTGTAAACCTTCTGACTTGAAAAAGTTTGAAGTGCTGAAACAACTTATAAATAATGTCGTTATCACCAAGAACGGCATTCGCATTACTAATGCCGTTGTTGGAGATAACATCAGTTATAATACTCATTAAACTCTCTTCCTCCATAATCGTTCTTCCAAATAACGCCATGAGATAAATGTTGTTGTTTTTAGAAACAGCGGCAACAGTTCACAGAAATAGATTAGCCAAGTATAAGTAATAAAATGAACTGTTGCCGCTGTTCAAAACAACAGCATCAGTTATCCCTAATAATGAATATTATAACTAACGCCGCTATCCCTAACAACGACATCTGTAATGTTGTTTCCGTTCCAAACAATGACATCAGCTATAAGATTTTTTCACACTTGCATTTTTTTCTAAGTCAGAGAGAGTACACGATTGAGAATAAGTTAACTGATGCCGTTACTCCAAATAGCGGCATGCGATTTTTTTATAACAGATGTCGCTATTGGAAAAAACGGCATATAAATAACCTATGCCGTTATTTCCAATAACGGTTACTGCTGACGTGTCCAATACTGGGTCAGTTGGGTAAATATTTTCGAAAGTGGGTTAGGTCGCTTAATATTTTCAAAAAGTGGTTCAGTACGAAAATCTTTTATATCCTGCCTCTCCGTGGTGTTGATGTGGTATTGGGGATTTAGTGGTTGAGATTGTCAGGGAAGATAGTCAGTGATTATAATGATATGACTACGACCTTTACTCACAAGTTGCAAAAGGTAACTTTGAAGGTGATCCTCAACTATGGCCAATCCAGATGAATTCTTTAAGAAAGGAAGTTCATAGGGACAGTACAAGTCAATATTTTCATTTGGTTTTGCAAGAAGAGAAGGAGCAGGATGACTTACTTGATCCCTTGTATGAAGTTTTACAACAATTTGCTTATGTATTTACTAAATCAATTGGCTTGCCTCCATCTAGGGAATTTGATCATCCTTCACACTTACAACCTGATGCTAAGCCAACCAATGTCTTACCATATAAATACCATCATTTTTAGAAGGAAGAGATAAAGAAGCAGGTGTCAAAAATGCTTTCTGATGCCTTCCTCCCCCTCTTTCCGAAGGTGCGAAGTAATTAGGCCAAGTATTAGTCCATTTTCTTCACCAGTGTTGTTAGTGTTAGTGAAGAAGAAAGATGGTACATAAAGGTTGTGTGGATTACAGGGCTCTAATTGCCATTACTATCAGAGATAAATTTCCAATACCAACAACAGATGAGTTGTTTGATGAATTACATGGTGCACAAGTTTTATCTAAGTTGGATCTCAGAGCAAGGTATCATCAGAAGAGTGTATTAAGTTCAAGACATTGACTAGACTGCTTTTAGGACACATGAAAGACATGAATTTTTGGTAATGCCTTTTGGTCTTACTAATGCTCCTGCAACTTTTCAAGCAGCTAGGAATGCCATTTTAAAGCCGTTTTTTAGGAAATTTTTATGGTCTTCTTTGATGATATACTGGTATATAGCAAAGATATGCAGCAACATGTGGACCACTTGAGAATGGCTTTGAGGATTTTAGAGCAAATTTTCTTTTATGTGAAGAGATCTAAGAGTGATTTTGGGGAAAAAATCAATTGAATACCTTGGTCATGTGGTGTTTGTTGAAAGGATAAGAGCAAATATAAAGAAGTTGGATACAATAAGTGGTTGGCCTACATCAAGAAATATAAAGCAGTTGAGGGGTTTTCTTAGATTGACAGTGTACTACAGAAGGTTTGTAAAGGAATATGCATCAATTGCTGCGCCCTTGACTACTTGTCGAAGAAAGAGAGCTTTTGTTGTTGGACTGATATAGTTGATACAACATTTAAAGCACTCAAAGTAGCTATGCAGAAACCCCTTGTACTTTCTCTCCCTGACTTTTCTTTGCAATTTGTTGTAGAAACTGATGCTTCTGGGGTAGGAATGTGTTGTCTTGCAGCAGAATACTCATCCAATTGCCTATTTCAGTAAGAAAATGACAGGATGCAGGCTGCTTCCACATATGTTGGAGAGATGTTTGCAATTATTGAGGCTGTTAAGAAATAAGGCCAATATCTCTTGGGCAAGGAATTCTTCATTTAAACTGACCATCAGAGCCTACATCACATAGTTAATCAGGTTATAACGACTCCTGGGCAACAAAAATGGATACATGTTAGCAAGATACATTACAGACCTGGTAAGAAGAATTCAGCTGCTTATGGGTTTTCTAGAAGACCTCATGTGGAGTTCAATTCATTTTCAGTCATCAACCTCAGCTAATATTACATGACAAAATCAAAGTGGAATTGCAGAAAATCCACATTACGGAGACTTTATACACCAGTCTTCTCTTTTATTGCCTAATTACACTATCAAGGATGGATTATTGTTGTTCAGGGGAACAATTGTGGTGCCTGAGACTTTGTATACTGAGATTTTAACAGAGTTTCATTACAATCCTATTGGTGGGCATTCAGGGGTTGCAAAAACACTGGCTATGATAAATCTTATTTTTATTGGCAAAATATGCACAAATATGTACATGAATTTGTACAAAAATGCAGTGTGTCAGTAGATCAAGTATGAGACATCTAAACCTGGGGATTTGCTTCAACCATTGTCAATTCCAAATCAAATTTGGGAAGATATATCCATGGATTTCATCACTGGTCTACCAAATTGTCAAGGGAAAACAACAATCATGGTAGTAGTGGATAGGTTAACCAAGTATGCTCATTTTTTTGCATTGCCTCCCATGTTTTCTGCAGTTAAAGTGGCTGAGGTATTTGCCCAGAAAATATTGAAATTGCATGGTCTTCCTTAGTCTATTGTCTCTGACAAAGACACTGGTTGTGAGCCCTTTTTGGAGGGAGCTATTTCAACTACAGGTCACTGCACTCAAGATGAGCACAACTTATCATCCCCAATGGTCAAACAGAGGTAGTAAACAGATGCTTGGACCAATATTTGAGGGCATTTCAGTGAGGACCCTCAGCAGTGGGGGAAATTTTTGTCTTGGGAAGAATTTTGGTACAATTATACTTGGCATTCATCAATAGGGATGACTCCCTTTAAGGCTATGTATAGAAGACCACCTCCTTGTATCCCAGACTACATCGAGGGCAATGTAGCTAATTTTGTTGTAGATTCAATTCTCAACCAGAGAGAATAGGTGTTGCTGAAACTCAAACTAAACTTCAATCTCAGGTTGGAATGAATCATTCTGATTCTAACAGATGTGAGAGGGAATTTGCTGTGGGGGATTGAGTATATGTTAAACTTCAACCCTATATAGACAGAAGTCAGTGGTTCATAGAGTTGTGCAGAAACTTCCCAAGAGATATTTTGGTCCCTTTGAACTGGTGAAGGGAGTGGGGAAAGTTGCTTACATGCTAGCTTTGCCTGCAAGTTCGCATATACATCCGGTGTTTCATGTGTCCTTGCTTAAGAAATGTGTAGGAGATCACACAGCTTCAATTCCAATTCCTCTACCTGAAGGCAGTGATGATCAGCAATTTATCTTTCAACTTATGGAGGTGTTTGGGCGAAGATGGATGAAATGGGGTCAAGGTCCACTTGAAGAGGTGCTGGTTAGGTGGGAGAACTTGCCGATTGAAGATGCTACCTGGGAGGATAATGCTGCCATGGCCAAAGCTTTTCCTCATTTGAACCTAGTGGAACAGGTTCAGTTTGAAGGGGAGGGTATTGTTACAGGAATGAATGGGCGGGAATTAATCAACAGCAGAGGTCCAAAAGAAGAGTAGTGCATCTCATTCGCTTAAAGGATTTCGTATTGGTGTGAGCTACACGTGTTTTGAGTTTGGAAGGGAACATAAGCGCGAGAAAGAAGGGACAAGCGTATTGGAGGGGATTGACTGTAATTAGGAAATGAGTTCGCATAAATAAGAGATCAGAGTAAGAGAGATAGTTAAGACTTGTAACTGATTGCTCTCTTGTCTTCTTCTTCTTCTTGATTCTACTGTTCTGCCCCAATTCCTAACCCTAAATCTATTGTAACCCAAATTATTGCTATGGATTCTTGGATGTATCTGTGTTTGAGAAGAGCGACTCCTATCAGATCCAAAGACACATGGCTCTACACACATATCTTGTGGCTGTATAGGGAAAGATAAAGAACTTGCATGAGTCTTGTTTTTCGCAGACGCTTTTGCACCGAAATCACTTGAATTTATAGTAGATCGAATCTTTGACCTACTTCCTTCTTAGGGGCAGGGTACTGCTTATGCCAGTGTATTCTCTCCCTTGACTTTGCTTAGGTCTGCTAAATGTTCCTATCTTTGATTTAGTTGCACAGTAATAATATTTTTAAAAGTTGTGTAGATGTACAATTTGTGGTTGGGTTTTTTTCTTCAATAGTGATTTAAACAAAAAGTAACAATTTTTCTTGACCTGCTTCTAGAAGGCTTATAAACTATTCCAGTGAACATTTAATCTAGACTTGCTATTGCTCCTGTTCCTACTATATTTTTACAATGGCAAACTGAAATTTATTATTATTATTACTATTATTTATCTGTGGTTAGGTGTTTACGATAAATAGAATTGTCTCTTTTAATCTTAGTGGTATTTGAAATTTAATATCTTTGTAACGCCTCCAAACCGAGGACAACAATTTCAACTACATAATATTTATCAAATCTCATGACGATAAAATTCATCAATAGAAAGTAGCTCAAATGGCTAACTCAAGTATTTAATTCATTACAAAGGAAAATAACTAAAATTCTTTAAGAAATGGGTCTTCTTAAACTTCAATAAAATAATTTAAAACAATTTCAGAAATATGATTTATCAATTTTAAAAGCTCTATTTGAAAATTTACTCCCAAGAGACAAACTCCATATCTTTTATTCTCTTCAAGCACCTGATCTTGATGCACAAATCTGAATTTTTTTTATTAACAATAAAATGAGCCGACACTCGGAAGTAATTGAATAAATATAACAAATAGCCAGTAAGTCATAAAGTACCGCATTAACAGTTAAACATGTTAATGCACAATCATATAACTGCAAGTATTAGAACAAGAATATCTAAATTATAACTAAAGCTCTTATTACATATAAATGCAACAATAATTAAGGTGATCACAAAAGCAGCAAACAATGCGGGATGTCTAGTGCAATTCTTGTCTAATAATTTACTCATCCCATATTACGTAAATAATCAGATACAAGTATTCTAGAATGCAAGAAGATTTAGATATGCACATCTCTCAATGCTGTCAACGGTTGACAAGGTAAACGCCAGAACAGTCCGTGGTCGGAATAAACAAATTGCACAATTAAAATGCCACTACGGTCCATGGTCGGGACAAATAACATGTGCAATTCGGTCAACATTTATAGTCTGGTTGACAAAGTAAACGTCACTTAAGTCCGTGGTGGGAACAAACAACACTCATAGAGTGGACATATTGAGAGTCAAATAGGTTACTTAGTTTCTCGACTCATATACCGGTATGTAAACGTAGTTGCATGACAAATGACGAATAAAATTATAAATATGATCATAACTCGTATAATCATCTTGATATACCAAACGTCATTGACCACTCATGTATATGCAACTCTACCAAAACTATATAAGACGGTGCATCATGATATTAACTAAATTAACCATCACAAATATGATTAACGTTCATGTAATAACAGTCACATATAATAATTCAGTATTTATGCAAACACGCCAAGCACTGTAAGTCAAATGCTTATTGTTTGTAGTATTATTAACATCCATATAATAACACTCACATATAATAATTCAGTATCACATAAAATAACCACAGACGATTCTCACTATATCATAACACTACAAACAATAAACATTTCGTAAAATTACATTTTACAGGATATAGATATTCAGTGCTTGGCATGGAAATAAAATTAATAGCATGCTTCAAGACACTCCTAAACTCCAATCAACTCCACTCCATATGATTTTGGCAGTCAAACCCTCTAATAAGAGTAGAGATCAAAAGCAAACAACTTCAAAGGATCCTTTCTTTCCGGTCCAAAACCCAAACTCTAAAGCAAACCATTATTCAATCGATGTATTCATACAACTGAGGCATAAAACCCAACATATCAATTGATAGAATAATACAAAAAAGAAAGAAAGATTGGAGCTTTATACCCCACAATTGGAATGACAATCGAACCGCATAAATAGTTAGGATCAAACAAAGGGATTAAGGGATTTATAATGATTATGGTGATGGATACTGATGATGGTGATGGGTAGGATGATGACATGAAGGATGACGAAGGAAAGGGTTGTGGGTTTTTTTTTTCCTTTTCTTTTTGGATGTTGACGGCTACGAATGGAAGAAGAAAAGGAGAAAGCAACCCTAACTTCTTTTACACATAAGCCCTCATACACACTTTAACAAATAAGTCCTTAATATATATAAATTACATAAGAATTCTACTATATATAAAACCTCCTATATCTTAATTATAAAAGCCATCAAATCAAAAACAGGTTATGCAACATAATTAATATTAACAATATCATTAATAAATATTCGGGGCTATTACAATCTTAAGCTCTAACTAAAATCTGAATATTTCCTCTTGTGGTTTTAACAAATGTATTGGAAATGAGAACAGATATTCTGTTTAATTTGTAACTATAGGAGTACATTATGTTCACTGAAGCATTCTTTCATGATCTTCGCTTGAAACTGGATTTAAAATATTAGTCTGTTTCAATTTTGTGGCAAGTATATTACCTGGCTTATATGGCTTATATGGTATGTGCTCTCCCATGCCTGATAGGTCTTGGGTTGGAATATCCACATCCTATAAAGTGGTAATGGTGATGTTTGTCACACCCCCCCCCCCCCAAATGCCTATATGCCTATGAAAAAAAAAATCTTTTCAACTTTTAAATGCAAAATTTCAACCTTATTTGTTCTTTATGTAGAACTGCTGCTAGGTCATTTTATTTATGAATTTTCAATTTGCATGATGTTTTATCTTATATAGAGCAATAAAAATGTTGCAGGAGAGCATTGCAAAAGAATTTTTAGATAGACTTGTTGCTTGGGCCAAAAACATCAAGGTGTCTGATCCTATGAAAGAAGGTTGTAGGCTTGGACCTGTAGTGAGTGCAGGACAGGTGAGACTTTTAGTGATGGGCTACTAAGCAGTTCCTAGAAGTTATTTCCAATGTTATTTTGTCCGCAATTTTTTTTATGTGAAAGGAAACTGCTCCAAGCAATTGTTAGATACCAATAATTGCAAATGGTCTATTAGTTTCACAGCGGTGAAAATGTTTTTTAATTAATATGTTAAACAGTTACACGTGTGCATGTTTATAGTAGTTATATTACTTTGGATAAAGTGGAATACTTGTTACGTTTAACTCTTTTCTAAAAGCTTCAAATTTACTATAGTCTCATTGACGTTTAGGGCCAATTATATCGAAGTAGTTACCACTTACTAACAGTAACTCGCTGTATTTGTGTATGGAATAATTATTCTAGCCACTAGTTTATTCTAGGAATTGTTGGAACTTGTTATTGCTAAATTCTCGAAATTCTGGAAGCCAGTTAGCATTTCAACTTGACATTTTTGCATCAAAGACATAGGATCACAAGCTTATATCTGACTTTGCCAGCGAAACATTTTGAAGGAATTCCTTGAAGAAATATGTTTCCAGAGTCCAACAAATATAAAGGGAAAACCTTATTCTAATGTATTCCCGTTGAATTTATCATATGATAGTCTGATATATATCCATATAACGTTTGAAATGCAATGATATGGGGAAATAATATCAGAATATTATACTCTACGAAGCATGGATACAGGTACGGGTATGGGACACGTCAAATTTGTAAAAAGTGGGGTACGGGGACATGGCTTTAATATTATGTAACATAACTTAATGTTACTTCAATAATGTATAATTTAAATAACACTGGAGTTGGAACAATACAATTTGTTGCTTATAATCAAGAAAAAAAATTTACTGTCCAAAAAATGTGGTAATACTTCACTATACACCATAAAATTGGAGATGTGTATGAAAGTAATTAGAGGTAATTAGTAAAAGAAATATGAATATGTATTTAAAGTTTGTTAATTATGTGTTCTAACTTATAAGAAATGTTAGAGAAGTGTCTAAGTGTCCAACGTATAAGATGTATTATATGGGACACGCATGAGAAGTGTCCCAAGTGTCCAAGTGTCCGACATGTGTCCGGTATGGGTATGGCTTCTTGCTAGAAGTACCCGTGCTACATAGATTATACCTAATAAATGGTGTGTTTTACAGTTATTAGGCTCTGGATGGATTGTCTTAATTATATTAGAAAATATTTTCCCCTTATATAGATTATGAATTTTCATTTTACCTTTACAATGCCTGTAGCATGTAACTGTGTTGTACAGTCAAAATCTGCAGTTTGAAGAATTAGACCGTGTGTGTTGTCGTAACTCAAGTTCTTCATAAGATTATTTCTGCAAAGCCTCTCTCTCCCCCTTGCCTCCCCCTTGCCCTGCTTTCTTGTAGGCTCTTTTCTCGTGGAATTCGGATATGTTTCTCCTTTGTTGCACTAGCTTAAACAGCATGTCGAACAAGTTATTCTGTGATTTATGCATGATTTATTCTTCTACTGTACTGTATCATGCTCGTGAATTTCCTTTCTATTCTTTATTCATTTTTAGTCAGTGGTCTTTGGTTCTTTTTTGTAATATTCATGTTTCGGAAGTTCACTAGTCTACTTATCCTTTTAACCATGAGGTTGTGACTGTAGAAACCACCACAAATCTGAATTTAACAATGGTGCTGAATCTTTTTTATCATTTGAATTTTATTTCAGTATGAGAAGATAAAAAGATTTATTGCAACAGCAAAGAGTGAAGGTGCATCTGTACTCTATGGAGGTGAACGCCCGAAGGTAAAAATTCAATTATGATTGCTGCAGTTTCTTATGATATCATCAATGCTGATCTCCTTGTGTTTTAATATCAGCATCTGGAGAAAGGATATTTTATTGAACCAACAATCATAACAAATGTGGATACTTCTATGCAAATTTGGAGGGAGGAGGTTTTTGGGCCAGTCCTGTGTGTTAAAACATTTAAATCTGAAGATGAAGCTATAGAACTTGCAAATGATACAATGTAAGCATGTTGAGTTCATATATATGTGTTTATATAATTCCAAATTACAGTACTCAATTGAAGACTTCAAATGCTGTAATGGTCATTAATTTCAATTTTGTTTCTTTTGTGTTTTCAGTTATGGTCTAGGTGGTGCAGTGATTTCCAAGGATCCAGAGCGGTGCAACCGTATAACTGAGGTATATATTACACGCAATGATATTAACATCTATAGCATTCTCAATCTACTACCTCCAACTAGCGAGTGCCGCCTTGCTCTAACTCATTTTGTAAGTGTAAATTGATAGTATAGAGACTGCAAAGAATACTTTATTGAATGCATGAAACTGGATATATTGGTTCCTATATATAGGAGAGTACAGAAAACAGTATAAATCTACTGCAGATGTGGGACTAAGACTACTTCAACACTCCCCCTCAAGCTAGTGCGTAGATATTGTCGAAGCCAAACTTGCTCAAGAATGTTTGAAAAATTTTAGGAGGTAGTACTTTAGTTAGGATATCAACAAGTTGTTCACCGGACCAGACATATGAAAATAAAATAACCTTATTCTTCTGCTTATCTCGAACGAAGAGACAACTTCGATATGTTTTGTGCGCTCGTGAAACACTGGATTTTCAGAAATATGCATAGCAACCTTGTTGTCACAGTAGAGAGGAACTAGAAATAACACTGGAATTGATAAGTCTTGAAGAAGATATTTGAGCCATAAAACTTCGGAAACCAAATGCTCACTTACTCAGTATTCAGACTTTACACTGGCTGCATCGACTAACTGTAAAGCTAATATCTGACCTAGTCACTGAGGGATATGAGTTTTCCAACCATCCTGCGATATTGTCCTGAGTCAGGGAATAATGCATCATTAGAGAAGGATGACAACTTAATATTGGGATCCATAAGGTGTTACTGGGGTGACATCCCAACATTCCTATCTCAGTAAGAATATCAAGTGCAACGACGCAATTATCAGGGATGCGCTCTACCACTGAGCTAATAACCTCTTCGTGTGGACCTCCCACTGGGAGGCTTTTTGAGAAAGAAAAATATCATCTTTTGTGCGTGCAACCTCAATGCCAAGAAAATCTCGAATTGGACCAAGATCCTTTGTTTGAAATGTTTGAGCTGACCGCTGCTTGATGTCTGCAATACCTTGTAAATTACTGCCTGTGATAATGATATCAACATAAAGTAACAAAATAACAATACCTTTGTTTCCTTTGTGAAGAGAGAATGGTCCGCCTTACTTCTTGAGAACCCATAAAAGCACACAGCTTTGTCGAATTTTTCAAACCAAGCTCGAGGAGTTTGTTTGAGGCCATAAAGAGACTTTTTTAGTGAACATATAAGATTCTCTCCCCGTCGCTCAAAATCAGGAGGCTGCTGCATATACATCACCTCCTTCAAGTACCCATTGAGAAATGCATTTTCGACATTAAGTTGATGAAGGGGCCAAGAACAATTGGATGCAAGATAGAAGAACACGAACAGACATGAGTTTCGCAACTGAAGAAAGTCTGCATAGTCAACCCCAAAATTCTGTATATCCTTTAGCGACAAGGCGAGCTTTAAGTCGTTCAACTGTGCCATCAGGATTATATTTTTACTGTGAATACTCACTTACAACTGTCTTACCACCTACAGGGAGGTGAATCAACTGCCAGGTAATATTTTGTTGTTGCATTTCTTATTTCATGGCTGCTGACCAACCAGGATGCTTGAGTGCTTCCTGGACATTTTTAGGAATAGAGATAGATTCAAAGGAAGAGGTAAAGGCTCGAAAAGATCTGTTTAGTTTAGAAAAAGAAACAAACTGGGCAATAGGATAGTGAGCACAAGAATGCTTATTTTTATGTTGAGCAATAGGTAAATCATCTGTGTTAGGGATATTACCGATATAAGTGGTTGACACTAGTTGAACAACAGAAGGTACCGCTTGGATGCTCAAGTCTGAACGAGCCTTTCATCTTCTGACATAAACCTGAAGTGGCGGTGGCGGTCAGGGGCGTATCTGAGTTTCAGGGGGTCCTAAGTAAGTTCTCAAAAGTTCTCAAATGGAGCCTTTTGCAAGTTAACAAAATAAAAATGACAATTATTTAAATGTAAATAAACTTGGAGCATTGGAGAACAAACTATTTAATAGAAAACAAATTTATATATGTGCTTCCAAAAAAAATTTAATTGTTAACGTACGCTTATTATATGAATTGTCTCATGCCAAAAGGAAACTCGGACAAACTCTAACAGCAAAAACGAAATATGTCATCTCAAAAAGGTAAATATGATATATTAGAGAGCACGATCAGAATGAAATGATGATGAATATATGTGTATGAGAATACTAGTTGGAAGCTTAAAATATAGAATAACCATATGCACTTGAAGATTTAGTTAGAAATTTATCATAAACAGGTAAATATGATATACCATAGAACATTGAAAAAAATATCATAGAGTAGCATACATATAGAGTAGCATACATGGGCTAAGTGAAAAATTATATTAAATTCATAAAATGGTTAAATGACATGTATGGCTATGTGAAAAATAATTAGTTTTAAAAATAAAAATGATTGAAAAATTAATTGGCTCTTGTAAGTTTTGAACCTGCAACCTTCACTTTATTAGCACAACACTCTAACCAACTGAGCTAATAAGCCAACTGTTATTACAATGTAATTATATCAAAAAATATTACATTTACTTTTTAACATTGCAAATACTTAAAAAAATGGGGCCCTATAAAATTGGGGGCCCAAAGTAGTTGTTTGTGCTGCTTGGGCCCAGATCCGCCCTGGTGGCGGTGGTGGCGGGGATGGTGTTATTGTTGTTGGTGGTGGTCGTGGTGGAGGATGTGGTGGTGGGGATGGTGTTATTGTTGGTGGTGGTGGTGGTGGTGGTGGTGGAGGATGTGGTCGGAAATCAAGATTCTCAACGATGGCCCTTGGTAAATCAAGATTGTGTGAAGAAATTTGTTCAAAAAAGGTTTGTGTTCAAAGAATGAAATATTTGTTGAGGTAAACATTTTTTTCAGTGAAGGATAATAACAAAGATAACATTTCAAAAAACATGAATACCTAAAAAATACACACTTAGTAGCACGTGGATCAAGTTTATAGTGCCTGGGCGGAGATTCTGAACAAAACAAGTGCAACAAAAAACACAAGGTGGTACTGAAAATGGATTTTTAGATGGAAATACAAAGTTGAATGAGAATTGATTTTGAAGAATAGGAGTAGGTATACGGTTAATAAGAAGAATGCAGTGAGAATCGCAAAACTCCAATAAAACTTGGGGACTTATATTTCAAACATCAGAGAGAGAACAGTGCAAGTAAAAGTTGATTTTTGCGTTCTGCCGCTCCATTTTGTTGAGGAGTGTATGCGCAAGAGGTTTGGTGTATGATTCCATATTGAAAAAAAATCGTTCAAAATGAGAACTCATGTATTCTTTAGCATTATCAGAACGAAAGCATTTAATAGTTGTGCCAAATTGTGTTTGTATTTTGAAGAAAAATTCGTGAAAAACTTTAAATATTTCAGAGTGGTCTTTCAAAAGAAACAACCACGCCATTCGAGAGAAATCATCAATAAACGTAACAAATTAACGATAGTTATTAAACGCGAGAAAATCAATAGGGCCCCAAACATCAGAATGCACTGAATCAAACAAATATTCACTACGTTAATTGATGTGTCCTGTGTATGAAACTCTATGATGTTTACCTAATACATGACTCACAAGGTACCTTAAAGGAATGCTCACAACCTGAAACTAAGTGCTTGAGGGTCATAAAGCAAGGATGTCCCAGTCGTCGGTGCCACAATTCAGGATCAGCAGAAGAATTAAGAGCCATGACTGGAGAATCCAATATATATTACTCATGTTGTTCACGACCAGTGCCAATCACCTTCCTTGTAGTATCCTAAAATACAGTGAGAAGAAAAAAATGTTAGTGAACAGTTTAAATCTTTGCAAAGTTTAGGAACTGATAATAAGCAACTAGGAAAGTTAGGAATACGCAAAACCGATTTAACATGAAGGTCCGGAGTAAGAGATATCTCCCATCCCTTCAACCGGGACATGTGAGCCATCAGCAATACACACATGATAATTTGGAAGCAAAGAATATGGAGAAAGCGATAAAGGGGATATATGTTCAAAAGTACCTGAATCAATTATCCACTGATGTGAGAAAACATGATAAGCGTTACCCGAGTGAACATAGTTACCAGAAGGAGGGGGCATTATGTTGTGGAAGTCTTGATACTTTTCAGCGGAAATGATAGATTGAGAGGAGGTTGACTCCTCCATCGGAGCAATAGTGGAAGGAGAAGGTTCCACCGTTGGAGGAGAGGAGGTCGCCACTGGAGGAGGGGGAGGTTACCATTGTATAAGTGGAGGTCGTCATAAGAGCAGATCTAGATTTAGATTTGAAGGAGAAACCGGGTGAGAATGAGAGATGGGGATTGGAGAGGAAGACGAGGACAGAAGGCAGCGACAGGAAGCTGTGAGATAGTAGAGGATGCGGGTGGAAGTGGGCAGGAGGCAGCGATTGGAGACTGATGGGTGTCGGGATGTGGGAGGAAGAGGGCAGGAGGCTGATAGTTTTTTTTTTTTCTTTTTTTGGTCGAGTGTCGGGATGGTGCGAAGAGGGAGAACGGCGGCAGCTGGGAGGGGCAGGGATGGCGGTGGCGTGGAGGAGGAAGAGGGCAGGTGAGGGTTTAGGGTTTCAGAGTTGGAGGATGAGGAAATCAGATTATGGTTAGGGTTTTAGAGGAGGATGGGAGGAGGAAGATGAACATTGATTTTTAAAATTTTTTTTTTAAGAGAACCCAATTTTTTTGTAGAAAATTTTTGTGTATAATTTTCCAACTCTGATACTATGTAAAGTGATAGTATAGGGACTGAAAAGAATACTTTATTGGATGCATAAAACCGAATACACTATTCTATATGTAGGAGAGTACAAAATCTATTTCAGATGTTGGACTAAACTAAGGCTATTTTAACAGTTAACATTAGCATCTACTACCTACTCGGCTTATTCCATATGAACCCCGAAAATTTTGCATAATTCCATATTAACATTTGAAGTTATTATGATTCTATCCAAAACAACAGGATGTAATCATATTAACATAGGGTAACTAATTTTGTCTTATTCAAGGTTCAATATTTCAAATAAGCTTTTTTGGCATAGACACCACTTCTAAATTTTAATATTGTTATTTTGCCACCCTCAATTTTGTATTTGTCTAAACACCACTCCCAAATTTGTGTATTTGTCTAAACACCTATCTGAACACCACCCACAAATTGAGTATTTGTTTAACTACTCCTAAGAGTGTGTTGGATTAACCTTTTTCTTTTATAAACCAATATGGGAATAAGTGTATTATTCCATTCTATAGAATATGTCGAGGATGAGGGGCAATTTAGTCAAGAAGTAGCTATTCATGGATTAAACTTTTACTATATATATATACCCTCTAATTACTAACTATGGATAAGTAGCTATCCATAGGTTAAACTGGTTTATATTGTTGAGGGTGTTTAGATAAATACAAATTTGTGGGTGGTGCTTAGGCAAATAAAAAAATTTGTTGAGTGGTGTTTAGACATACAAAATTGAGGGGGGGCAAGATCACAATATTAAAATTTGGGAGCGGTACTTGCACAAAAAAACCCTTCAAATAAAACAACATAACAGTGAACCCTCGTTAGAGCATCCACTATCGTTGGTGCTAAATTTTGCATATTTAGCATTTGGAAAATAGCATTTAGAGGAGAGTGCTACAGTCGTTTAAAGCTATTTTTGGCCGAACGGAAGATCTTTCGTCCGAACCAATTTGTTTTTTCTATAAATTTAATCGGACAGAAGATCTTCTTCCGTCTTCTATATTTAGCAATTGCTAAAACCTTCTGCTATATTTAGATGTGCACTTTTTATTTCTATTCTAAAAAATGGGTTTTTAGCAAACGATAGTGGGGGTTCTCTTTGCCCAAAAAAATGCATTTTTTTAGTTTTTAGCAAACGATACTGGATGCTCTTATAGGTACAGGTAACAACATACTTGCATTGTACAAGCAGCACGATAACTTCATATGTTACGATTTAATAAACTCAGATTCTTGAATATCTTAAAGTAACCAACAACCTGGTAAAATAAAATTTAAAAAAATTTGTGCATAATTCCCTGCAAATTTTTTATGCTACATTAACATTAAATTTTTGAATCCACAGTAGATAGAGGCTTTTTTAAGACTAGCTATACTTTAATTTAGGTAGTTTGCTTGCTTTCAACCTTTGATTATTTGCTTTCAATTTTGGTATATTCAAACTAGTCAATTATTTTCTAATAATATTAGTAAGTAGTCTCGCACCGGTTACATACTAACATAGTTCAGAGATTCCTAATTTCTTTAAGTTTCAAAAATCTGAAAGAGAAAACCAAAAGCCTAAAAAATGGTCACTAACGACCATTTAACCCACCAAATTGGAAATCAAAAGTGCTTATGTGCCTGATCGCATGATACATCAAGAGTCTAATCAACTAGAATTTGACAAAGTCCAGCATCAGATGTCATGCTACTTTGACCTGAATTTAAAGCAGCAAAGAATTAATTATCGATTTGAAACTCTGCAAATACATTACCGAAGATTTAACTTAGTTAAGTTCATATCTCCTAAAATGCAATTAGTGGCTGTTTGGATTGGTTTAAAATGCTGAAAAAACTATGGAAAACATGCCTCTTTGAATGAAGGAAAAAGCCAAAAAGGATGGTGGAATTTTTTTCCTCCTTCTAATGTGGCACCCATGGTATAAAGGATCCGCTGATCTAAACAGTTAAAATCCCCGATTACGCCCGGTTAATCCTCGATTAATTGCTAATCGAAGGCTAAGCGATTATTTTTTTAGCGATTTATAATATTTCAATAGTTAGCGATTAAATCGGGTATAATCGACCGATTGGTGGTTAATCGGCCAATTTTAACTGGCCGATTAACCGATTAAATACCCTATAATTTTCATGATCGTTTGCATTATTTGGGCTTAATCCGGCCCTACCTCAAATCCAAATCAAAAATTCAAATCTCTTCTGGTCCTCGCGCAAACCCAAACCCGACATGTCGCCGCTCTCTTCTTCTTCCTCGTGCAAACCCAAATCTAAACTGATTCTCATTTTCTTCCCGAGCAAACCCAAATCATTTTGCCATCGTTCCCCCTGTGCCGTCGCATACTTGACCTTGCCCGCATCTGTTGCACCTCTTTCTTTTGCTGCTCGTGCTGCTCCTTCCTAATTGTTTTTGTTTGATGGAACCGACAAGCAAACCCGATCTGACCCACGTCCAGAATTCAAACTCAGCTCAAACCAAGTACTCACTTCTTTTTCTCTATAACTATATGTTTCTATTTGATAATCTCATAATAGTTTTATATTAGGATTTAGGGTTGCTACATAATGAGGATATATCTTTATATATAATAATAATAATAATAATAATAATAATAATAACGATTTTTTCGATTTAATCCCGATTATTTTTCGATTAACCGATCAATCACTAATCGCTCTTTAGACCGATTAGTTCCAAAAACCGATTTTAACTGCGCAGCCGCTGATACCCAGTAATCTCAAGTCTGATAAATTCTTAATTTATCGGATTCTGTCCAATTCAAAGTGATCTCGACAGAAATCACTTAAATATTGTGAGAAATGCGGAGATTAGTTTTTGGTCACGTCGTCTCCACAAATGGTAATAAGGGGCAAAGCCCTTATTTCTCTTTTGCATGGGCTGATTTTAAAAACCAGGGCCCACCCCACTAAACGCACAAATGGGGGAAAATGTCATTATAGGCCCCTGCACACATAGCATTCAGATTTTTCTACCTTATACATTTCTATAGATTAGGGGTTGATTGTAAAACTAGGACCCACCTAATATATATTTTACATTTCTACAGCTCAAAAATTTGTAAGCATCAATTTAAAAATGAGCCTAATTAAATTTTCTATAGTGGATGGGTAAATTTTGTTAAACCCTACCCAAGTTTCACTAGTTTGCATATAACCCTACCCAATTCTTGTTTTCGTGGTTTGCCTTGCTCTGTCCAAAATCTGTTAGCGTTTTGCACTACAATGTCTATTTTGTTCATCACGTGATAGCTCGTGGCTGAATTTTTTTTCCTTTTATGCCTTAAATACCCTACCATTAATAACTAGGAATTCTTTATGAGTTATAAATATTAGATGGATCTAATTGGCTTTCGTGTTCGAGTTCGGTGGAGGGGTTGGGGTTTGGGAGTGGGGAGAAGGGGAGGAGGGAGAGATGGAGGTGGGGCCGACAAATGGGGGGATGAATTGGGAGTGGGGTTTGGGTTTCAAACTGGGTTTTGGAGGGAGGTGGTTGGGGGAGAGGAAAAAGATTGAGGAGAAGGTAGAGGAGGAGCCAGATTTGGGTTCAGATTTGGTTCTGGATTTGAGAGGGAGGGAGAGAAAAGGTGGTTGATGCAAGTTTCAAGTTCGGGTTTGGATATGGATTTGAGAAGGAGGCTGAGGAAGAAGAGTGATAATTACAAAAGAAAAAAGTCCACTTTATTAAGGATTCGTTTGGAAAATATTTCACTTAAAATAGGTATAAACCATGGAGGAAAATTTTACAGATAATTTCTCAACTATAGGAGTTATCTGGATAAACCCACTACAGCTCAAATAAAAGTATACCGGTTATTCCATGCAAACTTCGACATCGCTGCTCACAAATTTTGGTAAACTGCAATAAGTTTGGGCTCATAATAACGGGAAACTGCAAAAAAATGAATTGGGTAGGGTTATCTGCAAACTTGTTTCAACTGGTGAAACCATGATAGGGTTTAGCGAAATTTAGCCACAGTATATTCTTGTAGATGCATATTTTACATTCAAGAATTATTTAAATAACATACTTATTTTAATAATTTTAGAGAAGTTTTAACTAACCAATTCATTACTCCAACAAAGGCAGTACTTAGGGAGGGGGGAAAAAAACGAGCGAGTACTACAAAAGGCTTGATAAAATTAGTATGCCATAACAAAGCCAGTACCGAGTGATACCGTGTTTTAATTTGAACAAACGACACAAGAATCTTGAGATATGTCAAATACATTTATAGCATAAGCATTTCAACAATTTTATCTAAATATTTTCTATTGAATTTTTAAAATATTTCAAATATTCAATAGTTGTTTAACATTTCAAAAACTTTTTGATCACTTTAAAATTACCGATACCAAAAGGATGAAGACTAGAGACGGTATTGGCATACTGCTGATATTTCCGAGAAAACTGATGCACACTAACACATCTCTCTCTCTCTCTCTCACACGCGCGCACGCGCAAGTGTATCTAAAAAATTGTCTCTCTGAACACATGACTACTAAATCTGCTACTATCTTAGAGGTGCTGAATTTTTTTTAAAATATTCAAAAATCTGCTCTCTCTCTCTCACACACACACACCAACGCATCATATACACTTACGGAGAGAAGTTTTCTAACAAACTTCTCTTCCATCCAAACATGACTTGTAGGAAAATATTTCTACTACAAGCAATGAAACAAGATCAGTTGAAGCATAGAATGTAATTTATATAATTTTGTACTCGAGCAACTAAATTAAAATGAACAGTTGCAGTAGCACTATAAGACTATGAGAGAAGGGAAGAGTGGCAAGACAGACAGAAAACAAGAGGGTTGGATAATGACATTATGCTAGGAGAAAGGATAACTCAAATTTTCATCCCACCTCCTAATATAATTTTTATTCAATAATTGTATATGAAGGATTTCACAACCTAGAATTTAAAAATTCAAAGATAAATACAGATCAAATCCTAACTACATCCTAAACAGATAGTACCTAAATAAAGATAAATCTCATCTATAAACTAAGATAAGATCTACTCTAAAACAGCAACACAAAAATATATCGAAGAATCTAATATTTGTAATAAAGATAAAAGGTTAAGAAACCCCTCTTTTCCCTTGAAATTCTGCGTGAACAGAAACTGTGAACATTTTTTCCCCAATTTGAATGAAGTTTTTTTCTGTTTGTCTAAAGTAACTCCTAGCACCACTAGCTTTCAGAAATATTCAGATGTTTTGAAATTATACAAATCAGAAGTGGCATATAGGGTGTTCTGCATTACTGATAACTAAATTCATGATCGGGACCTAGAAATTTTTTGCAATGTTAGGTAGTGTAAGAACCATTTTTAACAGTTCTATTCACCTTTGAGCCATACAATTGAATGTAAGCACATTTTCAATTTGCATTCTACAAACTCATTAAGCAAGTGACATTTCTATGCAGGAAATTCAAGCTGGAGTCATCTGGGTGAATTGCTCGCAGCCTTGCTTTTGTCAAGCCCCTTGGGGAGGAAACAAGCGTAGCGGTTTTGGACGTGAGCTTGGAGAATGGTGGGTGGTCAAGTTGTCCGTCCTCGCAAAACTAGTAGACTAACCTTTATCCAAAAATATTGACTTTTTTCTCCCATAACGATTTTCTTTTTGCAGGGGACTTGATAACTACTTGAGTGTGAAGCAGGTAACAGAGTACATTTCAGAGGAGCCATGGGGATGGTATCCCTCACCTTCCAAATGAACATTTTTTAATATGACTAATAATAGGGAGAAAAGCAAAATGCATTATGATGACAGGGTTTTGGGATTCGATGTTGTGAAATATGAAGAAATAAACTTTCACAGGGTTCATGGTTCAACTGTTTTAGAATATTTGTACTGCTTGGAGTTGCAAAAAAGACCTGTGGTTTAAGTTTGGTCTGTGCTGCGAAGTAAGCATATAGAGTGAGGTTTAGTGCAGCCAGTTTATGTAAATTAGCGAGTTTCTGTGTGATAAGTTTCGCCTTTTTTGGAGGATGCTTCATGAGGAAAAACTTGTTAGTTTCCACTGGTTATAATTGGTTGGCATTTGATGAATAAAGCTCAATGCTGTATGTTTTGTCTTTGCTTTAAATCTGTTCTTGTATAACTTGATATGTTTATATTTAATATATTAACTTTTGTGTGAGTCTAATTTATTTTGTCTGATCTTGAAAATCCTCTAATTGCGCATTGCCAATTATTGTGGGATGCCCAATTGAAATGGAAATCCGTACCAGAAATTTGTGAACAAAAATCAAGTCCCACCGGCCTGTATTTCTTTAACACAAGCTTTCTTCCAGAAGACGTATTATCGGCCTTATCGGTAGGCTCGCTCCATATCCCCCTAAACCTCTGTCACCTCGAGGTTACCTCCTCCTTCACCCTCCCAAATCTCAAACGCCTTTTTGACCACTGTTACTCCGATCTCCTTCACCTCCAACTTGGTTAACTGTTGAAATACAATCATCTCATCCAACAGAATCAAAATCTTTGGCTTAAAGGAGAGCTGCAACTACTTTATAACAAACTTGGGGAATGTAGAGAGAGAGAGAGAGAGAGAGAGAGAGAGAGAGAGAGAGAGGAGGGGGGGGGGGGGGGGGGGGGGGGGGGGGGGGGGGGGCGACGGTTTTGAGAAAATTGCTGTAAGTATCTTTTCAGTCGCCTATGTAGTGCACGTGAGCGACTAACTTTTGAGGATGGAATCTATTTCACCATCCATGCATCAAGATGGGCATTCTCCAGCTCGTCAAAGATTACAAACTGTTTCAGTTAACTGACCACCCTCAATTCAGCCAAAATACCAAATCAATCCAAATTAACTTTACCTACAGCTACAGACTACAGTATTGCTCGTTATGAGTTCACTCGTGTAATAAGAAGCCATAGCTTTTGTGAATTCAGATTTTCCAACTAGCCCAAAAACTGAAGTTGGCAACCGCAGTTGGGGTTCTTAAGGCTGATGCAGGCTCCACAAATGGTATGGCTGATGATGGTAACACACTCACCCTGACTGATTACATACTTGTCAAGAGTTTTATTCTTCTTTGAGAAGGCGAGGGGAGGGGACTCGTTAAGATGCGCTGTCTCGGCTGGTAGGTCCAAGAGGAGCGAGAATGACAGCTTTTCCGACACCGGATGATCTTAAATCGGTTTACTTTCTACTTTGATCTTCTGTTTAGATTTCTTCCTCCAGGTCTTCAGCTCAATCTCATGATCTCGATCTTGGAGGTTGACCAGCTATTTTGAATTAGTGTTCAGCCTATGAGATAAAAATTAGATTAACAAAATTGCTTTTCGCACATTGAAGGAGGGGAGAACATTATTTTCAAATTTTCCATGAAATCGGTAAAGAAACAGATCTTACCGAATCCCTACATTAACCTCTCAATAATGAAAGAATGGTTTCAACCCATAACCTCGCAAATCCGAATCTTGGTAGATAGATTTGAAATCAAATTATCAATAGACAATGAAAATCCTAATCCAAAATCCAAATTCAGGAGAGATTCTGGAATCAAAGTATACATATCCTTCACATAACTCAACATAACTAGTTTCCAAAAACTATGTCCCAGTAGTTGTCTTGCACTTACTGAGCTCACAAAAACAGCTTACTATGCTCAAAGAGTATTCAGATACAAGTAGTATTGTAGTCATGAGATTGAAAAAAGTATTACAAAAATATCAAATCGAAAATAAGAAATAGTGTCCTCTTTCAGGGGAAGAAAAGGAGTGCTGTTTCTACAATGATCCGCAACTTGATCACCTCTTGTAAAGACATTCTCATAAACATCACATTACTCAAACCAAACCTTAACGAGATGATTGTCATGACATGTTACCATCTAAAATTATGTACAATTACTCCACTGATCATAGACTGACAGAAAAATTGGTGTTGTGTGGTTAACTTCCTGCGACAAGGCGTGTACCTGTTCATATATTACCTAGTCTGATACTGGGCGTGCTTGAAATGCTCCTAAATTCATCCCGAAACATAACATAGCCGTGCTCAAACAAATACCCCGTGCCCAAATTCATCTTAATCAACATAACGCTCTGCAGTTAACATCCATCCTATTTGTTGTATCATTCAAATTTCATCCTACCGGCTTACATGTTTTAATATGTCCTCATATTTTTCGTTGCAGCACTAATTTGTATGATTGTAATTCCATGGGAGATATCAGTACATTTCCCTCTTGAACTACCTCTTCAAACTGTTCAATATAACCAAGCATATCAGTGTCATCGTGTAGAAGATTTAAAGAAGTTGCCTTTGCATTTACAACTTCGAGGTCTTTAAACAAGTCGAACAGGTTGATGGGTACATCCCCCATCATAGAGCACTGCAACCCTCCCCTTTTACAGTAGGAAGAATCCCAACCTCGCCTCTGCAATGTAATCGCAAATATTGGATCCTCAGTTGCCTTTAGAGGCTGTGGGATCTTGAAGTTCACGATATGCAAGTCACAAGGTAAAGGAAAAGCTAGTGGTGCAAATGAAGTAGTGGATTGGAACTTCAAGGGCATCTCAGTCTCTTTTTTACTAACAAATGCATGCAGCGGGTAGTTCAAATGTGCCCCGACCCGATGAGACAGAAGTGATGGTTTAATGGATAAGAGCGAGTGAGTGCTAGAAGGCAATGCAGACACATTGGACTCAGCGACAATATGAAAAAGCACGGTCATAGGGCGATTATCCATAACTCCTTGACCTAACCCCCGCCCATCATCTCTAACTAGACGGCGGTCTAACATAATTTCAAGCCATCCGCTCTTAAGACTTGCCGCTCCCAGTGACTGTCGAGAATGGACAGAGAAGCGGTGACCCACAGAATCTTGTAAAAAGGCGAGAGAGGGCATAGGGTAGTAGTTTCCTTGTAGAGGGATCTTATCATATGTTTCTCTTCGACTCATTTGAAAGCCATTCAAATCAGAGTAGAATACCTTCCTGTTGTCAACATTGGTTTTGAATCGAACAATTAATTCCTTATCATTGAACTCGTCGTCGAGAAACTCAACACGGTATTCTTTTTCAATAAGCAATTCCTGCACTGTCTTCTCTCCAGTATAGATTCTTGTGCTATGAGATACTGGCAAGTTGTTACATGCAGTCTTGGGAAGAGAGTAAGCTTCTAGAACTAAAGGTCCTTCGGATATAGTAAAGCTACCACCTTCTTCTACAATAGGTCGAGCATCCCCCGTAGGTTTGAACAAGTAAGCCCCCCCGTGACTGGAGTACATTGATATTTCTTCACCAAAAACAGTTATTTTTCCGTCTTTATTATTTACCATATTCTTCAGCAAACCATTTTTAACATTAAATACGAGTGTGTGGTGAAGGTTTTTTATCTTTGCCTCCTTACCTTTGAGTTTTGAACAAACATAAGGAGGAGGGCATGTCAGTGGCTCTGTATCAGTGAATAATTTGAGCTCAGAAAGTACAGGTTTTTCACAACTGCCATGTCCATATGCAACAAAGTAAGTCTCCAAGCCCAAAGGAGGAACCGAAGCTTTGAAATAAAGACGATGGCGTCCAGTGGAAGATACTTTGCCCTTGCTATCATGCTGCCATTCAGGAGATATTTGGCTTTGAAGACATGAACCACTAGAGTTTAAAACAGAAACATCGGAATTAGTGACAGCCACCATAACTACCTCCTCTCTTGTTTGTTCGACCGGGTTGAATAAACTCACAGAAAAAGCACGATCTTTCTTCATTTCAAGAACCCGATGAACTGGCTGGACGTCATATCTCGACCTTGTTTGCTCTGGCTCATAATAAGAAAGTAAGGTAGGATCAGATCTACTATGAAAATTACCCAGAAGAACTTCAACAGCTCGTGACATAAATATATGCAAGTCCTCCAAAGAAGTATGCATGCGGGTCCCATAATCCTCAACAACGTGATCTTTAGCAGTGCCTGTCACCCCATCGTGATGCTGAAAAAGAGCAAGATTCCTCCTAGCAGCTGTGAGCTTGTAGGCAAAACTTAAAGGAAGTTTTGAACACTGAAACTTACCGCAGTATCCCAGAACCAACGCAGCCATCATCTCAGATGCACGCAGTGTCTGCTCCAATATCCGGTCCACTGCTTTGAAAAACGGTCTTGAAACATAATATCCACTCCAATAATCTTTCTCCCTGTCGGCATAAGTAAAAAAATCACCCGACAAAGAAGGAAAGCCTTCCAGTTCACCAGACCCCACCTCATTAGGACGAGAAAAATTAATTCGATATGCTTCCTCACGGAGGGTACTGAAGTAGTCTTCCAGAGTGCCAAACTTGATTTCAGCGTTTAAACTGGGATTCGAATTTATATAATCAAAAAGCATTTGATAATTTCGGAACTGAGCCTCTGCTTCTTCCATGTTAACGTAACGGAAATCATCACCTAGAGGAATGAGCAATGTGTTTGTTCTGTACAAAGTTGATTTTTTCTTGTACTGATCCAAAAGCTTTGTTGCTCTCTCTTGAACGTTGCTGGGGTTTGTTTCTACAGGGTCAAATCTCCAAGGGCAGGCCTCATAGCCAAACCCTGGCATGCGAGCAAAGTCAAACTGACAGCATACAGCTGGCTCAGGCCCACACGTGTGTGGAACATCATAAGAATAGAAAGGCATCATGTGAACAAACATATCAGTTGTCTCATCGACATCCCAGCTTTGCCTCCACACAAATTCGAGATTTTGATGAAAAGCTAGCTCCTTTTTCAGCTCATAGTGGGTCCTCTGGATTAGCATGTTCTGGAAACCCATTCGTCGAAGAAGATAAGCCATTGTGGCCGAGTAGCCAAAGGGATCTATTGACCAAGAATTTTTTGGAATTACGCCAATGGTTTCATTCAGCCACATATTCCCCTCCATCATCTGCATCAGATATTTTTTGAAGAGGTCAATTAAAACATTCAACTAGCAGGTCTGCTCCATGAAATTCATTAAGAAACACACACACATAACATTCATATAAAGGGAAAGCTTCGGTTGTGCACTACCTCTAGTGCACACGGCGTGTGCACTAGGCCTTCAGGCGTTCATATCGACGATCCGAACCGTTCACATTGATCTACACATCTAAATTAGTCTAAATATGTAAAATCAAATCATTTGAAATTCATTTGCCCATCCATTGAAGTGTTACAAAATTGTATGGCTGAAAATCATTGTTTTTTATAGTCACATGATGGATGGGCAAATGAATTTCAAATGATTTGATTTTACATATTTAGACTAATTTAGATGTGTAGATCAATGTGAACGGTTCGGATCGTCGATATGAACGCCCGAAGGCCTAGTGCACTGCCGTGTGCACTAGAAGAGTGCACAACCGAAGCTTTCCCTTCATATAAAATCATATATGTTTAATATCAATTGATATATCAATAGTAGTGTATTGGAATAGGGATTGGCTTTAAGCACTAAACATTTAATATTCATAATATTATGATCCAAGACAAAAAAAAATGCAAAAAAAGGGAAGTCCAACATGGATAATTCATATCAAACAAATTTCCTACATGTCAAAAGTGCATCTATGACGAGTCGAAAGAAAGAGTTACATAATATTGATTAAATTAAGAAGACATGCTAGATATGTGTCCACTTCACTTAATCAGGTTCCAAATATTAGTCGGAGGATGAAGGTCGAGAAGAGTCTGTTTACTTCTGGGTGACACGAGATGAAAAGCAAAATGATTATCATACTCTCAATTAGAAACAGGTACAGACAGGTAAAAGAAAACCTAAAAATGTTCAAGCGTGGAGCGTTAAAGAAGTAGCAAGTATTCATGCTTTGAATGCAGCTTCACAATAGAAGTATTTGTGCAGCTGTAACTTTCCCTTTAGTATCATCATGCATTTCATGTGAAGCGATTTAGTGACTTGGAAAGATTCAAAATCAGTTCTATCACTGGCAATTGAAATTTCAACTAGATATAATCGTGCATATTCGAAATTGAATGGATGGGATGATCCATTGCAGTAACAATTTTTTTATTATGAAATCCAAATGCCGCAAGATTAGATCAGGTCCCAATCTTATGGTAAATATTCAACACAAGAGTCGAGGAATTTGGCACCGGATAAACAAATGATTACCATCAAGCTTCCAGGTTTAACACCAGAATTTGCTTAATCATTTCCACAGTCCTTGTTATAAGGCCCTACCTCTACCTCTTATTTTGAGGCCCTCCATGATTCGAACCCCCCTATTAAAAAGTTGGACCTTTCATCTTGTTCTACATGCCTAAGATAGCCTAAGAATGTAAAAGCAAGTTATTTGACATTCATTTCCCCATTCATCATGTTGTCAGAATAAGACAGCCATACAATTCTGTCGCCAAGGTTTTAAAAAGAGTAAAAGGTACTTAAGTGCTCAAGGACCACTTATCGCTTTTAGCGCTTAAGCATGATTAAGCACCCAATTAAGCACTCCGCTTTTTTAGATTATCTAATTTAATTAATTAATTTTTATATTTTAAGATAATTCTAAAAATGCATAAACATTATAAAAAGTAACAGAAAATGTAGAAAATGGTAGAAATTGATGTGCAACGAAGAATAAATGATGTAGAAATGCATGAAAAATGCTACAAGCTGCAAGCGTATGCAATAAAAACGTATCAAATGAAGAAACATACTGAGTTGAATAGCACTAAAAGTATACATAAAATTTAAACATAAATTGATGAAATTACATGGCAAGGAGAGGAGACTCAAAGAATGCACATGTTGCAAGTCAAGGGATTCTTGCAAAGGCGGATTAGGGTTAGGGTTTGAGTAACTATCAGATTTTTTGGCTGCAACTGATACGGGACCTTCAGGACCTTCAGCTGCGGTATAGGAGAAGAAGGAGCTATGTATCAGTTCCTATAAATAACGTATCAGTCCTCCATTGAATATATTTCATTTTTTTTTGGGGGGGGGGGGGGGCTGTACGAATAAATACTGCACTTTTACATTTAGCCTCCTCCTTTATCCAACCGTCTCTCCAGTGTGATTGGTGGGTGCTGTGGAGGCCGTTAGGCTGGAATCTTTCTTTTTCTTCTTTGTTGCTTTTGTTAGTTGTCGATAGCCCCTCCCCCTGTATCTTTATAAACAGGAGGAATGAATGTAAATGGTTATGAATGAATGAATTGCTATTCCTCTCTAATTCTAAACTCCCTCTCTTCTCCTGTTCTTTATCTCCTTCCTATCCACTTCTCTTAGATTAATAATGGCAGTCACACGATCTGGTAGAGATCCTCCTCCTCCTCCATCTGCTGATAGAACTTCTGTTGGACCTACACCAGCAACAACTTATAAATTTGGAGATCCGGCTTATTCGAGTTTTAAAAGAAGTTGTGTTATTTATTATGTTTCCCACTTGGACTCGCTTAAGTGACCGATTAAGTAGATTGGGCCAATTAAGTGGTTGCTTAATTTGAAAAGCTCAATAAAATTGGTGGACCATTAAATAGGCCCACTTTGCTTCTCTTTTAGCATAAATCTCATCGCTTTTGCTTCTTTGGTCGCCTAAGTGTCAAAAAACGTACTTTTATTATTAAAAAATGTTTGTCACATTGTAAAACATAAACAAATGAACTTAAAATAACTTGATTTTTCATGGACGATTTGTAGCAATGGAGTCACATATGAGCCCTCAAAATAAGGGGTGTGAGATAGGGCCTTAGCCCTTAGGGGATCACTATATATATATCGTCATGATTCGGTGAGAACTTCTTTTGCTTAGAACGACGTGAGAACTTTTTTTCGGGACACTAGTTGAAAAATTCGAACAACTTATTTTGATCTACATGACTAACACAGTCCAAGGATGGGAGATCTGGTCATTAGAGATTCATTTGCCCATGCATTAAAATATTACAAACTGCATGGCTAGATATCGTTAATGACTTGATTTTACATTTCTAGACTAATTTAGTCGTGTTAATCAACGTGAACGATTTGGATCATCCATGTGGTGGCTGAACATGGAGTTCTCACAAAGCCGTGAAAACAGTTATCACAGGATTTCCTCCGTACACACACACACACACACACACACACACACACACACACACACACACACACACACACACATATATATATATATATATATACTAGATTTGCCCGTGGCCACGTGCCTACAGCACGTCTTCAGAACGATACAGCATATGAAAAGTCTTGTAAACAGTAAATCAACAATTATATAGCTGAAGTTTGAATAGTATGACAATAATTAGTTGTAAATAAAAGTCCATGTTTCCATTAGTATATGGTGAAAAATAATTATAAATTGGGTATAAAGGTCCATGTTTCCATATATATATATATATATATATATATATATATATATATGTATATATATATATATATATATATATATGGAAAGCTTCGGTTGAGCACTACTCTAGTGCTCACCGCGTGAACACTAGGCCTTCGAGCGTTCATATCGAAATCAGAACCGTTCACATTGATCTACACATCTAAATTAGTCTAAATATGTAAAATCAAATCATTTGAAATTCATTTGCCCATTCATTGAAGTGTTACAAAATTGTATGGCTGAAAATCATTGTTTTTATAGTCACATGATGGATGGGCAAATGAATTTCAAATGATTTGATTTTACATATTTAGACTAATTTAGATGTGTAAATCAATGTGAACGGTTCGGATTTTCGATATGAACGCCCGAAGGCCTAGTGTTCACGCGGTGAGCACTAGAGTAGTGCTCAACCGAAGCTTTCCCTATATATATATATAGGGAAAGCTTTGAGTATATCAGTAGGAATATATATATATATATATATATATATATATATATAGAGAGAGAGAGAGAGAGAGAGAGAGAGAGAGAGAGAGAGAGAGAGAGAGAGAGAGAGAGAGAGATAATTAAATAAATAAATGAGTTGTTTTGGGAGGGGGGAATTTGAATAAGTTTTGGGGGGAAAATGTGTTGTGAGGTTAGATCTGGGATTTGGGGGGGATTGAAGAAGAACCACTTGATAGCTTTCTTTGTGTTTTATTATATATATATATATATAGAGAGAGAGAGAGAGAGAGAGAGAGAGAGAGGTAATTCTTCCTTTTGTTTTACAAAAATCCTTCTTTTGATTGTTATTTTCAATTCACAACAGTAGCGTAATCCAGTAGACAAATTACTTGAAAGAGCTCACTGGTGAATGTTCTTTGTGCATCATTCTTAGGGTCAATAAATGACCAGTCAGATTAAATCAATCTGTTCCTGTTTTGTTCACCATCCCACCCAATAAATCAGTAGGATATGTTTTTTAATGGAATGTTAGGTAGTCACAAGTTCAATATATAGGTTCATGTTATGTGTAGAAAAGCATGCACCTCTGTGTGCACTTCCCTAAACACATGCATGCCAGATGAATATGCACATGTATATCAAGTATCAAGTATTAATTCATAGAAATGAATAATAAATATACATGTGTATGTACATTGGCTGAGTATGAGAAAATTTTCATGTGTATGTGCATAGAGTATGAGAAGAAATTGGTTCATACTGACCCTCAGATGAACTGACCATACCATGCATTTAACTTAATGTAATTATGCATGCCTATACACATACAGATCAGCTTAGATTAGTGGTAGAAAATAACTTTTTTCCTTAAAAGTCATGATCATTTCTCCCTAGTTAAAACCTTAAACTGAACAAACTAGATTCATAGCATGCGCTAGCAACTACGGTAACTTGTTAAATGATGAAAAGCCATTCCTTTGAAAAATTTAATGGCTCCATGACAAAAATAACTAATGAGCATTTCTTGGAAAATGAAAATCCTTAAGAGGATTATTAAGTGGGGTATGGAAATCAAATGGACGACTATGATGTTTTTTGAGGGAAGCCCCAACATAAACCATCCAATTGGAGTTATAACAGTAGAGATAAGCTTATTTATAAATACTCAAGTCTTTCTTGACTATTTACCCAATAGCTTATGAGACAACATAATTCAGAATTCAGAAAGCACAGAAAGAATCTATGAATACAATAGTTGATTTCAATTATTTGATGGTGTTGGCTTCTGAATTGATGTTAAAAATTCAATGTTTCCTCATTCATTTTCATTTCTAGTACAATACCCAATAACTTCATGTACGCGCTCCCTCTTTTGAGAACAACTTCTAATCTTCAACATAACTTGAAAATAAATTTTTGCACAGTTAATATGACACACCTTTCATATTTTAACAAATTAGAAGACCAGATAATCAAAATTTATAACATGAAAGATGGAATTTCTACCCAGTCAAAATAGGGGAAAGAATCATATACCCAAAAGGGATATGGCATTCATATAAAAAAGCAGAGGAACCACTGCATCTTCTAGTATTGAAATTGAGGATGTCCAGTGGTCCCTTTGCCTTTTTACATGATTTTCTTTGGATATGTGATTTTCTTCTGTGAAGCTCTTTAACATACCTGCTCAATGATAGCATAATAGTGAGAGTTAGCCTGCATCAAAAGAATAACACAATTAGTCCAACTTTAAACAGAGGAATACTACAACACAGATGGGAAGGTTGCTGTTACTTTGTTAACGACTTTCAGCCAACTGAATGCATAGAAACTTTTTTATCTCAAACAAAACTTGGCAGTTACATGATAGCAATGGTAAAAATAAAAGAAAGAAACAAGATAGTATTATATTAAAGCAAATATTCAAACACTTTACATATAAGGTACTCAAAAATAGGGAGCATAACAAACTAAAATGTATATATTTATCTACCTAGTTAATTATTTGTTTATTTATTTGTTTGTTTATTTATTTAGTTTTAAAGACTGCCAGTACAACTTTTTAATGCCAAAATGCAAGAGGTAGAGGCCCCTATATCAACAAGAAAACATCTATAAGATATGATCTTCATAATCAGCCTCAAGCATCCGGCATGATACAATTCCTATAATTGTATTCTTTGTGAAGGTTATTTATTTTCAAAAATGAAAAGTAAAGCTGTGCTGATCACTCAGTCAAAACTCTCCATATCCACTCACATTATTTCCCGCTATTTATGATCCACCAACTATAAATTGATTATTGCCAATTTCCTTGGGTGGTTATGAATCTTACGACCAATGGAAAGCTGGAAGAAAAGATTTATCCCACAACTTTTGCACCAATGGCAAATATTGGTAGGTGTAATCGCATACACCAACAATGGATAAAATAACAACTAATGCGTTCCACCAATCAAGAGGGTCGACCTTACAAGCCTTGCTGAATAAGAAAAGGAACACTCGTGGTGTAAAAACCCAATCACCAACTATAGCTGACAATACATTCAGTGCAAAAATATTTCAAACACAGCCTTGAGCCTCCTCCTAATAACTTGACACACAAGTGGACATATACTGATATACTAGTTAACCACAAAGACCATTTGATTAAGTAACCATACGAAGTTTTGGAACTGAGAAACATATTTTCTGGAAGTGAACTGGGAGGGAGAAAAGTTAGAGAAACAAGACAAGTATAGTGAATGGAGGCCAAGATGCAGGAGGACCAACAATGTGAAGTCATAGAAGACAAAGTTGTAATAGAAGGAAGAGGATAGAAGCAAGAACAATACACCATCACAATAGATGAAAGATGAACAAGATGCCACCACAATGTGTAGTAGTCAAGGCTCCTCCTTGAACCAAGTTCAACATATGTTCTTCAGTTCGAGAGCATATTGTGGCACAAATTCCCAACAAGTAGTAGATTTAACATGTACACAACAGAAGGGCTCTCAAGATGCTAAACTCTTGTAGCAGTTCCAGTAAGGCAAAGGATAAATTGACGGACCTCCGAAATCTTATAATGGAAGCATATTCACTTGGAATTATTTGAAGCCATACATCGAGTTTCAATTGGATGTTAAAACTCATGAATGAGCGAAACTCAGGTTCAATGTATTATTGGTAATCTCTGTTTCTAAGTCTATATGAGATCTTCAGATCTTTAGCTGTAGATTGATGCAAGCAAGCTTAGATGTTATCTAATCAACATAGTGAAACTTGGCTATGGGGCACACCTATCCTTAGAAGAAAAAGGATCCAGAGCAGTGTGCAGAGTTCCTACCTGCACTATGACATCCATAATACATACTAGTAGTGAGTGCTAATAATACAACATTCCATTTGATTAATAGAACTAAGCTCTTTCTTCTTTGATACCTATTAATGGAAATAAGCTATTGGCTAATTTATTCAAAATACTGGTTCCACTCTCTCAAGAGAAATGCACAAGTGTGCCTTATCATTGATAACACAACAAAATGAACTGAGGCGCTACTCAAAGAATTGTATGTCATACTGTCATCTATATGAATATTTATATGAATATTTTTAACCACTAAACTTAGGTCAAGGTAATATTCTTTGTCAAATTAGCGACTGTCATAAACTTACTTCTAAACACCCTCAATGCAAATCTTTTAAAGGTTGACCCTAGTCATCTTTGCTTCCTCATATTACCACAGTTAAATCTAGCTAGCTCTAATTTCATTTTTTGGCCTAATTACTTATCA
The DNA here is from genome assembly GCA_017893485.1 of Hemerocallis citrina. Taxonomy (NCBI): domain Eukaryota; kingdom Viridiplantae; phylum Streptophyta; class Magnoliopsida; order Asparagales; family Asphodelaceae; genus Hemerocallis; species Hemerocallis citrina. The sequence goes on from JACEHZ010000390.1 coordinate 1,734,017, forward strand.
TTTCACCTATAAATCCACCTTAACATCCTTTATTTCAGATACACATGTTTCTGGGGCAGGTATCATAAACATACACAATTCAAACTCATAAATCACGACCATCATGTAATTAATTGTCTCCCAAAACATTTTCCCCCCGGCCCTCATGATATAATTCCCCACTAATTCAAATATGAAACCAAACCATCACAACATTAATATATTCAATCAAAACAGTCGAAATCTCACCTCATCATTCATCACCCACCCTCCTCCTACAATCTCCAGCTGTCCATTCACAATCAACCTCGTCATGTCCTCCTTCTTCCCCCTCGACGCGTCCTTCCACCACCTCTGCAAATATGAGATCTCCTCCCAAATAAATTTCCTCCTCGCATCCTACAAGGAAGAAAACACACACACACACATCAAATCATCCAACCATCCCAATTCAACCAACAACAATTCAACAACAACAACAACAACAACAACAACAACAACAACAACAAATGTAACCTTGGAAAGCGCCTGCACGATGGTATCAAGAATGTGTTTGGACTGCCGCTCATAGTACTCCTCGACAGTCAGCTTCCACCCGGGATCGTTATGCGAGTGGGGGACCACGAAAATCTTGAGCTTCTCGTGGTCCCACTCGCTACCCTTATACTTCACCTGCCAGCCCTGCTTCCAGGGGCCGCCGTCAATGTCCAAGAACTCGATCCGATCGTAGAGATCCTTGGTGGTGATGTCGACTTTGGCGGAGGCGAAGTCGCCGCGGTTTCTGACGTCAGCGGCGGAGCCAGAGTTGGGGCGGCGGATGTTAGGGCGGCGGGTGAGGCGGGGTTTGGAGGAGTGAGAAATGGAGGAGGATTGGGACTCGGAGTGAGAAGGGGGGGATTTGGAGAGGGGGTTGGGGAAGGGGAAGCGGAGGAGGAGGAAGAGGAAGAGGAGGGAGAGGGAGAGGCCAATGAGGAGGAGGAAGGCGGATGGGGAGATGCCGAGGGAGGAGGAGAGGGAGCGGCGGCGGGGGCGGAGGAGGGGTTTGGATCTGGGAGATCTGGGATTGTTGGGACTGGAGGAGGAGGAGGTGGTGGGGAGGAGGGGGGGTTGTTGGGAGAAGATGCCGCCGGAGATGGCGGACCGGCGGCTGCTGGAGAAGAAGGCCATGGACGGTGGATGCAGTCACATAGTGATGCTATGCAGCTCCCTTTAGACTTTTTTAGTTTTTTATTTGGGTTTTTCACATTTATGCCCTTAACAAATAAGTAAATATCAATAATTTTAACAATGAAAAATAAAAAAATATAAATTAGAAATTAGAAAAATATAAAAGGGTATTTTTGGACAAACAAAAAAACCCAACGCTGACAAAGTTGGACCGTGTGCTAGTGTCTAACGAGTGGGAGGAAGCACATCTGTTTGCCAAGGTGAAAACGACGCTAAGATATACATCCGACCACCTTCCCTTAGTTATTGATTGCGGTCTAAAAGGGAAGAAGCACCACTTCGGTTTCAAATTCGAGAAAGCTTGGACTATAAACGAAGACACTCGTCAAATCATCAAGGACACTTGGGAGGAAAGCACTACACAATCGTCAGCAGTAGGTGTCTGGGTAGAGAAGACGCGGCGTCTCCGAAGAAGATTAAGAGAGTGGTCAAAAGGCAAGATACAGCAAACCAACATGAGAAGAGAGAGCGAATAGAATAGACGCGCTCGAAATTGCTCAGGAGGATCGGAAATTACAGGAGGTCGAGAAGGACGAGATTGCAAACAACAGATCGGAGATCCAGCAGATCGCCAGGATGGAAGAGCTGTATTGGCAACAGAGATCGAGGGTACAATGGCTCAGAGAAGGGGACGCAAACACAAAATACTTTCACAAGATGGCTAATGGCAGAAAAAGACTGAATCATATCACGGGTATTACGGTGAACGGGACCTGGACCGAAAACGAAGATGTTATCAAAGACCATCTCGACAGGCATTTCCACGCCCTCTTGGGTGAGGCCCCAAGCACGAGATGCGCACTCGCACCAGACATGTGGATTTCATCCAGAATAGATGGCAGCGAGGGGATTGAATCAAGATTCACGGAAGAAGAGGTCTTCAATGCAATCAAGTCGCTAGGTCAGGACAAGGCCCCGGGACCAGACGGATTTCTGATTTTTTTCTACAAACTCTACTGGAATATCATCAAAGAGGACCTCATGAATATATTTCAAGCGTTGTTCGATGGAGAGGAAAATTTAGACAGGTTAAACTACGCTACAATTGTTTTGGTGCCTAAGAAGAGCGAAGTCACTTCCCACGAAGATCTCAAACCAATTAGTTTGCTCAACAGCTCGTTCAAAATCATCACGAAAGTGTTAGCTCAAAGACTAGCCCCGCACCTAAACGACATCATAGCGCCATCACAAAGCGGATTCATTAAGGGAATGGATATTATGGATAGTATTGCATCTGCTCACGAAATTGTTTTCAGAGGCAATAAAGAGAAGGTGGACGGATTTCTCCTCAAACTTGACTTCCAGAAGGCGTATGACTCAGTATCCTGGGACTGTACAGAAGAGGCCCTACAGCTTAAAGGCTTTGGACAAAGATGGCGATTATGGATGAATAAGTGCATCAGAGGCGGCAAATCGACCATTCAGGTTAACGGGTGGCATGGCAAGGAAATCAGGTGCAAAAGGGGACTTCGTCAAGGGGATCCCCTACCATCCCTTCTTTTCGCAATCGTGGCGGACGGTTTGGCGTAGATGTTAGCAAGAGCACGGGAGAGCAATATCATCAAAGGATTACAGATCAAAAGAATCACACAGTCTTTGTCGATATTACAGTACGCAGATGACACTATCCTCTTCGGCCGCGCTAGCACGGAAGAAGTGGTGGCTATTAAAGCGGCATTGGTCTGCTTTCAAGGGTGGTCTGGACTGAAGGTGAATCCAAATAAGACTAGTATTATCCTAATGTCAGAACATCTCACCTTGCCAATTCAGGATATCATGAGCATTTTAGACTGTAGGGTAAGCGCTTTCCCAATTAAATATTTGGACACTCCCATCAGGCCCGGAGCTCTATTGAAGGAGGATTGGATTTCCCTTATCGACAAAATTAAGAAAAAGCTAGGGGGTTGGCAGAGTAGATTCCTCTCTCTCGGAGGCAGGATTGTCTTGCTAAACTCGGTTCTAAGTGCCATTCCACTGTACCTGATGTCTATCTACGAATTACCAAAGTGGGCGACCAATAGCATAGACAAGTTAAGACGAAGATTTTTATGGAAGGGCACAGACGAGGGTAATAGAGGGCTTCATCTGGTCCAGTGGGGAAGAGTCTGTAAAAAGAAGGAATTCGGGGGTCTGGGAATTACTAATCTCCACGATATGAATAGGGCGTTACTAACCAAATGGTGGTGGAAAATCACGAACAATCGCAAAGGTTGGTGGAGGTTTTCCTTCGATCTTTGCCGGAAGAGAAGAAAATTCCGTTTTGGCGGGAGAAGCCCGAAAGCAAAAGTCTCCGGGCTGTAGAAAGGCATCGCTAAGCAGGGAGAGATCTTCTTCGCTAACACTAGATGTAAGGTGGGAAACGGGAAATATACAAGATTCTGGAAAGACAGATGGTGCGGCCAAACAAGTCTCCTTGCCCAATTTCCTAAGGCAGCAGAAGCAACAAATAATCTAGACCTAATGGTGGCAGACATTAGGAAAAATGGAAAGCTGAGGTTCGTCGTAGCTCAACACCTAAGCGAAGAGAGTATCGCACAATTTGAAGCATTGAACAGACAGGTACTCTAAGAGGATGGGACGGGCAACAGCTTAGAAGATGAAAGAACGTGGGATAGAGACGCCTCCAAAGAATTCACGGTTTCCTCCATGTACACTTGGATCAACGACGGGGGTATGAGATGTAACGTCCAATCGATCATCTGGGGGGCCTTAGCCCCATTAAAAGTGAGGGTGTTCTGCTGGTTAGCCCACAAAAACGCGATTCTATCGAAAGTTAACCTTCGTAGGAGAAATCTGAATATTGACGCTACCTGTGGATTGTGCTTAGCTGTGGACGAAGACGTTACCCATATCCTTTTCCAGTGCATAAAGCTAGATTAATTTGGGAAGTCATTTGTAGGGGATTCGGATGTAATCTAGTGCCAAACTCAACCATTGACACCTGGGTGACCATTAGAGATTCACACATTAGATCAGGGGACATTAAAGCCTGGGATTTAGCTGTAGCTGCAACTATGTGGAGTCTTTGGCTAGAAAGAAATGATTTCATTTTCCGCAACTATCAGTATAGATTATCTTTCTCTGTGTACAAAATCTTTGTTTTAATCCATGATTGGGCAGGTGCAAAGGAGGCGGCCATGAAAATCAGGAGTAGCGAGGTATAGTGGGTCAGGAATACAGCTATGAAGAAGGTGTTTTAGATGTGGTTAACAAAAGCAGGTACAACGAAGGCGCTCAGTGAAAGAGACGGCAAACTGACTATTGGAGTAGCTAGTCGAGCTGCAACCTTTGTCGTTGTTTTCTTTTGACTTATTGTTCTAGGTTGTTTTCTTTTGAACTCGAGTAGACTCGAGTACTTTTGATGTTACGTGTTGCTTGTTGCTCACGTGTTTATCTTTGTTGTTTTCTTTTATGATGTACTACTGTGTTTCGTTATTGCTTATTAATGAAACGATGACGGACGTCATCTTTTATCAAAAAAAAACAAAAAATCTACTGTGATTCTCTCTTTGCTCCGCTCTGCTCTCTCTCCTCCACTCTTCTGTGATCAGATCCGGTAGTCCCTCTCTCTCTCCCCCTCCCCCCCCCCTCCCCCCCCATTAAAATTGCTCACCTCTCCAAGAGCTTCACACCCTTTTCAGCGCTCGCCAGATCCCTCGCCTTTGCCCTCCCCCTCCTTTTTTCGTCCTTCACTGTCCCCCCCTGGTGCGCCGGCCGTCTTCATCCCGCTGGGCCCCTGTTTCCAGGTTGAGGCAAGCATCCCTCGTCCCAGCACCGTCTGTTTCTCGTTGCCTGGTCCGCACCTTCATCGATCGTCGCTCAGCTTCCGTCTTCCCTCGCTCGCTCTCCCTCATCCTTGTGAGCGCTATTGGGGGGTTTGTGCTCTGCTGCTTTAGTCTCAGAGAGATCCTATCATTGTAAGTATTTTTTAAGTTTCGTATCGTCTGTTAGCGTAATTATGGTTCTGTTGGCTGGGCATTGTTTGCCCTCTGGTGTTCTAGTGTTTGGTTTGGTGTCTTATTGTGAGCGTTCGAGACTCTCGACATCACTGTCTCCCTCTTTCCCCATCTCCGCTCACTCTTCCCTCTCTATTAGCAACTATTTCTTTCTGGATCCGCCCTGAAGTTGTGGATCCGGTTGATCAGTTCTCGTATGCGTTCCCTTATTTCTGGGACGTCTGCTTCTTGTACCCTCACTTTCAGTTCAGGCTCTCTTCCTTATTGCGCTTCTTCCTCCTCTCCCGGGGGAGATTGCGTATCCTCTCTTTGCGTTTGAGCGCTTCTTTTCCTCCTTGGCGTTTATTCTGGTCGACTCCATTCTATCGCCGACCTGAATCCCATTCTCCCTCTTCTGTGGTTATTTTCTTCCTTTACCCATTCTTCCCCGCTATTGGGCCTTGTCCCAATCGACGCATCTTTGGTAGCCCATGGATCTATCTTGGGTAGAGGTGGTTAAAAAATAAAAATAAAAATAAAATAAAATAAAGTTATGTTCTCCAATCCCCAAGTCTTCTTTTCGTCCTGTGGTAGGCTGCCTGTTTCCAAGCCCACTGAGCCCAGGAACGAGAACCTTCCAAGGTCCTCTACTAATCATTTTTTCCCGCCTTTATTCTCCTCCTAACTCCTCATCTTCCTTCTCCACTTTTTCTCTTCGGTCTCGCTCCCCCATTATCTGCTTCCAGTGTTTCCAACCGGGTCACCTTAAGAAGTCCTGCTCGTTCAGGATGAGGTGTCTCTTTTGCCTCAATCCCGGCCATGCGAGGCCCCGTTGTTTCGTGCTGCAAAAACTTTTAGGGCTTACTCTGGGGGCACCCATCTCTGATCAAGTCCTTAGAGCACTTGACTTTCCTTCACTTCAGCGCAAGCTAGCCAACGAGAATAGCGTCAAAGCTAAGAAGCAGAAAACATCTTCTAAATCCCCTATCCTTCCTACCCCTCCCATTGCTAACCGTCTCCCCACTACCACCGCTCATCCTCCTCCTTCTCAAGCTTCTTCTCAGTTGCCTTCTCACAAACCGATTGTCTCGCATGTGTTCATCCCGAGCATGGAACTATCGGATAGGTTGAAATTTTTTGATACTTATGGAGCCACCTCCTTCAGCGGAGGGTCCATTCCTATTTTCACCTTAAACTCCTTTCTGAGTGTTTCCTGCAACGTGAAGGATTGGGACTGGGTTCTCTGCTCGTGTTCTAATGGAGACGTCGTAATTCACTACCCTTCTCCCAAATGCTTCAAGAGTTGATTGAGAACTCATCGCTATCTATTGGGTCTATTTCTCTTTCTATTCGCAAATGGGTGCAGGTTTATCCCCCATCTCCTCCGCCTGGCTCCTCCGCCATCAAGGTGTCGCTTCTTGGTCTACCTCCCTTTTGTGATTCTTTGCGTCTTGTGGGTAACATGTCTAAATGTGTCAGAGAGATCATCAGCATCTCCTCATCGGCTAAACTTGCGTCGGGGAGTATGCAAGTGGAAGCCATTTTCAATATTCCCGACAACCATGATCGTATTGAAGCTTATTTGTTGAATGATGGGAAAGTTTCATTTTCGGTATCGGTGCAATATCATGATGATTCAAAACCTTACGAAGTTGCTCAGCTTCCCCCTTCGGGACCCCTGAAATCTGCTTCTAAGCTGACGATTGCTATTGCTCCTTTCCACCCCGGTTCCTCTTCTTCCTCTAAGGTGGATTGGAAGGGAGCGAACAAGTTCTCTGCTAAGAAAAAGTTCCCTTTTCCTAATAAACATCTGGGTTCATCTAGCAACTTGAAGATTTCACCTTCCAAGGCCCCTAACTTGGTTTCGATCAATCCCGATCTTTCATCTCATCAGGCGAGTAAGATGCCTACTCCTTTATCCTCGTCATCGACCGATCGTCCTCTGATTCCCCCATCCTCTGATCCTCCCAAGCAGACCCAGTTAGAGCGACCTGCTGTCTCGATTCCTCCTACATCTTCTACCATGGCTCCATTATCACTAGCTTCTTGCTCTCAATGGTCTCCTTGGGAGGTTAACCCTTACTTTGCTTCCGACTGGGAAGCCTTCCAAAAGCAAGCTCATCTCTCCCGTATCACCGAAGCTGATCCAAAACTCCCCCAAATTAATGTCAAGAGCATTCCGATAGCTAAAGAGTCTAGCTGGATTGATTAAGATAATCTGTTGGAGGAGGAGGAAGCGGATCGTAAGAGTGACCTCTTGCTCAATAAGGTATCGCCTCCCTCTTCTCCTTTTAAATTCCAATGTTTTGATTTAGTGTTCTGGACTATGCGGTTGGAATGTCATGGTTTTCTCCACTGTAGTTTTCTTTGCCTACGTCGGAATAGTATCCCCGCGTATTTTTTGTCGATTTTTCCTCCTTCAGTGTCTCCCGACCTGAAGGTGGCTGGGGAGACTATTTTGGGAATTTCTTTACCCATTGCTAGACCCAGAGGCATTAGTGAATTAGCTCCGCTGATCACTAACTCGCATTCTCCTACTCTTTCTTTTTCCTCTCCCTTCGACGATTATGTATCGTCTTCACTGTGGTCCCCTGTCAAGGACGTTTGGCGCCCTGATCGATTCACTGCAGGGGTTAAGCCAACGCACCGTCTTATTAGATCCAGTAAGCGATTAAAGGCGAAAAAAATGCTATTGCATCCGTCTCTCGTTCCTCCGGGACATCGCCTCTTTCTATCTCTCCCTCTGTAGTAGATCCCTCGTCTCTCCTTCCATCTTCGGATCAAAATCTTTTAGATTCTGTCTTTCAACTTCAATTTGACCATCTTTCTGATCAAGAGTTATCCAGTATCACCCAAGATTTGGGTTTTGTTGTCAACGCGCACCCTTCGCTTTTTCTCAACTACATCAGGGAGTTAGAACATGTCAGAGTTCTAGAGTATCTGGGTGTCAATGATTAGTCTCTCTTGGAATATTCGGGGACTCAATTGCCCCGTTAAACAAAGGGCAATTTTTTATCTTATATCGTCCTTGCACTGTGACCTTATCTTTATCCAGGAAACGAAGCTTGATTCTCCCTCTCCTTCTATCCTGTGATCCATTGGAGGTTCCATTATTTCTAAATGGATCGCTCTAGATGCCATAGGAGCAAGGGGAGGTATCCTCCTCGGGTACAAAGAGTCTTTCTTCTCGATAAAAGTGACTCATCGGCTTAACTTTTTTCTTATCGTCCAACTGCATTGGTTGACTTTCGATTGTAACCTCACAATAATTTCTATTTATGGACCGTCCTCCTCAGACAGACGCCCTCTTTTTTGGAATGAATTCCAATCTCTTCAGTCCCTCTCTGTCGGTATATGTGTTTTTTGTGGTGATTTTAACGTTACTAGGTTTGCATTTGAGAGGTCGAGCCAATCGCATTATGACTCTCTCTCTCTCTGCTAGCTTTAACGATTGCATTCGTATGCTGCAATTAACGGACATCCCCCTTTCCGGTAGATCATTCACGCGGTCTAACTTTCGTCAGTCCCCGACGATGGCTAAGCTCTATCGCTTCTTGGTATCTCTGGACTGGATCAACCGGTTCCACAACACGTTTTCCAAGGCATTACCCAACCCTTCCTCTGATCATGTTCCCATAGCGCTATATTCTAATTTTCCCTTCTCTCATTCCCATAATTCCAGGTTTGAAAAATACTGGTTACAAGACCAAATGTTTGTCAACCTTATTGTAGAATGCTTATCCTCAGTTATCGGAGCTACCGGTCTGGGTAGCGTCCTCTTGAAACTTCACGCGATCAAATTCGAGTGTAAGATTTGGCGAAAAGAAAGAAAGTTTAATACTGATTTCCTTAAAAATTATTTTCTTGCGTCCATTGAATCCATTGATAAATTGGAAGAACAGGGCCCTATTTCCGATGCTCTTTTAGCTGAACGGTGATCTTGCAAACGTGATTTTGCCGACCTCCTATATCAAGACCACATCAAATGGGCGCATAGAGCCAGATGTAAATGGATAAAGGAGGGAGACAGCAATACCGCTTTCTTTCATAATTTTGCCTCGCACAGGCAACGGTGTAATTGTATTTCATCGATCACCGACAACGGTATCGATTTGTCTAACGACAAGGAGATCCATCATACTTTCCTTTCTTTTTACAAAAATCTCATCGGTACGTTGAAACTAAGAACCGTTAGTTTCGATTGGAACCACTTGTATGGGTCGCAGTATCAAGATGAGATAAAATCTCTTCCCTTGAAGCCCCTTTTTCCATGGATGAGATAAAATCGGCGGTCTTCACGTTAAAAAGTGATGCCGCGCCAGGACCGGACGGATTTCCCGCTTTCTTTTTCCAAAAGTTCTGGCATTGGCTGAAAGATGATCTATTCCATATGTTTTCGGAACTTCACCAAGGCTCGTTCTCTTTTGACCGTATCAATTATGCTCACATTGTGCTCATTCCTAAGATGATGGGAGCGCATACCGTGGCAAACTTTAGGCCTATTAGCCTTATCAACTCTACCTTCAAAATCATTATGAAAGTTCTTTCCGCTAGATTGGGCGAAGTGATCTCTCCCCTCATTGACCCTGCTCAATCGGGGTTCATTAAGGATCACTTTATTCTTGATAGTGTGGCTTCGGCCCAAGAGATTATTTCTCATTGTCACTCCTCTAACTCGGAGGGCATCCTCCTCAAACTTGACTTCCAAAAAGCGTACGACAATGTTAACTAGGAATTTCTGTTCGATTTACTTCTTCATAGAGGCTTTGGCCCCAAGTGGATTGCTTGGATTAAATCCAGCCTCTTCTCGGGAACCTCCTCGATCTTTATTAATGGGACTGAAGGTCACAAATTTAAAATCAAATGTGGCCTTCGCCAGGGCGACCCGCTATCCTCTCTCTTATTCTCCCTGGTGGCAGATGTCTTTGGCAAACTTCTTCGCAATGCTTGGGAGGCCGAGGTTATTGAAGGTCTAGGCAATTCTCGCAGTTTCCAGGGAGTTCTGAATCTTCTGTATGCTGATGACACTATCATTTTCGCTAAACCAAACTCTCAATCTCTCCGTAATCTTAAACTTCTCCTTTACTGTTTCGAATTAGCATCGGGACTATCCATCAATTTCCAAAAATCTTCAGTACTCTGGTTGGGAGGCTCTCCCAATCGCCAGAGCGATATATCCAATTTCTTCAACTGCCCTATCGCCTCTTTTCCGATCACGTATTTGGGAAGAACAAAATACCAACAGACTAACAGGATATTAATCAATTATTTTATGATGTTGATAATATTGCCTTCCAACTGTTTCATTTTTTTAAAAAAATTATTAACTATACCAATAATTTAGATTTTGGTGATCAGCTGCCCGATGGAGTATGTGATCTAAATTTCTAGTTGGCTGGAGCTTTTGCTATCTTCATTTATTTCCTGTTGCTCATTTTGAACAATGTATCCGTTACTTGGATTCTTCGTGTTTGGGCAGTATGACCTAGGATTTTTGACTTGTACAGATCTGATTTATTTGAGATTAATACATTTTATTTCAAGTAAATTCTGTTGGTATATTGATTCAATTATGCATGTGTGGTTGATTCTCTTGCTTCTGACTCTGATTATTTTGTGAGATGTTGTAAAAATTCCTGAACAGCTTATTGATGATGAAATCATTCGCTGGGTCAATGTTACGTGCTCGTATTCCATATTTTTGGTAAGCGGGGCGTGACAGGTATCTCAAGTGCATTTTTTTTTCCGATTTGTCCTTTTCCTACAGTGGAAGGCATAATCAATTTGAGGAAGAAATGCACTTGAGAAGAAACTCAATCATTGATTTATTAACCAATCAATGAAGAATTGATGATACTGCTTCATTTTTTAGAAGGAACTTTAGGAAATCCACTTGAGATATAATCCTGAGCATGGGTTACAAGTGCGATTATACTATATTGCTGCATAGTAAGGAAGTCCCGATCGCATATGATGATTGATTATACTGCTTCTTTATTCAATATGATGATTTATTATACCGCTTCTTTAATCAATCCTCATATTGATCTGAAAGGGACAGGATATTAATCAATTATTTTATGATGTTGATAATATTGCCTTCCGACTTTTTCAATTTTTTTTAAAATTATTAACTATACCAATAATTTAGATCTCATTTTTTTTAATATAAGTTTAGATCTAATAATTATTCATGATTTTTAGATCATTTTTACTTATTGGTATTATCTTGATAATTTGAGATCTTAGATGATATTGGTAGAAACAGTTATAATTATAAGATTGTATAATTTTGCTTTATTATACTGCCTGTGGTTGTATGTGTATGTTTGTGTGAATCCCCCCATGGCCAGAACATGTTATTTTTTATTTTGTTGTTCATTGATGTAAACCTCCTTATGTTGAGGTAGTTTTGTTGTTCATTGATGTAAACCTCCTTATATTGAGGTAGTTTTGTTAATCATTGATGTAAACCTCCTTATGTTGAGGTAGTTTTATTGTAGTTTAATGTAAGCCTCCTTATGTTGAGGTAGTTTAAATTTTGTAAATGTCGATGGAACAAAGATAAAGCAAAGAAGGAGGACATGAAGACTAGATCTCTAGGTTCTCTATTGCAGGGATATATCTAAATATTGTTCTGGCCATGTGTTTAGTTGGGGGATAAATGTTTTATTTTTGTTGATATTTCTGTTTTAAATTGCATTGAAAGTTAATTGAGCCAAAAATAGATAGGTCTTTTAATTTCCTCATATAAAAATATCGAGTGGGAGAGGGTTCTAAATGAAACCCACGACCTTTCATTATCTATTCATAATAGTATTGAAACGGTATATCGTCTTCCTTTGTGAAGCTCCCTAACGGAGGGTACTTAACATAGATTATAAGTGTGAATTTCTTAAAGTTAGAATATGAATTGGTAGCATGAAAAGGAATTCTCCCATCGAGGACTTAATTCATGCAATCAATTTTAGATTCTTGATAATGGTGCACACTTGACCAATAAATAATGGTAAACTCCCTAACGGATGTTTATCGTTAAGTATTGGAGGCCAAAGAAATCGGATGTTAATTTGACATATCAAGTCTAAGAAAATTAATGGGTTTCCCGCTAGTTAGTGGGAGCAAATTTTCCCAACGAAATTTGTAACCATAGGACTAGTCATCTAATTTTTCTCTATAAGTTTATGGTTTGAGGAACCTCATAATGATTATGATGAGAATTTAAAAAGTTTTGCTTAAACCATTTTTGCTTTAGTTCTTATATTATTTTAAAAATTATTTCAGATGTCTTCCGGCATGAACCCACTCTTTATGATTCTTAAAGACAATAAGTTAGAAAGACCTAATTATGTTGACTGGAAACGCGATCTTGACATTGTCCCCACCTCTCAGAATTACAAATTTGTACTTCTAGAAAAGAAACCTGATGAGCCCACGGATGGAACTTCCCAGAAAGATTTTGATTATCATAAAGCATGGGTTAAGGCTGATGACATGGCTAAATGTTACATTTTGGCGTCAATGTCAAATGTGCTTCAACACCAACACAATGAAATGCCGCATGCTTTAGATATGATAACTAGCTTAAAAGAAATGTTTGCCAGTCAATCGCGGGTCGCAAGGCAAGTTGCGATGAAAGCAATAATGAATGCTGAGATGGCTGAGGGTACTCCTGTTCGTGAACATATCTTGAAAATGATGAGGTTCCTTAATGAACTTCAGATTCTTGGTGCAGTAATCGATAAGGAAACCCAAGTTGATATAATCCTTCAGATGCTACCACACTCATTCAATCAGTTCACGCTCAATTACAATATGAGCAAAATGAATTTGTCCCTTTCTGAACTAATGAATGAGTTGATTGCGGCTGAAGGTATCGTTAAGCCAAAAAGTAGTATTTTCATTGGTGAAACTTCTTCTATCAAACCGAAAGGTAAGATAGGAAAGAAGAAGCAAGGCAAAAAATTTAATGGTAAATCTGGTTTTGGAAAACCAACAAAGCTTGTGAATCGGGAGAATAAACCAAAGGGAAAATGTTTCCACTGTGGTATCAAAGGGCATTGGAAAGGGAATTGCATAAAATATCTGGCAAAGAAAAATACCAACTTAGGTATGCCTGAATCACGAGTTGTTGAAACATGTTATGTGGAGAAGTCTATAGACACTTGGTGTTTTGACTCAGGAGCCACTGCCATGTTTGTAATTCCATGCAGGGGTTCAAGACAACAAGGGAACTAAGTGATGGCGAAGTTGACATTTATCTAGGATCGCAACTTTGAGTTAAAGCTGCAGTAGTAGGATCAGTTGATTTGCAGTTTAGTGATGGAAGATCTTTAGTTTTGAATAATTTTCTTTATGTTCCAGATATGAGGAGAAATTTAATTTCAGTTAAATCTTTATGGAAACATGGATATTTTACTTTATTTGAGGACAAAGCCATAGTTCGTAAGAATTACGAGTTTATTTGTTCTGGAATAATAAAAGATGAATTATATTTGCTTCATACTATTTCTTCCAAACTGCCTATTAATGAAACTAATGCCTTATCTAGTACTATATCAAACAAAAGAAAAACACCTTCTAGTAATTCTACGGCTTTTTGGCACTTACGTCTAGGACATATTAACCCTTATAGGATTGATAAATTGGTGAAAAGTGGATCTTTGGGTCCCTTGGCAGAGGAGCCTATGCTAGTTTGTGAATCTTGTTTGCAAGGAAAAATGACTAGAAGACCGTATTCTGGAAAAAGAAATATAGCCAAAGAACCTTTAAAATTGGTGCACACAGTTGTATGTGAACCTATGAGCACTTGTGCAAGGGGAGGCTATGAGTATTTTGTCACTTTGACAGATGGTTACTCAAGATATGGCTATGTATACCTAATGCGTCAAAAGTCTGAAACTTTTGAGAAATTCAAGGAGTTTAAGACAGAAAGTGAAAAGCAACTAGGTAAACACTTGAAGATTCTTCGATCAGATCGAGGAGGAGAGTACCTCTCTAGTGAGTTTCAGGATTATCTTACGCAGTGTGGGATTGTACCATAGTTATTTGTACCTAACTGTCCCCAACAGAATAGTGTGGCTGAGAGGAGGAATAGGACTTTACTTGATATGGTTAGATTTATGATGAGTTATGCTACATTACCTATATCTTTTTGGAGATATGCCCTACTTATAGCAATTTATCTTTTGAACTTGGTTCCATCTAAGGCTGTTGATAGCACACCTACTCAGTTATGAAGTGGGAGACAACCAAGTATACAACATTTGCGTATATGGGGTTGTACTGCATATGTGCGGAAGCAACAACCAGATAAGTTGGAAACAAGATCAGAAGCTTGTCTATTCGTTGGGTATCCAAAAGGAACTTTTGGAGGCATGTTCTATAGTCCTAGTGTACAGAAAGTATTTGTTTCAACACATGCTGTTTATCTAGAGGCAGACTATGTGATGAAACATATTTCACGAAGTGACTTGATTTTGCATGAGTTGTCAGACAATCGGACACCAAGTCCTGATAGTATAGATGCAAATTTACCTAATACTACTTTAGTTACCACAGAAAATTCTAATATTGCACTGGTACTTCATTGTAGTGGGAGAGAAACCAGACTACCGGGCAGATACATGCTTTTGGGGGAAACCTCCGGGCCCATCCCTGAGGAGAATGACTTGGACCCCAGACACTACAAAGAGGCACTTAAAGATGTTAACTCAGAATCCTGGTAAAAGGCCATGAAATCAGAAATGGAGTCTATGCACTCTAACAAAGTCTGGAATCTTGTAGAACCACCTGCAAATATTAAATCTATTGGATGCAAGTGGGTATACAAGAGAAAGAGAGAAGTAGATGGGAAGGTTGAAACCTTCAAGGCACGATTAGTGGCAAAGGGTTTTAATCAAAAGGAAGGCATTGATTATGAAGAAACCTATCCGCCAGTGGCTATGTTCAAATCTATTTGAACTCTCTTATCCATTGCAGCTCATTTCAATTATGAAATTTGGCAAATGGATGTCAAGACCGCATTCTTAAATGGGCGTCTTGAAGAAGAGATTCAACCAGATGGTTTCATAGTTAAGGGCCAAGAGGATAAAGTATGCAAGTTGGATAGATCCATTTATGGACTAAAACAAGCATCTAAGAGTTGGAACATGTGCTTTGATCAAAAGATAAAGTCATATGGTTTCGATCAAAACGAAGATGAACACTGTATGTACAAAAAGATTGTGGGCAAAGTAGTGGTATTTTTAATTCTTAATGTTGATGACATTCTGCTCATTGGTAATGATGTAGGAGTCATGACAACGATCAAGATTTGGTTGTCAAAACAGTTTGATATGAAGGACTTGGGGGAAGCCAGTTATATTCTTGGCATTAAGCTCTTTCGAGATTGCCAGAAAAGAAAAATTGGACTTTTCCAAGCTGCGTATATAGATAAGATACTGGTTCGTTTTGACATGCAAAATTTCAATAAAGGTCTTTTACCTTTTAGACATGGAATACCTCTTTCCAAGGAACAGTGTCCAAAAATAGCTGGGGAAAGAGAGAAAATGAGATTTGTTCCTTATGCATCAGCAGTAGGAAGTCTTATGTATGCTATGCTTTGTACACGACCAAACATCTTTTACGCAGTTGGCATGGTCAGCAGGTATCAATCAGATCCAAGCTTCAAACATTGGTTAGCTGTTAAACACATATCGAAGTATCTCAATGCTACAAAAGAATATGTGTTAGTATACAGCAATTCTGAATCGTCACCAAGAGGGCTTAGATTGCTATTTTTTGAGTGATTGTTAGTATGCCCTCAAAGTTTATCTTTAAACTGTGAGTGCAAGTGGGAGTTGTAAGGTTATATGATTAGACAGAAATAAGTTTATTTATTTGTTATTTTATTTATAGAGCAATTTTTGGTTTATTCACAAATATTGATATTGTGCATCCACAAGGTCCATATTGCTTAGTAATTAAGTCTATGCACAAAGAACACATTCACAGTCTATAATAGAACTGGGCATTCTTTTTAGAAGATCGTAGCATAACAAGTGAGAGGGTCGACTCGAACTTGTTGTGCTAGTTCATTTAGTACGAATTGATGGAACAAAGAATGATTACACTTGTTAATAACCACAAGACAGTGTTATCGTTAAAGGCAATATAAACATGACCTCTAAATCCTGAGCATATAGTGAACTCATTTTTTAATATCGCGCATTTTGATAAATCAAAGAGTGGGGTCTTCTAGACCAATACCTCGATGCATTGGATGTGTCTTATTAGAAATATGAGAACATGTATTTGTAATACGGAATCCTATCTCTAAAAAGAGAAGATACTCCCTTATTCATTTAACGAAGGTTATAATCTGATAATAAAATCCCAGGGGTATATTTTACAAAAAAAAATTATTATATACAAAATTTTATTTTGTAAAAAATAAATTTTAGAGTCATTGTCAGATTGTATAAAAGGTTAAATGTGAAAACAAGGTTTAAGTTACAAATTGGCCCATGGAGGTGGTATCACGAATTCCAAGGGTGCATTTGTGAATATCGGTAAAGGAGGGGTGTCTTGTAGAACTATATTATGACAGGGGTCTAATAATAATGTAGATTTTAGTTGGAAAGCAAAATACAAACACATAGTGGACAGTATTGTAATTTTATCCCAACTAGGATTTCCTAAAGTTCCTAACCCTAGGCTTTCATCTCCTCTATAAATATGAGATTAAGGGTAAAACCTAGCAGTCTCTCTTATGCCTCCCACCAGGATATAGAAGAAAAGCAGAAGAAGAACTAGAGTTAGAATTGAAGGAGAAAAAGAAACAAGAAATCAAAGCTTGAAGGTAATATTTATTGATTTCTATTATTTTTATTTTATTTGAGATTAGATTAAATATTAGATCATTGTGATCTTGGAAATAGGGAAGAACAAAATCCTAACATTTACCTCACATACCTTCAATGATTTTTGTATACCCTTAGAGCATCCACATTCGTTTGCTTATTTGCCATTTTTGCCAATTTTTTGATACTGTAGCGCACACACTCGTTCGCTATTTTGCCATTTTTTGGCAAAAGCGCTACAGTAGAAAGGGAGAAATAGCAATCGAAATAGCAAAATGCATATTATAGCAGACGAAACATCGTCTGGATTATTTAATTATTATTTTAATTGATCGGACGAAACATGATGTTTCGTCCGAAGTAAAAAAAAAACCGAATAAAATAACCTTTAAACGTGGGAATGAACATGATGTTTCGTCCCAATTTGAGACGAAACATCATGCTTCGTCCCAATCCAAATTTTAAAAAAAATTTGTAAATTTTAATTTTTTTTGCAATTATCTAAATTGATTTTGCAAATTTTTAAATTGTTTTTGCAAAAAAAAATTACAAATTGTTTAAAAAATTCTTTTTGCAAATTTTTTTTTACAAAAAAAAATCCCGGAAAATCCGGACGAAGCACCATGCTTCGTCTAGAATCTGGGCATTTTTTGGAACTTTTTGTAATATTTTTAAATTGTTTTTGCAAATTTTTAATTTATTTTGCAAATTTTTAAATTGTTTTTGCAAATATTATTTACGAACTATTTTTAAAATTTGTTTTTTGCAAATTTTTTTGGCAAAAAAAACCTTTATTTTTTTCCACTTTTTGGGACGAAACATCATGTTTCGTTCCGCCATTTTTTTTTATTACAGACAAAACATCATGTTTCGTCTATTTCTTTTTTAACGAACTTATGCATTTTTTTGCCAATCGACGACTGCAGCGTTTCATCGAATTGGATGGGCAAAAAATGCATTTTGCCATTTTTCACATTCAACGACTGTGGATGCTCTTAGTTATAGAAATTGAGCATCCTGTTTCGATGAGACAATATTTCCATTGTTAGGGGGAGATAAAAAGAACGATAAATGCATCGTTCTAGAAGAACGTCGTAAATTATCGAAATACCTAATTACCAAACCAAGCTGCAAATGAAATAGTTCCACATCAAAAACGTAGAAGACCTAAAGGTTCTAAAGATTCAGCTCCCCCCGAAAAGAAGATTGAATAACATAACTGTTAGGAATTGTGGCCTCAAATACACGTAGGCACGGGGTACTTGAAGTTGGAGGAGAAGAGGAGAAGACAAAGAAGTAAGGGAAGACAAGCAGCAAGTAGAAGAAGAGAAGTCTGGAGGGTTGCGGTCGACCGACCCAGTCGACTGGGGGTTCTTCGAGTGCAAGCGTCCAACAGAGAAGGGGACGGTCGACCGACACTAGGGGTGCCGTCGACCGGTCAGCCCTCTGGATTGATTTTGCACGATGCGGTCGACCGGCCGGGGGGGCAGTTGACCGACATCGACGCGATTATTCTTTTTGGGCTTACGAGAGAAAGGCTCAATTTTCTATATTTGTGTTTATCTTTTAGGGTTTTCTTAGGGGCTATATATATGGCCGTGAACTCTAGGATTTAGATATCATATGCCGTGATCATTATTCAACTTTAGGAGAGATTGTGCCGAGTGTTTCAAAAATGAGAGAGAGAGAGAGAGAGATTGAGAGTTGTAATCTTTCTTGTAATCTTTGTATTTCTTTGGGAATAAGAAGTATTGGTTATCTCTACATATTGGTTGTGTTCTTGTGAGATCCATATATTGTGGTGGCTTGTTCTTGGCTCATCTATTTCTTGGGAGTTTCCATTGCTTGTGGTGCACATTCTCTATTAGCACTACGAGTTGGGAGTAGATTTCTCCGACAAGTGGTATCAGAGCGTTAGTTCGAGATAGCTGATAACAAGATGAAGATCGAGAGATTTGATGGGAGTGACTTCGCGATGTGGAAGATTCAGATGATAACGTATCTTTGTCAGAAAGATCTTGATGGTCCGTTGTTTGATGAGAAGCCAGCTGGTGCAGACAAAGATACGAAGGTCGTGGCGGAGTGGAATCGTTTGGATCATAAGGCACTGGGGCAGATTCAGTTAGGACTGAGTAGGAAGACGTTATTTCATATCTCGAAGGCAAAGACCACAAAGGAGGCTATGGAGATTCTCATGGATATGTATGAGAAACCGTCGGCATCTAATCAAATTCTTCATCTGAAGAAATTGGTTAATATGAAGTTGAAGGAAGGGGATTCAGTAGCAGAGCATATGAACAATTACTGTATGGTTTACAACTAGATGGAAGCTGCAGGTTTGAAGTTTTCAGAAAGGGGGCAGTCATTGTTACTTCTATCTACTTTACCCGACAGTTATGGTACGGTGGAACAGACTATTACAAGCATTATGACAGATTCGACGACTCTACAAAATGTGCTAAGTAGCATTTTGAACGAGGAGGTAAGAAGGGTAAGAAACGAGGGATATCCATCATCATCTTCTAGAGATTCTGCCATGTACGTTGAGAAAAGACGTGGGAGATCTAAGAGCAGTCAAAGAAGAAAGGATCAGAGTAGTTCATCTGAGAGTGAGTCTGATGACAGCGATGGGAGACATGGGCCTGAGTGCTGGTATTGTCACGAGAAGGATCACATGATGCACAGTTGTAAGGCATATATGAAGAATAAGCAGGAGAAACCGAAGGGAGATACTCCAAAGGAAGCTTAAGTGGGGCTTGTTGAGAATCTATGCTTATCAGCTCGGGAGGAGTTGGGCACTCAAAATTGGTGTATTGATTCGGGAGCTTCTTTTCATTGCACTCCGAGGAGAGAGGTGTTTGATGACTACGAGAAGGGTTCTTTTGGAGATGTGATCATGAGGAATGGTCACCGGTGTCCTGTACGTAGGGTTGGTATTGTTCGCATGAATACCATTAATGATCAAAGCATTGTCTTGCGGGAGACAAGGCATATTCCAGACTTGAAAGAAAATCTTATCTCGATTGGAAGGCTAGATAAAGAGGGGTTGTCTACTACAGTTGGTAGTGGGGAGTGGCGTATAGCTGCAGGTTCAAGGGTGATTGCAAAAGGAAAGCGTGAGAGAATGTTGTATTTGCTTAGAGACGTGAGGGGTGTTTCTCCTGTAGTTGACTCCCAGCCGGAATCGAGTAGTAGGTTGTGTGAGGTGCAACCGAGTTCTTTCAGTTGTGGAGGGGAGGTTACTAATTTAGTGGGAGCTGCTGGACATGGAAGTGATCCTAGTGGGCAAGACGTTGCTGCGGTGAGGGTATTTTGCAAATTGGCAGTTGAAGCTTCAAGTCGCTCTTATGTGATAGAGAGCACTGATATCGATATGCAGGGTGATATCGATGAAGGTAACCGAAATGGGACTGTAGGGGTTGAACAGTCTGCGGAGTTTATGGAGGTGTCGTCCACGGAGGTTTCTAGTACAGAGGGTGCATTTAGAGGCTTTGAACCATGTCCGGTGTTGATGGAGATCTTGCGAGTTGTGGAGACTCATAACACGGAATCCGACACGGGAGATTGTTTCTCCGGTATTCATGCTCTATGCGATTGTGGAGCACATCCTTCATGAGGCGATGAGGGGTGGTTGGTGCACTCCACGTGGTGGAGTGGCGGAGGTGCTCTTCATGAGAGTGGGGAGTACTTGGGTCTTCCATGAAAGTGGGAGATGGCAGAGATAATGCGAGGAAAGATTGTAATAACTTTGAAGCGTGGTGTATTTGGTTCAAGTGGGAGATTGTTAGGAATTGTGGCCTCAAATACATGTAGGCACGGGGTACTTGAAGTTGGATGAGAAGAGGAGAAGACAAAGAAGCAAGGGAAGACAAGCAGCAAGTAGAAGAAGAGAAGTCTGGAGGGTTGCGGTCGACCGGCTAGGGATGCGGTCGATCGACCCAGTCGACTAGGGGTTCTTCGAGTGCAGGCGTCCAACAGAGGAGGGGACGGTCGACCGACACTAGGGGTGCAATCGACCGGCCAGCCCTCTAGATTGATTTTGCATGATGCGGTCGACCGGCCTGGGGGACAGTCAACCGACATCGACGCTGATTGTTCTTTTTGGGCTTACGGGAGAAAGGCCAAATTTGCTATATTTGTGTTTATCTTTTAGGCTTTTCTTGGGGGCTATATATATGGCCGTAAACTCTAGGGTTTAGAAATCCTATGCCGTGATCATTATTCAACTTCGGAAGAGATTGTGCCGAGTATTTCAAAGGTGAGAGAGAGATTGAGAGTTGTAATCTTTCTTGTAATCTTTGTATTTCTTTGGGAATAAGAAGTATTGGTTATCTCTGCATATTGGTTGTGTTCTTGTGAGATCCATATATTGTGGTGGCTTGTTCTTGCTTCATCTATTTCTAGAGAGTTTCTATTGCTTGTGATGCACTTTCGCTATTAGCACTACGAGTTGGGAGTAGATTTCTCCAACAATAACACACCCTAATGCTCCTGAAGAAGTAGCTCCTAAAGTAGCATATCCAGTAGAGAGATTTCATGATGCTCCTGAGTAGCATCTCTTTTAGAGAAAGATAACGATGGTCTGTAAGATGTCTTGAACCAAAGATTTAATTTCTAAAAAAATGCATATCGCTCCGGTCGAGGATATGCCGCAGACCCCAAAAGAGACTGTGAAAGCGGTATTGGTACCCAACAATAATGAGAAATCTGTGTTTTGCACATGCTCAGAAGAAACTTGAATCGAAAAGAATTTGTCATGGATGACATTTTCTCGTATGCAAATGAAAATGAGGATAACACTGAAGCACGAACAATCATTGTCGAAAGAGACAAGAATTGGCCAAAATGGAAGGATGCGATTCAAGCGGAACTAGATTCCATCGCAAAACATGGAGTGTTTGGTCTTATGGTACAAACCCTAAAAATGAATAAACCTTGCAAGTTTTAAATTGATGTTTGTAAGAAAAACAAATGAAAAAAATCCAAAGGTATAAAGCACGATTAGTTACTTAAAGATTCTCACAAAGACCATGAATAGATTAAGAAGAAACATTTTTCTCGGTCATGAGCATCATCACATTTAGATATCTAATAAATCTCGTTGTTTCTAAAAAACTTGATATAAGACTCATGAATGTGATGACAACATACCTATATGGTAACCTAGGCAGTGAGATATATATAAAAATCCATGAAGGATTTAAATTACCAGAAACCAAGTCTAGAAATACACTATATTAGATTAAAATGAGCCCTATATAGATTAAAATAATAAGGAAGAATGTGGTATAATATGCTCAGTAAATATATGTCT
Organism: Hemerocallis citrina; assembly: GCA_017893485.1. Lineage (NCBI taxonomy): Eukaryota > Viridiplantae > Streptophyta > Magnoliopsida > Asparagales > Asphodelaceae > Hemerocallis > Hemerocallis citrina. The sequence goes on from JACEHZ010000390.1 coordinate 1,756,315, forward strand.
AGGGAAGGATATAAACTTGATCGGATCTCCTGAAGAGATTGAAAAAGCTAGTAGATATCTTAAGAATGAATTTGAGATGAAAGACTTTGGTGAAACAACATTTTTTCGTATTTGCAAATCGAGCACAGTAAAAATAAAATTTTACAACATCAAATCAAATATGTTGAAAATCTCCCGAAGAGATTCAATATGAGTGATTATTATATACTCAGTACAGATATGGTGGTCAGGTCACTAGAAGTTGAGCATGATCAATATTGGTCGAAAGAACAAAATGAAGATATTCTGGGTCATGAAGTACCATATTTGAGTGCAGTACGTGCACTCTTTTATTTAGCACAATGCACTAGATCTTGATTTATTATTCATGTGAATGTGTTGACCTTGTTGGAGATATAGACGGATGTTATTTATTTGATCCCCATAAGGGGAGATCACAAACATGATATGTTTTTCTTAACAGTGGTGTAGCTATTTTATGGAGATCAGTCAAATAAATAATTATAGCAACATCGACCAATCATTCTGAGATACTCACACTTCATGAAGCATTTAGAAAATGTGTATGGTCAAGATCTTTAGTTCAGCATATCATGGAGAGTTGCGAGCTCCCAGAAGATACAAACAAACCTACAATCATTTATGAGGATAATGGAGTATGTATTAAGCAAATTCAAGAAGGCTTCATCAATAGAGACATGACGAAGCACATCTCACCAAAAAATTTCTTAACTCATCAACTTCAAGAAGAAAAGATGATTAATGTAAAGCATATCAAATCTTCAGAGAACCTTGCAGATCTCTTCACAAAATCCTCTCAAAGTCCAGATTTCAAAAGTTAGTAGACCATATTGGCATCAAAGTCCATATTTCAAAAGTTAGTAAACCATATTGGCATGAAAATTTTTTAGCAGATAGGCATATAAATGTATAGGCTGGTAAAATTTTGGGATGGGATGTAATGACCAAATGTATTATTTTGAAAGGAAATGGGGGATCGTTTAAGTTGATGTAAGAACTAAATGTAATAAATTTTAGTGTTTTTGAGATGGTGCAAGCATCATGAAGATGCTAATGAAGACATTCTGAATAATGTCTTTGCGCATTGTACTCTTTTCTTTCGATACGATTTTTTTTCACTGGGTTTTTTCTCTTCGAAAAGTTTTTCAATGAGACATGTAAGTTGCACCCACTTAGATTCCTGAAAAGTTAGTTGTACTATTTTTTTTCACTACGGATTTTTCTCAAATGCATGTTTTTCCTTTAAAAAGTTTTTAATGAGAATGTTTTTAAGTGGGCATCCAATGAAGAGTGTTGTGAAACGGTGACCACCTATTATGTGAATGCCCACCTATTAAGGTGGCGGCCCAATCATATGACCAAACTCTAACCCTATCTTCCTCCATATATATATATGTTATGAATAAAAAACCATATAATTGATTCGGCTCCGCATCTCTATCTCTCTTTTCGTAACAGTTTTGAAATTTTTGTCGAGGATTCTACATTTTTTGTTTGGGGTTTGGGTTAGCAATGGCAAAAAGGAGAGTATAATATTTACCCAATTTTAAAAAATTTATTTATTTTTAATGGGCAATTTGGGTAATTTAGAAATTTACTTACTCTACTCAAATGGGTAAACGGGGAAAAAAATAAATATAATTTTTCTAACAAAATAAAGGTATATAACAAAAAATGGGAATTAAAATGATTATCTTTTTTATAATTCAATTGTATATAACTTAATCATATATAGCGTTTGTTACTGCTGATTTTGGTGTGGGAGAAAACAGATAAATTTGTAGATTCTTTAGGAAACAATAAAGGCAAACATGTTGACCTTCACCGGCATTTGACTGGTTTCTTGTCGTTGCCGTTGACCTGCAAAAAGTTCGATACACCGGGATGGATCCCAGCGACGAACTCTCCGATGCTCTTGTCAGTAATCAGGAAGATTATGAAAGAGCTTTTGTGGAAAAAATATTGATTACCTTGTTATGGTGAGGGAGAGGGGTATTTATAGTCGCCTTTAGAGACAGTTTAGAGATAATCATTTATCCCTATGTCCCGGTGTTTTTGGATAAGATGTAGAGTATAAATCGTTTCATGATAAAAGATTTGGTTTAAACCGTCTCTTAGAGATAATCATGAATCTGAATTACTCTTTAAATATTTGAATTGATTTGTAACGGGCTGCTACCCATACCCAATAGGACAGATCCGTTTATGGGTTATTGGGTTTTGAAGAAAGGCCCAGTTCCCATTTAAGACTCGTTTATAGGTGAAATCATTATTTTACCCCTGAGAGCTTTAAGATTCGTTCCCGATTTGAACGGTCACGATTTGGTTCTATTTTTAGCCATATCACAAGTCCCCCACTCCTGAAAACTGAGTTTCGCAGCCTTTGATGAGTAGTTTTGTCCGTTTTCAATTGCTAATAGAATTTATCACAGTTCTCGGGAGAGTTTGTATCTTGCTCGAGGTGTAACAGTATCAATCTGAGCTTGTAAAGTACACAAAATTATTCTCAAAATTTTGTGGACTTTTTGTGATTTTTCCAGATTTTCTGAATTTTTTCCAATTTCTAATCATTTTTTATTCAATTTCTGAATTTAAATAATTAATTTTCGAAAATTTTAATTAATTACTCTAATTTAATAATTATTATTTTCAGAAATTTTAAATTATTTTATGCATTAATAATTTTTTATAGAATTTTTTAAATAATTAATTCAATTAATTAAATTAATTAATTAATTAATTAATATTACCTGTACACGTGGCGCAATCCTAAGCGTTGATCATGATCAAGCGAGGGCGCATCGCAAAGTGGGGTGTTTTCCCCAATTTCACGTTCGGATCCCGCCCCGACCCATGAGATGACGCCACGTGGCGTTGACCACCATGTGGACATTTTTTTTTCTTTCTTTCTTTTCTTCCTCCGCTTACTTCCTTCGGCGTCGTCGTCTTCTTCTTCTTCTTCTTCTCTTCTGAAACCCTTTCTACGCTCTCCTTCAACCTCTCATACACCTCCCTCATCACCATCTCCTAACCCATCAAAATCCTCCCACTCCCGAAACAAAGACTCAATCTGGGAGCGGACGAAGGGGTCTTTGGCGATGACAGAGTTCGACGAGTGGTGCTCGGCGCTAGAGTTTGGTAGATTGGAGGTGTGGTTGATGAGGCGAGCTCAACGAGGAAGTTGGAGTTCGGCACAGGAGCTCGATGCTCATGGCGAGGAGGGAGCTCAGAGCATGGTGAGAAGTTCGGAGCTCGGCGATGGAGATGTTTGAGCTCAACACAGTGGAGGAGGAGAGGAGCTCGAGCTTCGGCATTGGAGCTCGGCGAAGCTTCGACGAGGAAGAAGCACGGCGAGGAGTTCGGAGCTCGACGATGGAAATGTTGAAGCTCGACACAATGGAGGAGGAAAGGAGCTCGAGCTTCGGTATTGGAGCTTGATGGGTTCATCGAGGGTTGAGCTCAACGACGAAGGTGAAGGCGGCGGAGCACAGTGGGAGTGATGGAGGTAGGGCTCGGTATTTGAGCTCAATGGGGATCTGTAGCTTGAAGCGATGAAAGAAGGAGCTCGAGCTCGGAGTCAAAAGCTTTGACGAGGAAGGATGGGATAGAGAACAACGGAAGGGGAGCTCTGGCGACGAAGGTGACGAAGCTCTGAGGCTTTTTGGTGCTCAATCTCATAGGGAAGAAGAAGAGGAGGGTTGTGGGTTTGGGCCTATAACGGGTTCAAACCCGACCCGTTAACCCATTAATATCTTCTTCTTTTTTGCGAATTTGAGCCGTCGATCATGATTTGAGCGCAGATTGGGAGGAATTTTTCTCCATTTTCTAGTTCGGGGACGTGTTTGCTCGGATTTTGGATCCCACCGATGTGGCAAAATCTGAGCCATCTGATCTTGTTCAGGCGCACATCTGGAGGCAGATCTGATCGAATTTTGGATCGGAAGGACGTGGCGAGATCTGAGCCATTGATCAGGATCAAGATCGCATCTTAAGGCAAAGCTTTTCCCCATTTTCACGTTTGGGGACACGTTTGCTCGGATTTTGGATCCGAGGGACGCGACAAGATCTGAGCCGTTGATCTGGATCAGATGCACATCTCGAGGCGATGTTTTCCCCATTTTCACGTTTGGGGACACGTTTGCTCGAATTTTGGATCCGAGGGACGCGGCAAGATCTAGGATGTTGATCTGGATCAGACACGCATCTTGAGGCGAAGTTTTCCCCCATTTTCACGTTCGGGAACACGTTTGCTCGGATTTTACATCCGAGGGACGCGGCAAGATCTGAGCCATTGATCTGGATCAGAACACGCATCTCGAGGTGAAGTTTTTCCCTTATTTTTTTGTTCGGCGCAGCCGTGTTGTAACCAACTTTCCTGGTGCTACGGAGGTCGGATCGGGGCTTGTGACCCCTCGTTTCGAAGTTGACTCAAAGATCTACAATTTCTCTTCAGAAGTCAGTTGAAGAATCACCCTTCTTCATGGTCAAAATAGTCCCGCAACATCTTTGTCTTCATGAAGTTAAGAAGAGCTTTGTATGACTATTGAGAAGAACCATTCTTGGAGGCGGGTCTAAGAAGCGTCTCTAGACGAGTTAGGCTCCGAACTCTCTTAGAAGAAGGCTGCTCAGGAGGTGAGTGGGACAAAGATCATCACCAAGCTCTAGGAGAGAGCCTTTTGGGAGACAAGTCTGAGGAGCAACTCTAGGGGAGAGTTGAGCTCCAAACTCATTGAGAAGAAGGCTGCTCGGGAGGCGAGCGGAACGAAGAACATCATCTGGCTCTAAGAGAGAAAGAGTCGTTCGGGAGACGGGTTTAAGGAGCAACTTTAGGGGAGAGTTTTAGCTCCCAACTCGTTTGGAAGAAGGCCGCTCGGGAGGCGAGCGGGGCAAAGAACATCATCAGGCTCTAAGAGAGAGCCGTTCGAGAGACGAGTTTGAGGAGCAACTCTACGGGAGAGTTTTAGCTTCGAACTCGTTTGGAAGAAGACCACTCGAGAGGCAAGTGGGACGAAGAATCATCTCCAGGATCTAGGAGAGAGCCGTTCGGGAGGCAAGTTTGAGGAGCAACTCTAGGAGAGAGTTGAGCTCCGAACTTGTTCGTTGCAAAATTTAACCCGTAGTGGGAGTAGTATGAATGTTCGTTTTGAGCCCCGAAACCGCATACTTACAAGCTGTAAGGGCAATTTCGAACTATGATTGTGAACTTCGAACTAGTTGTTACGGGGTTATCAACGAATTGTAGGAGCAATTTTGATTGATGAGCTGCTCCGCACTTGCTTGTTTGCAAGCGGCTAAAGCGACGTCGAACCAAGTGTTGGATCCCAACTTGTTGTTTTAAGAACTTCAATGAGTTGTAGGAGCAATTCCGAATGGTGAGCTACTTCGCACTTGCTCGTTCGCAATCGGCTAAAGAGGTGTCGAACCAAGTGTTGGACTCCAAACTTGTTATTTGATGGGATTAACGAGTTGTAGGAGCAATTCTGAATAGTAAGCTGCTCCGCACTTGTTTGTTTACAAACGGCTAAAACGGCGTCAAACCAAGTGTTAGACTCCAAACTCGTCTTTTGAGCTTAGTAAGTTATGGGAGCAGCCCTGTAGGACAAGCTGGACTCCAAACTGATCATTTAATGAGTCGTAGATGTGATTTGGTGAGATAGAAATGAGGCAAATGCAATAATTTTCAATATAAAAGAGCTAAGTTTTATTGAAACAAACTAAGTGGCCGCTTCAATGGGGCGAGCCATTATTACATGCTTTTTGGCCGTGTTACAAGTATCGGCCTTATTGAAAACTGAAATCCTACTTCTATGATAGGGTGAAGGCCTCTTGGGAGGAGTTTGGTTCTCCCCCCATTGGACCTCCATGGATAAGGTGGAGGACGGCCCCAGGTTCGGAATCTTGGGAACTCGGTGGGCCTTTCTGTTCGCTTGTAGGCTCCTTAGGGTGAAAGATCGGCCCCGTCTTTTCGAACAAACTTGGCCAGGTATTCCCGTTGTATGAGTTCTTCGATATCCTCTTTGAGAGCCCGACAATCATTCGTGTCGTGGCCGTGGTCCCTATGAAAGTGGCACCACTTATCCATGTTTCTTTTCTTGTCAGGGGTATTCATTCTAGGGGGACCGCGGAGTAGCCATTCCTTGTCCACCTCCATAAGAACTCTGATATACCAGCATTGAGGGGGGTGAACTTCTCAAAACGAGGAGCTGGGCGGCATTGGCCATTGTCGTCCCTCTGGAATTTCTGGGACCCTTCTTCGCTCGTATTCTTCCATTTGTTCCCGAAAGATGATTCCTCGAGAGGGGGGTTGAGAGCCTCTTTCACTCGGATGTGCTTCTCACTCTTAAGAAGGAGTTCTGCGAAGTCCCGAGGAGGCTTCTTGGCAAGGGATGCCCTGAGATCGGTGTTAGTGACATTGAGCCTGAATGCCGCAGAGGCTACTAAATGGTTGAAGGAAGCAATAGACCCGACTTCGGTGGTAAAGCGTCGGATGAAATCTCTTAGGCGTTCATCTTTTCTTTGGCTGAGGGCTAGTAATGACGCACTCATTTTCTCAGCTCGGCGACTGCCCACGAAGTGGGTGAGGAAGAACTTCTCAAACTGTTCGAATGAGAAGATGGAGGTTGGGAATATATAGGATTACCACTCTCGCGCTGGTGCCCTCAACGTTGCTAGAAAGGCCTTGCAGAGGAGTGCATCCGAGGCTTGATGAATCATCATGAGAGTTTTAAAACTCTCAATATGATCTACCGGGTCTGACTCCCCATTGTAGGATTCAAAGCGGGGCGGCCTGAAGGCTTCGGGGACTGGAGCTTCAATGATGGCCCTAGAGAAGGAGGTCTGCTTGGGCGGAACCTATTGGTCTGTTGTTCTTCTTCGGGATTGCTCTTGTTGAGGCACTTCTCCATCTCGTGGAGACGGCAGTGGACAGAGTGATCCCTCCGATCGGATCTAGTCGACCCTCGGGACTCTCCCTCATGAGTGGCAGTATGGCGAGGGTTAGGGGCACGCAAATCCTGACTTGTGGAGATATTAAGAGCTCGCAAGATATCTTGTTTGAAGTTCTGGAGCTCGGCCTGAGTGACTGGTGCCCCTCCAGCTCGACGGTCCCTGGGTGAGGCTCGGCTTATTGGAGTATGACTTCTCCGCCGACAACGTGGGGGGACTCTTTTCGCCTCCTCGGGGAGGGGATCTTCTAGTCCTCGGTCTACGGGGAGTCCGGACTCTCGAAGCCCCTGGGTGCTTAGGTTGAGGGACTTCCTCAGGGGATCGCCATTTATTCAAGCGAGTTCGGAGGTCGACCCCCTACCGACAGTTAAGAATTACTTGACGGAGATCCAGCCCAAAGAGGACTTTGAGAAGCCATAGAGTTAGTGGAGGGATTGTGGACCGAAACATGATCATGATGAGGATGTTGCTTTGGACAACTTTGACGATAGCCCCCCGGGTCAGCCCTCGAGACCCTGGAGGGGCCTGTTGAGGAGGAGGCTATTAAGGAAGAGGTTGTTCAGGCTGCGGTTGCTGAACTTACTGATTGAGTTGAGGAAGAACGTCTTGGAGCAGAGGAGGAGGAGGAAGGGGAATGGCTCTTCGTCTGGAGGCCGGTGTTTTCCCTTTCTCTTTCTGATGCATGGTTTGAAACTACTTTCACTGATGAAGGTTGGATTGTTTTTTTTGTTTTCCACAGACGGCGCCAATCTATTGCTGCTGATTTTGGTGTGGGAGCAAACAGATGATTTTGTGGATTCTTTAGGAAACAATAAAGGCAAACTCATTGACCTTCACTGGCGTTTGACTGGTTTCTCGCCATTATTGTTGACCTGCAAAAAGTTCGATACACCGGGATGGATCCCGGTGACGAACCCTCCGACGATCTTGTCAGTAGTCAGAAAGATTTTGAAAAAGCTTTTGTGGAAAAAATATTGATTACCTTGTTATGCTGGGGGGGGGGAGGTATTTATAATCGCCTTTAGAGATAGTTTAGAGAAATCATTTATCCCTGTGTTCCGGTATTTTTGGATAAGATGTAGAGTTTAAATCGTTTCATGATAAGATATTTGGTTTAAACCGTTTCTTAGAGATAATCATGAATTTGAATTACTCTTTAAATATTTGAATTGGTTTGTAACGGGCTGCTACCCATACCCAACAAGACAGATCCGTTTATGGATTATTGAGTTTTCAAGAAAGATCTGGTTCCCATTTCAGACCCATTTGTAGGTGAAATTACCATTTTACCCCTAAGAGCTTTAAGATTCATGTCCGATTTGAACGGTCCCGATTTGGTTTTATTTTTAGTCAAATCAACGTTGTATAACCCTTAAATCTACACTTTATACTCATTGTATATATCGTATATACATGAGTTTATAACATATGTTTAAACGAGTAGGTACATATGTTTATATTTATCCTTATTTTATCCTATTTTTTAAACAGGTATAAAAACCTACCTTTACTGTCACGCCCCGCTTCCCAAAAAGAATACGGAATACGGATACGTAACAAAAGCCGAGCGAATGATTTTCATCATCCATAAGCTGTTCAAGAAATCTTAACAACATTCTCAATAAATATCAGAGTCGAAAGCAAAAGAATCAACCACATACACATAATGAGTCAAAATACCAATAAGAATATTTGAAACCAAATATATAAATCTCAAATAGTCATGATCTGAATAAAACACATGTCTTGGGTCACATTGCCCAAATACACAATAAATCCAAGTCTCAAAATACAATATTGTTCAAGCAAGCTACAAGAAATAATATAATTAAAAAAACAAAACTAATACTTCATGTCTCCGATACCATCTGGAACCTGTTCTCCAAAATCTGCAATTCAACGAATGCAAGAAAGAGAAAAAGAGAAAAACAAGTATCCGTCAATTGCAAGTTACGGGCCACTTATAATGTAGGATACAAGCACATGGGGAAACTAACTAGCACATGGTACAGGTGTGATGTCAAAGTAAACAACTAGCATGGTAATGTGATCAAGTGTACATGGCATAAATCAAGTGTCAAGAAATCAAACATCATGTAAACATGGATCAAGTGTCAAGTGTCATATATTTATGTATCAAGTCTCATGTATCATGTAGTCAAGTATCAAGCAAGCATATATCATGTTCAAACATCATGTTCAAGTAGCATGTTCGAGTATCATGTTCAAGTAGCATGTTTGAGTATCATGTTCAAGTAGCATGTATCAAGTCTTGTAGTGAATTACTATCTAGGTAGCACTTCATGCAGCCCACCTTACATGCTTGCTACAACAAACAGTTTCGTTTTAGATTTCATAGTGGACCATAGAGGACAGTATACTCGGGGACAAGTCAAGTAATCGAGCTCCAAGCTCCAAGTATCATGTATCATGTATCACGTGTCAAGTAGTGTAAGTGGTAAGTATCGTGTCTTGCGTACAAGTATCAAGTAATTACGTGTCAAGCATCATGTCTCAAGTAATCACATAGGATCAGTGGATCCCCTTCCGAGTACACATTTCTGAATTATCCATTATTAGATCTGTTCCTTAAACCCCGGCTTGGTTATTTATTATTAATGTCAAATAAGCATGTATATATACAAAATAAATCAAGAATAACATGGTATGATCATGTAACAAGTCCAAGTTGCAAGATAGACATGTACGAATACAAGATATCTCATAAAGGAATAAAATGGACAATTCTCAAGTTCAGGACAACAAGACCATACTGTAGTAAAACAGTGATTCCCAGTGTTACAAACAAGAAAATCTAGATACGTCGAAGGATCTGGAAAATAGACTTACACACAAATTCAGCGAATATAAATAAGTCATATACTAATTCAAAAAATCATAACTCAAAACTGATTTTAATACAGAAAATAGGTTCAGCCAGAAATCAGGAAAACGAATCCAAGAACAGGAAAACAACATGAAAACACATTAAATAATTCCACGAAAAATCTGAGCTATTCCCCTATATGTCCAGTATCTAAATATAAGGTTTCATAATTTTCCAGTGAAATTAGACCAGTCATCAAAAATAAGAAAGCATCAAGAAAACATAGTTTGACAAATCTGGAAATCCCAACACTGCTGTACAAAAACTATGATATCTCGCAACCAGTGAAACGAAATCCAATTCCGACAAAGAGATATGAAAATAGATAAAATATATTAACTTTCACATTTCACAAACATTTTACATACAGTAAAAAAAATCATAGTGAAAATAAAGTTCTTTACAGAACAACGAACAAAATACAGCAGTATAGATTTCATAAACGAGCATGAAACAACACATAAAACTCATCAATAAAATTCACCAAAATTCTGTGTAATCCCTAACTAGATAAAAAAGCACTGACCAAAGTTTTGGATCAAAATAATATATGTAGCATAGTTCTTTAAAATGGTTTGTTATCAAAATTACCGAAAAACTAAATCTGAAAAAGATCAACACCTCTGTACCAAAACAGTCATAACTCAGTCATACGAAATCAAAATCAAGCAAGGTCAGAGGGGTTTGAAAATAGACGAAATTCTCTAAAACTCATGTTTTATACCGAAATTAAGATACTGACTTTAAAACAGTCCAAAACAGCAAACAAAACAAATCAGCGACAAAATACAGATTTTTCCCTTAAAAACAAAATCAACATAGATTCAAGAAAATTGATCCAAACATATCTAAACATGAAATCGAGTCTACCAAGTGTCTAAACATCATGATTTAGGGTATCTAACATGTCCACGCCAAGAATTTCACATGGGTCTCAACCAAAACACGAATTCTCACAAAAGTCTCACATTCACGATCAAAAATCAAGAACGGACGAATCGTAGGTTAATTCATGTCCATATTGTGTCGTGAGTCATCTATGGTCAAATTTTCACAATAGAGACAAAATTCATCAAGCAAAATACAAACAAGAGTCGTCTCTAGACCCAACTACACTATAGGTGAATTTTTTGACTTGTATCAAATAAATGAATTGGAGTACAAGTTACTTGCTTTATTCGGGGATGAAGAACGATGCAAAACAAGAATAGGAGCAAAACCCACGAACGAAAATCCGCTAATCCACGAATCCAAGCAACTCGAGCAAAAATCTCCACACGAACGAAACTTCCAAAAGCGAGAGATGATCAAAGTGGCTTGCGGCCACAAGTGAACACCACGAGAGAGTAGAGGGCTTATGTGGTGCCAGAGGGTTGTTATGGTGGTGTGAGAAGATGGTCGGGATGGTCAAGGAGAGAGGGGGATCGGGTTGTGGTGTGCCGGAGTGGAGAGTAGGCCGAAGGGAATGGGGGTCGGCCTGAGGGGGTGGCCGGCTGGGTGTGCGGGTGTGCAGGCCGGAAGCAAGGAGAGGGAGAGAGATAGAGGGGGCCGGGATTGAGAGAGAGGAATTAGGGTTAGGGTTTAGGGTTTGTGAGGGTGAGTGTTGATATATAGGGTTTTGGATGTGGGTTTATGGGTATTGGGTTGTGGGTATTAAGAATTAGTAGTAGGTTTACAAATGGATTTTGGATTTTTGGTCAATTAAAAGTAGGAATAAAATTAGGATTGGGAATTGATAAGACAACCAAAACACCACCACGACAACCGCCCACAACAAAAATAAATAAAGAAAAGAGAAAATAAAAAGACGAGACCAAAATGAAGGAACGATCAATTAAATAGAAGAATGAGACAAAAGAGTCACACAAACAAGACAAAGAGCTCGAAAAGAAATAAAACAGATATATATATTGAAAACAACTCCAATATACGGTTCAGAAAAAATACAAGAGAGAAAATACACCAAAACGAAAAATATACTCCAAAATATACAAAATGAAAAAAAACAGGGGTTACACTCACCCTAGCCGTGGGTTAAAAAGCCTACACATACCCATTGCCAACCCTAGTTTGGGTGATGAAGAGCTCAAATGCATGTAGAATGCATGTGAAAGTGAAACTATGAGAGATTTTAAACGAGTAGGTATATATGTTTATACTTGCTCTTAATTTACCCTATTTTTTAAACGGGTATAAAAATCAACCCTTACCCTACCCGTGGATAAGAGCATCCACTATCGTTTGCCAATTGCATTTCTATTTTTAGCAATTGGGAATAGCAATAGAGAGAGAAGCGTGCTATCGTTATTGCTAAATTTGCTAAAACAAAAAAAATATTAAAAAAATCAAACGGAGCTTCATCCTCCGTCTAACCTTACAAAAAAAAAGGAGAAATGGCAGTTTCGTAATAATAGAATGGCAATTTGGTAATAATTTGAAGGGGTATTTGGTTGGAAATAGGTGGGACGGCTAACCTTCTACCGTCCCATGTGGGAATTTTTTTTTTTAAATAAATTATTTTATAATGTCAATTGGTTATTAAATAAAAAAAATATAAAAATAGAAACGGGATGATGTTCACCGTCAATTTCTTTTTTTCTTTCACTTTTGCTGCTTTTAAAAAAATAGTGAAAGACGGAGGATGTACATCCGCCTCTCTTTTTTTTCCTCAAACGAATGAAAGCGATCCGTCTTCTACTTTTAGCATTTTTTCAAAGCGGATTGCTAAGTTTAGCTAAGCACTGCTCATCCCTATTCTAATATATGGGTTTTTAGCAAACGACTGCGTGCATGTTTTCTAAACCGATTTCCACTTTTTGGGTTTTTTTTTAGAAAATGACAGTGGATGCGTGGATGCTCTAAAAGAGCCTACCCATACCCATTGTCACCCATAGTTTGGGTGATGATGAGCTCAAATGGACGTGAATGTGAAAATATGAGAGATTTTATGCACAGAGGTCACCAATATTGAATCTTGATAAATTTTTGCATTTAGATTAAAGTTTTTAATTAAAAATGTAAAATGATACCAAAAATTTTTGACTTAAAATGATAGTTGTATCAGTAACTGAAGATGTAATACTAAAGATATTGTTTCAGACACGTTGGCTTATGTTTTGCCCCGTGGGTAAATTTTCATCTTTTTCTTTTCACCAACTAAATGTTGTTTGATCGTCATTCTACAATCATAAAGTTATGGCGAGAGCGACGTTTATGAGATGGAAAACTAAATTGAATTTTTAAACATGACACCTTCTAATAGGTTGTTGCTTTGTAGAAAAATCAATCAGAACTTGGGACCCTCTTAGTTAACAAACTAGAGGAATACTTCCCCCACTACCGTTTTCACTGACATTCTGCTTCACTACCTTATGTGGCACTCTCCAATATTCTCCCACCTATTCTCTTTTCTCCCACCAATTAGAGAATACCATCTGAGCTAGTGAAGAAAAATATAGTGAAATTGGTAGTGAGGGTAGCATTACTCAACTAACTATAAGTGAGCATCTGCATCTTGGGAATAGAAGAATTGTAATGTAAGTGTAGCTGCTTAGTAAAGTATTAAAATTCGGGTAAAATGCCTGAGATTCAAATCTCATTAGGCTGTAGGCTACAGCCTAATGTAGCATATTCTGCTAAAAGAAGGAAATTAACATACATCTGATCTGATGGGAGGACCGGGAACTTCCTCGTTCACTCGTTCCTTGAATCGTTGCAAATGGCGACATACAACTAGCCCCCATTGGACCTGTTAGAATTTAGTATATTAACCTCGAAATATTTTATCCAAAAAAGATCAACCTCTTAGAGCATCTGTAGTGGTTATCTATATATCGATAATATCGATATTTAGCTTAAAAAGTAGCTGCAGTCGTTTGCTATATATCGATATTATCGATAAATCGCTACAGTGGATTGCTATATATGAGAGACGAAATAGCTTTTATCGATATCTGAGGGACGGCGTTCGAAGAGCCGTCCCACTAAAAAAAATTATTATTATAAGCGTCGGACGGCACTTCAAGTGCCGTCCGTTTGAAAAAATTATAATCTAAGCGATGAAAGCCTTTTTTTGGGGACGGCACTTGATGTGCCGTCCGTCGACCTTTAATAAACTGCTGCTAATAAGTATAGATAATTAGCTATTAGCTGAGTAGATAGTATAGATATGTAATTATTAGCTATTAAGTATAACTATTAAGTATCCATCCTTCTGCTATTAAGTAGCTATTAGTGGAAAGTTGCTTAGTGTCTGGACGGCACTTCATGTGCCGTCCTAGACATGCGGTGGCCTTTTTTTTTTTCTTTTCAAATTTTTTTTTTTTTTTTCAGTGTGTTTTTTCAACACGGGTTGCGATTTTTATATTTTTTTATTTTTTATTTTTAAACGGACGGCTCTTCGTGTGCCGTCCGACGATTCCGCATGCATTTTTCACCTTTTCGGCCTCCGACGGCATACGAAATGCCGTCGCTTAATATTAAATAATTGTTTGCTATAATATAACTTACGAAGAGTGCAGCGAAATCCTAATATCTATTTCTATTTATCGATATATGGATAAATTTAACATTAACGACTACAGATGCTCTAAAGATACTATGTAACAATAGGCAATAAGCCGCTAAACGTATTAATATCAATTATTCACCACCGAGGGATTATTTCCAGCATCAAGATGGCCCCACAAAGACAGAATAATTTATATTGTTCCCACAGAGAACTGAATTCCGTAACTTTAGAATGACTAAAAAGAAGCATATAATTGAATTTGTAACTTTCACTGAGCTGACCTAAGTGCAGAAATAGAATCTCTACTGAATAAGTAAGCCAATATCTACGTTAAACTCCAGTCTCTAAGAAATGAAAAAAGTGGAGAAAGATGGTTGGCCAACTATTCTTAAACTCATCTCCCAAAAAAAATACACTACACATAAACTAGCTTGTCGGGGGCATAGTCCAGGCTCCCGAACTCAAAGCGAACCAAACTTGGGCTCAAATTGAAGATGGAGAAGTAAGCTACAGATGTAGAATGTTTGTTTGGGTCATAAGTTACTGCAGCATAAGTGAAAATGGAGATTACTACTGCTGTCCTGCAGTCCCTGCACAGGACTGCTCTTCTAGGCGACCTTCTAATGTGCATAATTTGAACATCCAAACTCGGACTCCAATGAAACGAAGTTCCAAGCGTTGAAAATGAAGTTCAAAGTGTTCATAATGAGACTGGCTTCAGTCCTGAATTGGTTCCATGTCTCCATTCAATCCACATAGGAACTGGTAAACACAGAAAATGCTGCTGCTGTTTACTCAAAACTCTATAAAACAAGATTTCAGTCTACTCATCTTTGAAAGGAATTTACCCACTCTGTGGCTGGCAAGTAACAACAAACACTTGACAAAAAGAAAGAACATGGATAACTCTCAAATCATAAGATCTCAGGAAGAACTAAATCAACACATGATTGTTCATTTAATGACCAATTCTAATCTCGCAGATGATAATAAAATCAATATCATCAGGTTCAGTACTCCCTCCTAAATTCCAACACATTCAATTAGACATCTTATCTCAAAATACACATATTAAGCAAACTTATACATGAAAACTCTTGTTTATCCTAGATACCAAGCCAAGATCTAGATAAAATCTAATCTATATAATATATATGTATATATGCATCAAGAACAAATAAATAGCAAAATTGAAGGGGAAGATATCAAACTGGATTCAGCTAAGGCTTAGTTTGGTTCGGGACTGGATGAGGCTGGAAAACAGACACAGGATGTTGCTGCTAGCTGCTGTCCTCTCCATGCTGCCCTATTCTTCTTCTGAACGTCGCCAAGGGAAAACAGAGAGATTATTGGAGATGGGGAGTAAGGAATCAAAGGGGGTTTGGAGTGGGAAATGGGGAGAAATCAAAAGCAAACCGTAGGACCAACTATCGATGCCTTCATTGAATAGGATCTTCAGGGATTAAGGGGTGGTAGTTAGGGCTTTTGTGAAGTGAAAATTCGCAACCACAGAAGAAAGAGAAGGTAAGAGCTGAAACTTGCACAACTTTGTCAGGAAAAAAATAAAAAAATAAAAAATTGGAAGAATGTTTGGTCCCAATATGCAGGTAATCCACTTCCAGACACCTGATTTTAGTATCAGTAATTTACCAGAATTGTGACAAGCAAAATTCATACATATTATGCAACAATGACGGTTTAGAAAGATCCATAAAGAGTATATGACAACCAATTAACAAAGAGAAAAAAAAAAGCCAAATAACAAAATTCTTTTCAAGATGTTTCTACCTTACATGCACACATCAACCAAACCTCACATGATTAAGCCACAGACTCATGTCTAAGAGAAGAACATTACACATACTGGCATATATCAAAGCTCAAAATCGTTTTATAATTAGGACTCCATATTACAGCAGAAAAAGACTGCTTCAGACAACCAGGGTATAAATTAACATATAACAGTATTCATAGTACAGAAATGTAGATAAAGGAACTACCTTATTGTGTGCTCAAAAAAATTGGATTACCAGAGACATCCACAATGAATCAGTCATCAACCTCTGCCTTGATTTCTTTTACAAGATCCTCCTTGTATTCTTCAAATGAACCTGGGAACTTCTCGACTGTTCCATCTTCAACAAGCCACAGTTCGCTCTTCTCTTCATCCTCACAAACCCGGGAGATTAACCGTGAGTCATGGCTCACCAAAACTACCCCACCAGTGAATTCTTCCAAAGCTTCAGCCAAAGCGTCAATGCTCTGCATGTCCAGGTGATTTGTGGGTTCATCTAGTAGGAGAATATGAGGCTTAGACATGGAGATTGAAGTAAAGACAACCCGAGCTTTTTGCCCACCAGAAAGTTTTGCTATCGGGGTGAGATGGTTATGACTTGGAAGCCCAAACTTCCCGAGCTTAGCACGAACTGTCTCCTGCTTGCTAGGCCCTTCTTGATCCGGATGAAGTCGGAGAAGGTATTGCACAGGATTCTCCTCCATCTGCAAAAGATCCACAAAGTGCTGCGAATACCTCCCAATCCTTAACTTCTGGCTCTTCCTCACCTCGCCCTCAATTGGCTCTAAATCCCCAGCAAGCAAATTAAGAAGAGTGGATTTTCCAGCCCCATTGGGTCCAACAATCGCAACCCTCGTCCCCATATCAATACCCACATCGACATTTGAAAGCTTAAAATCATCTCTATTTGGATAACTAAAGCTAACTTCAATAAGTTGCAACAATGGGGGAGTGAGTTCAGTAGGTTCTGGAAAGTGAAACTCCACATTGTAATCTCTCCACCTCTTGGGTGCCTCCGGTGGTGGCTCATCATCATCCTGAACAGCCTTATTCTTCCCCTTATTCTTCTTGGCCGCCTCCTTTGCCTCAAACTTCGCCCGATCCTTCACCTTATCTTGCTGAGCCTTACTCCCCGTCCTCCTTGCCGCCTTAATCTGCTTATCATAATTCTCAAACTTCTTATTCATCTCCTTCCTCTTCTGCTCATACCCCGACTCAAAATCATCAAAATTCCCCCTATAAAGATGCAACTTCAAATCATGTAAATGTATAATCTCCATACAAACCGTATTCAAAAAGTCCCGATCATGAGAAACAACGACCAACGTCTTCTTCCACCTACACAAATACTCTTCCAACCACAGCACTGCCCGCAAATCAAGATGATTCGTCGGCTCATCAAGCAACAAAAGCGTCGGCTGAATAAACAACGCCCTTGCAAGCGAAATCCTCATCCTCCACCCACCTGAAAACGACTTGGTAGCTCTCTTCTGCATCTCCTTTGTAAACCCTAACCCTGCCAAAATTTTCGAAGCCTGTGCCTCTGCTGCATCCGAACCCATCAGCTGCAACTTCTCATATATCTCCGCAAGCTTTTCCCCATCATCATCCTCACCATCCTCATTCCCTTCCCCCTTCTCGTTCAACAAAGCAGCTTCCTTTCTCAACTTAACCAACTCCTCATTCGCAGAAACCACCGCCTCCAACGCACTCCTATCATCCCCAACAATCTCCTGCTCCACCAACAACACATCAATATTCTTCGGCACTGGAATCTTCCGCCACGCCAGCAACTTCAACAAAGTCGACTTCCCCATCCCATTAGGTCCCACAAGACCGTACCTTTTCCCATGCGCAATCTTCACACTCGCATTCACCAAAAGCTCCTTCCCTCTCGCCGAAACCGAGAACCCATCAACCGAAATATCCTTAACATTCGCATCCGCAGCGGCTTCCCCATCGTTCTCAACAACACTAGATCTGCCACCCACTTTAACGGTGAACGCGTCCTTGTCGTCCTTCAAAGCTTCTCGCTTGGCGGTCTCGGCGTTGGCAGCGGCGATGCTGTCTTTCTTCTCCCGCTTCTTGATCTCTTTGTCGGAGATGGCGGAGGCGGAGAGATCGGCGGCGGCGGTGGATCTGTGGGGTTTAGAGAGTTGGTTTTGGAGATCTTGTTCGTCGAGTTCCTCGTCGGACGGGGGAAGGAGGTCGTCTTCGATGTAGTTGTTGGCGGGTTGGGGTTTTGATTTGGGTTTTTTGGAGGTGGAAGTGGACGGGGGTTTGGGTTTGGAGTCCATGGCAGCGAGCGCGGCGGAGACGGAGAGTTTCTCCCTCCTGGGGGCTTTGGTGGCGGCGCCGGCGCCGGCGGAGTCTTTTCGACCGATTAGGGTTTCTTGATTTGGGGATTTGTGGGGTTTTATTGAGGGGGGGAAGAAACCCTAATTTGGGAAGGGGAAGGAGACGGTGGGGAATTTGGGTAGAGACGTACAATTAGGACTTAGGAGTTAGGAGTTAGGGATGGAATAATCTGCACGGCATATTTATAAATAGGGAGATTATTATTCGATATAGGAATAGGAGTACTAGACTAGAGGGAGTTTAATTGGGCTAAGATTCGGGTCGGTTTGTTTGTTTTTGTTACTTTGACCCGTTTCTTTGACTGTGGTTAGACTCCGTTAGATGCTGTGGATTGGGGGAATTTTTTCCCAAACCGACCTATTTTTTGAAAGTTTTTTCCAAACCGACCTATTTTTCTTTTTAATTTTCAAAACGATCTACTCGGTCTTTGGAAGGCCGAGTCTTTCAAAGACGGCGCAGTCATTTTGGTAAATACTTTCGAAAGTAGGGTTAGTTTGGTAAATACTTTTAAAAATTGGATTATATTCATAAAACTTTCAGAATTAACTATAATTATTATAGTGAATATTATTGACCAAGGTGAGTTCTTGTCCTTCATTTAGGTGCATATTTTTCTCCACTAGTCACTGGAAAATAATTGCATCTTTTTCTTTGATTAACCGACTGAAATATTTGCTGCTGCATATCCTATCTCTCAATTCTTATCTACTGGTGTGATGGGTGTTGTCCTAAATCTAGAAAGAAAAGTATTATTGGGTCTAAAATCATAACATGCACGTGTTTAAAACTTTCAAGATCGTCTGAGCTAATTTCCTTAGTAAAACTCTATACTTTGTATGGTCTTTTTATTTTTTCATCTTTTGTTGTTATCTATTTGCCTTTTTATTACCAGGTTAATAGCTGAAAAATAAGGATACAATGATGCAGGTTATTTATTTTTCTAGTTGTAATCTATACAATATATTATGCTAACTCACTTTTGGTTCAAGTATTTTTTTAATTTTTTCTTTTTAAAACAAACAAAAAAAAAAGGATAACAAATATAAGAGGCAACTTCCCACTCCTTCTCCATCCAAATTTTGAAGTGCAATTATATTTCTTAATCAAACCTTAAAAAACAAGCAATATTGTATATATGTTATCGGGAGAATTTTTTTTCAAAAATAGTTCTTATAATTGTTCACTTTTCAAAAATTATGTGCAATGTATTATTACATAGTGTTATATTTAAAAATTATGTGTAATACAGTGGTAATTATGGAATTTGAATCCTCTTGGTGAATAATTCTCTAGAGACATTTACTGACCCATTTAACCATACATCTTGCATCAAAATGTATGCCCTCTGTTATGATCAACAAATGATCAACAAGATGTGTGGTTAAATGGGCGACTCTAGTGAATTAGTATTTCACTGGATAGGATTCAAATCTGTAATTGTGGTACATTAGTGCCATTATTTCACATGTTCTTCAACATAATTTTCAATTTATATTATTTTGCTTGGTTAGTTAAAACTTAAAAGTGATGATTTTGAATATCAGTATTGCTGCTTTATTTTCTTTATTATTAAGCCACTATTACCTACACTTTCCTATATTTTTATTTTGCAAGTGTTCTTTTGATGGTCATAATATTGTATTCTCTTGAATAGAAAATTTTGCCGTACTGACCCACTTTTTGAATTATTCACCAAGAGTGTATGGTTAAAGAGAATGACTACACATACAAGAGTTTTTATTCCAAACATACATTATAAATGCATTGGGCCCACTTCTCACTAAAAGACAAGGTTTAACATTGTCCTTTAGTGAGAAGTGTCCCCCATTATATTTATAATGTATGTTTGGGGTAAAAACTCATGTATATCTAGCATTTTAGCATAATATATTGTATAGATTACAACTAGAAAAATAAATAACCTGCATCATTGTATTCTTATTTTTCAGCTATTAACCTGGTAATAAAAAGGCAAATAGATAACAACAAAAGATGAAAAAATAAAAAGACCATACAAAGTATAGAGTTTTACTAAGGAAATTAGCTCAGACGATCTTGAAAGTTTTAAACACGTGCATGTTATGATTTTAGGCCCAATAATACTTTTCTTTTTAGATTTAGGACAACACCCATCACACCAGTAGATAAGAATTGAGAGATAGGATATGCAGCAGCAAATATTTCAGTCGGTTAATCAAAGAAAAAGATGCAATTATTTTCCAGTGACTAGTGGGAAGAAATATGCACCTAAATGAAGGACAAGAACTCACCTTGGTCAATAATATTCACTATAATAATTATAGTTAATTCAGAAAGTTTTTACGAATATAATCCACTTTTTGAAAGTATTTACCAAACTAACCCACTTTTGAAAGTATTTACCAAAATGACTCCGTTCAAAGACCGAGTAGATTGTTTTGGGAATTAAAAAGAAAAGTAGGTCGGTTTGGAAAAAACTTTCAAAAAATAGGTCGGTTTGGGAAAAAATTCGTGGATTGGGTAGTTATCTGAAACTCTGAGGTTTGTACCAGTTTCTTGATTTAGAAAGTGTTAGAGCATCCACAGTCGTTGAAGCCAAATTTTGGATATTTGGCAATTGAAAAATAGGAAAAAAAGAATGTTGTCACAGTCGTTGAAAGCTAAAATATAGCCGGACGGAAGATTATTATCCGTCCATTAAGAATGACGGAGTATAATCGTCCGTTCCAATTTTTTTTTTTTTTTTTTTTTTTTTTTTTTTTTTTTAATGCACTAGAAGACAAAAAATAATTTTAAAAAAAAAAAAAAAATCAAAAAGAGGCCTGGGACGGTTCATAATGCACCGTTATTTGTGTGGTGACGTGTACTTTTTTTGACTTTTTTTTTAATTTTATTTTAATGCACTAAACAACAAAAAAAAAAAAAAAAAACAAAAAAAGAACTGGGACGGTTCATAATGAACCGTTAATTAGGACGCACGGTGTGTTATATGCCGTCCCTGTTTAAGGCTTTTTTTTTTAAAAAAAAACGCACAGACGGTTAAATATGCACCGTCATTTTGAACGGACGGTTGATTATCACCCGTCTGTTGAATTTTTTTTTTGTTTTTTTTTTAGAGAAAAATGGTTAATCATTGACGAACGTACTTTTCGTACGAAACGGAGGATTATCTTCCGTCAATTAGGACGGACGGTTGATAATCTTGCGTCCTCTATATTTTGGAAATAGCCAAATCGTCTGCTATATTTGGCACGCGACTGTTCATCGTATACCCAAATTTTGGGTTTTTAGACAACGACTGCAGCTCGATTTTTTCTATATTTTCCAAATTTTGGGTATATAGCAAACGACTATGGATGCTCTTAGGGGAAGTTCCTCTTTAAGGATCGGCCAATTATTGATTTCACTGGAGGGAATAATCAGTATTGTTTATTTTATTCTTTATATAATCTATATAATAAACTCGCAGGGGCGGATTTGGCATGGGTCCAAGTAGTCCCAGGACCACCCAGAATTACAAAAAGTCTCCTAGTACTGATGGTAAATATCTTGGGTTATGTTCTAGCTGGTCCAGGATCGAATCCTGGCCACAGCAAAGATTTTTTTTTGCCAACAAATCTGGGCCTTTTTTATTTTATTTTTTTTAACCCACAGTAACACCATTGGCCTGTTAACCCTAATACCCTATTTACCTTTCATATTCCCAGCCGCCAACAACCCCTACTTCTACTATTCATCTTCCTCTTCCTCTAATCCTCTTCCCATATCTCTCTCACTCGAAGGCGGAAGGTCCCGAACCGCCGAACGGAACCCATTCCTCCTCTCCCGCTTCTCTCCACCACTCGCGAGTCGCGACACCCTCCCCCACCACTGCTCCCCTTCCCATCCGGATGGCACAAGTGTCGCACGTGCTCAAAGCCCTTCAGTTCCTCTCTCTCTTCTCCGTCACTACCTTTTCCTTTCCCCCTTGTTACTCTTACCCCCTCTTCCTTTTCGGCCAGTTCCTCAACTTCAGGTATTATTTTATATTTTAAAATATTTTTTGATGTTATTTATACCCATTTTCATAGTAATATTTGATTTGGGTTTTCATAGTAATATGTGTAGTCTTAAGTTTGTGCATAATGTTGTAGAGTTCATTGAAATTATTTGAGAAATTTTATTCAGCCGGGTTTGTTTGCTCATTGATAGAACAACGTTTCCCATACTGCACATTTTCTTCCAAAAGTAAAATATTGAGAAATGTTTGATTTTAAAATTTGTTGAGACGGATATGTTGGATGTTATGGAATGAATTATTAGGAGGAAGATGGCCCCTTTTTGGAGTCACAGAAAGGATTATTTGCATCGAAATGTTGTCTTCTCACTTCTAGTAGTCCATTCAATTACATCTATTGCATCAGTTTTTAATAGTGAACTCCTCTAATAATTATGGTGCGAAGAATTGAACTCTATTTTTGTGATATCATTTTATGTGAAATGGAAGTCTTTGATTTTCATTGATTAAGGCTATGTTAATGAACAAAGTTCAGTCTGGACTACTGTCTCATAACTCTAGAACACTCTAATTATTCTAACTTTAGCATGTTTGGGATGTCTAATCTAGAAAATAATTAGAAAACTTTAATTATTCTAACTCTAGAAAACTCTAATTATTCTAACTCTAGAAAACAAGAAACAAGAAAAGGTTAGAAAACTCTAATAAAACGTAAACAGGATGTCTAATCCTTGGCTTAATGATTGTCTAATCACTTTTGTGGAGAAGGAAGTGTTTAGCACAGTCGATAATTTAGATATAATTAAGCGTTTTCAGGCTATGAAGAAGAGGAGAGTTCAACTAAACTTGTAATAGAATTATATATATTTGATTCAAGTTGCAGCGTACTTCATTACGCCATTTTAACTATATGAGATATTATTACTTTATTTTTATTTATTTTTTTCTGTCGAGTTATATAATTATTTAATAGATAAAGGCACCCCCAGTTTTTAAATCCTAGATCCGCCCCTGTAATAAAGAGTAATGCTTTAGCCACTATCAATTTCACTACCATTCTCTTCACTACCTTAGGTGTCATACTTCTATTGGAGAGTTTCCCCACCTACTCTATCTTTTCCTACCTATTGGAGTGTGCCACCTAAGGTAGTGAAGAGAAATGTAGTGAAATTGGTAGTGGATGTAGCATTACTCATATAATAAATTACAAAGAAAGTTATCAGGTGGCTCACAATCAATCTCCACCAAAATCAAAGGCCCATATCAAACCTCACAAAACACATTTTTTCTTCAAAATTTCAAATCCCAATACCAAATTTTTCCCCATAAAAAAACTCATTATTTTATTACTATCTCTCTCTTCTCTCTTTACTTTTTTCATATTTCTCTCTCTCTCTCTATATATCTCTTTCCCATTCTTTCTTTATTTACTTAGAAATTTTGATTTTAAGATTTCGGTTTTGTAAAATTTCAGAATTTTTAATAGCAAATATTTCAACAATTAAATTTCATTATTTTTCACACTTAAAGTTCTAAGAAGTTATATTTTATACCCCTATTTATAATTATTTTTCAACATAGACTTTTATTTATAACTAATTATTGTCATACTATTCAAACTTGAGCTACATAATTATTGTTTTACTATTTACATGACTTTTCGTGTTTTGTATCGTTCCGAAGACGTGCCGTAGGCACGTGCCCACGGGCAAATCTAGTCTATATAATAAAACACAAAGAAAACTATCAAATGACTATCCTTCAATCTTCTCAAAAATCAAAGGTCCAGATCTAATCTCATAAAACATATTTTCTTCCCAAAAGTTTTTCACCAAAACTCAAATTCAAATCCCCCACTCAAAACAACTCATATATTTATTTAAATTTTTTTTTTCTCTCTCTTTCCCTCCCTTTTCTATTTACAAAATTAAGAAAATAAAATTTTAAATATTTTTAAAAAATTAAAAAATTAAAAATTTTAAAAATAATTCAAAAAAAAACATATAATATGTTTTTTGCCAGACCCCCAAAAGTTTCTCATATAATATGTTTGTTACTTCAATTAATTTGCTGGACCTCCAAAATTATTTTATATGATCAAATAAGGTGCACAGTTCCGAAGACGTGCCGTAGACACACATGCCCACGGGCAAATCTAGTATGCTTATAAAATATCAAGTAGTATAGAGATCGTTTAATCATATTTTAAGTGATTGCAAAATAAATAATTTTTCAACAATATAACAAAGGGCACATATGGAAAAGAGAACCTCCATACAACTTGATTTTTCATATTTACTCATTTTAAGACATTATAAATTTTTGAATAATTTTAATCTCGTCTATATAAATTTTCACAATATGAGTATAATAAATTTGTGAAAGCTGATTTTCATTCTATAAATATAAGACTGCTTTTCCTTGAGAGGAATTTTATCTTTTTGTATACTTGGATTGAGCCTAGATTACAAAATTTCCCCTCTTGACTTTGATTTGCGTGAGAGTTTTTATCAACCCTGATATGTCTAAATGATACTCCACTATTTAACAAGTTTAGGGTCACCAAACCGAAAGGACACAAATTTTGAGATTGGAATATCTGACATCGTATCATATTCATTTTAATTTTTTTTGGCAGTAGCCACCATTTTTTTATTTTTTTATGGGGCAACCGGCCATCACTATTTGTTGATGGATTTAATCTGACAAGGTTGGACCGGGCTTTTGTAACTAGAATTCTGCAGCTGATTGGATTGGAAATGGCAAGAGTACTGCCGCAAAATTTAAATTATTTCTGGAGTACTTCATGCCTCATTTGCATATTGGAAATGGCAACAGTACCGATTGATTTTTTAATTTTTTTTCCCCATCTTTGAACTTTCAACTTTCAACTCCCCCAAAATCTAGATCTGAAAATTCCTGGGGCAGCGGCAGCTAGGCAGCGTCGCCACCGCCCTGATGCGACCGTCCCCATCGTTCCCCCAACCTTGCCCTCCTCCCTGTCGCGCTCAGCACCCAGTCGAGACCAGGGGAGATCGCGGCGACGATGCTCCCCAGATCCATCGACGCTCCCCAGAACGCACGACGACGCTCGTTCGATGGCGAGCTCGCGGCGACGACCCCACACAACCGCCGCCATCGTTTCCGGAGACGCTCCCCAGATCGCGGCGACCCCACTCCGGTGCCGCCCCACTCCGTCGCCGTTATGAAGTCGCGCCGCCCTACTCCATCGCCCAGATCCGTGCTGTTCCTATCCATTTGGGTTGATTTGATTTGTTTTTTGGGGAATCTGGAAGCTAGGGTTTCGGGTTTCACTTCTTCTTTGCCGAAGAGATTGAGATTTGAGAGTGAGAAAACGATCCGACTTGTTCTTTGCGGTTTCCACCATGTCCACACTTTCTGGGCCAATCACGGCGATCTGCGGCTATGTTTTGGTTTTCGAGAGTTGGTAGCGCGTGCGAAGAAGTCGGGGTTTGATTCTCTCTTGCGTGTGAAGAAGTCGAGGGTTGGTAGTGCGTGTGTAGATGCCGGGAGTTAGGTTATCTTGCACGATTGTGGAGCTTGGGGCCAAAGATGGGGTCCCTCAGTGATGTGCGCTCACTTGTCCCAACTTTCGGGGTGCTTGCATATCGATGGCGCCTCCCCAGCCAGCAGATCTAGACGCGACTCCCACAGTGGGGAGATCGCGCCACCTTCGGCTCGGAGATGACGACCTTCTCGCGGCACCGCCGCCAGGGGAGCCCCCACGGACTGCCCCCCCTCCAGATAGCAGAGTTCATCCTACGGCGCGCCAAGGCACTTCGACTGCAGAGTTTGTCGGCTCGCCGATCGTGGACGTCTTCGTCCCGCCAAAGCATCCTCCCGCGCCTTTGGTAGCAATCGCCACCGATCTGGCCGATGGCGAGGTGGCCCCCCCCCCCCCCCCTGCGCGCGTGCCTCACATTGCTTTCCGACTTTGGAGGTGGAGAGCTCCCACGGTGGGGAGATCCAGGTACACTTGCGGTGGGGTAGATTTACTGTTAGAGTTGGGGAGTGTGAAGTTTGCACGATTGTGGGGCTTGGGCCCGTAGATGGGGTCCCCCCATGTTGTGCGCTTACTTGTTTCAGCTTCTGGGGTGTCCAACGACGTCGCCGGTGCAGTCTTCACAACGCCTATTATCTGGCTATTGAGCTTCCTCCAACTTAGATCATTGTCTCATAGCAGCGTCGCCGCTTTCCTCGATTTGGGAGTAAAGAGTCGAGATGAGTCTATGTGGTGAGAAATCGCCTGAGAGAGCAAGAGCGTGAGAGAGGTAAAAATATCCTCTCCACGGCTCTCCCTTAGAGAGTGGTTCTTTTGGTGGGGTGAGCGAGATAGTTGTTTGGTGAGAAATCGCCGGTGAAAGCACAATCGTGAGAGAGGTAAAGGTATCATCTTTACGGCTATCTCTTTGGTAGCGGCTGTGGGAGCTGTTGGCGCGTTTGTAGGATGAATAATGGAGATGGTGGGAGGGTGCGGTTGTTGTGCTTGTGCCGTAATTCGGCCTACGGAGCTTGGGCACAAAGATGGGTCCCCCCGCGAGGAGAAGGCAGGGATCGACGGGTGATAAAAGCCTGTCATACTAGTTTCAGGTAGGTGTGCACATGCCGTGGAGGCAGTGTACGAAGCTAAACTGACGTACATACAATTTAGCGGGTCCGAATTGTCGACCCACCCTCCAAGGTTGTTGGAGGGATCTGTTGTTTGTACGGATCATGTTGCTTCATGTATGTTTTATTTTCTGTCTAGTCCAGTTCTCTGGTTTTTATCGTTAATTTCTTATTAATGAAACAGGATGACCAGATTTCACATTGTCCTTCGCACAAAAAAACAGTACCGATTTTTTGTGACAAAAGATATGGGGGAAAAAGTATAGCAACAACAGATAATAAGAATGCTGAGGATGTAATTTATATCTTGCAGCAACAGAGAATAATAAGCCTGATACCGATGAAGATAACTTGGGACTGGGGAGAAGGTCCCTTTACTTTTCCTCTTACATGAGATTTACCTCCAGCAATCTTCGGAGATATATAATGTAACGGTAGGCAATCCATATTGATTTCAATTATTTACGGTGGCAGTGAAGCTTCTAACACCAATATGATATAAATTGTTCTTTAGGCATAAGTAGCCAATACACCAAGGGGGGCAAACATACAATATAGCTATCTTTATGCAGGATAGTAGTATGAAGAGAGAACCCCTTGAGCAACACTTTGAACTAACCAGTTTCAATAACATCTGGGACAAATCCATCTCATTAACAGCTTGATGGTCTCTCATATGTTGGCGGCAAGGATGGACAATTTTCATTCATATTGGCATATGGCTCTATGGTGTTATATTGAGGTAACTCCATTCGGTACTCCCCGAGTATCTGACAGAAGGGCAGGTCTTCACCTTCAACATTGCACCAGCTTACCTTACTCATATCATGCATCTTATTTCTTTTTGGGCTACAACTGCCGCCACAGGAGTGGGAGGGAGGATTGCCAGAGTCTTCCAGGTGGAGGATTTTGATGATGAAGAGGTAGAGTTTGGGCCGACACTGAACTGAGGGGCGGCGCCATCCATCCTCATCAGAGTCTCAATAGCTGCAGTCTCTGCTAGTTCGCTTTAGGCCTACTGTACTTTTGATTGTTTTTTATGTATGGAGGATTAGACCCACCCCCTAGGGTTTTGTTGGGGGTTTATATTTTATTTACTGCACTGTATTTTATTTCCTGCTCTGTACTTTTGTATCTCTCCCGGTACGCCGGGGTTGTTTTATTAATTTCTTATTAATGAAACAGGGTGGCATTATTCCACCTTCTTCCTCGGAAAAAAAAAAAAAAAAAACATTGCACCAGCTTGGAAGTCCCGTTTTATTGTTCTCGAAAATCTTCAGCATATATGCATCACGAATCTGTCAAAAAAAAGTGACAAGTCATTATAAGATATCTGATTCTGTGAGAAGCCTTCAGATTTTGAATTGTCTGCTCCTCTCCACAACTACTAAAACAAAAGTGGATCCCATATCATTATTTAGCTTGTTATTCAATTTTAACCCTTCAAAACTTTATACATCTACATGCACTAGTTCAAGTAGTCCATGTAACAAATGGGAGTTAACTAATATCAATGTAACGCATGGAGATAAAGAGTAATGCTAGAGCCACTACCAATTTCACTACATTTCTCTTTACTACCTTATGTGGCACATTCCAATAGGTAAGGAATAATAGAGTAGGTGGGAGAACTCTCCAATAGAAGTATGCCACCTAAGGTAGTGAAAGAAATGGTAGTGAAATTGGTAGTGGCTAAAGCATTACTCGGAGATAAACCCACCGTTTTAATGACAAAAAAAGAAGAAAGAAAATAATTAAAATAAATAAAAAGGAAAAAAAAAAGGGAATAACTAAATCACTCCTTTAGTCTGATGATCCACAAATAATGCTTAAAAAACTTACTCTCAAATCAATGTCAAGTTCATCTATTAATTATTATTAAGAAGGTGTAAAGAACTTTGTATTAACAACTCGTGAATTGCATCTCCAGGAGCATGAGATATTCAAAAGGGTTCACTGAAAACAAAACCCTTCCATATGTTAAAAGGGTTTCATTTACCGACCCTCGACTATTAGCACTTAATGAAGAAGAGAGATTGTAAATAACTTGATTGATTTGTTATTAGAATGTGGTATTATATATATACAACATACCAGATCTGATATTGGAGTAAATCAAGCTAACAAATTCCTACTGATTCTCCACTAATCAAGCTATCAACAGACTTACCAAAACTGAATATATTCCTACTGATTCTCCACTAATCAAGCTATCAACAGATTTACCAAAACTGAATATATTCCTACTGATTCTCCACTAATCAAGCTGTCAATCTAATTATTATTGTTGATATCCTCCCGCAAGTTGTATAATCTGGAAGAGAGATGCAACTTGGACAGTAAGGACTCGAACCGAGGACGAAGCAGTGGTTTTGTTAGAATATCAGCAAGCTGATCATCAGTAGACACAAAAGACACTCGAAACCTGCCATGTTGGACATTTTCTCGAACAAAGTGATAGGCTAAGGCTATGTGTTTCATCCGAGAGTGGAAAACAGGATTAGCACTTAGATTTGTGGCACCGAGATTGTCGCAATATATAACCGGATTGGTAGTGGGTGTGTGACCAAGTTCTGTAAACAAGGAAAGGACCCATAGTAGCTCACTAGCCGTGTCAGCTAGCACTGGTAACGGGTCGGGTAGCTCAATACCCGGACCCGGACCCGGTCATTGACGGGTCCAAATACTGGACCCGGACTTAGACCCATGAAATTCGGGTCCGGGTCCGGGTCCGGTTCCCCACAAGAAATGTTACCCGTTCGCTTTCGGGTCCGGATCCGGGTCCGGGTCCTATTTCTAATCACAGGTCCGGTTCGGTTCCGGGTCTTTAAAGCAAAGCAAACAGCATTGATTGAAACCTTGTGTAAGTCAGTCCTCTCCTTCAATTGAAATGAAGAGAGGTGAGGTGTCAGTATCAGCAATTGAAACCTTAATGGCCTGCCAATATCTTGAATTCCAACTGGGTGATGTAGGGCCACAGCAAGTAAAATTCATTCAGCAATGTTGTGTCATTTATCCTGCAGAAGTTACATTGTTGAGTTTAGATTCAGAAGATGCACTGTTAGTTTCATCAAGCCAAACATGAAGAATCATTCATGTAATGTACACAGAGATATATAATTGTGTCGACAATCACCACAAAACCTGAACTTACTCTTTTAAATGTACGAATTAATAATTCCAAAAGGACTTGTTGTTATCGGCCTTTGTCATCGTTTGGCATCCAATTCACGATCACATGTATATATGTGCAATGCAAATGCCAAATACCTAGTAAAATACATGCTGATAGTGCATGTACTATCTTCATTTTGATGGTTGTTAGGTTCGACTAGTCTCCGTATTTTTCAACTTGTAGGCATCAACATATATCTCTGATTCTAGCAGATCCATTACTCTGAGATCATCCTCATCTTCCAGAGCATCAGTGATCTCCTCGGATATATATATCCTACATCAACCCAAACAGCATTGATTTAAGTTTTCTCGATCAAAGGCTTTCTTATTTGTATAATGTAACTTCTGATAACAAAATATTGGTTCAGAACTTGGTTCAAAATTTCAAGACATGTTCCAGACTAATAGGTAGTTACAGATAAAAGTTCTCTCGTTGTGCTATAAGATCATGATGATGCATACAACTGTGATTGCCTTTTAATCTCAAAAGTCGCAACTAGAGAAGGTAGTGCTGATTGTCACCACAAAAATTGCCTAGAGTCAGAAAACTTAAATGTCTTTTTTTTTCAAAATGAAGGAAAATGACATTGCAAATTTTTGGAGATAACAGTTAACAAGTAAGAATTTACTGGCAGAATATAAGGGTTAATTTAACATGGGATAGAATCTAGTAACAACCATTGCGGTTGACAGCATCAATGAATTGCAACGCGTTCTGTTTATCAAAGAAATTCACAAGTACAGGCATTCCCAAACAGTAGTAGATGAGTACCAAGCATCAAAGAAATTCACAAGTACATACTTTGCTGTTTGGTTTCAATCAATGCTGTTTCAATCAATGTTGTTCCCTTCAAACCTGCCTCCTAGCCCTCCGACTACAGATCCATCCCAGGACCAAATCAGTGCCTTTTCACAACCAGTAGCATTATGAAGTATCTCACTGTTTGTTCATTATGAAGTAGGTTTAGGGACGGGTCGGGTCCGGGTCGGGTCCGCTTCGTTTTTTGTTTATTTTTCTATTGCGGGTCCGGATCCGGGTCCGGGTCGGGTCCAATTTTAGGGGACCCAGACCCGACCCGAAATTTCAACGGGTAGTAATTTAGGACCCATACTCTACCCAAATTAGATCGGGTCGGTTCCGGTCCAACGCCGGGTCCGGGTCGGGTCCGGGTCCGGTCCGGGTTTCGGGTTTTAATACCAATGCTAGTGTCAGCTAAGGCTTTGTACTCTGCTTCTGTTGATGATCGAGCAACAGATCGTTGTTTTCGGGAGCTCCAAGAGATGGGAGTGCTGCCGAGATACAACAAATAACCAGTTGTTGAAATATAATCATCCTTGTCGCCCGCCCAATCCGCATCCGAGTAGGCATAAAAATTCAGCGGAGCAGTTGCCGAAATGAATACTCCTTTGTCACAAGAGCCCGCCAGATATCGGAGCACTCTTTTGAGTGCAGACCAATGCGTCGTTCGTGGGTTCTGCATGAACTGTGCAAGTTTGTTGGTGCTGAAAGCAATATCTGGGCGAGTAAGACTCAAATATTGGAGACTTCCAACGAGTGCTCGGTACTCAGTTGGGGAAGGCTGGAGGTAACCTGAATCCTTGAGTAATGGAACACTAGCAGACAAGGGAGTGGATGCCGGTTTCGTATCTGCCATGCCAGATTTATGTAGCAGATCAGTGATATATTTTCTTTGTGAAAGAAACATACCTGCAGTGGAAGGAATTACTTCAACACCCAAGAAATAGCTAAGACAACCAAGTTCTTTTAATGAAAAACGAGCAGCGAGTGTGGCAATGAGTTTAGACAACTCGGCAGAGGAGCTCCCAGTGACAATTATATCGTCAACATACACTAATAAGTACAGTGTAACACTCAGTTTTTGGTAGATGAAGAGAGAAGCATCTGCAGTTGAATTTACGAAGCCAAGGGAGAGCAGGAATACTCGGAGCTCCGTGTACCAGGCGCGGGGTGCCTGCTTTAGTCCATAGAGTGCCTTTTTGAGGCGACAGACATGATCCGGGAAGTCTTTGTTGACGAAACCAGGTGGTTGTATCATGAAGACTTCCTCCTTGAGTGTCCCCTGAAGGAACGCATTGTTGATATCAAGCTGACGTATGGACCAACCCTGGCGAATTGCAAGTGTTAGGACGACTCGAATGGTTACCGGTTTAACAACTGGGCTGAATGTTTCCGTATAGTCCCAACCAGGGCGTTGGTGAAACCCTTTGGCAACTAACCGAGCCTTGTAACGATCAATCGATCCATCCGGATTCCGTTTGATTCTGAATACCCATTTACAGCCAACCAAATTCTGAGCAGAGGACCGACTAACAAGATCCCAAGTGTTGTTGCGGTGTAAGGCATCAAATTCATCTTGCATGGCTGAGCGCCAATCAGGGTCGCGAAGAGCCTAGGTGATGGTGCTGGGTTCGATGGGAGAGGAGGGTCGGACATGGAGGTTGAGCTTGTTGATGGGTTTGACGATGTTGTTTTGAAACCGGGTGATGATCCCACCGCCATTGGGTTTCTGTCTCTTGACAACGGGTTGGGTTGGTGGGGCAGGAAGTTGTGGAAATGGTTGGGAGATTGAACTGGAGGATTGAGTGGTGTGGGTGGGTTCGTTTGAGGGTGATGATTGAGCCGGATTTGGTGGATGGGTGATGGAGGGAGAGGGAGTGGCAGCGGATAAGTCTTCAGGACTGTTTAGAGTGGTACTCACCGTGGGTTGGTCTATGGGCTGTAAAATAGAGAGTTGGAGTGGGCCTGTTTGTTGCTCTACACTTGAATTGGATTGAGCCACTAGAGAGCTGAACGGGAATTCAGATTCGACGAACTTCACATGGCGAGAAGTGTAAATCCTTCCTATTTTGCTTGTTTCTTTTTGTATATAGTGTGTTTTTCTTCTTTGTCGTGGACACTAAATTCTGTTCTTATTGCTATTTCGTAATTTGTAATTATTTCTTTCAGACCTAAGGTTCGTTATGCTGAGGTTTCTTCAGTTCTTTTATCATCAATTGGTCTTCAAATTTCTTATATTATTTCATTCTTCTTCCTTTAGCCCATTCCACCATTTTGCTACTACTTCTATAAAGGTAGCTTCTATAAATTTCTCAAATGTGTATCCTGAAAGATTTAGCCTAAATCATACTATTAGTGAGGCCTTTACCTATTCTTCTTTTGTTCTATCTACGTCTTTTATGCAGTCTAGATCTAGTCATTCTCTATTTCATGCTATTCCTTTTTCGTAGTGTTCTGTTGGTTCATATTTTGGGGGTTTTTTTTCTTTATCTTTTCCTAACTTATTATTTTTTGTGTTTTGCAATTTCCATGGCAATTGATAAGGTCTTTTGTTGGGTGGTGGTCTTAAGATTTCGTACATATCGGTTTGAGTTCCTGTAGGTTTTACTATAATCTTTTCTTTATCTCGATCCATTTTTATTTCTTCCTTCGTTATATCTAGGTTTTTTAAGGCTTCCTCTACTTCCACTGAATTGAGATTTGTCATTAAATCTTCTATTTCTAAAATATTTATATTAAGTTTTGTTATAATTTCTAACTCCTTCATATCTAGTTCTTTTATGTTCTTATTTATGATTTTTAAATATTTTCTTATAATTCTACAAACTCAGGACCATTGCAATCTTGTTCCAACTCTTATATGTTTATCATATAAATTTCTTGTCCTATATTTGGATTTAATCCTACTACTCCATTGGCCATACTTAGCCTAATATTTTGTATGCTAGTAGGTGTTGTTAATACCAACTTGCTTCTTCATTTCTGTAATCTAATACTTTGTATGCTATCTCTTTTTGTATTTTCTTAGGTAGTTTATTAGTTATTTTACTTGTTATTAACAAATATTCTGATATTTTCCTATCGGTAATATGCTTTATTTCTGTTAATTTTCTATCAATGTATCTAATTTTAAATTATGAAAGATTTTTTAATTTTAGTTTCTTTATTTTCTGTGAAATATCCAATTTTTATTAGGTTAAGAGATATTATAGTTTATGATTTCTAAAGCATGGTTATATAGAAAGTTTTGTTTTAGGTTATTTATTATTATATTAACAGAGTTAGTTAGGTATAATATTTTGTGAAAGTGGGTCAATTGGCAAAATGTTTTGAAAAGTGAGTTGGTTTGCTAAATATTTATTGAAAGTGGGTTAGTAGAGTTCACTCGACTACTCGAGATACAAACTACCAAAAAGACAAAGAAAATCTTCATCTGAAAACACTTGCCGAATCCAATTACTGTCGGTCATCTGTAACTATCTAACGGCAGGGTTTTTGTTGCTAAACTGCATTTGGATAGGGTATGCATGGGTTCCAAACTTTTCTCCAATTGCATAAGAACTCAAAAATAGAAAAAAGTTCCATACGGAAAAAACCTTTCCCATTAGTGAATACCAATCGAATGTAATTCCGCGAGCAATCGTCTTCAACCTTTCAACCTACCAATGTCATTCTCCATATATAAACCCCTATCAACTTTCAACTCATACCCCAAAAACCAAGAAGCTAAGAAGAGCCATGGCCACCACATCCAGCAATCCCCTCCCTCTAGAAAACCGCACTGCCATTGTGACCGGCGGCTCCCGTGGCATCGGCCGTGCCATCTCCCTCCACCTTGCCTCCCTCGGTGCCAACATCGTCATCAACTACTACTCCAATTCCACTGCCGCCGACCTCCTCCTCTCCCAACTCAATTCCTCCTCCCCACGCGCGGTCGCCTTCCAAGCCAACATCTCCGAACCTGCCGCCGTTAAGTCCCTCTTCGACTTTGCTGAATCCACCTTCTTACGAGCCCCCCACATCTTAATCACCTGCGCAGGAGTCGTTGTCCCTAACACCCCCACCCTTGCCAACACCACTGTCGACGAGTGGGACAAAGTCTTCAGCGTCAATGCACGTGGCACCTTCCTCTGCTGTAAGGAAGCGGCTAACCGAATGGCTCGTGGAGGGGGTGGTAGAATTGTGAATTTCTCATCGTCAATGAATGCAAAACCACTGCCAGGTTTTGGGGCGTCGTCGGCAGCAAAGGCTGCGGTGGAGGCAATGACGAGGTTTTTGGCGAAGGAGCTGAAGGGGACTGGGATTACTGCAAACTGCGTGGCACCGGGACCGGTGGTGACGGAGATATTCGGGGCGTTGATGGATGATGGGCCGTTGAGGATGGCGGTGGATGAGTGCCCGATGGGGAGGTTGGGGGAGGCCAAGGACGTGGCGGCAGTGGTCGGGTTTTTGGTTACGGACGAGGCTGAGTGGGTTAACGGTCAGGTTATTCGAGTTAACGGTGGTTATGCTTAATTCAGAATGAGAGTATATAGGTTTATGTATAATAAATGACTAGCATGAATCTGGTGCGATGAACAAACATGCAATTCAGTTCATGGAGTTATACTTTACGTCATAATAAGATAAAGAGCGCGTCCAATATATGTGGTTGTGAATTTACGAGGCACATATTAAGAATTGAGAACCTGTGCATGCAACATATGTGTTAAAGATTAAAAAAAGGAAATCTAGTAGTGTGATTGTTGAGCTGGTTTACTATGAGAATTATATGAGAATTATGTAGACCGTGTGTTATGATACCATCTAATAAACTTGATTAATTGATGGAAGTTGATTTATGTGGCATATCTATTCTGACCTAGTATGGTGCATGATGATGAACCAAATCTTACAAAACTTGAAGCAAGTCAAAGAGTTTTGGTGATACAGATGATTAATTAGAAATTAATTTGAAGTGATAACGAGAAAAAATTAAATTCATTATTATTATTCATTCTAAGAGGGAGATATGTTTATTGTTATCTGCACTGCACTGGTGTCGATGGAAGAAAAAAAAACCTTGTAAAAATATATTTACCAAACTAACACCAAGCTTTTATTTAACAAATCTCACGTGACTTCTAACACTAATAAGCTTCTCGTAAACTGCACCGACCGCCCAAAATCCGAATTTGTTACCAATTGACCCACCTTTGAAAGTATTTACCAAACTAACCCACTTTCGAAAGTATTTACCAAAATAACCCACTCGATATCCTAGATGGCGAGCTTGGTTAAAACCTCATTGCTATCTGTGATAGCGAGTGTATGATTATGTGTTTCAAGAAAAACATCAATTATAGACTCGCTATCTTACATAGCGAGTGTGTTTGTACCACACTCACTAACTGAGATAGCGAGTGTAAGGTCTTGATGAAAAATTCCCCAATTGACACTAGCTATCTGAGTTAGCCAGTGCTTTTGTACTAAACTCGTTAACTGAGATAGCGAGTGTCGATTGGAAAAATTTTAAAGACTTGCTATTTCGCTCTCCCTCTGTAACCCCTGTTTCCGATTATACGGATTTTTATTTCTTTTTTCTCTATGCATTCTTGTATTTCAATTTTCGTATAAATTCTTTCCGATGCATTTAAATCCTTTTGAATCTCCTATTGAAACTCAAATTTATATTCCAAACTAGAATATTGTCTCTCTTCTTTTTATTTTTTTTACTTTGAAGCCCAAGTTAATCCATACTATCGTTTTATTGATTATATTGAATTCATGAGAAGCCCAACAATTATTATTCAATTTATTATATTTAATTAAAATCCAAGCCCATCTCCTATTGGACTCTAATCCTAAACCCAAACCCACAAACCCATACACTCACCCGTATACAAATTTGTTCACATTCTCCTCAACTGCACAATTCCCCGTATCTCCCAATTCCCCACTATCTCCAACTACCCCTTAATTATATTATATTTTATTATTATTTTATAACCATCTCCCCCACTCTCTCTCCCCATCTCCCTCTCTCCCCCTCTGTTTCCCAAAACACCAACAGAACGAAACAGAGCTCACATTTCCCCCCACCACTTCGTCTTCCTTCGAGCTCGACCACCGTCTTCCTGATTGCCCAACCCCGAGCTCGACCACCCGAAGAACCCATTCCACTCGCTCCACCATTGCTGCTCGCCATTCCTCTCTTCCTCCTCGCAAGCGCTCCTGCTCGAGCGTCGCCCTCGCCAATCTCCGCACCACCCTCTTCAACTCCGACTGCGCCCCGCCAACAACAGCTCCCCATCGTCGTCATCCTCTTGCCCTCTTTCCCCACTCGACTGCCGCCTCCATCGCACATCATCAGCACCGCCGCTCGAGCCTTCCGCTCGACTCAATCGTCCACCCCCATTGAGGCGTCGCCATTGCATCCTCCACAGTCGAGCACCGTCGAGACCTCGCAACCTCCACCCAGCCTCGTCGTCCCTGTGATCCATTGCCAGCGTCGCCTCCTAGCCCCTCGTCGTCACCTTGTCGAAGCCCGTTCACCCCCTACGTCATCTCCCCTGTTTCGAGCGAAAATAGAGTCGTCGCTCACCTCGTTGTTGTCGTCGCTTCCCGACCGTAACACCACCGTCTTCAGTGCCGCCGCCTCACCGTGGTTCCGTTGCCGTCGTCTTGTGTGCCGCCAACCGTCGCCGAGTCCCGCAGTTCTCTCGCTCTCTCTGTCGAGAGGTTGAAGATGATATTTGATTGGTCCATTACGGTGTTTGGTGTTTTGGCACATGGGATCTGGATTGGTGTATGTTGTTTTGCTCTTGAATCCGCTGTGTTCGCTGATTACTCTTGCTATCTTGATTTGCTGTTTGGTTGCTGTTTGGATTTCGCCGTTTGGTGTTTTGCACGTAGCTCGCACGTGTTCTAGTGGATCGTCGCCCGGGATTCTGATCCCGTTATTCTCCCATATTCGGACTAATCTAATCGTCTACAAAAGGCAATTCCACTTGAACTCATCTAATTTTTCTAGTTCAAGTTTATTGACCTTCCGCAAGTAGTTCCCTTTAGTTATCTTAAATTTGCCTTGTGTACTTTCAGTTGGGAGTATCGAGGGTTTACACGAGCTAACCCGACGTACTCTTGACATCGTGCTATTATTTATTGACTCAAACCCAAACCTAAATACACATATGACATGAATAAATTAGTTAGAACTTGCATATGAGGAAAATATATTGTGATTGAATACATGTTGATTGATTGAGATCCTGTGACTTGAGCAATGACATAATAAATTGACTTGTACACTGTAAAATCTATTCTAATTGCTGTATATTAGTGTTAATACATTTCATGATACAATGATATGTTGATTATCCACTTTGATGAACTTATGATGATTCTTGTTATGGCTTGCTGCCTTGTCTGTCTTGTACAGAGGTTTCGACCGAGTTATAATAGGAATCAGTTAAAATGATATAAAGATGAATTGTAGCCCTAAGTGTCTAGTTGTCAATATCATCCAGAATTTTTGAATTTCGGATTGTAGCCTATGAGTTATCTCTGTTTTAGTGTTACTGTGTCGGCTGTTTTCAGATTCACTACTTCATGTATATTATTGTGCAATGCATCATGTTACTGCATTCTCATCATTCCCTTGACATTCTTATACACACTTGCATGGAAATGAATGACTTAATAATAAAATACTAAATAAGCTGGGGTAAATAAAGGTTAACTTAGTAGTGGATAGTCTCAGAAAATGTATTCGGTATGGCCTTATCATTATATCGTATTGACATGGAAGGAGGAGTATTAATTGTGAATTATTGAATGTTCACTGTAAATGATTGTTATTGACACTGAGTACACGTTCTGTAGATCCCACCACTATGTCTAAAACGTACACTATTTTGCGTGCACCGAATCTGTGGTATGGGACGCAGTAGTACGTGCATTAGATAGGAGAAACAACATACTAATAAACTTAAGTTGACACGTATATACTTTATCGTGACCATTGTTTATTGATACTGTTATTGCCTTTGTAATTTGATCTTGATTCATATTCCTTGATGAACTTTGTTCCTTTACTCTCTGCTTTTCACTACTTACTGTCCGTACTTGGTCTAAGGATAAATTATTCTTTCTTTTTATATGAACAAGTACAGGTGCACAAGGAGAATTACCAGAAGGTATTGGTGAGCAGTTCTTCTACGATTGGAGCAGGAGCTTGCCAGAAAATATTTGTTGTTTATTTCCAGTTGTTGGTTATTCAATTGGACTATTGCATGTTTAGTCTAAGTATTTGTTAATGTGATTATGTATTTATGCGTGGTTATGATTATTTCCTTGTCATGTTGTTGAGTTAAGACTGGTACAGCTTATGAATGATATGAGTTGGCGTACTTATATCATTCGCTGGGCCTCAGTTACGTGCATGTGTTCCCGTATTCTGGAAAGCGGGGCGTGACACCCTCACTTCTCTCTTTCCATTCTCTCTTTACCTCTGAAAGAAACTTAAAACGAACAAACCCTAGCCTCTCAAATTCGTTATTTCACTAACAAAATCCGTCCAAAATCTATTGATATTCAATTCATCACTCACAACCCTCTCTATTCTCATTCTCAAAACCCTAAACCCATAATCGAAGATCCCGAATTGCTCAATATTCCTGATCATAGATTTGAAGGTATGATTTGTATAACCTTTTATCCTGTACACTTAGGTAGATTAGATTGCGTGTCTCGTTTTTTTGTATAAATATGTATAGGTATGGATTATGATATTCCTATATGAAATTATTTTGGTGGTGAAATTATTCGTGACGCGAAGATAGGTTGTTGTTATAGTGCTGTTGATCCTAAAATAATTTGGGTAGTAGAACATGCACTTGTCAGAAATTTGAGTTGTATCATATTCCATGTTCCCACGTGCTGGCGGCTTGTGCATACCGTGCAATTGATTACAAGCCGTATGTCGATACATTTTATTCTACTAGTGCCTTAGCACACACATGGGCTTCTACCTTTAACCCGACACTAGATCCAACATATTGGCCTGTGCTTAGTGGACCACGCCTCATTGCTGATACGATCCTGCGTCGTTGTAGGAAAGGACGGACGAAGACCACGAAAATTCGTAATGACATGGATGTAAGAGACGGGACGAGCACGAGTACGGGGATGACTTGTTCCAAATGTGGTTTGAAAGGTCACAATATGCGCCGATGCCGAAAAAACTCAAGTCAAACTTCACAAAGCCGTGTATGAATTAAATTTCGCATTTAATTCAAACTCATGTTTAGGGTTATTATCTTTTGTATTACTTTGGTAATGGAATTTTGTCATGTATAATTTTGGTAACAAAGCGATTACATTTGTGGACTTTTATTATGTACTATTTTGGTTGTTTGAGTGTATGAATGCAAGGAAGACTGCTCTGAGATTTGAGATTGAGATTGAGATTGAGATGATATGAGATGTGAATTCTGTGAATTCTAAGGTTTGTCTGTGTTTGAGATGATATGAAAGTTTCATATTGAGAACTTCAAAATCTAGGTTGAGAATGTGAATGTTTGAGATGGATTCTATGAAATTTTATGTATACCGGAAAAAGTTTAAGAAGTTCACAAACTGTTTGTGAAGATACCGAGACTCTCTATCTCACATAACGACCCTGGTTCAAAGAGGGTCGCTAACTGAGATAGCGACTTTGGTTATTCCAAATTTTCTAGGAACTTTCAAGTCTCTGAAATTTAGAACTTCTCACAATCGCAATCTCAGATAGCGACCCTAGTTGAACACGGGTCGCTATCTGAGATAGTGACTGTGGTTATTCCAAATTTTTCAGAGACTTCAAAGTCTCTGTAAGTTAGAACTTTTCACAGTCGCTATCTCAGATAGCGGCCCTAGTTCAACTAGGGTCGCTATATGAGATAGTGACTGTGAGAAATTTATTTTTTCCAGAGACTTCAAAGTCTCTTGAAGTTACAAATCCTCACAATCGCTATCGCAGATAGCGACCCTAGTTGAACTAGGGTCGCTATCTGCGATAGCGATTGTGAGAAGTTCTAACTTCCAGAGACTTTGAAGTCTCTGAAAAATTTGGAATAACCACAATCGCTATCTCAGTTAACGACCCTCTTTGAACCAGGGTCGCTATCTGAGATAGCGATCCTAGGAATCTTCACAAATAGTATGTGAACTTCTTGAACTCTTCCCTGTATACATAAAATTTTACAAAATCCATCTCATATCATCTCAAACACACAGACAAGAATCAGAATTCACATAATTCACATCTCATATCATCTCAAATATCAGATTTCACAGAATTCACATCTCATATCATCTCAAATATCGGAATTCACAAAATTCACATCTCATTTCATCTCAAGCTCAGAATTCATATTCTCAAACCCACGCAATCTCAGAGTTTAAGTTATCTCATAATTGAAGTTATACAAACATGAATTTATGCAGACGTTCTCAAACACAAAAAAAAGGCAAACACAGACGTGAAGTTATACAAATTATACAGATATAGGAAAAAAAGTGGCAAACACAGACATGAAGTTATACAAGTCATACAAATACAGACAAAAAAAAGTAGACAGTCCATCTCATCGTCCCAAATTTATACAATTTCACAAAGATAACAAAATAAATAAAATTTACACAACAAATCTTCAATAGTTCACGGATTGGGGGTGAACAAGTTTGGGGGTCTCCTCGATCGTTTAGGATGCCTTGGAGTTGCATGAGTAAGTCCGAAAAAAGGAATGTGATCTTCATCATCTTCTCCGGGCTCATCGACATGCTCCTCCTCGCCTCGTTCCTCCAGTACTCTTTGTCGATATTGAGGTCTCAAGACCATTGTCTTTCGATGACCCGTTTGGTGCACCGGACCTGACAATATAGTGTACAACCTATTTCCTTCGCCAACGAGGTCAGCTTGTGCTCGACAAGAACTTAGCATTTTCGTGCAAACTTCTTCAGTGGTTCAACTACATTGCTTTTTAACACATTCGCGCATTCTTTTGCGTGAATATATGTTTGGGCCATCTGCATTCAAACAAAAAACATGTATTAAACACATAATCAATTTAACGCTCAATGTATATGTGTAATGTAAAATG
This sequence comes from Hemerocallis citrina, assembly GCA_017893485.1. Lineage (NCBI taxonomy): Eukaryota > Viridiplantae > Streptophyta > Magnoliopsida > Asparagales > Asphodelaceae > Hemerocallis > Hemerocallis citrina. The sequence goes on from JACEHZ010000390.1 coordinate 1,798,535, forward strand.
AATATACACAAACTAAAACTTACGAAATCCCGAATCAATGTTGACTTCGGTTGAAACATTGGTAAATGAACGGAGTGGTCGTCAGCTGGATCAGCGGCTCATTGTCAAGTCGGTACTTGCACACCCACAGACATTTGGGATGTAAGAGATATATAGAGCATAGTCATTCTCCGATACCACATCATATACAATCCATGAAAACCGGCATCGAATGGTGGAATATTAATAATCATGTGATCAAAACGGTGATTGTTCCATATATCTACGTGGGTATGCAAACAAGCGGCCCAATCGTGTTCGGGTTGTCGACCCATACCGGTTATACCATGCAAATCCGCATTAAACGGTTCTGCGACCAGAATATTTTGACGGAGGCCAAACTATCGAAGTACTCTATTGACGTAATAGGACTCTACGGTGCCGAAGTTGACAATATATGCTCTTGTCAACCACAGCTCATGAGTCACCGTGCACACATGTGGCAATCTCCGTAAACGTTCATCTGTATAAGGCTCCCACTCGACACACTCATCTGTCATCGTATCAAACTCGTCCCTGTAGTATGTCATGCATCGATTTGGGTTAGCCTTCCATGTTAGGGATCCGGTCCAGTATACACCATGTGGTGGTTTCATGTGCGGGTCATCGGGAACATACAACCACTTAGATGATTGCCTACTAACTACAGGTCTGCCGATATGTATGCGTTCCTAACTCCATACCTGTAACAACATCGGGCCGTTCATCTGGCTAGCACCAAGAGCGCATTTGCACAAACTCCGGTATAATGTAGCCAATGCTGCACTATCCTAACTGTACATCTCAACGGTTCCGAGATCAGCGATTAGAGGTAAGTACATAAGGGGAACAGAAATACCGGTGGAGTTCGGGAACATTACACCTCCGAACAATGACATAATATACACTCTGCAGTAGCACTGGACTTCAAAGTCGCTCGAATCTTCATTCAACTTATTGGCGAACATATCCTTCAACCATTTTAATTGAAAAGACTTTCCTACAATAGCCCTAGGATTCGGGTCAACCCCAAGATACTCTTTATCACGTCCCGCTTCCCAAAATACGGAATACGAGTGCGTGACGAAGCCCAGCAAATGATCTTAACATCATTCATAAGCTGTAAGATCGACTCAGCATCACAACAAGAATATAATAAGAGAGATATATATGACCAAGCATGCATGAATAATTTATTAGCAACGGAAACAACTAAAACACAACAATAATATCCAAAATAGTTTCAAGTCTGGATCAAATGTAAAACTCGAGAACATAAGCCCGTTACAAGTCTTAAGCAACAACAAATGAAATAACTCAATTACAAAACGAAATAATTAAAGAAAGCTTTTTCCATGCAAGACCTAGAACGTCTTCTCACCGATTCCAGCAGGTAACACGTCTCCAAAGTCTGGTTAATAAATATAAAAAGGGAAAAAGTAGAGAAAACAAGAGAAAATGCCCTTAGTGCAAGTTAGGAATACAAATAGTAAAAACGAGTACAAGTAAAGTGGAACAAGAATTGGAATCAGGAATGTAATAAGGATACAACAAGTAGTGGAAATCCAAGAACTAGCTAGCAAGGAGGACAACTCAAGTGAACAGGCTGGATGACAAATACTAACGGTGAAGCAAGTGACAAGTAAACCTGTAGGGATATCTAACCTCAAGTGACAAGTCTCGAGTCTAGTGTCAAGTAACAAGTATCAAGTATATTGTCTAGTATCAAGTCTCAAGTCTCAAGTCTAGTGTCAAATAATAAGTATCAACTCTCAAGTAACAAGTTGTCGAGTATCAGGTAACAAGTTGTCATGTTCAAGTTTCATGTTTCAAGTCTCATGTATCATGTTTCATGTATCATATCATCAAGTATCAAGTAACCGGTGTCATGTTCAAGTTTCATGTTCAAGTCTTGTAGTTATTACTATCTAGGTAGCACTTCATACATCCATATTTTTACTACATGGTTGCTACAGTCAATGCAATTTCGTTTAGACCTAGTAATGGATTTTATAGGGCGGCGTACTTAGGTATCAAGTATCAAGCAAGCACGGTTCATGAATACGAAAATAAATAACAAGTTCACGAAGCAAGTCCGTGAATACTAACAAGTTCAAGAACCACACAGTGGGTTCATGAATACAACAAGTTCATAAGCCAAGTAACTGACTCCATGAATACATCAAGTGCAACAAGTTCATGAACCGAGTACTGGGAAACACGGGCCCCCTTCCGAGTGCACTTACCTATATTGTCCACTATTATGGTCTTTTCCTTAAACCCCGGCTTATTAAATTTATTAATTTTTATCAAGCAAGTATACAAGTGTGTAAAACACGTCAAGAAGTCATAATCATGAACAGGGTTGAAACATTACTAATTAATTCTGAGAAAAATTGGGGATGTCCTATAGGGTGTCCAGCAACATCATATAAAGTTTCAAGTCAAACGCTTATTGATAACATAGTTAAATTAATTCGCAAACTAAAGGTGTGCAACAGTTTTGTAAATCTGCGTCCACCGATACAGCTGTAGTAAAACTGCGATAACTCCTAGACCGTAACTCTGAATTTGAAAAATTCGGAGGCTATCGACATCTAGACATCTAGATCTACATTTACTGCTCAGGGTTCGGGTTCAGGTTCTGATGTTAAAGGGGTCAAAATAGCATAACAAGATTCAGGACAGCAACATATGGGAATGTCTTACTAGTATAGGTTACATGAAATTTTGTTATTAGGCGTCTAGGTTAATGTATGATATAAATACGGGTAATGGTCATCAAAATAACAATTAATAATTATCTCTCAACTCATATGGGTGCAAGTTCATCACATACAAGACATAACACATATATACAAATCTAGGGGTCCTTAATTTCATGTGTCCATGTGTTCAGGGGATAAAACGAGTCCAAGTAGTTGTAATATAGTACAATGAAATTATTGTGACTCTTAAGATTATGAAATTGATGGAGATTAATATTTGATTAACAACGACAAGTCAAGGAGGAGTCACAATTTCTAACTATTTGTAGTATTTTCAAGGAATGCTTGTACTAGAACAAAAATGTGTATAAGAGGAATACTTGCCTTGATTGGATGACTATGAATCCAAACACGAACCAATACGGGATGAGGATCCCGAGAGACGAGGCACTAGCACGGACACACGTACGAACGAGACACGTATAAACACCCACACAAGATCGGATCCGGAGCGAATCTTGATGGAAGATCAAGATCGAGACAATCGAACGGCTGGATCTACTTCAATCCGAGTTGAAGATCAAGATCGAATGGATGGCTGAGATCTAATCTGATGCAGAAGATCAGATCTGATCAAATCAGATCTTGATCGAATCCGACGGTCCAGATCAACTCAATCCCCTTCTTCACTTTCCCTCCTTCTTCTTTACTGCAACAGAGAGGGGGGGAACCTCCGATGGCGACCACGACACGACGGTGGAAGGGTGTTCGCGGCGGCGACCGGTGGTGGTTGGCGACTACGTTGAGGGAAGCTCGACGTGGCGGCTACAGGCGGTGCAACGTGAGGAGCGACGCGGCGATGCCCTGTTTGGGTTCGAAAATAGGGGAGCGGGGGAAGGCGCAGGCTAGGCGCACTGCAGGCGAGCAGCGTCACGACAGGGGTCGCGAGGGGCTTCGACAATGGCATCGCAGTCGAAGGACACCAGGCGCAGGCTGGGGGTCACGACTGGTCGCGTGGGTGCAGCACAGCGGGAGGGAGACGGGGTGGTCTGGTTGCTGTCGGCGCTGCACTCGTGCGGCATGGCACGGCACGGCGAGGAAAGGAGCGTGTATGGGGGGTTGCGAGGGCGGTTGGCGTCGATTGCGGTGCGGTGGAGTCGCGATGGAGTCTGGTGGCGGCGGGGCTTCACTGCAGAAGTGGGAGAGCAGCGCATCGAGGGGAGGGTTGCGGCTATGATGGGGATGATGAGGCGGTTCGAAGGTGGTGGTCGGAGGGGATTCGGAGAGGCGGAAGGTGATGGAGTGGGGAAGGGATAGATGGGGGACGATATACAGTAGGGAAGAAAAGGGTTGGTGGTTCTGGGTTTCAACAGTAGGCTAGGGTTATAGGTTAGGGTTAGGGTTAGGTGTAGGTTTATATATTTAGGGTTATGGGTTTAGATGGATTTGGATCCAATAAGAGATGGGTATTGGGTTTTATTAAAAATACAATAGGAAAAATAAAATAACTAATAAAATGTAGGATTATATATCAATATATATATATATATATATATATATATATATATATATATATATATATATATATATATATATATATATATATATATATATATTGTACTTCAACATGAAAATTCTTTGAAATCGCTACCCATACAAAAATCAATAGAAATAGATTTTTAAATCAACGATCAAGATAATAATATTAATAACTACAATAATAATTTTTGATATGCATATCAAAATGAGACTTGAGATAAACAAGTTTAATAAAATCCAAATTGTAATAAAATAAGATACAAATAGCCGATCACTTCGAAAATAATCATTAAAGTTAGAATAAACTACTATTCGAAGAAAATACAGCTTTCGGTTCGGAAAGATTTTTTTAAAATGGAAGGCTCAATTCGAGTTTAAAATAATACTGAATTTATAATAAATCAAAATACGAAAAATATTCAGAAAATACGTGTTTGGGGAAACAGGGGTTACACTCTGTGATAAAAAACTCCGGATCGAAGTCCATCGTTCCTGTTACGACCTGTCCATTGACGAGAAGACCTGTGATCACTGCAACATCATGTAGTGTGACACCAATCTCCCCTACCGGCAAATGAAAGGAGTATGTCTTCGGACGCCAACATTCGAGAAGGGCGGTTAGAAGAGGACGATCGGCCTTAATTGAACTCATGAGGCCGATGTCGTACAACCCACAATCCCTTAACAACTCGTGTATACGTGGATGCATTGGCAAAGGGGCGTGTCCCCGAAAAGTACACTCCTTCGATTGTCCGTCCCACACGTTACGATGTTGGCCTTGCAATGTCAACAACCATGGGTCGAGATGATCGGGACCCACCGGTGGAACATAAGATGATGAAGAAGGCCCCGCCTCATTTGGGAAGAAGACAGGTCCGGTCGATTTGGCGAAGTAGACGGACCCGGCTCAACCTATACAACAAATAACAATACACATCAATTTCACAATATACTATTTTATTAACGCAAAATCAAATTAATCGAACAAATAAAATCATCTTACATTTGAGCGGCTTTGTCCACCACCACAACCACTATTTGGGGGTCGTCCATAACAAGCTCGTAGGCCCCCGCGGCCTCGGTTACTCGAGGGTTTACTACTCTCCCCTTCTTCATGAATACTCCGCGTTGTGCCATATCTAATAGCGATGAGAATTCTACAATTTTAAATGTATTTCGGCATATTCATATAATAGAATTGCATACTCTAAAAACAAACAATTTAACACCAATAATATACACATACCATAAATGAATAATTCAAAAATAATGTGGACAAATGTTTAATAATCATATTCTTATCAACAATATTCACATTCACATTCATAGACTTACACATATAATTTTACATAATCTTATTTTTTCACATTCACATTCACAAACTTTTACATTCAATATGCTCTCAACAATATTGTTTAAAACCAACATAAGCTACACCAATTCAACATGCTCTCAACAATAATATGGACAAATGTTTAATAATCATAATCACATTCATATCAATATGTATCAAAAGTTCTTATCATCAATTTAACATAAATAAAAGTTCTTATGAACAACTTTCACATATAATTAACCAACATTGCGTTCTAAATTTCTCAACCCCAATTAATATTTGGACTACACTAATCATCACACAAATCATCATTTCTTAACATTGCGTTCTAATTACGAAATCTAATTGAAAACAAAATTAATCTACAAATAAAATTAACCCAAAATCTAATTGCAAACGTATGTAAACTTACCAAACGATAGATGAGTACCTTTAGGATATACGGTTCACGAAATCCTCTTCGCCGTGAGTGCCACAATCCTCTTCACCGTTCACGAAATCAACCAAATTCGAGATCTACGGTGTTGGATTTAGAGTTTTGAGAGGGAGTAAAGAGAGTTGAGAGTGATGAAGTGAATTTGGAGTGATTTTGGATGAATTTTGTTGGGAAAAATCACGATTTGGGAGGCTAGGGTTTTGGGTTTCTTTTGAATTTGGGGGAGAGAGTGTCTTTCGATGAAGCGAGAGAGATCTGAGATAGCGAGTCTTTAAAGACTTAAGACTTCCTCAATCGACACTCCTTATCTCAGTTAGCGAGTGTGTTTAGCTAACTGAGTCAACGAGTCTAAGCCCAAGGATTTTTAACTTCGTCCCCAATCTACACTCACTATCTCAGTTAGCGAGTGTGATACAAAAGCACACGTTATCTGAGATAACGAGTATAAACTTGCTATTTTTTCTTCAAGGCCATGCACTCGCTATTTCAGTTAGCGAGTGTAGTACAAACACACTCGCTATCTGAGATAGCGAGTCTGGATTTTATATATTTTAAAAATTTTCTTTAAAGTGTGGAGAAACGCATAACCATACGCTAGCTATCTCAGATAGCGATGATGTTTTAACCAAACTCGCTATCTGAGTCGTTTTGGTAAATACTTTCGAAACTAGGTCAGTTTGGTAAATACTTTCAAAAAGTGGATCATTTTGGTAAAAAGTTCCCAAAATCCCAACGCTCGCGGCACATCCCACTATTCCCAGGGGCAAAACCGTAATATCCATCCAATTTTGAAAATTATTTCCAGTTTACAATCCCGCTTGCCCGCCGTCCCCTCCAATTAGAAAAACCCATCTCCCTTCTTCCTTCAATCCCAAATCCAACCCCCAATTTCTCTTCTTTTTCAAATTTAATTTCAAGAGAATTTCGACGATGTCGTCGTCTTCGTCCTTCTTGGAGTCGGGAGGAGGAAGCATCATGCATCACGCGTACAGTCGCAAGCAGAAATCACTGGGCCTTCTTTGCTCAAAGTAAGGATCCCCTCAATTTCCCCCAGATTTTCCCCCTTTTTTTGTTTTTAAAAATTTTTTTGGGGGGTTTTTGCAGTTTCGTTAGTTTGTACAATCGGGATGGGATCGATTCGGTTGGTTTAGACGATGCGGCGAGGAATCTGGGAGTGGAGAGGCGTCGGATCTATGATATTGTCAACGTTTTGGAGAGCGTCGGGGTTAGATCCATCTTTTGATTGCTTAATTGCGTGTTTTGATTCGTAATTTGTTCAAAATATTTATTTTTTCATGTGTTCGATTTAGTTATTGGCGAGGAAGGCCAAGAATCGGTACTCGTGGATCGGGTTTTCGGGAATTCCCAGGTCGTTGGATGTTCTTAGGGTAATTTTTGACAAGCCCATTTTTTTTTTTTTTTTTGTTTTTGGCCAAGTTATTAATTTGAATTTTCAGTTTTAATTTTAAAATTATTTTTTTTGTGTGGAAGAAAGTAGCTAATTATAATTGGTGGGGTGTTGTTGATTTGAACTCAGGAAGAGGCATTGAGGGAAAATGCTGGGGGTGTGATGGTTGAAAGGGTGGCTAGGAAAGTCGATGTAAGTTACCTTAATTGTGTTTCTTGATTTGTAATAAATTGATGTATCTGTTTAGAATAATAATAAAGCTTTCACAAAAAAAAATTTGGGGGGTTTTCGTATAGGATTTGGATGACGATGAAGACGATAAGTCGTTAGATCACAATGGAGATTGTGGAGAAGAGAAGCTGAATTCTTCTTCTAGCGGAAAGGCAAAATCTGGTATTGCTCCTCCACATAGAATTTAACCTTTAGTATTTTGCAATTTTGCCCTTGTGGATTGGTGAGATGATTGGGCAATCCAGTGGTTAAATTTATTTGGTCTTCTTTATAATTTGGTAAAAAAGGAATTTGGTGCCTATTCTGATTTGTTGTGAAAAAAATTCTTTTGCCTAGTTACAGATAATAGGAAGGAGAAGTCATTGGGCATGCTAACAGAGAATTTTGTGAAGCTGTTCCTTTGTTCAGATGTAAGCAATGACTTGATTAATTTTCATAGATTCTGGTTGAAAATAATAGGTTTCTGTAATGAGATGTTACTATGATAATATTGCTTTCAATTAATCAGTGTTGCCTCTAAATCAGCGTGGGGGCAATAGATAGAATTTGTGAATTTTTGAGAAAACGAATTAGGCAAACCTGTTGACCTTTATCAACGTGTTGACTTGTTTCTTGCTGCTGCCGCGAACCTGCAAAAAGTGCGATACACCGGGATGGATCTCGGCCACGCACCCTCCGATCTTGTCAGTAATTAGGAAGATTATGAAAGAGTAAACTTTAACTGGAAAAAGATTGATTACCTTCTTATGGTGAGGGGAGAGGGATTTTTATAGTCGTCTTAGGGATTCGTTTCGAGATAAGAACAAATTTCTACTTTTCGGTGTGGATGGATAGAAGTGCTTAAAACCTCCTCTTAGGGATAATTATGAATCTGAATTCTTCTTTATCCTTCTTAACTGGTTTGTAACGGGTTGGGATCCGTACCCAGTAAGACAGATTCGTTTATGGGTTATTGGGCTTTGAAAAAAGACTCAGTTCCCATTTCAGACCTGTCTGTAGGTGAAATTACTGTTTTACCCCTGAGCTTTAAGATTCGTGCCCAATTTGAACGGTCCCAATTTAATTCCATTTTTAGCCATATCAATCAGCAATCTGGATATAGTAGTTTTATTAAGTAATGACTTGTTGCTATCATCAATTTCTTTCTATTTTGATCGCATTGTTTGATTTTCATTGATTCTGGTTGACATTAGGTTGCTGTTATAGGATGTTGTTCTGAAAATATTATTGAGTATTTTATAGTAAAATCTGAGTGCTTGAAAATAAATCAGCAATCTTGGTTATGGTAGTTTCATTATGACGAATAGTAGATGATGCTGCCACACTGAAATCCTTGTTGATACATTTTAAACCTACATATGATGTTATTAATCTATGAAATTTGTTGATAGGTGGATACTGTCTCACTTGATGATGCAGCAAAATTGTTGCTTGGTGATATCCGTGACCCATCCCAAATGAAAAGTACGAATTTGTCTCCTGACTTTGTCATTTCTGTTTTGGTCTATCACGTATTGTTATCTTTTTTGGATCAGATGACTGATTTAGTCAATAATGCAGCCAAAGTCCGTAGACTGTATGATATTGCAAATGTGCTGTCTTCACTCAATCTGATTGAGAAGGTATGTTTTAATAACCATAGTTTTTGCAATGTAAGGACATCAATGGGAGAAACAAGCACATTCTCATGTATGCTTTTTGTTGTTTTCTTTAAATGGGTTTTGTAGACGCACCATGCTGAGACGAGGAAGCCAGCATTCAGATGGCTGGGATTGAATGGGAAGCCAAATGCTGTGACAGTGGCTGTACCTTCGAGTCCAGAGCAAAGTTTGAAAAGATCTTTTGGAACGGATGTTACTAATGTGGACTTCCGGAAGAGGCCTAAATTGATCTCATCAGGTGACAATCAGCCTATCAAAATGCAGACAAAGAATGGTGATACCAATATGGCAGCTCAAAAGCAATTGCAAAACTCAAGAGGATACGTCTTTGGCCCATTTTCTCCAGCTGGATTAGCAAAAAAGGAGGAAAGCACTGCAGATAATGGGGGCAAAAAGGATCATAACTGGGAAGCTATGGCTTCTTCCTTCCGCCCTGAATATCACAACCAAGGTATGTCGGATGTTTCAAATACAATTTAGAAGCATGCTCTAGTTCTCTTTATTGATGTTATACAATATCTGTTTGTTTCACATTGGTACTGGTAGTTCTCACTTCAAAGATGTTGCTTCTTTTCTTGGTTGCAATTAGAGCGTCCACATAATTTGTAGTTAAAAGAAGTGTGCATATGTTATAAAGCCTATCAATTGATTGTCATTTTAATTCATTTTTATAGCTGAAATAGTTTCAGTGCTTTGTTATTGAATAGTAACCAAGTTATTTTCCCTAGCCGAGTCTTTGTTTCTATAACATTTAGTATCTCTCAGGTCATTTTAATTCATTTTAATGTTAACAATTGATTGTCATTTTAATTCATTTTTATCTTCATATTAGAATATGTGTGAGTGGAAGTTAGCAACCATGCATTATACTAGTTGTCTATCTTCTCCTGAAGCGGTGGAACCAAATGCTCCCTCTCTGAACAATTTAATGTACCTTTAAAAACAATACAGCTGTCAGGGCTGTAAATCAGACCGGACAGGATCGGACAGCCATATGTTCAAGCTCGGACCGAAATTCTACTCGGACGGGCTTATGTACGGCTCGGTCCAAGTCGAACAAATTTTTTAGAGTATGGACTTGGTTCGATAAAGCATCGGACTGCAATAATATTCGGACGGACTTATGTTCGGCTAGAGCTCGAGCTTAGTAAAGCCGGACCTAATAATTTGTTCAAGTTCGGTTCGTATAACGATTCGGACGGTTCACGGTCGAGCCATTTCTCGAACAGGACTCGGACGGACGACGAACCGTCCTGTTCATTTTACACCCCCTAACAGCTGAAAACCTAAGATTAAAACAACTATTACGTCTCCTTGGTGCCTCTCTTGGGGAATAAATCAGAACTCTACAAACTAAAAAGAAACAAACACCGTAATTTGGTGAATAATATCTTTCACATCACCATCTATCATGAAAAACAGTTATTATGATGTTGCCAAAGAACCTCAAAGGTGCTAGAAAGGGCCAATTTCCCCCTATCCTGGTTATGGCCAAACGCCGCTCCTTTTTTGTTCTCTATTGGCGTCTGAACCCTAAACATATTGCCTGACTCGCTTTCTCCCATGCTATTGTTGCACTTGTACACATGAATTATAGATGGGAAGTTGTCTCGCTTTCTGCTCCACTCCTATTACATCTCTCCTTTGAAACGCAGTTTGGTCTTCCATTAGTTCTTCCTAGTGAGAGTCATCACTGATCATTAACCGCAGAAAATGACTTCATTTGGGGCAAAATTTTCCATACATCATATGCATTTTCCATACGGTATATTAGAATATGTATGTTTGCAGAACTCCTTTGCCCTTATCATAGGACAACTTATACATGCCTTGATCTAGAAAAGACCCAAATGCTCCCTTGCAACTGAAATAGCTTTGTATTCCATGAAACTCTAGTATGCTGTGCTAGACTAATCATTTTCCATATCAGGCTAATTACTTATTTTTATGTTCAGGGATACTTATTAGGTTTTGATGTCTACTATTTTCCAGCTCTGATTGACTTGATCGAATCATGCTTCCAGTCACTTCTATATTTAGCTCCAAACATTTTGAAGCTCTACATACTAGCAGTAAACTTCTGAAACTAGTTTAAACGTGGTAGGGTACAAATGCTACCCCTTGCTCTTAATGGGTCTTTTTCTTTCTACAAGAGTATGATGTGACTCATTTCAAAGCAAACCGTCGTTACTGTCACTGCACCCATCCACTCTAAAGCCTTTTTAATCGATTAACTTAGTTGCTTTTCTTATTTCGCTTCTGTTGGGAGAAATACCATGTAGGGTTAAGTGGGATTCTGTTAATTACATTAGATGAGGGGTGCTTTGGTTGATATCATATTTTAAGTTATAGATCCCTATCCACATATCTGTATGTCCAATACAACTAGATGATTTACTACTAGTTGGGTTATTCTAATCATATATTATTTGTTTATACTGACAGCTCTGAGTGACTTATTTGCGCACTACCTGGAGGCATGGAAGAGATGGTATGCTGAAATTGTGCAAGTAAGCAATAGCAGATAACAACTCCAGCAATTCATTTTAGCTAGATTCTGCGCTTACCTCCTTGCACATGCCTTCAGTCTCATGTAACTTGGCCGCCTACATTGCAGTAAACAAATATCATCAATTATCTTGTTGATAATATCTGGTTGACTGTACATCATTGTTCCGAAATGTCATTGAAGTTTAGATTGATACAACTAACTGTTAATGTTTTTCCCCATGGCTATCCTCATTGCCAACTGAAGTAGATGTACTTACACAGTGCTTTCACGAGTTTAATCAGTATAGTGTCTTACTTCTGATATGATACAGCTGTGTGAATCTTGTTTGGCATTAATTTCTGATGTGATTGGCAAAATCGATTAATAGAAATAATAACTTGTGGTTTCGATGTAGTTATGAGAGCATCTGTAGTCGTTGAATGTAAAAATATCCATATATATAGATAAATGGAAATAAGAATCCCACTTTTACTGCACTCGAGCAAAGCTATTTTTTAGCTACGACGGCACATGAAGTGCCGTCGGAGAGGTAAAAAAAATAAAAAAAATAATAAATTTTGGACGGACGGCACTCGAAGTACCGTGGGAGAGCTAAAATAAAAAAATAATTTATTTTAAAGGACGGACAGCACATGAAGTGCCATCGGAGAAGGAAAACAAAAGTAAAAAAAAAAATTCAAACCAAAGGGACGGATGGCACATGAAGTGCCGTCCAAGTCCAAGAGTCCAGGTGGGATTTTTTTGTCAATTTCCATTTTTCGGAAATTAAGAAAACAATTCATTAATTACAAAAAAATTTCAAAAAATTACGAAAATATTTCAGAAATTGCAAAAAAAATTAAAAAATTGAAAAAATATTTTCAAAAATTGCAAAAAAAATTAAAAAAATACAAAAACCTCCAGACGGCACTTCAAGTGCCGTCCGAGGATTTTGGGAGCGACCAGCCTTTTTTAATTGAAAAAAAAATAAAAAATCAAAGGACGGCACTTCAAGTGCCGTCCGAGGAATTTTGGGGGATTTTTTAATTGAAAAAAATTATAAAAAATCGAGCGACAGCACTTGAAGTGCCATCACTCAAATATGGAGAAAAGCTATACGAATTCTCAAATATAGCAATCTCCTGTAGCAATTTATCGATAATATGGATATTTGGCAAACGACTGCAGCGGTTTTTTTAGCCAAATATCCATATTATCGATATATAGCAAACGACTACAGATGCTCTGAAATACTAAAAATTGCAAAAGAGATGAAAAATTGATCGGACGAAAAAAACATAATTTATTTGGTCTTGAATAGTATATTTTATTAACTTTTTGTGTAGATGAAACATGATGTTTCGTTCGTTGCTAGTTGAAAATTATTTAATTTTTTTTCTGTCTATAGTTCGATGACCCATAGAAAATTATATGAATCAATCAATAATCCATAGAAAATTCAATGCTCACAATCAATATTCCATAGAAAATCATATGCAGTCCAACTAATAGAATCCCAAAATAATCAAAAAAATTTCAATTCAAAGCTATAGACGAAACACAATGTTTCGTCTGAGCTCCTTTTTTTTGGAATTTTTTTAGACGAAACATCATGTTTCGTTCGATCCCAAAAAAATATTATAAAATATTTGAACGAACATCATGTTTCGTCTAACTGAATAAAAATATTGTAAAATATTTGGACAAAACAATTGTTTCGTCTGATTAATTAAAATATTGTAAGATATTTTGGACGAAACATGCTGTTTCACCCGCTATAATATGCATATGGATATTTCTTCTACCAAATATAGTAGTCTAGTGTTGCTCAAATGCCAAATTATGCATATATAGCACACAACTACAGCTCTGCAAAAGGTATAAAATGCATAAAATGACAAAATACCATATGACTGTGGATGCTCTGAGGCACACATCTCAAGGTGGGTTCTGTTAAATCATTCAAATGACCATTGGCTGGGCACCATGTATGTGCGTTTTTTTTTGTTTTTTTGTTTTTTTAACGGTGATGGGTAAGAATCTTTCTGTGTTATATTAAAAAGAGTTTAACGAAATATACAACCAAAGATAGATTATGAAGTTTATGAAACCCAAAAGGTTGGTCATGGAACTCATACTCCGCACAAAAGAGAACTTGCTCCAAACATGAGAGTTTTCTGCCAAAAATAGTAACAAACAACAATTTAATAATACAACAAAACTTAATCCTACTTGTCGACTGACCCAGCTAACGCAAGTCCCCCGCACCAACCCAATCTGACTTGAATAGGTCAAAAAATTGAGTTTTTTCTTTTATTACCTTGCTTGTACACCATTTATTGTCACTGCCATTCATAACCACAATTGCCGTCGCCTCAAGCGATAACATTAACGCCATTGCCAAGTTCATTGACATGGGAGATACTACAGACATCCACCAATATGACCTGAACAGGTACCATTTAAGTCCTTGTTCTCATCCCCTAGCTTGACTATCGTCTACTGTCACTGCCACCCGTAACCACAGCAACCGTTGCCCCAACAGTAACACAAATGCCATCTCCAAACTCATAGATATGAGAGAAACCATAGACATCCCTCCAATATGACCTGAATAGGTCAATATTGAGTCATTTCTCTTATTACCTAGTTTGTCCACCATCTACTACTACCCACAATTGCAATTGTTACTTGCTGTCGCCCCAATGGTTGCACGAATGCTAGCACAGTCACATTTACCCGATACCCGGACCCGACACGGATTCGGCATTGGACCGGAACCGACCCGATCTATATGGGTCCGGGTCTGGGTCCTAAAATAAGACCCGATGCACTTCCGGGTTCGGGTCCGGGTCCGCTCAAAATAGAACCGACCCAGATCCGGACTCGGACCCGTTAAAAAATAACCTAAAAAATATGGAATTTGAATAATGGGGTCATAGGGATATACATGTAAAAGTAATTATTGAAGATAGATGTGTAATTATAATATGTATTCATGTACTTAAGTGCAAAAATTGTTGAAATCGTAGGGTACCGGGTGCAAAAATACTTATTAAGTGCAAAAGTTGTTGAAATCGTAGGGTACCGGGTGCAAAAATACTTAAGTGTAAATATTTATTCCCAACTACCGGACCCGATAGGTATATTTTTTTAACTAGGATCCGAACCCGATTCTTGCAAGTCCGAGTCTGGGTCCAATTTTTCGACCCGTAAGGTACGGGATCCGGGTAGTGGAGGACCCAACCCGATAGGACCCAATACCAGCTCTAATGAACGCCACCTCCATGCATGTGTAATATTAACAAGGGTAAATTTCACTGAACCATACCCAGGTTTTACCAATTTGCATATAACTATATTCATTTTTTTTTTGCGGATGTGTTGGGTTTATGTCTTGCATACTATGTTGGATAAGAGGACGATGAGACGATTGAGAAATTGAGACGATCAGAGACAGAGTGGAAGCAAAGGAAAACAGTCAGCAGCAGTAGCAACAACAGGTTGCGGTCGACCGCCCTACTATGCAGGAGTTCCCAAGAGGGGGACGGTCGATCGACCTTGGGGTGCGGTCGAGCGAACGCAGCGTTAATGGATTATTTGGGTCGGGTCTTGGTGATTCGTGAGAAGCCCAACTTGCTCTTCAATTCAGATCATACGGATCTTATCGTAAGGTTATCTCTTCAGGAATATCCTATGGTTATTGTATCAAGATATCAAACTTGGGTTTCTCTAGATCTCTATATATATTGTTGTTATTGGCCTCCGTTGAAAGCCAAGAGAGAAAGAGTACGTCATTGAAGGCGAAGTTAGAGAGTTTCTCCAATTGTAAACAACTAGTACTATTGGTGAGGCTCAAGAGGGTCGTGGTGAGAATTGTAATATTCTTGTATCTTCTCTAGTTGAATAACATCTCGGATTTCTTATCCTCGGAATAAGGCGAAAGCCCTAACCGGGACAAACTTGTGTGTGCTTTGGTGTGTTTGGTATGATCTCATATGTGCTTGGTAGTTTGTGTTGATTGCATCGAATAACTCAACAAGATCCTCAGTCAGGTTTTCCTAAGAAATCCTAACAATTGGTATCAGAGCTTTGGGTTCAAGGGTTTTTTCGAGTTCCTTGGAGAAGATGACAGATAGATCACGAAGATCAAGCGGTTTAAAGGCAAGATCAACTTTGATCTCTTGAAGGTGGACATGCATGAAGCTTCGGTTCAACAGGACTTGGATCTAGTCCTAGAAGGAGATAAAGGGAGACCAATCGGCACAAAGCATGAGAATTGGGAGGAGATTTATTCAGAAGCATTGAGTTTAATCCATATGTATTCGATGAGCGAAGTCAGGTGTATGAGAAGCCCGGCAAGTCTTTGGGCAAGATTCAGAACTGACTACTCGGGATCGTCATTACAGGGTCGGATGCATCAGAAAAGAAAGTTGTAGGATTTCTCAATGAAGGAAAGTACCGCTTTTCTTGATCATGTAGTGGAGTTCAATATGGAGTTATCTGAACTGAGGGCGTTCAACGTAGATGATCTAAAGGTTTCCAACTCGATATATTCACCACCAAATCCATCCAACATGATAACCGTGCTAGACGAGAAAGGAGAAGTTTTTTATAGTAGATATGATCAAGGGGTTGGAGGAGGATGCACATAAGAAGGAGAGTCAGAAATTGCCGTCAACTTCTGTGAGTTGCTTGGAGGTGGATTGTAATTCAAATGGAAGGGAATGTGTATGTAGGGATAAGGTCCGTGGCCACCAGTGCAAAGGGATTGAGCATTACATGAGAGACTATTGCAAGCGGTTGAGTCAGAGGGGGGCAAATCCAGTGCCGCTGAATTAGGTGATGGCTTAAACAGTGCTTTTGTTTCAAGTCCTTTAGATGTGATTTTTGGTTGTTCTTTTGATTTAGTTAGTTCTTCTCAAGTTTGCTCCGAGAGGGAGATGATTTCTACTTACAAGTTTGCATCATGTTGTTGTGTGAGAACGAAGGTTGATAAAATTTGTGAAGTAATGGTTTCTACTTACAAGTTTGCCTCATGTCGTTGTGTGAGAACGAAGATTGACAAGACTTGTGAAGTAAGGAGTGAGAAAATAAATGAGTCGAAGATGACAGACGGAAGGGAACACACACTAGAGGAGGACATGTATATTCCTTTGATGAAGCGGAGCCTTATATCCATGTGAACTCTAGAAGCACGAGGCTGCAGGTACACAGATCAAGGTGGAGTTCGATTAGTTTGAAAAAGTTATCGTAAGGTGATGAAGGGTGAGTGGGGGATTGAGCAGGGTCAACACAACCTCTACCAGCTTTGGAGGAACAAAAAAACTTACGCAAGTGTTTCGAAGCCTATTGTTCCTAAAGCATCATCTAATATGTTGTCACTAGAATCATCCGAGCGAGATGCGACGTTCGAATATCGTCAAAAGGTGGAGAGAGCCTTGAGGTAGGTGGAGTTCGTGTGGAGGGTGACACCTCCATGATTACATCTACTGGAGTGTGCCCTTGAGGGGGCATACAGCTAGAGAAAAACAGGTGGAGATAAATTCAACTAGCAGAGGAAGCCACCGAAACGAGTTGTTTGCAAGAAGAGAAGGAAAAGAGTCTAGAAGGTTTTAAATCACACATGTGTGTATTTTATGAGTATGCAATCCAAGATGGAGATTGTTGGGTGTATGTCTTGCTATATATGTAGCTTAGCAGTTAGCACTCAAAAAAAGCTAAATAATATGCAATATGCTATGATGACAGTCGTATCTGGGGGGCCTTGGGTTGTAGCTCGTGCTATTATTGCTTACAAGAATGCCACACTCACTTTAAACCATTTGTGGACTGGACCAGATCCAGCATGCAGCTCATTGGGTAACGTTACCAAAATCTCCCAACTGAGTATTGGAACCGTGAGGCAGTACTTGATATTGTCCATGCAGTGGGAAAGTCATTAGAAGTCGACGTGTGTGTATTGGCCACATGCTTTGATGAGCTTATGCACGAATGTAGAGGTTTTTTTGCTTCAGGTGTGGTGTTGTTGGTCATACTACTGTCTCGCCATGTACAAGTCATCCTCCATGTGGAGTGAAAGCAGGAAAAGCTGCCGAGGTTGTTGGTTCAGTTAATGATTAAGTTAAAATGGAAAAGCAAGTAGTTGTGAGCATTAATTGTATCTCAAGAACCTCCACTTGAGCGTTCCCCTCCAGTTTCCACACCTTCATCGAAGGTGGAACCAACTGGAGACATGATGACTATCTCTATTCAACAGTCTAAGAGACTGGTGCAGAGTAGTAGTGCAGTAACTATAGAGTAAATTCCACATTGCATGTGCATGGAGTCCAGCCCGCTCCTGGTGGGGACACAGAAAGTTTATTAGTCACAGTTATTAAGGAGAAGGTTTATACTAAGGAGATGTCCAAGAATGTTAAGGTGATGAGTCCTCAGTTTGGGCCAAGTTCTAGTAGCATTGGTTCAGGCTCTATATATCCATGCGGTGACAAATGGAGCAAACACCACTAACTTCGGTGGTATTGGGTCTGATGTGAAATCTAGGATGAGCTTCCTGTTGTGCGGAATACAAATCAAACCAACAATCAAACCAACGCGGAAACAAAGAGAGAACCAGCGAGAGAAAACACAGAAAAACAAGCAACACAAGAACACAAGATTTACGTGGTTCGGCAAAACGATGCCTACATCCACGGGGCGGTTGGGGTTTCTTTACTATGTTCTTCAATGGGCAAACAAAGCCTTTACAAGGGATGACGGCTGCAAAATCCGAATAAGGTGTTACAATTTACAAAACCCTAACGGGTGTATTTATAGGGAAACTATTGGGCCTTTCGAATTGGGCCGAATCTGGATCCAAAACCCGCCGACAGTCGACTGGTCCAATTACCAGTCGCCTGGTTCCTTCGGGACAGTCGACTCATCAGTCGACTGCTGCTACTGTATCTTCAGTTTTTGAAACTTCTCTCTGGACAGTCGACTGCTCCTCCATCCAGTCGACTGAAGCTCTGAAACTTTCGAACACTGCAGATACCAAATACCAGAATCGAGCCATTATCCTACAATCTCTACCTTGGCGAGATCTTCCAAGTCAAGTATCCAACAATCTCCACCTTGGTGAAATCTTCCAAGTAGCCCAAGCAATCTCCACAAATACTCCAAAACAACTGCTCATCACCAAATGCAACAAACGAACCCAAAAACTCCACCTTAGTATGATATCACATACTAAACAAACCAATAGTAAAGCACTATCCCAATCGCCCATGCCAAATTATCAAACATGCAAAATATTAGCCAGGTTCATGCAATGCTTGAACTTGGCTGCCCCAACAACTTTGGTCAACATATACGCAGGATTATCAGCTGTTCCAATCTTCACCAAATGAATATCACCATCCTTTATCAAATCACGCACAAAATGATAACGGACATCAATATGTTTGGTCCTCGAATGATGAACTTGGTTCTTCGCTAAATGAATAGCACTCTGACTGTCACAGTGTACCTCCACCTTTTCCCGATGAATCCCCAAGCTCTTCAAAAGTCCATGAATCCAAATGGCTTCCTTCATGGCCTCAGCAACCGCCATGTATTCAGCCTCCGTAGTAGACAACACTACAGTGGACTGCAAATTTGACCTCCAACTTATAGGTGCTCTAGCCATAGTAAACAAATAGCCTGTAGTAGACCGCCTCTTATCTAGATCACCTGCATAGTCAGAATCAACATATCCAACCAATAACCTGCTAATATTGTCATCCCTTTCAAATTTCAAACCCACATCTGTGGTGCCACTTATGTACCTTAGAATCCATTTAGCTGCTTGCCAATGCTCTTTGCCTGGATCATGCATGTATCGACTAACCATACTCACCGCCTGAGAGATGTCTGGTCGAGTACAAACCATGGCATACATCAAACTGCCAACCACACTAGTATAAGGTACATTTGCCATATACTGTCTCTCTTCATCTGTACTTGGAGACTGAGAAGCACTAATTCTGAAATGACTGGCTAAGGGTGTGCTAACTGGTTTAGTTTTCTCATCTATACCGAACCGTTTCAGCACCTTCAAAAGATATTGCTTCTGTGTCAAACTCACTATGCCCTTTGCTCTGTCTCTTGCTATCTCCATCCCAAGTATCTTCTTGGCTTCACCAAGATCCTTCATCTCGAATTCAGAACTCAACTGATTCTTCAAATTTTGAATCTCCTTAGCATTCTTAGAGGCAATCAACATGTCATCCACATATAATAACAGATATATGAAAGAGCCATCCTGCAATTTCCTGAAGTATACACAATGATCATACTCACTTCTGGAATATCTCTGCACCTTCATAAACTGGTCAAACCTCAAATACCACTGCCTTGGAGATTGCTTCAACCCATAGAGAGACTTCTTCAACCTGCAAACACAATTTTCCGTCCCAGCAATTTTGAACCCATCTGGCTGCGACATATAAATTTCTTCATCTAGATCCCCATGTAAGAACGCAGTCTTCACATCCATCTGTGTCAATTCAAGATCAAACTGTGCTACCAAAGCTAACAAAATCCGAATAGAAGGATGCTTAACAACCGGAGAGAACACTTCATTATAGTCAATACCTTCCTGTTGAGCATACCCCTTTGCAACTAGTCTAGCCTTGAACCGAACACTGCCTTTTGGACCTTCTTTCTTCGTATACACCACTTGCAACCAATTGCTTTCTTCCCCTTTGGTAGTTGCACTAGATCCCAAGTCTTATTCTTATGAAGAGAGTTCATCTCTTCATCCATAGCAACTTTCCAATCTGCATTTTCTGAACTTCTAGTGGCTTCTTTGAAGTTGGAGGGAACTTCATCATCCACAATGGGAAGAGCAAATGCAACTGTATCTGTAAAACGAGACGGTCGTTTGATATCTCTTCTTTGCCTTCTTACTGCAATTGATTCTTCCTGCTGGATAGGAACTTCTTCATCATTCTCAGTATCAACCACATCATCTTCATCTTGGACAGGAACAGGATTTTCAACTGACAAATTTTCTAACTCCACCTGTTGGAAAACTCTCCTACCAGTCGACTGGTTATTGCCAACAGTCGACTGTCCCGAGCTCCCACACTTCTGCTGTTCTGGACCACCAGTCGACTGCTCCTGTACACCAGTCGACTGTCCCGAGCTTCTTCTACTCACCTGTTGAAGAACTGTCCCACTCTTTTGCTGCTCACCAGTCGACTGTCCTATACCACCAGTCGACTGTCCCGAGCTAATCATGCTGATCTCATCAAAAGTCACATCTCTGCTGATTACTAACTTCTTCTGTTCTGGACACCACAACCTGTAACCTTTGAAACCAGTACTAAAACCAACAAATATAGCCTTTTTGGCTCTTGCATCAAGTTTAGTTTCAGTTACATGAAAATAAGCAGGACAACCAAATATATGCAAAAAACTATAATCAGATGCAGGTTTACCACTCCATACCTCAATAGGCGTCTTGCCTTCAAGTGCTGCTGATGGTAAACGGTTGACGATGTGGCTTGCATATATAACAGCTTCTGCCCAAAATGTCTTCTTCAATCCAGACTGTGCTAACATACATCTCACCTTCTCAAGTAAGGTTCTGTTCATCCTTTCTGCAACCCCATTTTGCTGTGGAGTCTTCCTAACTGTGAAGTGCCTCTGGATCCCTTCATCTTCACACAACTTCAGAAACGGATCGTTCTTGTATTCCCCTCCATTATCTGACCTCAGAACCTTAATCTTCCTACCAGTCTGATTTTCAACTTTCTTCTTCCAACTTGTGAACAATGTCAAAACTTCATCTTTGTGCTTCATGGTATATACCCAAACTCGTCTGGAGTAATCATCAACAAAAGTAACAAACCAGTGTCTACCACTCATAGAAGGTGTCTGAGTAGGGCCCCAAACATCTGTGTGCACATAATCGAGGATACCCTTTGTCTGATGTACAGCTGTACCAAATTTCACCCTAGTTTGCTTACCCAAAACACAATGTTCACAAAATTCCAACTTGCACCCTTTAGCATCTTTAAGCAACCCTTGCTTCACAAGCCCCTGCAAGGCCTTTTCACCTGCATGCCCGAGTCGCATATGCCACAACCTAGTAGAGTCGGGAACAACCTGTTTAGGTCTTTCAGTTACACTGGCAGCCTGACCCAAATATGTTTTTCCCTGCAAGAAAAACAAGTTCCTTTTTCTTTGCCCTTTCATCACCACGAGTGATCCGCTAGTCACCTTCAGAATGCCACCTTCACTAGCAAATTTCAATCCACTGGCCTCCAAAGCACCTAGTGAAATCAGATTCTTTTTCAAATCTGGAACATACCATACATCTGAAAGCTCCCTAATAAGACCATCGTGCATTAGCAATTTAATCTTCCCGATTCCTACCTTCTTACAAGGTGCATCATTTCCCATCAAAACTACACCACCATCCATATACTCCAAAGAAGTAAACCACTCCTTTTTCCAAGACATATGATAGGAGGCTGCTGTATCAAGAAACCATACTTCTTGATAAAGTGAGGGACTAGAAGCAAGTGCAAAAGAAAAATCCTCGCCACTTTCTAAATTATCAACAGTCACATTTGCAGTCGAATTTCCCTTATTTCGTAGCTTTGGACAATCCTTTTTCCAATGCCCCCTTTCATGACAGAAAGCACATTCATCTTTGGCCGGTATTTTCCTGTCCTTCGAAACTCCTCTCGATTTGGAACGAGATTTGTTTCCCTTTTTCCCAGATTTGGACTCAGATCTTGTCTCAGTCCTGCCCCTTACAATCAAAGCTTCAGAAGTTTCTCTATCAACCATTTTATCCCTTCTCCTAGTTTCATTATTCAACAAAGCATTTGCAACATCTTCATATTTCACAGTATCTTTTCCATATAATAAAGTAGTTGCTAAATGATCATAACTTTCAGGTAATGAATTCAACAGAATTAGGGCTTTATCTTCATCCTTAATTTGCTCATCCAAATTTAACAAATCAGCCAATAATTTATTAAATGATTCAACATGAGCATTCATAGACATACCTTCCGTATAGGTGAAGCGAAAAAGTCTCTTCTTCAAATACAGCCGATTCTCCAAACTTTTCCTCATGTATTTGTCTTCGAGTTTCTTCCACAACACCGCAGCAATGGTATCCCTCATCAAATCGTACTTCTGAGCCTTCTCAATAAAGAGCCGAATAGTCTCACACGCAACTCGATTCAACTTCTTCCAATTTGCTTCGGACATATCCTTAGGTTTTTCTACTTCCAAAGCAACATCTTGTTCTTGTTGAACAAGAACATCCAACACCTCACATTGCCACATCCCGAAATTGTTTGTCCCATCAAATTTTTCAACTTCAAATTTTGCGTTGTGAATCGTTGTTCTTGACGAACTTGATCCCACAACATCCTTGGCTGCATCTGCATCATCCGCCATCTCCCTCTAGGTCGAACCAACAGCTCTGATACCACTTGTTGTGCGGAATACAAATCAAACCAACAATCAAACCAACGCGGAAACAAAGAGAGAACCAGCGAGAGAAAACACAGAAAAACAAGCAACACAAGAACACAAGATTTACGTGGTTCGGCAAAACGATGCCTACATCCACGGGGCGGTTGGGGTTTCTTTACTATGTTCTTCAATGGGCAAACAAAGCCTTTACAAGGGATGACGGCTGCAAAATCCGAATAAGGTGTTACAATTTACAAAACCCTAACGGGTGTATTTATAGGGAAACTATTGGGCCTTTCGAATTGGGCCGAATCTGGATCCAAAATCCGCCGACAGTCGACTGGTCCAATTACCAGTCGCCTGGTTCCTTCGGGACAGTCGACTCATCAGTCGACTGCTGCTACTGTATCTTCAGTCTTTGAAACTTCTCTCTGGACAGTCGACTGCTCCTCCATCCAGTCGACTGAAGCTCTGAAACTTTCGAACACTGCAGATACCAAATACCAGAATCGAGCCATTATCCTACACTTCCAATATCATGATATTGTTGTAGATGGTTAGAATAGACCTTGTAATGGGTTGGGCGAGAAAATAATGTGTATTAATTTGGCTTTCGGGTTGTGGCTCCGAACTCCGAATTGATAAGGTTGCAGAGACCATACCTTTTGCTACTTGCATCAAAGGTGTGGATTTTTCTGACCTCCCTCCTTTTAATCTCTCAAATTCCATATCTAAGGTTCTCCCAGTAGTGTCAAGTGTGGTGTCTCCAGAGGTGGATATGGAGGCTGAAAATACTATGATGGCCTAGCCATCGGTGGTAGTCAGAGTTTCGAAGGGGCTCGATTAAAGAAAGTATTAAGAGTCCTGTTCCTGAAGCAGTTGTTGAAGTGGAGAATATTGGGGTTCCCATGGCTTTCTCTCTCTTTAGGGATCCTCAAGGCAAACGATTTTAAGAGAGGCAATTAAAAAACGGTACGTCAATTACCGGGGATAAATGTGGTAATGATAAAGCTCCGTTAAATTAAGGAGGCTGTGTGTTCCATAGATATATAGTTCTACCTTGAACGAGGAGTAACACCCTAGCCTGTCTCTGATTCTCAATGGTAGTGTTGCGATGGAATTGCCACGGGGCTTCGAAAACATCAATGTTGAGTTTGTGCAAGAGTATGATAAGATCTTATAAGCCGGATGTTTTGTTATTGCTGGAACTCATGTCGAGGCTGAGAAAGTTAATAGAGTTCGTACGTAGAAGGATAGGTAGGGATTGGAAGATTTATTTTCAACCTGCTATTGGTCGGTCCGGCGGTACTTCTTTGGAGGGCTCCAGGAGTTGAATTTCGTAGGATCTATTCGGACTGTCAGTCTGTTATGGGTATTATGAGGTGCCCAGATGGTAAAGAATGGCTGGCTCTTTGTGGGTGTTTATGATAGTACGTGTGTGAATATGACAAGGCAATTGTGGGGGATAATTCGATCAGTGCTAGGTTATGGTTTATCGCTAATGTGTGTAGGGGATTTTTAATAGCATCCTTGATCAATCAGATAAGCATGGTGGTTCATTTTTAGCTGATTCAGAGGTGTCAGATTTTCGTGATGTACGTTGTCCGTCATTTTGGACTCTGTGATTAAAAGGGCTATGGTTCGTCTTTCACATGGTGCAAAAACATGGGCAGTTTGGCTCGCATATGGGAAAGACTTGACCGTGCAAAAACATGGGTTCTCTTAAGCATCTTGTGCGTGTTGCTTATGATCATTTCCCATGTTTAATTGATTCAAATGCAATTGATGTCAGTGGACCTAAACCTTTTCATTTTGAGCATTTTTTGACTCTTACAGATAGTTGTGAGTGTGTGGTTTGTGATGCTCAATAAGGTGTTGACTTAGGGCATGATCTTTATGGTGTTGTACTTCGCTCTGGTCGTATGAGGAATGCACATCCTGAGTGGAATAGAAATGTGGTTGGTAATATTTTTCATAGACATCAATTTATTTTGAAAGATATTGAGAGATTACATTGCATCGATTGTGTGGGTTCCTTATTTGCTAGTGATGCATGTCCGTTTAGACCTTCTTTCCAAAGAGCTCCTTGATAATTTGCATATGCAAGAAACATATTGGCATCAGAAATCTGGGTGAACTGGATCCAAGGAGGTGATCAGAAAATCGTGGTGCTACTATTCATAGAGCCAGAAACTACATTTATCACGTTCAAAATATGACCAGCAGTGTTCTAAATGACGTCCGCCTCGGACGCCTAGGCGGCGCCTAGGCACTCAAATGGAGGAGAACGAACCGCTTTTCATTAGGCGGTGGTCTAAGCGGTTAGAGGCAATTAAGCGGCCGTCTTGTTGAGTAGGCGTCCGTGGCGCCGATCAGGCGTTTTCTATTTTTAAAAATTTTAAATACTATAAAATAACACAAAAAATGAGAACTACTATTAATCAATTAATCTGTTATATAATATGTATGGATCTTTAATAGTAGTGAAATTGTTTTTACTTTTTTTTTTGTATTATTGGTGATGGATTGCACATATTACACCTATTACACATTAAAATAGCACATGTTACACATATTACACATATTGGTATATTGCATATATTACAATTGGACAATTGTTTTTTTTAATTGCACAAGGAAGATTTTTTTATGCATAAACACCCTATAATTACACATATTACACAAGAACATGATGAATATTTACAAATGAATTATATGATTATACTTACGATTAAAGAATAGGAGCTGAAATTAACTAAATCGGCAAAATAAATTCAACCGCCTAGGCGCTGCCTAGGCACCCCTTGACCGAACCGCCACTGCCTAACGCCGTTTACAACCTTGATGACCAGTGTTGAGTATCTTGATCAAGCTACGGTCATAGGTTGTTTCTTTGACTACTTTCGTGAGAAGTGGGCTCCTACTTTTGATTCTCGGGTCGAGCTCCATTTCCCATGTATTGGTAAAGAAGTTTCTGATGAGTGCAATGGTGACCTTATTCGTCCTTTCACTAAGTAGGAAATTTGGGCGGTCGTGAAGTCAATGTTGACAAATAAATTGCCTGGCCCTAATGGATTTTCAAGCCTATTCTATAAATGATATTGGTATACTATTGGGCCCAGCATGGTAGCGGCAGTGAATGAGTTCTGGTTCTCGGCTACACTCCTTGTCTCATGGAAATCTTCTTTCATAACTCTCATCCCTTAGGTTTCATGCTCTATCTCAGTGAAATACTATCACTCGATTAGTTTGGGCAACTTCTGCTATAAAATCATTGCCACATTGCTTGTTAATCGCCTAAAATCGGTTCTTAGCTCCTTAATTTCAGAGGATCAAGCTGCATTTGTGTTGGACCGTCTTATGCCGGATAACATATTCCTTGTTCAAGAGGCATTTCATTGAATGGAGCTGGTTTCATGGCCCTTAAGCTCGATATGGAGCGGGCATATGATCGGATTAGGTGGGACTTCTTAAGCTCTGCCTGAACTCAATTCGGATTTCATCCTAAGTTTGTGAGATGGGTGTTGGCATGTGTGTGGAGGGACCTGGTTTTGATGTTCTTGTTAATGAGACTCCTTCAGTTTGGTTCAAATAACCAGTTTGTCTTCGCCAAGGCTATCCACTATCCCCATATCTATTTATCTTGTGTTCTGAAGTCCTCTCCCATTTGATCAAGCAAAAAGTCTCAAGTAATCAACTTTTTCTGGATGAGGATTGGAGTCATTTATTTTATATTATCGTGGGTGTTTTGTGAACTTATTGTAACATGAGGGGTCATTACTTAAATAAGTCCAATTGTTTCTTTGGCAGTAGGTAAGCGCCAGTAAACGATATTGAGCTCCCCGCCTCCTTAAAATTGATTTGGGATCTCAACCATTCAAGTATTTGGGAACTCTGATTAGCAACTCTTGGGTTCCAACAGCTGATTATAATGAAGTGTTGGATAGGGTTAGAAAGAGAGCTTGCTTTCCTTGGCAGGTTCGTTTAGTGCTCCTCAAATCTGTAGCTCAGGCCCTCCCGATGCATGTCTTATCTTATAGTTTGGTACCAAGCTCAATTATCCTCAAAATTGAGCAAGAATTTCATCAGTTTTTGGGTCTAAAAGGCAATGGTACACGTGGTATGCACATGTATCATGGGATGTTCTATGTTAGCCAGCTGAGTGTTGGGGTGTTGGATTGCGTAGATTGACTTATTTATAAGGAAGTATGGTGACTAAAAATCTTGTGTGGTTGCTCAATAGACCAAATTCTTTAGTGTTTTGGTGGTTTTAGTGGTAGTATAAACTCACTGCTTCATTTTAGGATTGGCATCAACTCTGAAATAGTTCTTGGTTGTGTCTACTTTCGAGTAGGGACTTGTTGTGTTGAGACCTTTGATGGTTTGATTGAATGTGGTTCAGATGTTCATATAAATTCTGATCCATGGCTGATGAATGTGTCCCTTAATAAGTTGTGTTTAGAGTTACCTATAAATTCTCTAGAGTCAAGAAGAACGATATCCTCACTCATTACTGCCTTTAAGGAATGAGATGAAGAAGCCATTCATAATCTCCTTTCAACTGCTCTTGTCTCGTTGGTCAAGTCCATCCCCTCACTAGTTAATCATGTTGGAGATATACTCCTTTGTTTGATATAGATCTGGTTAGGTCCCCCTTCAACTATTGTATAACGAATGCTCTAGTGCTATTCATGTGGGAATAGATTTTCCAACTCATCTTATTTGGAAACTCAGTACGGCTGCGAAGATTAAAACATGGTTATGGAAGGTGGCTGTAGAAGCATTCCAACTTGCTCAGAGTTGGTTATGCGATGACTTCAGGTCAGTATGGTGGGTCCTATTTGTGGATTGCAAGATGAGTCCATTGAATATCTCTTGGTCTTGCTCAGCGTGTTTGGGGGTATATTGAGATGATTTTGGATGCGACATTCACCATTTGGAATTGCTTGGAATTATGGCAGAAAGGTACAAGTCTTGGTGTTGGGACTACAATGAGTATATTGTTGTGATTAGTTGCTATTGTGTTGTGGCAGATTTGAAAAATACGATGTAAGGTTCACTTTCAGAGAGTTTGTTTATTGCCGGTAAAAGTGACCTAACTTGTTGTGGCAGAAGTAGCCAAAAGATGAAATATTATGAGAGATTCTTCCTTCTCAAAAATGTTAAAGGGGCACATTGGATTGACTCAATTCCTTTAAATTGCATAGAATTGTCAAAAAGTGGGTGAAAGGGGGCCCTCGACCTTTTGGAGATGTCAAACTCAACCGTGATGGCTCGTTCGATGGTGAGAAAGCAGGTTCTGGCTTCATCCTTCGATATCAGAATGGTAAAGATTTGATGGTGGGGGGTGATCAAATTGTTGCTGAAAGGAGGGGTCTGTAGACATGTTTGAGAACAGTTCTTTCTCATTCGGGCCACCTTGTGATTGAAGGAAATTCTAAGTACATTATTGATCAGACATCTGGGGGTGAGTTGGTTGACCCGATTCATTTTAATATTCAAGCTATATTGGCTCGCTTTTGTCCTATGAGGTTCGTCATGTGTTTCGCGAAGAAAATATGTGTGCAAATCATACGACGAATGTTGATAGAGAGGCTACTCGTAAATTCCTTTGTGTAGCCATTAAAAATGTAACTCTCCTCAATCTTATTAGTGATGATGCGAGGAGAGCAGCTGGCGTAGTTTTCTTTAATTTTCCTACCTATCAAAAGCAGATATGTAATCTGCTGTACATATGTTTAGTAAATAAATAAATAATATTGGAAAAAAGTGAACATGTATAGTAGTTCAGGCACCTATTTGAAGTACTCTGTAAACTTGAATAAAATCTACGTGAATGGTTAAGGCATATATAGGCTACAACTTCTGCATGTGGTTATGAACGTTTGGGCGGGACAATTAGAGGTGTAAATCACCCTAACGGGGTGAATTGGGTGATTGTGCGAAAATTAAAAATTTAAATAAAATGCGTAAAGTAAAATGATAAAGTAAGAGGAAACAAACATAGCAACGAGAAAGACACAGCGATATAACGTGG
This sequence comes from Hemerocallis citrina, assembly GCA_017893485.1. NCBI lineage: Eukaryota > Viridiplantae > Streptophyta > Magnoliopsida > Asparagales > Asphodelaceae > Hemerocallis > Hemerocallis citrina. The sequence goes on from JACEHZ010000390.1 coordinate 1,827,860, forward strand.
TTCGACCCTCGGATCTACGCGCACACCACCTACTTGTAGCAATTTTCCGCCACAAGCGTTCCACTATACTTAAAACCCTTGTACAGTGATTCTCGAAATTTAAGCCGAGAGACCTATTACACCCGCAGGGCTTCTTCAACCAAGTCCCGCAAAACTCACCGAAGTGAAAAGAAAGAAAAACTCTCAAAATCTAAAAAGACCTTGACTAAAGAAAATAATAAAATCTCTCACACTCAAAGTATTGATTGAATGATTAGTTCAGAAGAGTTATAATTGCAAGGGATGAAGAATACTCGTCCTTATTTATAGAATGAGGAAACGTATCTCTCAAAAAATGGGAAAAATTCTTTCCAAAAAAATCGAAACTGTACGAATGTGGTTAATCATTTTGATGAGCAGTCGACCGTCCATCTCAGTTAAAGAGACAGAGAGATGGTCGGTCGATTGTATCACGTTTACAGTATAAAGTGCGATCGATTGTGGGATGGTCGACCGACATATTGTTCGGTCGACCGCTATCGTGCAGATTCTCTTTTATTTGGCGAATCCACTTTATATTTTTTTCAAAACTAATTCTTCAATCAACAATACTTTACATATTAGTTCATCTCATAAATTGAAATAAATAAACTAATTTTGCTAAATTTCTTGAGATTTGAAACACATGCTTCTTGAGTTGAAATCTTCTTGTTTTTTGCAATCTTCTTTGATACATTAATATTTTGCTTGATTGCTAATTTTTTTGGCTCTTTGTTTTGAATTATCTTCTTTGTAAATTCTGTAGATCTCAACTGAAAATTTCAGTCTTAATAATACGTTTTGTGCACACCAAACTTAGGGTCAACAAGAGGAATTGGGCCTAAAATTCTTTATGGTTTGGTATCCATTTTCTTTGGGCCTAATGTGGATGTAGATCTGCGTGGGGGGTATGAAATTGTTGGGCCCAAGCTGACTCTAAGACGATATTTGCATACTACCATTGAGTGACAGCAAGAAAAAGAGATACAACCAGGTTGAGAGGAAGAAGAGAAAACAGGTAGGAGTTGTGCGAAGGAAAGAGTAATACAAAGCAGGTGGTGGAGCTTGGATGAATGACGAAATGAAGATTGACAAGTGATCAAGTTTTTTTTTTGAGAAAATGGTGAGTACTTTGTGAAATTAGTGAAGTATGTAACCCTTATGTGGCCTCCTTCGTAGGCTAAATATGGTTATGTGGAAATGATTTCTTTGTGTCTTATATGTTAGGGTTGTGTCTTGTATACTCATTGTTCAGATTAAAAGAATATAATATGAAGTACGGAGGTCGAAGTGAGCAGAAGGTGAAACAGCAGCAGCAAGGGTGCAGGCTAGTTGCGGTCGACCGGTCTTGGTGACAGTCAACCGCACTCCCCAACTGCCCCCCCGACCGCTCGTAGTACAGGGAATGTCAGAGAGTGGTACGGTCGACCGGTCTTGTTGGACGGTCGACCGCCCGCGGCGCTAAATCTGTTTTGGGCTTCGATTTATTAGGTCGGTTCAGCCCAATCTTCAACTCCAAGTTAGATCGTGCGGCTCCTATTCAGTTACTTCTTTTCCAGGTTTTATTGGACGACTGAGGATCAAGATTAGACCTAGGTTTTCTCTCTATTCTTCTATATATATTGTAAATTCCTCCAATATGAGAGGTAGTACTTCATAGATTCTTTTCTCCATTGCAAAGAGAGGCTCGAGAGAGATAGTTCTTGGTGGGTAAGTTTAATTCCTTGTGTCAAGTGAATCAGTAACTCCTTGTAATTCCTTCTAGTTGAATATCAGATCTCCCTATATTTCTCCCGGATTAAGTAAAAGCTAACCGGGATAAGTCATTGTTGTTGTGTTTGTGTTAGTTTGGTGGATCTACTTGCTTGCTTAATTTATTCGCCTCGTCTACTTCGACTTTCTCATTGCTCTAATTAGTTTCACTGCGACCAGAGGGCGTTGGTTGATGCCCCAATCCCGACATTATAATGATTGTTATCTTCTATTTTGTGAGTTTGATTTGTTTGCCAATTGATGCGGTTGGACTTGACGCTTGTTGTTTTTGCTGGGGCTTCTATCTCATCATGGCGTAAGGCCATGCATACGTGATCATTTGCTTATGAGGGGTGATGGGAATTTTCAGACTTGGTTTGGCTCATTCCACCCAACATCGACGACTGGTGCTGCTAATTCGAGTACATTGCTGTATTTTTGGTGTTGTATTGTATTACTTTTCTATTTTATTCTTTATTGTAACTTCTTTCTGTGTTTTCTAACTAGGGATTCTTTCGGATAAGGATATATCCGATTCGATCCGCATCCAAATCCGATTTTTTGGCGGATACGGATATAAAAAATTCGTATCCGAGCGGGTACGGAAATGGATTCCGATATCTAAATCCAAAAAAATTCGGATACGGATACGGATACGGATATCTCTAAAAAAGCAGATTTGGATACGGATATCTGCTTAATTTAATATATATTTATTTGATAAATATACTTAATAGTTATTCCTAATTTTCTATTCCTATCCCACTGTAACAGGCTAGCAGGCAGCCCTAATCCCCAATTCCCCAATTCCCAATTCGAGACTGCAGCCCTAATCCCCAGTCCCCATCCCTAATTCCCCATCGCGCCGCCAGTGAAGCCCGGCCTCTCCCCTTCCTCTCCCGCAGCCAGAGGCGACGACAGCAGCCCTGCAGACCAGTCGCGACGCACTTCTCGCACCTCCCGCCGTCCAGCACCGCCATCCCCGTCCTGTCGTGCTACCCCCTGTCCTCCTGGTAGCAGTCCCGCAGACCAGTCGCAATGGCAGCAGTCCCGCAGACCAATCCAATTCACCCGGTGTGGTTCTGTATCAATATTTCAACTATGTTATTTATCTTTCTTTCAGTATGACATTTTATTCTTGCATTTGATACTGCATAGAACACATACAAATACACTGAAGTTTCCCACTGTCAGTGAATCCAGATTTTAGATTTGTGTGCATTACGTCACATGGGTGCATCCAGATTTTATGTGCAACACTAATAGTCTGAACTTTATTCTCTAATTATAATTTTTTTTAAAGACTGGATGAACAGTTTTCATGGAAAATCTGTTAACACTAGCAGACTTCATTGTAGATTTTAGTTATTATATTGTTCAGGTATTATTGTGCCCTCATGAACAGGTAAATTCTATAAGTTGAAGCAAACATCGCCCATATAACATTGTCACAATATCTTGAATGTATATGCTCTTCAGCTCTTATATAAATGCCCATTTCTTTTTTTCATAGTGGACTGCATTTGTATTCATGTTGGACTATTTGATAGTTTCATTGAAACATTTCATTTCCTGTAATTTTAGGCAAGGCAGGTCCATCCAAATAAGAACCCGAATGATCCTCTTGCAGCACAAAATTTTCCAGTAAAATGTCAAAGATTAATACTCGTATTGAGTTTGTAAGGTGTTAATCACATTTTTTTCTTATTGAATTACCTAAACAAGAAAGATGATTACCAAATGTATTATTTACATATTCTATTTGACAACCCGTAACCTTACCAGTAATCTGGAAATGTGATTTTTGTTAATTTTTTGTTACTTTAGTCCTGTTATGTTGTTTCTTTGCTAATTTTCTTATCTTAAAACCACTGAGATGAGGTTAGAGTAGTGGAGAGGAGCTAACTAGGCAGTGCTAACCTCTTCTAATCACTTATAATAACTATGGATATGAATTATATGACATAATCTATTTAAATAGGCTACAAGAGTATCTCCTCAGAAATTTGAGATAAAGTGAAAATTTAGAAAATCCAAATCACTAATCTAATTGATTTAGATATCATTTGATAGTATGAGGCTACATTCATTAGAATAAATCTAAAATAAAAAGAATACTTGAAAAATGCAAATGCTAAATTTGATTGATAAAGCCAAAGTGGAATATGGCTTCCTCTCTTGACTTTGTCTTGCTTTAGTTTCCCTCTCTAGTAACCAGTATCCTCTCGGAAGGAGTGAGAGAACTTATGCACAATATACCAGCCCATTGAAGTAAGGAGGCAGGATTTGTGTAGTATGCACAACATACCAGCCCATTACTGTAACTGGCTTCCATGTTATCTCATTCTGACAGTTATTTAGGAACTTCATCTTCTAATATTATTATTATTATTTTTTTCTTTGCTTAGTGTATTGCCTAACTTAGAAGTTGGGATAAAGTCCTTAAAGAAAATCTTCAGGGGCATGTTGTTTTCTGGAATCATAGCTATTTTAAAAAAAAACCTTCCTACTCGTATAATCTCTCTTTGCAGTACTGAAGTTAAGTGAAGTTGGTACTTTATTATTTAAATCAGATAATCTGAGATTTGTTCTTGATTGTAACAATTCGAATTGCCAGGGGGGTTTCTTGGAGAGGTATAACATATTGAAATCCTTATATATATATATATATATATATAAATATATAATATCTTTGCTTCATGAGTGTACTTTTCTGAATGACTTGGGGTGCCAACATGTAGTCCGGATGAATATCAACTTCGTGCAATCATGGCCCTCTTTTTGTAGTATTATTGTGTGTGGTTTGTCTTTAGCTAGGTTTCTTTCTTCAGAAGTCACCACTGTTCCATAGTATGCAAGAGAAGAACAACAAGCTCAGATCATTATACATTGCACTGCTTTAATTCTGTCATGCAATCTAAAGGCTATGAATAGTGGAAATGAAAATATTGAGTAATTCATGATTTTGCAGCAATCAGAGTAAACAAAGAGCACTTCGGCTTTCTATTTTCTTTTGTTGGTTTGAGCTTTTTACTTCACAGTAGTTCAATTTTATAACCACTTTTAGAACAAAATTTGTATTCGCGTATTTTCATGTAGTTTGGAAAATATGCAACGATATCAAAACAAGTTTTTATCCCAAAATTTAGGGTTAGCTACAGAATACTTTTTCTCCAGTTTGCTCTGTCTTATACGTTTTTTCCAAAAATGTTTGCAGGGGCTCAAGTCGACATTCCTCCATTACTGCAGTTCTTTCAAAGTACTCGATGTTTCAATAACGCCACACTGTCCTAGTGAAAAAGGTTAAGAGTCAGATTTAAACCAATGCAAAATAGACAGGTAAGTGCATACTGTATTCATTTTTATAAGAGTTGTATATATTTGAAATAAATTTTCATTCACCTCTTTTATTCTGTTGATTTTCATTTTGTGATTAGATATGAAAATCAATATCCACAATTCAGTAATATACATGTCTTAAGTACTAGTTAAGAAAAATAAATAGCAAAAATTTTATATTTGATATCCGAATTCGTATCCGTTATCCGGTAGACCGTATCCGATTCGCATCCGTATCCGAAAATTGCGGATACGGATATGATTTTTATTTTCCGAGTCATATCCGTATCCGTATCCGAATCCGTCTTTGGAATGCGGATACGGATATTGGTATAGCCAATATCCGATTCGTATCCGATCCGAAAGCATCCCTATTTCTAACTGTCTTTTTTTCTTCTATTTTGTGTGGTTTACTGCTTCTTGTGCGAATGTATTTTCTGATTTATTTTTCAATATTAATATTATTTGATGGTTGTTACCATCTTTTAATTAATAAAAATAGAAAAAATAAAAGGCATATATATACTACTTTCTTTTTTTCCCTTGAGATTCTCCTATTACTAGCTGGTCCCCCTCATTTTACATGCACTTAAATGCTTGTTCAATCCACCAACAGTTCATTCTTAAAAAGAGGAAAGAAAGAAAGAAATTTTTTTTTTTTTTTTGCAAAGTACTAAAAGAGAGCAGGTAGAATAATTTTCAAATAAGAGCATCGAAGCAATAAGTAGAAACAATTCTACTGTTGCTTCTCTATCTATTTAAGGAAACAATATGAGTGGGGAGTAACACACTTGCAAAATAAGAGTTTTTTTTTTTTTTTTTTTTTTTTTGGGGGGGGGGGGGAAAATAAAAAGATGACCTCGTCATCATTCCATTAATGTGAACTTAACAAAACAAGTAGTACTAATTACAAGAGACAATTAACAACAACGTACATCGCTCATTTATGAGACGACCTCAAAACAATCTAAAGCTAAATTGCGGAAGTGAAGATACGATAGTACAATGACGATATCCTCCAACTTGGTCCCCTCTAATGAACATCAGGAGCATCACCTACTCCTCTTCTTCCATACGCAATCTTTTCTTTGCCCCTGCTTGTCCTGCCCAAGAGGAAATGAAATAGAAGATATCATGCATCATAGAAGTAAATGTGACATTGACTACGAAAGTACAGATTATTTCGGTCTAGCCATAAGTCCCACAGAGTCGCAGCAACAGACATGTCCCAAGCTACCCTATCCTCGACCCTAACCTTAATGCCTCTCCAATGTTGGAAACCCTCAGAAAGAGAATTAGGGCAAGTTAGGCCCCCAAAACCTAAACAAACCACCTCCCAAGTAAGTCTAGCTCTAGGACATGTAAAAAGAATGTGGTTACAGTCCTCCTTGATGCTTAAACATCTCCAACAGAACGAATCAATATGGATCCCTCGCTTTCGCAGGTTAGTTTTAGACATGATGGCGTCGTTCTTGACTAACCAAAGAAACCCGAACTTTCAGCAGCGCCTTAGTTCCCCAAATGGTACCGACATCCTTGCATCTAATTCCCTCGTCGTTAAGAACCCTATACATGGACCTGACCGAGAAGTTACTAAAGCGTTCTAAGGTCCAAATTCTCACGTCCACGCTCTCGGTCGTCAATCTACTTTCAGTCCTAATAAAGTTATTCAAGTTTTGTAATTGCTGCACAGACTCCCCGTCTAGGTCATCCACCACCTCGAGTCTCAGTTTACCATTCTTCCAGACGTCCGCTACCAATGAGTCCGTGTTAATAGTTGCTCTTACTGCGGCGGAAAACAGACTAATGAGAGAATTCGCCCCCACACAATTTATCTTTCCAAAATCTGGTGTCTTTTCCATCTGCGATCTTGCATATTGTATTTGAGTGATAAATATCCCCCACCTTCGCCACTCCTTTCCACATTGCGAAATTTTTCCCATGACAACTTGTCCCTCCGAATCTAAATTTCTTTCTTGCGCGATACTCCGTGAATGATTTGCACCACCATTTATTATGTAACCTCTTCATCTTGCACCACCACTTACTCATGAGTGCTCTGTTCATATCTCTTAAATCCATGATTTCTAACCCTCCGAATTCTTTCTTCTTACAGACCATGCCCCACCTTACAAGATGAATACCTTTGAAACTCTCATCTGTTCCTTTCCATAGAAATCTCTTTCTTAACTTGTCAATTTTGGAGATCACCCGGTTTGGTAGTTCGTAAATGGACATGAGATAAATCGGCAGGCTGCTTAGAACTGAGTTGAGCAGTGTAAATCTTTCCCCTAGAGACAGGAAGCGCCCTTTCCATCCAGATAATTTCTTTTGGATCTTCTCTATTAGAGGATTCCAGTTGTCTCTAATCAGCCTACCGATCTAATAGGAGTACCAAGATAGATGAGAGGTAGATCTCCCACATCGCATCCAAATAGCTCTTTAATGTCCGTAATAGGAATAGCAGACTGGTCCTCTTAACACTTGAACACTGCTTTTGTTTAAATTAACTCTCAACCCTACCCATGCCTCAAAGCATTTAAGAACCACACTGATAGTTGTGATTTGTTCTTCCATCGGAGCACAAAACATAATTGTATCATCAGCATACTAAAGAATCGAGATGGATTCGGGAATTCCTTTGATCGTCACTCCCCGAATAACAGAGGCTTCTCTATCTCTTTTAATCATTTCTCCTAACCCGTCCGCTACTATGGCAAAAAGCATGGAGGATAAGGGATCCTTTTACCTAAGGCCTCTTCGACATTTGATTTCCCTTCCGGTGGATCCGTTCATTTGAACAAATGACTTGCCGCCTCTAACACATGTCATAATCCATTTCCTCCATGTAACACCAAATCCTTTGAGTAGAAGTGCTTCCTCTACCGCTTCCCATTCAACAGAGTCATAAGCTTTCTCGAAGTCAAATTTGAGATAAAATCCATCGGCCTTTTCCTTCTTCCCCCTGAAAATTACTTCATGTGTCGAAACAACACTATCCATTAGGTCTCTGCCTCTGATAAACCCGCTTTGAGAATTGCCGACGATCTCGTTCAGATGAGGTGTTAATCTCTGCACCAGAACTTTTGTGATAATCATGAAGGACCCATTCAGCAAACTAATAGGTCTAAAATCTCCAACTTCAGTAACCTCACTCTTCTTAGGAATTAAGATGATATTAGCGTAGTTAATCCTGTCTAGATTGGCTCTACCACCAAAGAAATCTTGAAAAATCTTCATCAAATCCGCTTTAATTACTTTCTAATAGATCCGATAGAAAAAGATTGGCAGGCCGTCCGGACCGATGCCTTGCCCTAACCTAAACTATTGATGGCTATTTGTACCTCCTCCTCAGTAAAGTTTCCCTTTATGCCTTCACTGCCTTCAATCTTAGATGAGCTCCACATCTCTGGAATCATCTTACATCTATTGTTTATGGTGGAACCTATTAAGTTTTTAAAACTTTCATCAATGTGTTCTCTAATATCATCCTCGTTCTCGTTCCAATTTGCCCCCACCATTAGCCCGATGATTGAGTTAACCCTTCTTCTGCCACTGTCCGTTTTATGAAAAAGTTTCGTATTGGCATCACCCTCTTTCAACCACTGAACTACTGAACGCTGCCTCTAGTATTGCTCCTCATAATTAGCAATAAGTAGAATCTCCGCTATACACTTAGACAGCTCTTCCCTTTCGTGACTCATCAGGTCCCTCTCCTCCTCCACCATCTCTAGGGATCTTACTCTATTCCCTAACTCATCAGGTCCCTCTCCTCCTCCACCATCTCTAGGGATCTTACTCTATTCCTTAACTCATCTCTTTTTCTACTAATGCCTCCAAATTCGACCCTTGCCCACTCCTTTAACTTCTAATGTAATCTTCTTTTTTTTTCAATCCAAATTACAACCGCGGACCCCTCTTTGGTGCCCTCTCTCTAGGACTCCTCAATGATCCTTCGATAATTGCCATTAAGCGTCCAAGCTTTCTCGAACTTAAATTGATGTCGCGAAAACCTCGATCTCCTCCCTATGTCTAGCACCAGCGGCACGTGGTCCAATGTGAATCTAGTGATGGATCGAACTCCTGCCAACGGGAAGGCATCTTCTCATTCGATAGATACAAGAATCCAATCCAACTATGGTAGAATTGGATACTCTTGCATGCTTGACCAGGTATACTATCTATCAGCTAGTTCAATTTCCATCAGTTCCATCTCGTTGATGATTGAGTTGAAGTTATCCCTGTCCCGAGTACTTGCTCCTCTACCTCTGTGTTCGGACTGGAATCTGATAATGTTGAAATCGCCCCCTACGACCCACGGACCGGTACACTGACTTCTAATGTTCCTCATTTCATCTCACAACATTCATATCCTTCTAGAGTCATATGGACCATAGACCGAGGTGACTGTGTGCACCCAATTGTCACTCCTACGTCGGACTTTGACACTCACCACAAACGAACCTATGGATTCTTCCAAAATCTCAAAAAGATTCCGATCAACCCATATCGCGATACCTCCAGACAATCCAGAAGCGAATTTGAATCTCCAATCAAAATTCCTTACGCACCTAAGACGATCAAAATCACTGGCGCTCGGGTTCTCTATCCTAGTTTCCTGGAAGGCGCAAATGCTAGGCTTGCACTTATTGATAGTGTCATTGGTCATTATAATCTTCGAGTTTTGTCTCATCCCCCTTACATTCTAAAAAATGTATAGCTTATCATTTACATTATTATTTTTTGATAAAAATATTATCCTTTACATTATTTTTTGCAAAAAATATCGCTAAAGAGAATTTGTATTGTATTCTCACATACTACTTGTGCTATATAAGAGAACTAGATTTGCCATGGAAGACCAATGGAAATACAGTTAGAATTACCAAGAAAAAACAATATATATAATCTGAGAAAATACCCATAAAAAGGTATTACTCTTCGGACTTCCAAACTTTTTTTGGGAGGTAAAATTTTGAACTAACTTTGAAAGCTATTTTTTGCAGATAAATAGTGATAAATTCCATCTTTTGGCCAAACTCACCAAACCAAAATGAGATCATTAGAGCATCTGTAGTCGTTAGTTATTTTTTCAAAATACTCGAAATTTGGCAAAGATTGAGCTTTTAGTCGTTGAACATTTTTTTTATTTTTTGAGTTTGGGATGAACAGTCGTTGATCATATTTGAGAGAGGATATAGAACTTTGCAAAATTTGGCAATTGGAATACGATTAATCGTACGTTGCTCATGTTCTCAAAAATATTGTAGGGACAATGATATTTCATCCAATTTTTTTTAATAAAAAAATTAAACACATCTTACGGGATATGAACGGGATATGATATCCCGTCCGATTTTTTAAAAAAATAAATGCAAAGGGAAATGATATCCCATCCCATTTTTATAAGAAAAATAAAAGGGGAAATAATATGTCGTCACTAACTCAAAAGGGATGGAAATAATAAAAAAAAAATAAAAAAATTAGGAACGAGAAGGGAAATCATTTTCCTTCTTTTTTGTTAAAAACTCGAAAGTCTTATATTGAGGTTTAACGACTAAAATTCATTTAAAAATTTTCTATTTCTATTCGTCAAATATCCAAATTTAAATTTCACCGACTATTGTTGCTCTTACCCAAGAGAAATGCTAGATATACATGAAATTCTACCACAAACATATATGGAGCTTGTCTTTTAGTGGTCGGTGTGTCCATTAATCACTAAATGACAAATGGATAAGACCCAACAATCACTAAAGGACAAGTCACTAAAGTTACTTAGGGTAGAATCTCATGTAAGTCCAGCATTTCTCCTTACCCAAACTGCTTTTTTCCCCTTTTTTTCAGTTCATCAAATTTCGTGAAAGGCAACAAATCGAAAAACATTCAGTAGCATCTTGACAAGAAAGAGAGGAGATTTTTCTCAATCGCATGCACACAGTAACTAGTGCTGTACTTTTGTGTGTGGTTATATTTCACTTGACCACCCTCAGTTTGGGGTTTGACATTTACTTCGCCTTTTTTTTGGGGGTCATCGATGAGCCACTAAGCCACTCTCCTAAATTTTTTTCTAAACCCTGCCGTTAAAACTCTATTAATTAAATAAATAAATAGTTAATATATTTCCTACTTAAAAATTAATGATTGTTTGTCAACAAATTTCATTTAAAAATTAAAGATTGATTGTCAACAAATTACATGATGTCTACATATCACAAACCGAACTCTTCCAACATAATGTTAGAGATTAATTTGTGAGTGAAAAGTCCAAAATATACCCATCTCTTCTTCTTCTTCTTCTTCTTCTGCTTCTTCTTCGTTGTTCCATCTCTTCCATCTCTAAGAGCATCTGTAGTCGTGGGCTATATACCCAAAAATTGAAAAATATGGCAAAAAAATTGCTCTAGTCGTATGCCAAAAACCCAAATTTCGGGTGTCGCATGAACAGTCGACTGCTAAATATAGAAGACGGTTTGGCAAAAGCCATAATATAGCTGACGATAGATTATCTTTCGTCCCTTAATCTTTCGTCTCAAAGGTAAAACGTACGAAAAAGTGGTTGGACGAAGGATTAAATCCCGTCGGTTAAAAAAAAAAAAAAAATATTAAATGACGGACGGTACATAAAGCACCGTCCAAGACAATTTCACAAAACGCCAAAAGGGTCGGACGGTAGATTGTTTACCGTCCCACCCAATTTTTTTTTTTCCATCTCCTTTATCGAATTACTCTTTTACCCTTTAGTTAATTCAGTCTTCCATCTTTTATATATACAACGGCTATACAACGGCTAGTATTATTCATCTTCCATTTTTAATATATTCAACGGCTATTTTTTTTTGGCCCACACGAAATTACAACGGATATTAAAAAATAATAATAATAATATTCAACTACAAATAAACATTGAGCTACAATGTGCTTCTTCACATTTCCTCCCACTGTCTGTTTTTCTCATTTCCTCCCTCTCTGTTCTTCTCATTTCCTCACTCTCTGTTCTTTCAACAAGGAACTCAAAACAGAGAACATTCAACTGGGTATTCTATATCTCCACAATCCACAACTCCTATATTTTCAACTTCGGTCTTTCTATCTCTCTAATTTTGCAATATTATTTTCATTTGATTTTATGGCCAATCTTCGTCCAATTAGAGGCCGAGCATATACCGTGTATGAGGATATTATTTTGGCACAAAGTTGGGTTGCTATAACCCAAGATCTGTTGATCGGTAGAGATCAAACTGGGAGTCAATTTTGGAATAGGATTTATCTCACATTTGAGAATCTATCTGGATGTGCAACAGATAGAATGACCGGCTCTCTTTCCAGTCGATTTTCCACTATGTCAAAGGAAGTAGCATTGTACATTGCGAAGTTGAGCGGTGTGACGAATAGAGCGGCAAGTGGTACTACGAACGCGGATAAGGTTTGTTTTGTTTTAATGTATTTTATTGATTGATTATGTTACTTTTTTATTATAAATTTCGTTCATATAATTTTTTTTAACAATTTATTAACTGTGACAGGTACGCGATGCACGACTGGAATATATGCAATCAGCTAGGAAGCCTTTCAAATTTGAAGAGTGTTATGAAATTTTGAAAGATCGACCAAAATTTTTCATGCGTACTACACAGATTTTCGAGAATGTCCCGAATACTCAATATACCGAAGGTGGTAGTTCAACACATTCTCCCACATCCGTGCAGTGGGATTTAGATATACCAATTGATCTAAATGCACGTTCGCCACTATCGCGACCACCCGGTAGGAAAGAAGCAAAAAAAAAAGGAAGCGCACCGTTGAAGCCAGTGATGTGTCTGCTATGGTGGAAGAGACGCGTAATTTTAACAATTTTTATATTAGCAACCAGAAAGACAGGCTTGAGCTGAAACAACGAGATTTCGATTTTAGAGTGTCAACTGAAGAAGATCGTATAATGGCTATGGATCTGAGTAGCTTACCTGAACTTCAACGTTATTATTTTCTATGTTGACAGAATGAAATCACTCAAAAAAGGGGCTACTAGCCAGGTTAAAGCAGTACTAAATTTCAACTAGTTATCTTTTATTTATATTAATATTGTTGGTATGTTTTTATTATGCTTATTATTAATGTTCTTGAATGGGATTAATGAAATATTGGTTAACAGTAAAGTTGTTATCGATTAATTTGTTGCAATATGAAGATAACCCAACAACTTTCGAATTTAATTAAACGATCTTCATAATTAAAAACGTATTACATTAATTTTGAAAATGGAAAAAATATTACGTAAAAAAACTGAAATGGCTACATTTATGAAAATAACATGACCCAAATTATCCATTGAATCCATTGTTGAGTAATACATCTTTACTTAATCTTCGTTCTCATCCTCCCCACATGCGTTCCAAATATGCTCAACTAAATCAAGACGAAGTCCAAATATAAAATTTTCTTAAAACACAGAATACGTGAATAAATCCATACTCACGAAATATTACGAAGACTCGAAGCGCCACCACGCCTCCAAAGCCGCTAGTATATCCTTCATCAAATTTCAAAGCAATTAAAACTCAAATCATCCAAACCAATCACAAAGGCTAATAACACTATTCCAAACATTATACAAGCGTTTATTGAACGCCTGGGATACACACGCGCGATGCACGTAAATCCTACGAAATTTTTATTTCCCAAACAATAACAAAAATCATCCCTAAAATAACCTAATGGCCCAACAAAAATTCTATGACCATAAATGACCATAAAAAAGACAAGTTCTCATATACTTACTCCCCCTTTATAAACCCAAAACTCTAATTTATTAATAACCTGCAATTTCTCCATCAACTTGCAAATCTCGCCTCTACTACTCCTAACATCTCCAAATCTCCTTACCATAATACTCCTACTCGAAAAATTAACCACATTCAATTTCATACCAACAAAATAATTAGGGTATACCTTTCTGAAGCCCTCTCCAAAAATCGATGCCACCGCGAGCTAGAGCACCCTCCAATTAGCCATCCCCCCAAATTAATTTGAAAACAATGAAGAGATGGGGTTGATTCGGGTGGGGAGAGCATCGGGCCGATGGGTTTCGGCTGGGTTTGTTTTGGTCGGTGGGGAAAACAGAAAAGTAGGAAAGGAAGGAGGAGGAAAGGTTGGAGGGAGGGGTTTATAAAAGAATAAATAAATAAATAAATAGATAATAGTGTAAGGGAAAATTACATATAAGCCCCCAAATCCCAATATATTTCAATTAAGTCCCAAATCTCTACTTTAACAATACCAACAATACAAAAATACATTAAAACTACCTCGTAATAACCCTTCAAAATTATAAAATAAGGTAGACAATATATCTGATATTTCTTAATAACAATCAATTATTATTAGAAAATACACAATCGCGTGCAATTTTCAATTGTGCACAGATTACGATGCAAAATAGCCATATGCTATTTTTGCGGGGTATTACAATTATCATGTTTTATTTCTTTAATTTTCGTATTCTTTTTTCAGTTTTGGGAATGAGTTTTAGGTTTTTGATGAAGTTGAACAATGAGACGGTCTCGATCGAACTCAAGAACGTCACTGCTGTTCACGGAAGGTATCTCTCGCTTCTTTAGATTTTTTTTAAAGTTTTTATTAGCATTATTATGTTTTATTTATTTAATTTTTGTGTTCTTTTTCCAGTTTTGGGATGAGTTTTACGGTTTTGATGAAGTTGAACAACGAGACGGTATCGATTGAACTCAACCACGTCATTGCAGGTATCTCCATATCTTCTTTGATTTCTTGATTTTTAATAGTATTATTATGTTTTATTTCTTTAATTTTTGTGTTCCTTTTTTAGTTTTGGAGATGAGTTTGAGGTTTTTGATGAAGTTGAACGATAAGATGGTTCTGGTCGAACTCAAGAACGTCACTGCTGCTCATAACATCATCATAGGTACCTTATCATCCTTTTTTCTCTCTAATTTAGGCTTTTGTAGTTAATATTTTTTGTTAGAATTTGTAGATAATCAGTGACTTATGAGTCTGTCAAACTTATTTTAGGCTGTGCAATTTGCACGGGGTAATACTAGTGGAGAGTGAGAGATTAGAGGGATGTTGGATTTCTTTTTAAAAAATTAAATAATTTTTAAAATTAACTTGTCGCTAAACCAAATTAGAGTTAACTGGAGTATTTTTTGGGGGAAAAAAAATCTAATCAATTACTTATTGATGACCAAAAAGTAGTTTATTGACTAACTTTACTAACTTAGGGTAACTTATTAGAGTTAATGATGTAAAGGCACCCAAAGTTTATATTAACTTTTTGCACACCTAAAATATAAAAAAAATTATAATATCACCCAAACTTTTTATAATTGGACCAAAAGGCTCCCGCCGTCCACTTCTCCGTTAAGTTAAGCAGAATATTCTCTGAATATTCCTCTTAACGAGTTTAAACCTGTTAAGAAGGGTATGAAATGTCGAAATTGCTCTCATTTCTTAACGAGTTTAAAATCTAAACCCACCGTCATCTCCACCGCCGACCACCATCACCATCATCATTACCACCGTCAACCACCACCACCATCTTCACCACTATCACCACCGTCAACCACAACCATCACCATCACCATCTCCGTCAACCACCACCACCAACGACCATCTCCACCATCATGTCCACCACTATCTCCAACCATCGAAATCCATTACCATCACCTCTTAAACTCATCTCCACCACCTCCGAAACTGATCATCATCATTACCACCGTCAACCACCACCACCACCATCTTCACCACTATCACCACCGTCAACCACCACCAGCACCATCGCCATCTCCGTCTACCACCACCCCCGACGACCATCTCCACCATCATGTCCACCACTATCTCCAACCACCGAAACCCATTACGATCACCTCTCAAACTCATCTCCACCACCTCCGAAATTGATCATCATCACCTTCATCTTCACCAAAAAATTTAAAAAAACAAAAAACAAAACAAGAACTAGAAATAAAGGAAAAAAAATTGAAAAAACTAAACTAAACAGAACCGAAGAAGAGAAGAAGAGATGAGGGTATTTATGTGATTCCATGTTAATTTTGTTAAAATATTAATAAAGTGGACGGCATGTGCCTTTCTTCTTTCTTTGTTCGTTGTCTTTTTTCTTTTTTGGGAGGGGTATATACCACTATTTCGATTTAAAAAAGTTAAGGTGCTATTGAGGTATTGTGTTTAAAAAATTAATATAAACTTTGGGTGTCTTTATGTCATTAATCCAACTTATTAATGACCAAAAGAAATAAGTAAATTTTTTAATACAATTTCTCAAATTTAATTAGAGAATATGACTTCTTAAGAGCATCTGTAGTCGTTAAGATTAAAAAATTTCATATTTGACATATAGAAGTAGAAATTTTGACTTTGGACTATAGTCGTTTCAACTCAAAAATTGATCAGACAAAATATGTTGTTGCGTCCCAGTATTTGTATTTTATTATAATAAAACATTTTGATCGGACACAAAATATTTTTTTAATAAAAAAAATATTAGACATAAGATGATCTTGTGTTCGAGATTTTTTTTTATAAAAAAATATGATCAGACACAAAATGATGATTTTTTTTTTAAAATTAAAAAATTATTAAACGGACGCTAAATTATCTTGAGTACGGACGCTAAAAATTATTAAACGAACAAATAAACTCTGATTTTTTTGGACGGACCCTAAATCATCTTTCGATTACTATATTTCAAAATTTCATATTTCTCCTCTCAGAGCATCCACAGTCGCCAATATGTAAAATATGCATATATGGATAAATGCATATAGCATTTGGCTATTGTGCTGCAGTCGTAGATTGCTATTTTTACCTATTTAATATTAAAAAAGTTCAGACGGAACTTCATTTTGCGTCGGACAAATTTTTATGATTTTTTATGATTTTTTTATTAATTAAAAACAACGATTTAAGTAAAAAATAATAATAATAAACAAACAAAAAAAGGTGGGTCCCTCCGTTGGACGTGTTGTGTCCAAGGAGTTCTCCCTTTTGGTTTTAATTTATTAAATGTAGTTCCTTTTGGTTTTAAATTATTAAATGTTTTTTTTTAAAGTTGTCGGACGCAACTTGAAGTTGCGTCTGACGAATTAAAAAATTATTTTTTTTCGTCGGACGCAACTTCAAGTTTCGTCTTGTATAATATGCATAATTCTCATATTCTCTCACATATATAGCAATCTACTGTAGCAAAATATGTATAATATGCATATTTAGCAGACGACTACAGTAAGTTTTTTTTAATATAAAATATGCATAATATGCATATTTAGCAGATGACTATAGATGGTCTCAAATATAGAAGATTTCTGTCACTCAAAACTTAAAATTTCTAAATGTAGAGAATGATTGCAACACTATTATTTTTTTTTTAAATTTAAAAATATAGAAAATGACTACATATGTTCTTAGAGCATCCACAGTGGTTTTCTAAATTTCTCAATTTGCCATTTTTTGAGAAAGGAAGCGCTGCAATGGTTTCTCAAATTGCTATTTTTTAGCAAACGGATCAATTCTGTTTCTCAAATTTGAGAAACGATTTGAGAATTCTCAAATTATGAAGGACGGGGAAGGGGAATGATTCCCCGTCTGTGAAATTTTAATATATTTTTTAATGAACAGACGGGTTATCATATACCGTCTGTTAATTTTTTTTTTTTATTTAGAAACCGGGGTCAGACGGGAGATGATATACTGTCTGATTCAGACGGTATATCATATCCCGTCTGTGAGTTTTTTTTGTGTCTTTTTTTTTTTTTTTAATGGATGAACGGCCGGGATTGGAGGATTCGAAAAAAGAAAGAAAAAAAATTTATCAGACGGTACATGTGAAGAATGGATTTAGTGGAGTCAATTAATGTCGTGCAGTAGGTTTAGGAGTATTAATTTGGGTTAGGTAGTGATATAAGTAGGTTTAGTTAATATTATAGTATTTAATTTAGTTAATTAATTATAAAAAAATATTGACAAATGGTATAAGATATACCGTCCCACGCTTTTTTTAAAATAAAAAAAAAGGAACGGAATATCATATCCCGTCTCTCGTGTAAATGAAAAAAATTTAGCAAATAACCACTGCACGATCGCTCGCTATATATTATTACTCTAGATGCCATATTTTAGAAAATGAGAAACACCGTTGTGGATGCTCTTAGTCAGCCGCTAAAACTAAAGAAAGAAATAGAGATGGGTGGGAGAGCCAATGTAAAATCCCAAGTCCAACATGGCAAACATTATCACAACATGCATCGCCAATTATTTAATGTCCCACATTCCAATGAGTCTTGCTCTTGCATAGGATACCCTCTTCTCTGACAACTCCCACAAACCATCATCACCTGCTCAAAGATTCCCTCCACCATCCCAACAGCCACAGTAGATTTTGTCATTGTCTTTCTATTTACTAGAGCAATTATACACTACTAAACATATGGAAATCGAAAAAAGATATTTTTGATGAAAATCGAAAAAAGATATGGAAATCAATATACACTACTAACAGGTGCAATATATTTCATCAAAAAAAAAACAGGTGCAATATACACTACTAAAGATATGGAAATCAAGGGCCCCGACGTTTGGAAAAAGTACCAGCGGGATAATAGAATTTCCCGGCGTTTGTTATAAAAATGCCGGGCTTTGTCGCCATTTATTATGGCTCAGCCCAATTTTTCTACTGTTAGATATTATAGTCCCACATTGAGTAGTTGGTTAGTTTTGTATTTGGTTCCTCCTATATATAGAAGATATTGTACTCAGTTATTTCTCAATTCAATATTCAGTATTGCTTTCACATCTCTCTGATTTATCTTAATAAGGTATCAGAGCCAATTATCCAAAATTTTCCTTCTTAAATTCCCTCTACAAAAAAAAAAATCTCAAATTCCAACAGCAAAAACAAATTTCTTCCCAAAACTCTAGAATTCAAAAAAAAAAAAAAAAAAACAAACCCAGATACCATCATCTTCAACCTCCTACATCAGCATCTGAAGGTCTTCAACCTCCTACATCAGCATCTGAAGAAGCAAACTACCAATCGTCATCATCGAAGCCAGATCCACAGTCGCCAACGTCGAGATCCAAAGTCGAAATCTCCGGCAACTACCAGCCGAACCCATCGGCAAACTCCCGTAGCCGAACCATTGACGACCACCAGCTGAACCCATCGGCAACCCACCGATCTCCTCTCCTACCTGTGCTCCCACCTCTCCCACAACCTGCCGTCGTCCTTCCTCATCAACTCGCCGATCTCGAGCCGCCATGGTAACCCTACTTCGATTCTGAAATCCAGATCCAAATCCCCACTTCTGTTGTAACCAAAAAAAAAAGTTGAAAAAAAAAGTCGAAAAAAAAAAATATAATATAATATATATATATATATATATATATATATATATATATATATATATATATATATATATATATATATATATATATATATAGGAAAAGCTTCGGTTGAGCACTACTCTAGTGCTCACCGTGTGAACACTAGGCCTTCGAGCGTTCATATCGAAAATCCGAACCGTTCACATTGATCTACACATCTAAATTAGTCTAAATATGTAAAATCATATCAGTTGAAATTCATTTGCCCATCCATCATATGACTATAAAAACAATGATTTTCAGCCATACAATTTTGTAACACTTCAATGGAAGGGCAAATGAATTTCAAATGATTTGATTTTATATATTTAGACTAATTTAGATGTGTAGATCAATGTGAACGGTTCAGATTTTCGATATGAACGCCCGAAGGCCTAGTGTTCACGCGGTGAGCACTAGAGTAGTGCTCAACCGAAGCTTTCCCTATATATATATATATATATATATATATATATATATATATATACAGGTACTACTTGTTGATGGCATCTCAGTCTCTCCCACATATTTTCGCCTCCACTGACTTCCCCGATACAACCATCTCTCGTTCCTCCTCCAGATTCAATAAGCAGCAGCGCCATTTTTAGTCTTCTTCCGGCCTCCTACCTTCTCCTTACATCACTCACTACCATACTCCACCTCTACTTCCGCCACCGGTAGCACCGCCCTACCCCCTACCTCGATCCAGGCACCAGCAGCATCTCCCTCCACATTGTGCTCTCAGTCATAGCAGCACCAGTCTTGTTTCTCCTCGCAGTGCTTCTTCCCTCACATCCTCGGCCATGCCCGTCACTCCGGTCTTGCCGTCTCCTGCTGATTGGGCTAATACTCAGCAACACCTCACTCAGCTGGAACTACAGCTCATGGGTCAGTCTATCAATGCTGGCTCCTCTGCTCTTGTACTTTCTGCCACTCTCGGTATGAATTCGTTCTGCATTTTAGATTCTGGTGCATCACATCATCTCACTAGTAATCAGACACAATTCACCACCTGCACAACACTTCTCTCTCACTCTCCATCTCTACACACAGCTGATGGCTCACCACTTCTTATTACACACCCAGGGACAATTAACTCTCCCACTCTCACATTACCATATGTTCTCTATGCTCCTCATTTATCAATAAACCTTATTTCTATTAGTGCATTGTGCGATAGTAGTCTTGTTGTTACTTTTGACTCTTTAGGTTGTTCTATTACTGATTCCTCTACCGGTGAGGAGTTTGGGCGTACTAGTCGTCATGGTCGTCTATATTATCTAAATTTTCTTCGTGCACATCACTTTTTTTCTAGTTTTGCCGGTATTATTTTCTCTGATGCTGATCTGTGGCACAGACGTTTAGGTCATATTAGCGCATCATGATTTCAGCCTATAGCTCGTAGTGGTGCCCTTGGTTCTCTCACTTTTAAACATTTATCTGATTGTCAGGGTTGTCATTTGGCCAAATACATTGCCCTTCCCTTTAGTCACAAAAGAACTTCTGAAACCACTCACCCTTTTCAACTTGTTCATTCCGACATATGGGGATCCTCTCCCGTACCCTCGTGGAAAGGCTATCACTATTATGTTGCCTTCATCGATGACTTCACTAGACATACATAGATTTTTCTTATGCGTCAGCGATCTGAGATACCTGATATTTTTCGGTTCTTTACAACTATGATTCACACTCAGTTCGGTATGCGCATTAAGAATTTTCGATCGGATGGTGCACGTGAGTACACTTCCAGCACTATGAGATCAATCCTTCAGTCTCACAGCACCCTGTTTCAGCAATCATGTCCTCACAAACATGAGCAGAATGGTGTAACTGAACGCAAGCATCGTCACATCCTTGATACGGCTCGCGCTCTTTTACTCTCCTCTTCTGCTCCTCATTCTTTCTGGGCTGAAACTATCATGATCTCTGTTAGTCTCATCAACATTACTTCCTCGTCTGCCCTAGCTGGTACGACGCCTTACGAGGCTCTTTATTATTCACCTCCCGACTACAGTATAATCCGTACATTTGGATGGACCTGTTACGTCCTTCTTCCTCCTACTGAGCGCACGAAGCTCTCCGCTCGTGCTGCTAAGTGCGTTCACCTAGGTCTCAGTTCTGAACACAAAGGTTATCGTTGTTTTGATCCTCAGCGGGTCGTGTCTGCATTTCTCGACATGTCTCCTTTGTGGAAGACTCCCCTTACTACCGGACCCCCCCCCCCGAGGATACTAGATTTCTCGATTCTCCAGTTGTTGCTAGCCCCCCGACTTTATCTTCCCGCATTTCTTTTGATCCCACTCCTCTGGATCCATTCACATCTCCTGCAGTCCTTACACCTGTTGTTCCCCCTACCGAAACTCCACCTGCATCCCCACAGCAGCCACCACCCATCCCACCTACTTCCCCACCGACACATGCACCTACTCCACCATCCTCACCCCCACACCCTGTCAGTCCACCACCTCTTCGTCAGTCTACCCATTCTACTTCTGGTATTCCTCTGGCACGTTATACACCTGATGCCACTGGTCCTTCTGACCAGTTTGGTTTTGCCACCTTAGCTTCCTACTCACTACAGTTTCATGCATATCTCACTGCTATACACTCTACACGTGAGCCCAGAACTTATCAAGACGCAATTCAATATCCTGAATGGAGGAAAGCCATTACAGAGGAATTCAGTGCATTTGATCAGACTGGCACTTGGGATGTTGTTCCTCTACCAGAGGGCATTCAGCCTATTAGCTGCAAGTGGATCTTCAAGGTCAAATATCAACCTGATGGATCTATTGAGCGACACAAGGCCCGTCTAGTAGCCCGAGGGTTTACTCAGGAGTATGGCATTGACTATGATGAGACCTTTGCTCCCGTTGCACAGATGACTACTGTTCTCACCCTTCTTGCTGTTGCAGCTATCCGCCAATGGCCGTTATACCAGATGGACGTGAAGAATGCTTTTCTTCATGGTACCTTATCTGAGGTTGTTTATGTGGATCCTCCTCCTGGCCTTCCTACTCCTTCTCGTCATGTTTGCCGGTTGCGTCGGGCTATATATGGTTTGAAGCAGGCCCCTCGAGCCTGGTTTGAGTGTTTTTGCCTTGTCATCACCAAAACTGGTTTTAGTCAGAGTTCTCATGACTATTCTATGTTTATGCGGTTATCACCGCAGGGGAGGGTAATTCTACTACTATATGTTGATGATATGATCATTACTGGGGATGACTCTGCCGGCATTGCATCCACACAGAAATACCTTCACCAGCAGTTTCATATGAAAGACCTTGGTAAGCTACGTTACTTTCTGGTTTAGAGATTGCTCATGGATCTTAGGAGATACTCATTTCTCAGTAAAAATACATATCAGATACTATTTCCGCTGCATGTCTCTCTGACAGTCGATCAGCTGATACACCCTTAGAGCTTCATGTGAAGCTTCATCCCACAGACAGTGAGCTCCTTCCTGATCCCACTAGATACAGGCAGATTGTTGGACAGCTTGTATACTTATGCATGACCAGACCTGATATTGCTCATGCAGTTAGTATTGTCAGTCAGTTTGTTTCCGCTCCTACATCAGTTCACTACGGTGCTCTTCTTCGGATCCTCAGATATCTTTGGGGCACTATTACTCGCTCATTATTCATGCCTTCTACATCCAAACTAGAGCTCAGTGCATATTCTGATTCAGATTGGACAAGTGATCCGACTACCAGAAGGTCTACCACATGTTTCTGTCTATTTCTTGGTGATTCACTGATCTCATGGCGGAGCAAGAAATAGGCAGTTGTTGCATGTTCTTCCACCGAGACTGAGTACAGAGCAATGACAGCTACTAATAGAGAGATTGTTATGTTCGTTGGCTGTTATCAGATATGAGTGTCACTCTTACAGGAGCTATTCCACTTTATTGTGATAACCGGAGTGCATTGCACATTACAAGCAACCCGATTTTTCATGAACGAACGAAGCATATTGAGATTGATTGTCATTATGTTCGTGAGTGTTTTGAGCCAGGGACCATCTCTCTCCATTCTGTTACCTCTTCCCAGCAGAATGCAGACTTCTTCACCAAATCTCATACTGTTCAGAGATTCCGACACTTGTAGGCAAACTCACTTTGTTTGATCCATCGTGAGTTTGAGAGGGGGTGTTAGAGATTATAGTCATAACAATATCATGAATGTTATGAACGGAAATGAAAGAACCATCAAATATCATGAATGTTATGAACGGAAAATAACAATACTGTTGTCATTCTTTATATATGAATCTTCTTAACTTCGAGAATTGTTGTCATTCTTTCTCTGTATGTTGAAGCTATCCAATTATATCTAATTAAGCATATTGCAGAATGTTGAATCTAATAGAGTAGCATATTAAATCAATCATATTGTAGAATGTTGAAACTAATTTTCATACAATAAAGATATATTATATTGAAACTTATACATCTCTGAAATTGTACAACAATAAAGTCTACAACCCTGATTTGTTGTTTGGCATGGGTGGATTAAGGAACTTCTTCATATATATATATATATATATATATATATATATATATATATATATATATATATATATATATATATAATTATTTATGTTGGAACTTCTTCATATATATATTTATGTTGAGCTTATTTATCCTTCATTTGCCATTTATATGAATGTTATTTTTTTAAGCTAATTGATGTCCGGTAGTACCATGGTATTACCAATACCGTACCAATATTCCGGTAGTACCGAACTCGGTAAATACTAAAATCTTGGCACGATAATGGTAGAGAAATTTGTGTACCAAGTATTCCGGTACGGTAGACGGTAGATTAATGATAATACGGTACGGTACGGTATACCAGCCCTAACATTGAGTAGTTGGTTAGTTTTGTATTTGGTTCCTCCTATATATAGGAAATATTGTACTCGGTTAATTCTCAATTCAATATTCAGTATTGCTTTCACATCTCTCTGATTTATCTTAACACCCACGTCCCTTTCTCTCTTTTTCTCTTCGCGTCGTTTCTCCCGAAACCCTATTTCCCCCTTTTCGTCCTTCGCGCCGAATCCCCCCAAAATCCTGGCTATTTCCCTCTTTCCCTCGTCGCCCTCTTCGCCCTCTCTCCGAAACCCTCAATCCTAGCTATTTCCCACTTTCCCTCGTCACCCTCGTCGCCCTCAATTTGATCCTCGTGGCCCTCATCGCCCTCTAACCGAAATCTCTCAGTAATCGTAGTTTGCTCGCCGCTGCAGTTCGCAATTGCTCTTAGCCCCGTCGTTTACTTCGCCCTGTCGTTGTCATATACCATAGGTAAGTATTCTATAAACCCTCTTTATTAATATCTTAATATGCAGTTTTCTTTGGATTTTTCCCTTCCTTTTTGTGTATTATGGATTATAACCATTAGTATAATTGCTGGAATTTCATGGATTATAGACTTATAGTTCATTGATTTTTGGTGATTTGAAGCGCCCATATATTTTGTTGTTTTGAACAAATTCTGTCAAAAAGTTCATTGTTCAACTTGATTTTCATGGGTTATAGTTCAAACATAATTACCTGTACAGAAAATGATGCCTTGCTTTCCAATACTTACATTGGGAGTAAATTGAGCAGTTAGTCTCTCAAGATTCAAGTCCTAATGTCGTAATCTTAAATGAATCAACGAAAAATGGTGGAAGTGACCAACTGATGCCTTCTGGAGAAGATCAGTCTATCTCCAAGATTTGTGCTGAAGATCTCTTTACATCACAAATTCAAAATCCAAATGTTCTTGCTGATGGTCCAATAGATTGCAACTTGGCTGTCTTTTCTACTCCAGCCGCACCAACTGCATATGTGCATTTGGAAAATGGTACGAAAGAACTGGATGCTTCTGAGGGTGGCTCGTCAAGTCTTGATGATAGTGAACCTATATATGAAGGAGAAGAATGCATTCTTGACCCTGGTCTTCCAAAGTATGAAGAGAGAGAGCCAGATTATGAAGGTGAGGTGGTTCTCGCTCAGCAGGCTGACAAGATGGAAATGGATGTACGTGTACATTGTGGAGACCAAGTTTCTCTAAAACAATGTATGAGTTATTGACCTTATCCATATGATCCCTTTTGGTCTGTTACACTTTGTGTCTAGATTATATTCATCAATTAGTGCTTCTGTATGTATTTTATGTTCACAGGTCATTTGATAAAGAACTTCCTGGAAAACAGTGCAAGCCAGCTGACCATATATGGGTACGTTTTTTTCGTGCTCTGGTTGGCCTTTTGTGGTTGATTTATGACTTGCTTGAAGAATGATGAATCCTTTAACATATTTTTCCTGGCAGCCTATTTTGCTTGCAAGATGGTCTGAAGGAAAGAGAACTCTGTGTCTTTTTTCGTAATAACCATGTCAATACTATGTTTAAGGTATCACAGTCTTTCACTGTTTATAACACTTAACATATCTTAGTCTTGCTTGTTCTCAACATCTAGCACAAAATGTTAAGACAGTGAATCTTGATGATTTAATCGGTAATGGATTTTTTTACAAGTTTATTTTTACTTGCAGTTCAATGGAGAACAGTATCTCTTGGCTACAGATCAGGGGTATATAAATCAGCCCGATTTAGTATGGGAAAAGCTAAATGAGGTAAGCTACATGTATACACTTTATGGTTCGTTACTCTTATTATTTAAATTTTTGTGTGGTAGTGTTTAAGTTAAATTAAAAGATTTTATTTTATTTTAAAAATAACCATGGACAATTCCAAATATTTTTGTGTTCTCGTAGTATTTGAAAGTTTAGTTATTGTCTTAATTTTTTCGATATCTTCAATCAATTGCAAGGTCAATGGAGACACACAATTCATGACTGGTAATTTCACCGAATTTAAGATTGAAAATCAAGTCAGCGAGTCGTGGAATGAGCAAAATGTCTTGACGAGTACTGCTGTATGTCTCTGATTAGTATTATATACAGTTGAAATTCCGTCCTTATCGTTAATGCTTCCAGTGAAAACTCTTAACATGATGACATTCCTTATTTTCAAGATTATCTAGCAACACTGGAAGCTTCAAAACCAGAAAATTCATCTTTTAAGTATGTTTCTATTAATATTCAGCGCTGATTTATTAAGTTTATAAGTTAATTGCTTAGTGATCTAGAGTTGATAGTATTCTTATCTGCATATGAACCTTGTTAGCCAATTTATCTTCATCTAAAACAATTGAGTGGAAGTTATATGCTAGTTCTTAATCAATTTCCTTGGAGCACTTCTCTTTGTTGTTTATGATTGATGATCATCAAGGAATTTGATCTTCTTAATTATTTCTTTAGTTATAACTCTTGACTAGTTGGTTAAACTCTTCTAGTAGAGATCAGTAATTCGCCTTGGTGAACCTAGAGTTTTGGAACAATACACTCCTCTCTTGCAAGCTCATCATGTTGGTTTGTATTTTTAATATCCTTTAAAAATATTTTCAAAAAGATTCACCTGATTGTGCTTTCAAGATCGTTTTAAAGATGAACTATAAGTCTATAATCCATGAAAAATCAAGATGAACTATAAGTCTTTAAAAATATTTTCAAACAAATTCACATGATTCCGATGTTTTAAAGATGCAAGTTTACCCTCAGGTCAACAACTAATCCAACTCTAAGATGGAAATCTGGATAAATTGTATTTCCTACCAGGTTAGCATAGATTTAATCAGGTTTGATCATAAACAGGTTGTCTGTCATCATACTACTACATTATACTTCCTGCTAGCAAACCAAATTGTTACGCAATTGTTCTATTATATACCAACTCTTTCTGTACTTGATAGCGCATACAATTGTTCTGACATCACTCGAATATTTGATTACTCGTTGTAGAAGGAATGGAGAGGTTTTAGAACAATATTAGTGTCAACAACTCAAATTGCAGTGACAAAGGTTATTGTCTAGCAAACCAAATTGCAGTGACTTCAAGATATTTAATTGGGTTCTGCGAAATATCTTCCACTATTTCATGCAAAATTGCGAAATAACTTGATTTTTTAAGTGAAGTTTTTTTTAAGATTTGGAAACATAATGTATATTCATGTCCGTGCCTTGCGCAGTTGCATGTACTTTTTACCATTGCTTCGTTTTTGCTGAATTCCATTTTCAAGGACTTCCTAGTATCTTTCAGTTACAGCAATGAGATACTTCCTTTTTTGAATAATATATGCTATGGGACTCACAATTTGAAATTTTTTTGTAACACGGGTTTTGTGGATAGTTGCCAATGTGAGATTTAAGAATACCACTAACCGTGACTAACTGTTGCAACTAGGGCTTTGTTTTTGAAAGCTGCATTTCTGCAACCACGTGCTAGAATTCATTTTGAGTTACGTGGGAGACATAAGTATATAACCTCTGGTGAACCACCAAATAACAGAACGTCCATGACAGCGTGCAATTATTATTACGTATGAGCAAAATCGTGTGGGCAGACCATCTAATCGTACTCAGTGCCCAGCCAGCAACAGAGCATTTAAAGTTTCCTTCAACTACTTCATATAGTTAGACACACACAAAAGCTATCTTTCAACTATGAGTATACAATGGTACTGATTATATATGCACAATTCGTAACATGATAAAATTTCATGGTCGGGGACTATGCTTATTCAGTTTTGAATATAATTATTTACTTTCATCAACAATTTGTTTATTCAGGAAAGTGTACGCCTTGGATGTGGTTGGCCCTATCCCTGAAGAGCTCCAAAGTCTGCCTTACCTCTTCAATCTGTATGTTGCCTTGCTGATCCACACCTCAGTTGCTTTTTTTAAAAAAAATGTTTTAAAAAAATTTAATAGACATTTTATATTGACATTTCACTTTGAATGCATATTTTTGTGATTATGATACACTAATACACAAACCTCTATTTCTCTTTTTTTTTTCCAGGAAGTTGGGTCAAAACTACTTGACCGGACCTCTTCCTGCATTTATTGGAAATTTAACGTTCTTGCAATACTTGTGCGATACACTTTATACACATTTTAGAAATCATAACTGGAGTATATCTGTTCTAATTTTATTTTTTGACAATCCTCAGAGATGTTGGGATTAATGCGCTATCTGGGGCCATCCCTGCTGAGCTCGGGAAGCTTAAACAGCTTTTAATATTATAAGAAATCAATGTTTTTCTCAGTTCTGTATTGGCGTCTTTTCAGATGCGAGTTGCAATGCTTATGGTGTGGTTCTTGATGGTTATAGACCTAACTATATTGCACAAGCTTACATAATGCTTGAACAGGCAAGCTTTATATGATCATGTAGTGCTTCTGCATATGTCTGACTGTTTATTTCTTTTAATTTCAGTATCTTTGAAATAATAGTGAAGCATGGTGCCACCCCTACCGGGTAGGACTCCTCAAATTTGAGAATGATGGTCTTGAAGAGTGAGCTACTGCTGCAATCTGAGAATGATGGTCTTAGAGAGCAAGCTACCAATTGATCACTTTTGGAAAGTTTTTTTTTGTCATGTTATGTTTTTCATACTAGGCCTTTGTCGAAGACTGTCAGCTTATGTGTAATTACCTTAAAATGTGACTGCATAACATTTTCAATGAATTATAAAGCTTAATTAAAATTTGGTTCGCCTTTTATTATTTTGAGCAAGTAAATTTTTTATGAAATATATATGCTTAACATTATTATTGATATCAAATTGGGATATATCTGATTTCGAATCAAAACTGGGTAATTTTTTGTCATTTCTGATTTCGGAAAGAAAAAAAAACAAGCCCAGCGTTTCTAAAATGCCGGGGTAGAATAAATTTTAAAAATAAAAAAAAATTTAAAAAATGCCGGGGTAAGCTACTTGACCGCCGGGATACTTATCAATCAAAGGCAGCGATTGCAAATGCCGGGGTTTCTCCGCATATACCCCGGCAGCAGAAAAGACGGCGTTTGCGGCGGCATTTTTCCGTCTGCCTGGTTGGTTAACCCCGGCGTTTATAAACGCCGGGCAAAGTGGAAAAAAACACCGGGAATGGTGTTCTCGTTTGTAGTGATAGTAGTACTTGATTTACCCGTGGGCACGTGCCTACGGTTAGATCTGATGAGGAGAAATTAGGATTAGAATTTATCTATTAGCCGCTCAAGATATTATACTCTACTTATCAGTATTGGAATATCACAGAGCACTACCTCTAGACTAGCTTTTATATGAGATGAACTGGGTTTAGGGTACTGGGATTTATGCCCACTCAACCCAGTCCAACAATTAAACAGATAACACATGCTTTGCATGTGTTGCCCCATAGAACATTATATACAATAATATTCTATTATATTGAGAATATACCTATATATCCAACAATCTCCTCCTATATTTTCAATATATTAGGCAATGCCCCGTTTAATCATTGGCTCACAATATAATACAGTTCATAGACTAAATCAATTATAACTCGAATAGTTCAAATGAGACTAAACAAAAATAATCAAATAGTTCAAAGACCATATCAAAACAGAATAGTTCACAATAACTAAACCAACTAGAGAAAACTCTCATAGTTTCAAAATCAACCAAAGCAAATAATCTTCAAGAACAAAATAGGAGTTTTAAGCTCATGAACATAAGAGTCTTAAACTCAACAGAAGTTTTACAAAGCAAGTGACAAATTTATTCTCGAAAGAAATAAACCAAAACTATATCCTTGCAAACTGCTTTATGTTTACACCTCCATTTTGAACAAATCATTATTTTGAAATCTATGTTAACAGATTCAACTCCTTTATCTTTGTTAGCTTATTGAAAACAAGAATATCCAGAGACACATCTCTAAAAATTTTAACAAATTTCATAAAGTATCTAGTTCCATTAAAGAACTTAGTACAATTTAACGGTAGCTTAGCAAAATACATCGCAAGCATCACAATCAAGTCTCTTTAAAAAAATAAAGAACAAGAACTATTATAGTTTCTACACAAGAATTATACTATGTTTCATATTGGAATGATAGAACAGTCAAATCAATTATGGTTAATTCCAAATCATCAAAATTGGAATGAAACATGAATCCATAAAAGAGTTATATCATCAAAATTGGAATGATATAACAACAATTCTAAATATCGGAAACACATCGACAAGTTTCCATGCTTTCTTTTGAAATAATGAGATGATTCTAAGTAAATTATGAAATTATATAGCATCATCTAAATTGGAATGAAGTTATATATTAACAGAATTTACATAGAACTTTTCAAATTATCTAAATCATGCCAACTGCCTAAAATTGATACTTCAATTTGAACTTCTCTATGACTCTAATTGGATTCTAAATATCAAAACAACTTGGATGTTAAAGCTTTTGACTCAATATCTTTTATGTAACACCTCGAATTTTAAAACACTGAAAATATTTGTTATTATATTTTTCTAGTGGTGAGAATTATTTTTAAGTTATAGTTTATTTTATTTTATTTTCAAAATATTGATATTGGTATGGATATTTTGTTGGATTGGTGTAGATGATATATTGGAGTTATGAGTCGAGTTTGTATGAAGAAATATTGTTTACCTTATTTGATAATTTTAAAGGATTATTATGAGATATTTTATGTATTTTGTATGATTAGTATTATTAAAAGTATAGAGTTAAGGTTTATTTGAAATATTTTGGAGATAGGAGGTTGTATGTGTAAATATGCCTTATTAAATATATATAATAATTTAGTTTTTCCAAAAAACCTCTTCCCTTCATCCTCCTCCTTTCTTCTACTTCCCGTTTTTCCCGACCGCAAAAGAACCCACCGAAAAACCCTTTGGGCCGATCTTCCCCCACCCCAAATCCACTTCATTTATTTATTGTTTTTAAATTAAACTGAGGGGATGATGAATTGAAGGGTGCTCTAGCTCGTGGTGGAGTCAATTTGGAGAAAAACAACGGGAAGGAGATGTTAACGACTTCGGGTGCGGGATGGAGAAATGATGCTTCGAGTCTTCATGGGCTATTAAGTGAGTATGATTTTATTTACGTATTTGATGTTTTTAAAAGAAATTTTGAATAAACTGAATTGTTGGTATGATTTACGGATGAAGCGGATTGGGTTAAAGTGTGTTGGTATAAGGTGTGTGTATATATGGAAATTAGTACTTGATGTTTGTGTGAAAATGTGACGATTAAATACTCGTGCACTTGCGTATTGGTATAAATTTATAAATAGTGGATTATTTATGTATATGTGGATGTGATAATATGAGGTGATTATATGATGAAATGAATTATAAGAGGTAAGTGTGATATGCGGATGACAAATTTAAAAAAAATGTGTTAATTTGAATGAGAAAGAGAAGAAAGTACTTGGTGTAAAATGAAATGAAATAGTGAAGTAAGTGTATGGATGGAAATGAATAAGTAAAGTGAAAGAAAATGAGTATATGACGAGGAGAATGAAAGAATGTGATTCATGAGTATGCAAGTAAAAATGATTGGTAAAGGAAGCATGTGATTAAATATAAGAAGCAAAGTAAGATAATAAGTTTGATATAGTATTAGATGAATGGAATTAAAGTAATAATCAAATGTACTGTGAGAATGGTTGTGAAACGAGAAATATGTGGTGATATGAGTTTGTTGTACCTTGGAATTGTGTCGAGAAACTACCTGCCTTGGTGCAATTCCCAGGATGAGCTGGTGGATCGTTAATTTAATATTGGTATTGTGTGATGAAAATGAAGAGTAAAGTATAGTGTAAGATGAAAAGAAAATTAAAGTAAATTGATAATTGAGCTATTGGCTTGAGATGTGATGAGTTATCGCCAAAGTTCTACTTGGGGTGCAGTGATTATTACCCAAGCTATCGGCTTTGGAGCGCGATGTATATTGCCCAAACTATATTTGGGGTGCAGTGTATTATCTAAAAAGAATGAGAGGGTAAAGTGAAGTGTATTATGAGATGGAAAATGGAAAGTAGAATACATTGTACTATGAAATGAAAATGAGAATGGGAATGAAAGTAAGTGTATTATGAGTTAAAAATAAAGAATAAATAGGTTAATTATAAGATGAGACTGAGTTAGCAAATAAAGTGAATTAATAAAGATAAAATGAAGAAATTGTGTTATGCGAATGAATACGGGAAGTAAAGAGAATGTATTATGTATCATAAATGATAGTAAAGATGTAATACGAGTGTGGTTATTAAAGAAAAATATGTTGTATTATGAGTTTGTTGTACCTTAGGAATGTGTCGAGGAACTACTCGCCCGCTATTTTCATGGAAATGGTGGGAATTACCTGCCTTGACACAACCTTCAGGGTGGATGGGTGAGTTGTTCATATGATGCCACTATTGCTGGTTGGAAATAAAAAGTGAAGTAAATTGAAATATGAGTTACAAGGAAAAATGAAAGTTAGTTATAAGAATGAGAAGTAACATAAGTTGTATTGTGGTATGAAAATGGATTGTAAAGTAAAATGCATGATAAATGAGAATTTTATTATGGAACAGGAGTTATATGTGTATTTGATGCGTAAGACCTTGTGTGGCAACGATATGTGTATTTGATGCGTAAGACCCTGTGTGGCAGCGATTTGTGTATTTGATGCGTAAGACCCGTATGGCAGCGATATGTGTATGTGATACGTAAGATCTGTATGGCAGCGATATGTGTATTTGATGATACGAAAGATCTGTATGGCAGCGATATGTGTATTTGATGCGGAAGACCCTGTGTGGCAGCGATGTGTATTTGATGCGTAAAACCCTGTGTGACAGCGATATGTGTATTTGATGAGTAAGACCCTGTGTGGCAGCGATATGTGTATTTGATGCGTAAGACCTGTATGGCAGCGATATGTGTATGTGATATGTAAGACCTGTATGGCAGCGATATGTGTATTTGATGCGTAAGACCCTGTGTGGCAGCGATATGTGTATTTGATGCGTAAGACCCTGTGTGGCAGCGATATGTGTATTTGATGCGTAAGACCTGTATAGCAACGATGTGGTGCTTAAGACTTGTATGGCAGCGATGTTTATGTGAAATGAGAATGAGAAAGCAAAGAAAGTGAAGTGTGAACGTGAATAAGAAAGTAAAGAAAGAGTATAAGGAGAAATTAAAGTAAAGTAAGTATATGTGATGTCATGTAATATGAGATTGAGAAAGAAATTGTATATTAATAAAGATGTTTACGAAAGAATATGAGTCGTGATTTTGTAAATGCAAATGTATGGTAAATGAAGTGCGTGGCTAAATAAGCATGAAGAAAAGTGATAGTGGCCTTATGTGATTATATATGAAAATAAAGAAATGGTGTTGTGTTGGTAATTGTGAAAAGATGAATATTTGTGTTAGGAAATTTAAAATAAAAAGTAATGGAATTGTATGTGAATCAATATATTGTTTTGTATTTGAGTGTAAAGTGAAGGAGTTATATATATGTATATATATTAATATGATGCGGGGTTTATGAGATTAAGTATTAAGGATTGCGTGTATAATAAGTTGTGCAAAAACTCAAACAAATTGGGATATGGCAGGGAGAACAAGAAATAAAGAAAGTGTGTATACGTGGTATAATATTATGTGTCTGTGAAAATAAAGTTATATGTGAGATTAGTGTGATGCACATTGTGAAGTGTATGAAGTTATGGATATGTATTGATGGATGAAGATTTGCCGAATACTTGATATAGAGCTGTCTTTACAATGTTTTTATGTTCAGATTTCAGGTTGAATCTTGCTATCTTAATATTTGTAAGTTCAGTTTATTTTCGTTATTCAAGTTAATTTATTTATTACACTAGTAAATTTATACTCACACCAGTAATGGCTAACCCCTTAATGTTTGGGGGGTTAGGGAAAACCCAGGACTACAGGTCCTCAGCAGAGCAGAGGTGAGGCGTAGATTTTGTGGAGTGGATTCTTTACTTTTGAATTTTTTTTGTATAAGTTAGTATAATGAATAGTTAAATTTATGGTTTAAATTGTATTTTAGATGTATAAGCATGTAGATGATGATGATGAGTATAGTGTGAGATTGTATATTATGTTTTTGACCCGTACCCACTTCGTTGTGGAGTACTGGGCCCTGTTGTGTGGTTTTCGAAGTCCTTTCGAAAAACTTTACTTCGTTTTCAAAGGAATTTATGGTTTTTATTTGATAATTGATATTCTATTATGAGTTTGGCCCCCGAGCATGATATTTATATTGTCTGTGTGATTCTGCTCATGTTGGCCTGGGGAGCCCATAGTATTATTGCCTGTATTGTGAGCTACGGAATTTAGAGCAGAATTCCGTAAGGTTTTTGTGTTTCGGGGCAGTAATTTCAGGGAAAACTCTGCCAAAATTTTATTTGGATTATAACAATCTTAGTTTATGTTTAAAGTGATATAGAAATTGAAAGAATTAAATTTGGAGTATTGATAATAATAAAAAAAATGGGGTGGTACATTTTAACTCCATTTCTCCCACAGTTTTGATAATTAGATCACTTTCATATCTCTTAGTAAGAGCATTAGCCATACTTGTCGCAATTGCACTTTATCTATGAGAAAGTTCAACTAGGCTTCTTTTAGCCTTAATATACTTCTCTTACTATTATAGACTGAGTTATGAGATACAGTGCATTATAGTTTGATAGTCGCATAATAGAATTAGAGAATTTACTTTAAACTTCTCAATAGATGGTTAGCAATAAGTCATTCAATCCACTCAGCATCTTCCCCTGCAGAGGATAACACATAGAGGTTTGATTTCTTAGATGAGCACGCAATGCTTGTTTGCCTTTTAATCTCCATAATTTTTTTCTGCTCCTCCAAGTGTGAACACATATTCACTAGTTGTTGACTTTCACTAAACTTTGAGTAGCACAAAGCAAACCCTTGAGTACCACTCAGGCATCTCATTATCCTCTTAAGGACACTCAAATGTGTATGGGATTATTAGTGAGTCTGTAGATCATACCTACCTCAAAGGTTATGTCTTTTCTAGTGCAAATCTGTGTATTTATGAGACTTTCAATTTTTTTAGAATGATCTAACTGTCTCATAGTTGCACCATCATTAGTAGTCAACCTTTTATCATAATCATAAAGTATTTTAAAACACACTTCCAGTCACTATATTCCTACTTTTTGAACACATTATTGATTTAACGAGTTTGACTAAGGGTTATCCCTTGCCAACCAAAACTCACCCTTATGCATAATACGGTGTGCACAATACTTAGGCGTTTCATGTTAAATTTATTTGGATAGTACAATTTAACTTCATATATAATAGAGATGACACTTCCAATCAACAAGTATGTCAATAAAACCAAGTAAATAATAGCCATTATATTAGACGCACCACATAGTTAAAGGCACTAATCTGAATTACTTGATTCATATATTAGGCTCTTTGAGAAATTTGGCAAATTATTTATACGTTAGCTATATTACATGTTTAAAAATATACGATGATTTTACTAAATTGTAAATCTTGTTCACTAAACATATTAGTACAAAACTCTTAGTACAAAACTGTTCAATATAAAATGTTCAGTGCAGAACTTTTCAGTACAAAACTGTTTAAAATCGTTTATGAATAACAAAATTTTCAAAGGATGTAAAGGCAAGAAGAATCCTTATTGTAGCAATATGACAAACATATGAGTAGACAATAAATCAGTCTACCCCATTTATCTCAGTCAATTCTTAAGCTACTAGAAGTGCATTAAAATTGCTACTAAACTGTAACACCCCGAATTTCAAAATACAACTGAATTCAAGATTCCACAGGATCTTTACACTTCTTTCGTACAATTTTATAAGGAAATAAAAACTTTTCTTTTATCAGAGTTACATTTACACTTGTACATTATCACAGCAGAAGCAATATTACAATAAATTTCACGAAACAATATTTAACTCAA
This sequence comes from Hemerocallis citrina, assembly GCA_017893485.1. NCBI lineage: Eukaryota > Viridiplantae > Streptophyta > Magnoliopsida > Asparagales > Asphodelaceae > Hemerocallis > Hemerocallis citrina. Next base: position 1,864,266 of record JACEHZ010000390.1, read on the forward strand.
TCCTGCGCAGCATGTATGCTTCAATAGTCAAGCATTTTTACCCTGTATATAAAACTGTGGGCGTCAGTTCATTCAACTGACGAAATATTATACACGGCCATCCTCTCTATGCCGGAAACACTATAACGATTCTCATTTCTTAACAAACACAAACTTGTCACAACAAAGCTAAAGGGACTATCCTATTGTTGTCGTGTTGTGAATGCGCACTTAGTCCTTAATGCAATTATTTATATTATATGACACTAATGCGCACTTGTTCGGATTCTATGCATCCCATACTACATAGGTCCGAGGGCAAGCCCTTAATCGTTCTTCATCTTGTAGGGTCTAATCTCCCACCATGACTTAATCTACTACTGTAACTACGGTAAGTATCCCAGATGTTTTATGAGTTACGAGCTCATGTCCAGACAGCCTGGAGGGGAATCCCACGCCATGTCACGATGCATCGTGAAGACAGCCTGTGGTCAATTCAGCATCCGTCATGGGACATGACACCACCCACAGTCACCAAACATGCCACGATGTTTGGTGGGATGTTTGAAGAGGCTACTTGGGAATCTGAGAAGAGGATGATAAAGGATCATCCTGAGCTGTTTGCTTGATTGTATTTTTCTTCTTGTGTTTTGTTTTCTCACTCTTTAATTGTAGTTCCGGAGACGGAACTATTCTAAGGAGAGATTGTTGTAATACCCTAAAATTTCATTTTAATTAAAAAATATATTTTTTTTCTTCACATGTTGTGCACGTGCAACCTTCATGCACATATTATCTATTTATTTTATATAAAATCTCATTTTGTATGAATAATTATTTTCCTTTATTTTTCAAAAAATGCCTATTTTCCAAAAGCCTAAAACACTAATTAATTATTTTAGCCCACTTCTATTAATTATTAATTTGTTGTTTTGGCCCACAAGCCTAAGCCCACTATTTATGAAGGCCACTAATTTATCAATTAAATGGCCACACTTGTCATGTAGAGACAAATGGTGAACATTCGATTAATTAAAATTGTACAAACTTCTACATAGGAGACTAGGTGGCACGTGCATGCACGTAGTGTGCAATGCACACCTTTTGGGCCGGTTTGTGATGGGAGTGATGGGAGTGTGGGTGAGTGTGCATGGGTGGTTACTTAGTGTATGGGTAGTTGCTATAACTCCTACTCCTATCCTAGCCTTCCATTCTATAACCATCCATTGAATCCTAGCCCTCCAATCTACTTCAAAATTAGTATAAATACCCCTCCTATTTATTTGTATTTTACACTAGTAATCTATTGGAAGAAGAGAAAAATTATATAGGAGATATATATTAGTGTGAGTTGGGTGTGAGTGTTCCCCTATTGGAGGCCGGCTAATCAACCCCATCTTGGAGCTTTCGGTTTTGGCAAGGCGCAAGGAGAAGAGTTCGTGCATTGCAATCTAGGAGGAGAAGGTACTCACTCGCAATCTAGGAGACTAGCGGATTTTTCTAAATTGGGTTTTCTTCAAAAGGTGGGTGTTTCTCATGACTTCTAAAGTATAAATCATGTTAGGAATAAATTGAATTTGTTATTAAAAAGTAATTAGTTAAGATAAAATACATGTTGCCTATTTAGAGTAGAAATTGATAAACTAGTAAACGTGTGTTATTGTGATGGCTAGATTCATTTAATATAAGTAAAAGTGTATGTTCTCATTGTTTATAACTTTAGAATGCATGCTAATTATGCTTTAATTGCAATTATGTGAAATGCACTAGTAAGAAGTTAGAATCATGTTTATTGATTAAAGTGCTAAAGTAGAATGATGTGTTAAAGATGAATTGATAGAATAAATTATTAAGAAAAGATTGGTAATAGATGTCATAAAATCCCCCATGCTACTTATGCCATTAGAATGGATGAAAAAGAATGCATTTTTGCAAACAAATGATTGAACGCATCATGTGTAATTAACTAATAAAACAGAAGTTTTTATAAAGCAAATGATCATGGTGAAATACGGGTTTATTGTAAATTTTTAAGTAGATTGTAATCTGGAGAGTTATGTTTCAGAAAGAGAAGAAAATATATATTTAGACTTGAAAAACCCCGCAGCACAGCCGACTGACTATGTGTAACAGCCGACTGTCCTGGTCATTTTGATTTCGAGTTGAAAAACATCACAGAGCAGCCGACTGATCACATTTAACAGTCGATTGGCCTGATCGTTTATTTTTTAATTTAAAAATCATAGCAGAATAGCCGACTATCCATATGAGACAGTCGACTCCTCTGATTAATTTATTATCGAGCTTTAGAAACTCGCAGAACAGCCGACTGGTCATGATTAACAGTCAACTGCCCTGAAGTTTCAAATAATATCTGTGTTGTGGGAGAAAATCTCTATGACCTGAGGCTTTGTATAAGTGAGACTATTTTTACAAAAGGAACTCTTTTGATTATTAACTTAATTTGTTTCTGTAAGAAATTTCGAATGGATTGTTTAAGAAGTTAAAATGAGATTTTGGGTAATGAGAAATTTGAAATGTGTGAATTGTGAAACAATTGAAAATGTGAACTGTGGATTTGGAATGGATTGAAATAGAATTATGTGAGCTTATAAATTAGCGAATGCGACATGTTTGAAGAATTTCAGTTCCCAAGTATATATGCATTGAATTATTGATTGTGATGAGTTATGAAAAATGTGAATACCTGAATACTATGTTTTTGAAATATGAATGGTGGTTAATCATGAAAAGCTCCTATGGGTATGACATTGTAATTATGAGTTGAAATTGAGAATTAGGGTATAGCCAAGCCTTATACCGGCAGAGAAATGAATTGAAATGGAATTTGAAATGAAAAGACCAAGATTTGGGTCATGTTGAATAAATGGTTAAGACTGGTATAGTGGAAGTGCTACATTCTAAGAGATTAATTTTATTCATGATCCAATTAAACTAAGGATTAGATACATAGTGAAGAAGTGATGAAAGTAAGAGAAAAACATTGAGTATAAGGGCCATTGGATTGGCGGCGTGAGAGTATTCACAGGCTGTCTTCACGATGTGTCGTGACATGACGTGGATACTGCTCCAGAGTACCGTCCCGGTGGCGATGCTCGTGGGATGTTTGGTGACTGCGGGTGGTGTCATGTCCCATGACGGAGGTTGAATTGACTACAGGCTGTCTTCACGATGCATTGTGACATGATGTGGGATTTCCCTCCAGGCTGTCTGGACATGAGCTCGTAACTAATAGAATATCTGGGATACTTACCGTAGTTACAGTAGTAGATTACGTCATGGCGAGGAATTGAACCCTACAAGATGAAGAACGATTAAGGGCTTGCCCTCGGACCTATATAGTATGGGATGCATAGAATCCGAACAAGTGCGCATTAGTGTCATATAATATCATAATAATTGCATTAATGACTAAGTGCATATTCACAACACGACATCAATAGGATAGTCCCTTTAGCTTTGTTTGTGACAAGTTTGTGGTTGTTAAGAAATGAGAATCGTTATACTATTTCCGGCATAGAGAGGATGGCCGTTTATAATATTTCGTCAGTTGAATGAACTGACGCGCCCACAGTTTTATATGCAGGGTAAAGATGCTTGACTATTGAAGCATACATGCTGCGCAGGATTGAGTTAAATATTGTTTCATGTAATTTATTGTAATATTGCTTCCGCTGTGATAATGTACAAGTGTAAATGTAACTCTGATGAAAGAAAAGTTTCTATTTCCTTGTAAAATTGTACGAAAGAAGTGTAAAGATCCTGTGGAATCTCGAATTCAGTTGTATTTTGGAATTCGGGGTGTTACATAAACAATCAAAATTAGGTTTCTTCTACAAAATCCCACTTACTATATTTTAGCTCATTTCGGCAGATCAACTAATTTAATATATTATTGTATGATACAAAATTATCTCATTGTCTACTAAAGACTCTTCTTAGCTCATTTTTCATTCAAGTTTAAGTGTCAATAGGACTAGTTCTTGATTCCAACTGTGCATCATTGACCATGACAGTAGGACTGATAATTTCATAGATTTGTCTTTGATGAACACATCGTCAAAGTACTTTGCAAGTCCAGATTCTACTAACCCAAATTAGATAGATTCAAAACTATCCATAGAACCACATTCTGCACTTTCTAAGTATACACAAATATTTATTACAGGTCCTACTTTAGACCTTCTGGGATCATGTACTTTAACAAATGTATCATTCCACATTTTTCACTTTGACAAAATTATTTGTGTTTTTATACCGTTAATCTACAAGGTGTAAGTAACTTAGAGTGTGGTAATAAATTAGAAATATGATTGATAATGTAACATCACTCATAATTACTCAAAGTCAAACTAACAGTCAATAACATAGAATTCAACATTTCACTGAGTGTTTGATTCTAACTTAATTAATACACAATGGTAAATATAGTGCACTAGAGATTATGTCAAATGCAAATTACTCTAAAATTATTAAACATATTCACCACCTTCATCAACACTGAACCCTTGATCTTAGCACTTAACTAAATTTTTAATTCATTAAGAATAACAAGTGCTTCATTCTTCATATATATGACAAACTTATACTAATCAATTACAAAAGCGATTAAATACTTCTGACCAACAATTATCTCATCGTCACAAAGCTACTGAGATCACAAATATCAGAATGTACTCCTAGCAACCATATAAAATAATTTTCTAGTAATCATAATCTGAGCACAACTTTCATATTTTTCATATTTAATGGAGTGTCATTTAGCAGAGTTATGAGTTTTAACAAGAACAAACAATTTAATATATAGTTCTCAAATCCTAGCTAATTATGTTATGTTCAGGAACTAAACACAATTAGAACTATTATTATTAATTGTCTCATTTGTTAAACTCAATTTATAAATGCGATTGACAACATATGCACATTATAAGAGTTAAAATAAAATTACTCTACCACGTTTTACAAATTTGTTTGCTTCCCCTAGTGATTCTAACAATATCCACTTGCTCAAACACATTGAGCTATATTTTCCTTTATTTGTTCTTCATCATCTTCGAGACGCTAAACGAGATAATTACTAGTATTTTATAATTCAATTTTGTACACATAGTATAATGAACGAGAAAGAATAAAACACAACTAATGGAGTCATATTCTGCATTACAGGATTCTCCTATCTAAGTTACGGACATTTGTTACAGATCTTATGCATCATTTATTTATTTTTAATTAGAGAAGCAAATATATAATCTCACACAAACTGCAGATAATGAATTTGTCAAAATATCTATACACATAGTATGATAAAGCACTTAACAATCCTAAACATGCTAGTTTTCAAGGCGAGAATAACTATGATCTAAAACTCCCAATCATGTGATCAAACGCACAAAATATTAACACATTCATCTCATTAAAGTACTAAAAAAAAGATTAGAGTAGATCATACCAACACTTCAGGTTAGAAGTGTTTTCCAAATTCAATGGAAAAGATTGTGTAGTGCAAACTTATTCAACCGTGATGCATATCTATCATCTCCAACACACACAATTTGTAAATAACTTTGAAGTTCCTACATCATCAAATTGTTAAAATTAGCCAATTAAACGAATTATTAGTACTATTTATTCTAACAATAATTTAATTGGATATACAAATTTACAGTCAAAATCTATAATTTAACTTATCAAAAAGGAAATTTGATCCTTAGCGCAAAGCTAAAACAATTATTCAAACTTGTGTTTAATTAAACAATGATTAACACGGTTTTTGTACTTTAGCACATAGCGACAACAAATAATTAAAATATATATGCAGGTAAAGAACTTATCTTTAATTTTAGATATGATCCAGTCTAATCATACTTGGATCTAGTCCAAACACCATCCTCACTGCTCGTACTATCTCCAGCAATTACATCCACATCTCTTATTGAACTTTTCACTTTCCAACTGTTAAATTCAGCAATTCTAAATCCCTCTTATTTAGGAACCTCGTACAGATGATTATATTTTTCCATCACAAAAGGAATAAACAATAGATTCCCAACAATAGAGAGTTCTTTTTGAATAGTTAATACTTATGTGATTTAGTAAAGAGAAAATAACTGAGTTTAGAATGGACCAAATCTGAAGAGCACACAGCAGTGAATCAAGTGGAGAAGCCGATCTAATCCGATCAATGCCCCCAAGCAGCAACAGCAAGTCCAACCAATGAGAGAGCTCCACACACAGCGGGCTACAGTGGATCAAGAGAACCAAATCCGATCTCGATCCCCTAAACAGCAACAGCAGCCGATCTAAAAGAAAGCTTATCTGGATCTGGCAACGAGTGAGAGCGACTGGATCTGGCACTCTAGTTCGCAAACGCGACCAACAAAGGCCGGAGATCTTCGTTGGCGACGGGTGGCCCTTGTATCTGCCATGACAGCGACGATGCTGACATTGTCGATGCCGACGGTGGCGTCTACAGTCGCAGACGACAACGACGACTGCAGCTACAGTCGCGATCGGTGAAAGCAGTGATGAGGCTGACGTTGTCGACGGTCGCAGACGTGGTCAATGACGGTGACGACTCTGGTCGGAGACAGCGATGGCCAATCTCGTCAGAGGTAGTGTTTGTAATATCTTAAGATTGTTAGGTCTGATGAGGAGAAATTAGGGTTAGGGTTTATCTCTTAGCCGCTTAAGATATTATACCCTGCTTATCAGTATTGGAATATCACAGAGCACTACTTCTAGACCAGCTTTTATATGAGATGAACTGGGTTTAGGGTACTGAGCTTTATGCCCACTCAACACGGTCCAACAATTAAGTCGATAACACGTGATTTGCACGTGTTTCCCCATAAAATATTATACACAATAATATTCTATTATATTGAGGATATACCTATATATCCAACACCTACGACACGTCTTCAGAACGATACAGCAGCATATGAAAGTCTTGTAAACAGTAAAATAACTATTATGTAGCTCAAATTTGAATAGTAAAACAATAATTAGTTGTAAATAAAAGTCCATGTTTCCATTCGTATATGTTGAAAAATAATTATAAATGGGGGTGTAAAATTTAACTCCTTAGAATTTTGAGTGTTAAAAATAATGAAATTTAAATGTTGATGAGATATTTGCTATTTTCAATGTAACATTAGCAATAAAAAAATGCATAAACAATCTGAAAATTTACAAACCGAAAAATCTGAAAATATAAATTTCTGAGTAAACAAAGGGAGAATGAGAGAGAGAAAGAGAAATAAATAAATAAATCTATATAATAAAACACAAAGAAAGCTATCAAGTGGCTCTCCTTCAATCCCCCCAAAAATCAAAGGCTCAAATCTAACCTCACAAAACATATTTTTCCCCCCCAAAAGTTTTTTCCCAAAACTCAAATTCAAATCCCCACCCAAAACAACTCCTATATTTATTTAATTATTTTTCTCTCTCTCTCTCTCTCCCTCCCTCCCTCTTCTATTCAAAAAAAATAGAAAATAAAAATTTTAAAAGTTTAAAAAAAATTAGAAAACTAAAAAACTAAAAAAATTAAAAAATTTAAAAACATAAAAAAGAATTCGAAAAAATCAAAAAAATTATATAATATGTTATTTTCTCTGTATTTGCTACTTTAATTAATTTGCTGGACCCCCAAAACTATTTTATATAATCAAACAAGGTGCACCGTTCTGAAGACGTGCCGTAGGTACGTGTCAACGGGCAAACCTAGTAAGTAAATAAAAGAGTAGTTTTGGGAAAAAAAATTTGGGCGGAAAAATATGTTTTGTGAGATTAGATCTGAACCATTAATTTCAACCCTATTGAATGAGAGCCACTTGATAGCTTTCTTTGTGTTTTATTATTATTATTATTATTAATTATCTATATATATATATATATATATACTTGATAGCTTTCTTTGTGTTTTATTATTATTATTATTATTAATTATCTATATATATATATATATATATATATATATATATATATATATATATATATATATATATATATATATGTTATGGCTAAAAATAGGATTAAATCAGGACCGTTCAAATCAGACACGAATCTTAAAGCTCTCAGGAGTAAAACGGTAATTTTACCTACAAACGGATCTGAAATGGAAACTAGGTCTTTCTTCAAAGCCCAATAATCCATGAACGGATCTGTCATACTGGGTACAGGTCCCAACCCGTTACAAACCAGTTCAGAAGGATAAAAAAAAATTCAGATTTATAATTATCCCTAAGAGGTTGTTTTAACCACTTTTATCCATTCACAACGGAAAGTAGAGATTTGTTCTTATATCGAAACGGATCCCTAAGACGACTATAAAAAACCCCTCTCCCCTGATCAATTTTTTTTACATAAAGCTCTTTCATAATCTTCCAAATTACTGACAAGAGCGTCGGAGGGGGAATCGCCGAAATCCATCCAGTGTATCGCACTTTTTACAGGTTCGCGACAGCGACAAGAAACAAAGACCAACACGTTGGTAAAGATCAACGGGTTTGCCTTATTAGTTTTCTCAAGAATCCACAAATTCATCTGTTTGTTCCCACCCCAAAATCAATAGCAACAATATAGATGTGTAAAAGTTTATAATTATCCCTAAGAAGTTGTTTTAACCACTTTTATCCATTCACAACGGAAAGTAGAGATTTGTTCTTATATCGAAACGGATCCCTAAGACGACTATAAAAAACCCCTCTCCCCTGATCAATTTTTTTTACATAAAGCTCTTTCATAATCTTCCAGATTACTGACAAGAGCGTCGGAGGGAAAATCGCCGAAATCCATCCAGTGTATCGCACTTTTTACAGGTTCGCGACAGCGACAAGAAACAAAGACCAACACATTGATAAAGATCAACAGGTTTACCTTATTCGTTTTCTCAAGAATCCATAAATTCATCTATTTGTTCCCACACCAAAATCAATAGCAACATTATAGATGTGTAAAAGTACCGATAACAGGTCCTGCTATACTTTTAATCTACAATTGGACAAGTCTAGTGGATATATACTATTGCACATACAATGAATCAATAACGAGAGTCGACAAACAACACTGTTTAGTAGTGACAAAAGCAAAAACCCACACACTGACCAGGAATTAAATGACTAGATTGCATTAATCAATCCTACATCCCACGATCTACATATAAACAAAAACTACTGGTACAAAGTAGTCAAAAGTCACTGACATAACAATTTATATAATTGAATAGGTACAGTGGCTCACATGCCTACTTTTCAAAAAAAACTTAAGCTTATAAAATAGTAACACTAGTAAGAATTAATTAACCGATCACAAAATCACTTTCATGCGAGCGAGCCTGAGCATGTTACTCCTACCACACCAGCTTTATGCCCTCGTTGGAAGATCGCACTTGCCAATTTCTGCAAAATAATCAGTCGATAATAATTAAGTTATAATCTATTAGTAAAGTCATTAACGGTTAAAGACAAAAGGTTTAATTAGATGAGCAAGAATAACAGAGCTCTCTCGTAAATCAAGAAGGGGGGTCCACTCCACTTTTACACGCAACTCATGGAACAAAACGACGAGAAACAAGACAGGTTAGGTTTGAGAGCAAGGACCACAATCCTGCTTGCCAGTGCCAGTGAATGACACTCTCAAGTGCATCATCACCATCACTTGCTGTATTGAATTACTCGCTCATTCAGAGCTAATATTATGGAGTTAAGAGCATCTCAAGTCTTTTGATAATATACATATTTGGTTAAAAAAAGCACTGCAGTTGTTGGCCAAATATGCATATTATGCATAAATCACTACAGAAGATTACTATAAATGAGAATGGAAATGAAAAATATGCATATATAAAAGACGGAACTTGAAGTGTCGTCGCACTAAAAAAAATAATTTTTTTAATAGTCGGACAGTGCCATCCCTCCCAAAAATAATTATTTTCGTAATAAAAAAAAAAAAAAAACCCACTCCTCTCGGACGGCACTTGAAGTGCCGTCCCACCCCCCTATAGGTAGGTTTTGTAATTTTTTCTAATTTTTTTTTTAATTTTATTGCAATTTCTGTACATTTTTTGTAATTTTTTTTGATCTTCGAGGACGATGTTTTTCCTTCGATGGCACTTGAAGTGCCGTCGCACCTCTATATATATATATATATAGTCCCCTTCGGTTACACACTACTTTTGATGAGCACTCGTGAAATAGAGACCCTATGAAAAAATTCGAACCGCTCATATTGTTCTATATGCCTCCGATAGCCTAACAATAAAAAATCAAGTAATTTAAAGTTCATTTACCCATCCATCATGCTGTTAGAATTTTCAGCCATACAATTTTATGATGATGTAAATCATGGACAAATGAATTTCAAATTAATTGATTTTTTATTGTTATGCTATCTTAGATAAATAGAACAATATGAGCGGTTCAGATTTGTCATACGTGCTCCATTTCGTGAGTGCTCACCAATAATTTCTCATATATATATATATATATATATCTTTTCTTTTTTTTTCTTTTCTTTTCTTTTCTTTTCTTTTCTCAGACGGAACTTCATATGCTGTCCCATTGTTTTTTAATGTTTTTTAATTTTTTTTCCTCTGCGAGGGAACATGAACATAAAGCACCGTCCCTTATTATTTTATTTTTAAAAGATAAAAAATAGAAATCAACGACTAAATCAAAATAATGGATTGCTATATCCATTTATCCATATTTTCACCATCAATGTCTGTGGATGCTCTAACTAGTTGAAGTGAACGAATGAATGAATGAAACTGTTCTCTATTCAACACGCTTTCATCGAGTCTGTTTTTTTTTTTTTTTTCTTTCCCCGAAAAGGAATAGATCTCCCAAACCCATTTAGCATATAATTCTTTACCTCGTTAAAAGTATATCTTTTTTGCAATTTTAATGCTAAAGTAAACTTACCTCTAAACATAGGATAGGATATAAGATGTCAAGATTCACAATGTGATCCCCACAAAACCTTTTGATACAAATCTTTCAACAATTAAAATTTGAACAAAACTTTTCAAAGAAATTTTGAGCACTTACTTGGCGCCTGAGAGACGACATAAGCAGTCCCCTGAAAGTAGCAAGTCCCGGACACCCTCCCCTTCTTTTGATAATAACTGTTGAACGCAAACGACGCGTGTGCCTCCACCGTATTCGGGTCGTAACACGCCGCCCCAGGCTGTATTTCCTTGCAGTCCGCCCCTCCTTCCCCGCACGCGTAATCCAGCGCCGCCTGCAGCTTCTCCTTCCCTGCCATTGCATTCGCCACGCACCACGTCTCCCCCGTCGAACTCGCCACCACTCTCCCACTACTCTTTCTCCCACCTCTACCTCTCGCCTCATGCCACGTCATTCCACTCCCTCCTCCTAAGCTGAAGCTTACGTCATAAACCTTCTCCTCGCTCGGGTAAAACAGTCCGTAATTCCGCTCCGACGTCGGTCCAGGCTTCTGGTTCTCGTTGAAGAGGGCGAATAGATAGACATCGATCTCCGCCTGCGGTCTCAGCGGCGTCCCGGCATTTCCGGACAGCACTCTTCTGATCAAATTTCCGTTGTACGCCGCAGCATTTTCCTCGCCTGCTCCGGCCTCGTTATTGTCGCCTTTAGACGGCCAGCCCGTTTCCGAAATTACAACTTTGACATCGTCGTACTTCAGCTTCGACATTGCCGCAAACACCGCATCAATCTGCGCATCGAAGAGGCTTGTGTACTTCAACCCGCTGCCAGTGTCGACATTCCCAGGGTTGGGACGGAAGAGGGCGTAGTCCAAAGAGATGACATCAGCATTGGCCTCGTAGGCGAAGAACGGGTAAGCATTGACCATGAGATAGCTTCCGGTTTTGCGAAGGAGCTCCAACATCGGCTTGATGACAGACTCCGCCAGTTCAGGCCGGAACGAGCCTGAACTCGAGGGATACGAACTCTGAAGGGCCGTCAACGCAATCGGGGACGAAACTTTAACTGAATCATCTAATTTTAGTAGTGTAAGCGCATCATGAATGTTGGTCATGGCGGGAACAAGAGCTGACGTCAGGTTGTGGGGGTCGACGAAGACCTCGTTTCCGACGGCGATGCAGTGGATTTGGGTTGCAGGGAAGTAGGCGGCGACGTTGCGCTGGACCCAGGAGAGGGCGAAGGAAGGTTTGGTGGCAGCGGCGGTGAGGTTCTCGTTGGGTAGCGCGATGGTGACCTTGATGTTAGAGCCGGAGAGGGCGCGGAGGACGGTGGGGTCCGCGTCGTAGAGTTTGACTTGTTGGATTTTGTGGGCTTTGAGGAGGGCCACTACCGCGGCGGGGGTGGGGAGGTTGTTGGCGACGCGCCCGTAGTTGACGCCTACGGTGCCGGCGGCGTTGGAAGGAGAGATGAAAAAGAGAAGCAAGAGAATAAGTGGCATTTTTGACATTTTGGTGGTTTTCTCGAACTTCCTTGATTTCTTCTACTAAAAGTAGAAGATGCACAAGTAGAAGGGGGGGGGGGACTGAGGTTGAGGTTAAGGAGGAGAGGAGTGGGATTACAAAGAAGAAGAGGAGGGGGAAATGGGGTCCATTGCGTTGAGAAATTAGTGGAGATGTGTAGATTTTGGGGGTGAACGTGTGAACATGAACGTGGGTTTGTGAGAAATGAGAATAAACCTTATATGCTTATTACATGGGCATAAGATGATACTATGAGAAAAATAGGAGCCTTTTATTATCCTCAAAAACCGTGCCTGCTTACATGATATACGGTGTCGTAGTCAAAATCATTTGCCATGATGCGTTTTTTATGCGCATATGGGCATATTGTTTGTATGGGTTGGTGGTGGGGCCCGCGGGTCTGGGGATGGACCGTTGTGGAGGGCAAGTGGGGGTGGGCTCGAAGGAGTAGGAGGGAAACGGTCAAGGGTCTTAAATTAAATTATGGGCCCTGGGTAAATGGGATCAAGGAGTGAGGGGATATGGACAAAAGTTACAGTTCGCATTGGTGGTACTACTGTCTGCTGTGATATGAGTGAGATGAGAATTTGACGGAAATCACCTTGGTTAATAAGTACACACATTATGCTTTAGAGCATCTCCAATCATGTTAGCTATTTTAACTGGCTAGAATAGTCAGAATGGAGAGCAATTGGATAATTTGGCTAGCCAAAAAAATTTTCACTCCATCCATACTAGCTATCTCTACTATTATAATGGGAGAAGGCCTTAGTGGTATTTGTCATCAAATTTTTTTTTTTTTTTTTTTTGTCATTTTGAAGCCAACACGTGCAGCTGCACGTGTTGACAAAATGACTCACTTTGGTAAATATTTTCGAAAGTGGACCAGTTTGGTAAATATTTTCGAAAGTGGATTGGTTTGGAAATTATTTTCCCTTTTTTTTTTGTCTTTTTCCTTCTTCCTCAACGTACATCGCACGTGCATATTTTCGAAATGGACCAGTTTGGTAAATATTTTCGAAAGTGGATCAGTTTGGAAATTAGTTTCCTTTTTTTTTATCTTTTTCCTTCTTCCTCCACTCCACGTGCATCGCACGTGCATGATGCTAGTTTTAGATAATTGTAGATATTTTAAAGCCCAAAAAATACCAAGCCCAAAATACAGCCCAAGCAAATTAACAGAGAACCCTCAAAAAAATCAAACCCAAATTAAATCAGATCGCGAAAATGACTTGGAAAAAAAGTATCATTTTGGAAATTACTGATCCAATCGGGATTTTTTCCAAAAAGTATCATATTGGAAAAAAAGTATCATATTGGAAATGACCGATTTTTCTACATCTGATCCAATCGGTATTTTTTCCAAATCTGATCCAATCGCGATTTTTTTCTACATCTGATCCAATCGCGATTTTTTTTCTACATCTGATCCAATCGCGATCTTTTTTCCAAGTCTGATCGCACGCGATTTTTTCTCTCGCGATTTTTTTCTCCCTGATTTTTTTAGCGAGCAATACAAACTCGCCAGATCTGGCGAGTGAATATGATATTTCTATTTTGGCGAGTGCTTTGGCGAGTTCCGTTGGAGCAGATTTTTATCTCTAAACTAACTATTTTGGTTAAAATTGAGAGATAGCTAGCGTAGTTGGAGATGGTCTTAGGCGAGGAGCTTCACCTGACTCAATGAATGACTCCAGTTAGAAGAGCATCCACTCTCGTTTAGGCTTGTAATTCCAAATATAACATTAAACGGTATTTTTTTCTAATGGATTTCTTCTCCTACTGTAAAATTACTCTTTGAAACAGGGCCCTTAGTTGGACGCCTAAAGAAAAGTTTGCAAACTTAAATGCCTAATTATTCACACGCAGTCTCCTGTTAGAAAATCAAGTGATCGTTAGCTGTCATAGTACGAACACAACTAGTACTATATAAGAGGGATCCGCTTGTCATTTACCATTTTCTGAGGCCTCTTGAGGGTGAAAAAGGTCAAATCTGGTCGATATAAAATCCAAGAAGCTTAGCTGTAAACTACTACTACAGTATTAACGACAAGAAATGGTACAGCTAAAGGCTGTTTCACTTTGGAATATGGGAAATGCGTATGGCACTAACTAGTACAGTAGTACCAGTAATAATGCGTTCATTGTCGTAGCACGCACATCACATGCGGTGTGGTCGTCAGGGATGAGAGATCAATGTCTCCATTCTAAGAGCATTGTAGCCATCTTGAGTCATATTTTAGATATTTGATAAATAAAAGGAAAAAAGGGGTATGAGCAACTTGCTCATTTAGTAAATAATCAATTGATGATGTGGCATACATGTAATTGAAAAAGTCTTAAAAGAATTAGCTGTCCAATGTATCACATGCATGCCACATAATCAATTGCTCATTTACTAAATGAGCAAGTTGCTCATATCCGTTTTACCCTAAATAAAAATATAAAAAAATAGGTTTGTACTGTAGTAGTCAAATTTCAAAATATGAGTCAGACGATATCTTTCGTAGATAAGATTATCTTTGGTCTCTGAAATTTAAATAAAAAAAAATATATAAAATTATAAATGCATTGAAGTGAGGGACGAATGACAAAAAAAAATTTTAAAAAAAAACACATAACAGAATGCACAAAAGGACCCAAAAAAGAAAAAAGAAAATTTGAAACCTGCCAAATGCCTTGGACGGAAGATTCCTAGGCAATTTGGCCTTTTGCACAAATGTCTTGGACGGTACATAATGTACCGTCCGTCAAATTTTTATTTTTTTTAAATTTAATTAATCAGACGGAATAATATCCTCCGTCTGTCGAATTTGTCGTATATGAAATTGAAGCGACGGTGTTTTGTTTGCCGTCCCACGTTTCGGACAAAAGATTATCTTTTGTCCGGCTATATTTTGGCATTTGTCAAACTGTCTTCCATATTTGGCACGCTCCTGTTCATGCGACACCTAAATTTTGGGTATTTGGCAGACGACTACAACGACTTTGTTTTTTCTTTTCATTTTTTCCATATTTTGAGTATTTAGCAGACGACTACAGGTGCTCTAACGGAACCCTCACCATATCTTTCTATACTTGTTTCATTTATGATATGATTTGTATAATCATTATACTTATTACTAATCAAGTTACAGTTTTACATTATTAACAACGGCTATCTTTTTAACTAAATTTTTTTTAAAATGGAAGAAAAAAACGGCTATCCTTCGTATAATAGAATTTAATCATGCCAAATCTGAGAAAGCCATGCTCCACTGGAAAGAAATTTTCTGTAGGAATCTAGTATGTTCCAAGGGTTTGGCTATTCCATTAAAATGGCATGTGAGAGCATCTGTAGTCGTTTGCTAAATATGCATAATGTCGTTGGCCAGATATGCATATTATGCATAAATCGCTACAGGAGATTGCTATAAATGAAAATCGAAATGAGAAATATGCATATATGAGAGACAGAGCTTGAAATGCCGTCGCACCAAAAAAAAAAAAAATTTAATGGTCGGACGGCACTTGAAGTGCCGTCCCTCCAAAAAAAAATTAATTTCGTAATAAAAAAAAAAAATAAAAAAACCCCACTTCTCTCGAACAGGCACTTGAAGTGCCGTCCCACCCCCTCTGTATTGTTTTTGTAATTTTTTGTAATTTTTTTGTAACTTTTTGTAATTTTTTATATTTTTTTTTTGCACTTCGAGAGATTTTTTCCCTCGGACGGCACTTGAAATGTCGTCGCACCTTTATATATATATATATATTATTTTTTTTATTTTTATTTTATTTTATTTTTTTTTTCTTCTCTCCGACGGAACATGATATGTCATCCCACCGTTTCTAAATGTTTTTTAATTTTTTTTTTTCCCTCTCCGATGGAACATGAAGTACCGTCTCTTATTGTTTTATTTTAAAAAGGTAAAAAATAGCATTCTACGACTGCAGCAAAACGCAACATTGCTATTTCCATATATCCATTTATGCATATGTTTACTATCAACGATTGTGGATGCTCTGAGCTAGGTTTAGAATTGTGAGATAGTTCAATCCATATTCATAGTGTATAAAATTATATGAGACGAAATGATGTGTTATTTCGCTCAAGACTGCTCTAAATAACCCTCCATATAACCACCGAATTGTAACTCAACTCATGAAAGGGTGGAATATGTAGCTCTTTATTCAAAATGAATCTTCCACACCGATCCGGTTTTCAAATGAACCTGATGTGCAAATTCTGATAAAACCCAAAGGCTCTCCAGCCCTGAGTGTCAACTTTTATATAGACTACAAAATATATGGAATTCATGAAAAACACATTGAATTGTTCCTATAATTAGACGATACCTCTGTAATAATTGGAAATAGCCAGCATGATGAGATCTCACTAGCATCTCCTTGTTTTCAAGCCCAAGAACACTATCATTCTTTATGAAGTGAAGATGGACATAAACTGTTGTATATAATATACATGTTTGCAAATTATAAATTACCTTCGAATAAGGGTGGCAACGGAAATTCATAAAAGCTGGCTGAATTACAGAAATTTTGCAGTGGGGAAACTCCTTTAGCCTCATGTTTGAGGGAACCACATGCATTATTTGTGAACTCTTCAAACAGCATATTGGCTGAAATGCGAAGGTTTATCGAATCTCAAATGAATAGAACATTTTTCCAATGATGATGATAATCTTAAACTTAGCTCTCAAATTTGAAAGACAAAGAAAGAATCAACTTCTGTATTCCTGAGAATTCTACAAAGTACTACGAAAACATTCTACATATCTGTGTTTAGCAAAAAATTGGTAACTCGCGTTTGTGATATTTGGTGTTCGTCACTTTAACACCACCAAAAACAAAACCCTTAATCCCAAGAAAGCCTTGAGACAAAAGGAAAATCCTATACTGTCCTGAGGGGGATCCACCTCCTTCAGGATGTGCCCCTTCAATATTCTTTCCTCCTTTTTGGAACTACAATGCTACCTTGCATATTTCATGAATTGAAGGACTGAAATAGAGAGGCAAACACCAGATTGCTAAAAACAGAATTCACACACCTAAAGTAAACTAATATAATATTAAATGGTATGTTACAACAAAAGAATTGAGTCCATAGCTGAACACGCATCTCCCCTCTGAGAGCCCTCTCTTCCCCTCTCTTCCAAAATATTTACAAGCGATTATCTATTAGTTTAGTCAACGAAGGAATGCCCCCATCACTCATACCGTCAAGGTATCCAATTAAGATATCCATGTTATGGTAGGTATACATCTGTAAGTTACATTTGCTAGGATATTACAAGGTATACACAAATATATGGAAGATGACCATTTCATTGTAAACTCCAATAGAAGTTTCTAATGGTTAGTTTACCAACTATTTACACATCTAACTCATAGCAAACAAGTTGATTGACTTTTCACCTGTTAATATACATCCTCTTTAGATTTTCTGGTTCGGCGTCTCTGCAATTGTTGGGATTGCAACCTATTCCTGCAAAGAATAAATGATCAATTAATAATATGCAAATTTGAATTATATTCACATAATAATTCGAGAGCATTGAAGAGATACGAAAACTAACCTGTCCACAGATTCTTGACTTTCTTTGAACTGTCGGAAGAAAAAAAAAACAATGATTAGAAATGCTTAAATACGAATATATGCTGAAAAAGTATAGCCATGGGAAAATATCAATCAGGATTACCATAAGTAGACAAATTAAATATTATTTTTCCTAACAAAGTTTTTTATTTAAAAGGCATTTTTTTTTCTTGGTATGCATATTTCCGATAAATTATTCTATCAAAAAATCAACGTCCTAAACATTCAGTATAATATTCCTGAGCTGTCATATTTCTTGCAACAATTCGAGAGGTCCACTCAAACAAGCAATGTGAAATTCACAGGATAGAAAGGAATCCTACAATTTATAGTAAATTCCTTGCAGGAAATTCTCTCATATACTTCTGCAGTTCAAATTCATAAAAGAAAAATACTGAATTGAATGGATCCTAATCTTTTGAAAATAATACAACTGTTCCAAGCAAAACAGAACTTCTAATACAGAATCTGATAAAACTTACAGATATTT
This sequence comes from Hemerocallis citrina, assembly GCA_017893485.1. Classification (NCBI taxonomy): domain Eukaryota; kingdom Viridiplantae; phylum Streptophyta; class Magnoliopsida; order Asparagales; family Asphodelaceae; genus Hemerocallis; species Hemerocallis citrina. The sequence continues at coordinate 1,882,776 of JACEHZ010000390.1, forward strand.
TATCTCTTTGTCTCTGCCAACCATGTAGAGAATCTGAACTACATGAAACATGAGATAACCGAAGAAGAAGCTCCTGGATATGATTGTAGATACTGCATGGAACCCACAAAAGTAAACATCAAATTATGGTTACTATATATTAAATTCTCATCTGAACATATTATATCCAACTTGCATAATTCAATTGATTCATACAGAAAACTTCAGACCCCAGTAGCATCAACTAGACGAAAGACTAGAACCATAACAAACAATGCTCAAAAGTATTTGTACTACAGGAATTGAACATTCAGCAAAGATCCAATAGGAATAATCTAGTAAAAGGTGTTTATTTTTTTGGTAATTTCTAGATGTAAAATATCAATTAGAACAAATAACAAGTGAATAATTCGTTCAAGTCCTTTCCTTTGAGAGCTGTGAGATTTGCTAAATAAAGTAAAACACTTAAATTTTACAAATCTTTACACTTTTGCATAACAATATATGTATAATCTAGTAGTAGAAAAAGATGTCCAGTGATGCAAACTCCTAAGCAGCAAAGACGAGAAATTAAGGATGAAAGCCATTAGTTCCTTTGAACAGTTCCCAAACAAACAGGTTCCAGCGAGGAGTAACTATAGCAAGTGTAGTAAACATTGTTGGGTTTGTATGTCTTGCATACACGAAAAAGACGATGAAGCGAACAAAAGGATCGAAGCGAATGATAAAAATATCAATTTCTAGACGTAAAATTTCTAGATGTAAAACATCAGTCAGCATTGTTTGTTATGGTTCGAGTCAGCTAGATGGGTTTAGTTCCTGTAGTACATCTAGAAATTGATATATAATACACTAATGTATATAATACACCTGTTTAATTTGTCAGATGGGTTTAATTTCTAGATGTAAAACATCAGTCAGCAGCAGCAGTCAGCAGCAGCGGAGCAGGTTGCGGTCGACCGCCCGACTGTACAGGGTGTTTTCCCGCGAGGGGATAGTCGTCCGCACCTTGTGGTGAGTCGACCGTATGCGGTGCTAATGGGTATTTGGGTTTGGGTATTCGTGAGAAGCCCAACTTCATCTTCAAGTCAGATCGTACGGCTCTCAATGCAGGGTTATCTCTTCAGTAGTAATCGAGTGATTAGTATATCAAGTGTATGAAACTAGAAGAGTGGGTTAGGGTTTCTATAGATCTCAATATAATCAAATGTAACGACTCCTAAAACGATATGATTCTATTGAGTACCGAATAGAAGAGAGTACTTCATCAGCGAGGGTGAGAGATTTCTCCATTGTAAATATCAAGCAAGTTCTAACTAGACTTGAGAAAGAGTCGTGGTGAGAATTGTAACATTCTTATATCTTCTCTAGTTGAAATAACATCAGGGTTCTTCCTCCCCCGGATTAAGGCGAAAGCCCCAGCCAGGACACAATTCTTATGTGCTTTGTGTGATTGATGTGATCTAGTTTGCTTGGTGGTTTGTGTTGATAGTGTCGAAGACTTAACAAGATCTTCTCTTTTTCCCTAACAAACATAGGGGCGCAGATAAATACCCCTAAAAAAAGAAACCTGATGCCGCAGAAACAAAATAAAGCCAGAACAAAATTCAAAGTGCAGCAATGAGGACTGCAGTAGATCATCTTCACAGGTGGTAATGTTAGACTACAGTGTAATAAGAGATAAAAAACGGATTTTGATGGTGCTGAAAGCTACTGTATTTGATATACGAGGAACGGGTAATAACACAAAAACAAGGCACGGTGGAGTCTGAACCAATTTCTAGGTTATGATATATACCTACATGTAAAATTAGAATGCATAAAGCATAACGAATCAAGGTCCCCTGGATAGTATTTAATCAACTTGAATGGGTGCCATACACCAGCAGACCAAGTTTACCAATGGTTTAATGATATATATAAATGCTACGCAAATCACTTGTGATTTGCTCTCAAAGAGTTTCAAAGGTCTAGAGTCTGGACATTGATGTTGACAGTTCAAAATTGCTTATATACAACTGAATGTAATTTATGTTGCAAATCACAGAAAACAGGGTGATCTGCAATTGCATGTCATACACATGATGCAAAAGAAAGTAGCCACTGAATATCTCGGTAAAGCAGCAGACTGGATACAAGAAATTATCCAGTAGAGAGCTCAGCAATGGTTGGAACGAAATAAAACACTCCTAGAAAGAAGCAAAATAAGCATAGAACTCAGTGTGGGTTATACCTCAAACGATGCCGATTGCAGGTTGTGAAAAAAGCAACGAAGCCATACAGAATTCTTCGCAACGCACGAAAAACCTAGTAAAGAAAATATCAAAATAAAAATAATATATGCAAGAATTACAATATCATTGAGCATAAGCAATATTGTCTGCTAACCTGAGAGAAAAGGTCATTCCAGAGGGATCTCCACATGGAAGCTTCATAAGCACCAACTGATTCATTGGATGCAGATGCCAATTGAAAGATACTACTCAAAGACGACCAGCTATCCCTTACAAAGTAGTAAGCCTCGGAGAAAAACATAAGAATGAGACTGGACACTGTGAAAATCAAGCGCACCGGAGAGATTAAAATTTCCCAGAAGACCCAAACTGTAGGATATATGACCGATGTTGCTGTGTAGTAAAATGAATATCATGTTATAAATTGAAGAATGCAATAATATGAGGGGAAAAAGATGAATAATATGAGTAAGTAAAATGTCTGTATAAATCATACCAATGCTCCAAACAACACCAAAGATGAGCCACATAGGCCAAACCAGAATCTCGAGTATGCCCCTTACTACACTGCAGGAAGATCCCACTATAACCCATACTAAAGAAAACATGCCCTCAACTGTTTCAAGGCATATGTTCCAGAAGGGAAGAATGAACTCTAAAATCTCCATGATAGGCCCAGTAACTGGCATCATAAGAAATGAAAGCAGTGACCTAGTAGCACGAGTGACCATAAGCAGCCACTTGACAGCTTTCTCAAAGTTGTGCAGAAAAAGCATGGTCCCTAAATACTTGATTCTTGATATCATTTCCCAAGTTTCAATCCAATCAAAAAAGGGCCCAAACAAGTGTGAAGCAGTAGCCTTCAGTAAGGGAACATTCTTATAAAGGTCATAAAACCCAATAAGCACAGTGATCACAGACATCACAACATACAAAGCTCTTGCTAGAGGGCACATCCATGGGCGATAAATTTTGCAGAATACCGGGTAAGACTGAAGAAATATAACCCAAGAAGGAAGGCCATACTCTAACAAAGTAAGCAACCTCAGATCAGACATAATTAGCTCCTTCAACTTAAATGGAAGTTTGGGATCATTAAACCTAAACAAAATCAGAACATCCTTGTAACTGGCAGCCTCAGTTAATCTTGTATTTTCACTCTCAAGGTTATCAGAGAAAGATGAAGATGCTGATAATGTTGGTGAGCTCACTACCTCGGAACGTACTTCCTCAGGAACTTCATTTACCTCAATAGAAGATTTCATTATCTTTCTCCTCTTGTAAGGACCAGAAACTGGAGGAGTGCAAGGATCATCATAAAACCCATCAGCTACAAAAGCATCATCATCACTTCCACATTCACTGGCACTAGTAATAGGAGTAACCAACGGCAAATCCTCCTGGGCATCATAGAATACATCCCCTACAGATGAGAATAGAGTAATAAGGAACGAATTAATTAAACCACCACCACCACCATAATTATGATAGCTTCAAAGAAGAAATTGATCACCATGAACACTAATTCACATTTTTACAACTTAAATCAGGTTATCAACCTGAAATTAACCCGCCAAATCCTAGAATGCCAGTTGGTAGGTCAGAGATGCCTACCTTACTATACAGTTCAAGTTAAGCAACCCAGCAATTTCTCCTAAAGAAATAATCCAGAAAAGGCAAGGAGAAAGAAAATCAAGGATTATAGTTAAAAAGAAAAATACCTTTATTTGAGACTCTATCCAGATACTCTTTTAAAATAAAATGGTCATAGTTTGTCCCTGAGTACCATGTAGAAATGCAGCTCAAAGCTTGCTCAACGCTATCAAATTCCCACCTTTTCATTGATTTAGCCTCCAATGCCATTGATGTATCCGTCTGCAAATAAAATGTATCTATGAACAAACAATAGAGGAACAAAAATAATGCAAGGTATTTAATTTCAGCAAGTGCTCGCAATCGATTTTTAAAAAAGAAGAGTAACACCACCTGTAGTTCATTAAGATAGTTGATGCCCCGCACATCAGACCATGCAATCTCAAATACAATAAATCCAAATAAGGTGCGATGCAATTCCTTATTCAGCAAAAAAGAGTCCTTCAGCTTTTTCACTGGCAGCAGGGCCCTTCTTTGGCAAATTGCAACATCAACCAACGAAAACCATCTATAGAGTTGTTTCTTCTTGATGGGCTTGGATCTAGAACAGTTTGCAAAATCAAGCTTTTTACCAACAACTTTTTTCTCTCTTCTAGCCCTGGTGTTTGCAAAAGGAGACAGCCTCGACTGAAAAGATGCACACAGTTTTTGAGCTAAATAACTCAACCAACTACAATGTGATGATAAAAGATAAAAGATAACATTTTTAGGTTGTTCACAACCTTGGTCACCATTAGCTGCCATAGGTGAGCAGACCGCACTTCTTGGTCAATTAACCACGGCCGATTGTCCACCAAAATATGGAGCTTCTTACTCTCAGGAGGTAAAAAAAGAGTCAAGTGTGAAAGGTATGATTGCA